>CP050233.2:657500-1285000 GCA_012066045.3 Morus alba
TAGAAAAGTTAGATGTGACTATTTTTAAAAACTTTTTACTGTAATAAAACTCAAATTTTAAACTCGAATCAGTAAAATGAATATAGTCATAATTTTTCATGCTATATATATATATATATATATATATATATATATATGAAAACATTAAATCTATAATATCCAAAGATCTTTTAGAATTAGAATTAGAAGCGTATCTTAACTCATTACTTTGATTTAAAAAAGATCACTTCTACAAGAAATTTAAAGGAGATGTAAAATCTAAGTTTCTCTTTAGACCCTCTATAATCTTTAATATATTTTTCTAATAAAGAGAAGATATACAATTATTGAGTGAAGAGAGGACTAGACTCTTATTTATAGATCATTAATTAGTACTTTTCATTAAAGTATGCATCCCTTCATAAGAGTTATAACCCTCATAGCAAATAAAATTTTAATATTAAGATCATTATTAAACTATTAAATAAATAATATTAATGGGCTTTTATTTTATTAGGTAGGTCACATAATTCTTACAAAAAATATATATATATATATATATATAACTTTTTGAATAGGGAATGAATTAGAAAAATGTAACTTTATATGTAAATAATGGTTCCTTTTTTTAGTATCTTTCTTTTTGTATTTTTTTTCTTCTTCCAAATGAACTAGATTTGTAAAACTTAAGTATAAGTATTGTGTAATTGATCTTTAATTTATTTTATGTTTAGTTTCGAAATATGATTGTACTGAAAAGTTGAAACTTGGTGCAACTTTTTAAAAATTCTATATATATGGATATTGAAAAGTAAAAAGTTTCAAGGGGTAAACTATAACAAAAATTGTAAAAATGGGGTAAAAATATAAGGAGAACTTAGTCATAGGACAGCTGTCCCCATTATAATGGTGAACTATTATTAATACGTACCCACCATTTTTAAAGAGGTCATATCAATACATCAATATATACCATTTTTAAAGAGGTCATATCAATACATCAATTATATATACCATTTTTATGTGGTAAATTCAAGCTAAATATATACACAAAAGTGGTATGAGTGAATGATTAGATTAAATAACACTGTTTATGTATGATTCTAATATTCAAAATCCTCTAGTATTATTTTTTATTTGTGAATTGCCCTCAAGTCTAGGTACTTTCCGTGTTAAAGAGAAACCCAGGAGGTGTTCATTGGATTTGAAAATTAGTGGTGTCAAATAACAAATATATAATAGTGATTTTGCCGAATACATAACATTGATTAAGCTGATCCGTTTTTCAATTTCACCCATTTGTTGACCACATTAAGCCTAGCTAGGTAGGCTGCTTTTTGTGTCTTGAGGTGACAAAAGGAGGGTTCATTTCATGAACTAATATGGACAAAGAATATTTCCTTAATTAATTTCAGACACTCATGGATGGTTGAAAACATATAAGAGAGGGAAAAGGAACAAGGTCCGGAAAAAGTTAGCCTTTTTACTATTTGAGCCAAAAAAAAAAAAAAGATACCCTTTTTTTTAATTAAAAAAAAAGCGCCAAAAGCTATAGAAGCCCATTTTTTCTACGTTGAAAACATGAATGATTTTTATCCTATATATATGATAATCATCATAGGCATAAAAGAGGTGAAAGTTTGAAGTGAGTGCTAGCTGAATTAATAGACATATATAGCATCTTTTCATGTGCTGTCATTAATAACCTCCTAATTGACAACTATATAAAACTAAGTAAGCTTTAAATATATATATCAACTTCCCTGTAGAACTCAAATTTTGTAAGGACTCGTTCATTTTAACTAATTTAAATTTTCAATTTTAAATTATTTTATAATTAAAAAAATTCTTAAAAAATATCACATTTAACTTTTTTACTACAATTAAAAATTTTTAAAAAATATTACATTTTAATTTAAATTAAAAATTTAAATTTATAAAATAAACGAGACTTAAAATATATCTAAATTTAAGAATCTGCAGTAGTACTACCTTAATTTGTCAGGTGGGAAGCATTACAAAATCTAAACGCCATTAATTAATATACTAAACAAGATATCAACAATAATTAATAAACTGAAAACTTTTCCTAATTAATGAAGTCAAAAACATGAACTTTAGCAGGCAAATGGTACAAGAGACGTTTCTCGGAAACTAACATATATATGGGTGGACTGTTGCCAAGCACGTGCCATAAAAAAACAAAAATGTATGATTCTTTTCATAGGGACATGAGTCATGACCCATCACCAAAAAACTTTTTTTATTAAAAGTAAAAAAATTTCTACAGTTTTTTTGGAACGTCATTTTCTATTTATCAATAGTCAAATTTATATTAAATTTGATCAAAAATTAAATTAAATTATAAAAATAATATAAATTCAACAATTAATAAGTACAAAATACTGACGTTTTTTAAAAAAAAGAACATTAAAAAAAATTATTTAAGGTAAATGAATAATTCCATATGTTGCTCCCCAAAATTAGACTATATATATAAAATTATTTACAAGTGTGACATATTTTGACCTTATTTATTATGCGGATTCGAGTTTTCAATTTGAGTTAAGATATGACATTTTCTAAAAGAATTTTATTGTAGTAGAAAAAAATTAAATATAATATTTTTTAAGAATTTTTAACTGTAAAAATTTAAAATTAAAAATTCAAATCGATAAAATAAAAGTTTTTATGTCTCAAAGGTCCAAAGGGAACTGCTCTTAGTCTACGTTTAGTCCTTGTCTCCTTGGAGTACTCCACCATCTAAGCACCACCTAATTAAACTTGAAATTAAGTAGACACTAATAAATCAAAAATTTAACGCAATTAGTATGTGGTTGTTCTTTTAGAATGTAATTTGAGTGTAGTTTTTGAGTTAAATTTGAGTTATAACTTGAGTTGAAGTTAGAACTTAAATAAAATTGAGTAAAATTAAATAAAGTTAAAATTTAAAAGAACATAAACTTAAATAAAATTGAAACTTGAGTTATCAATTTTTTAATTTTTTAGATAAAAGAACATGTCTGTATTATTGTCCACATTCCTAATGATGAAGCCGCCTCAATTTTCCACCTCACAGGTCTATTTTTTTTCTTCTCTCTTTTTCTTTGATATTGATCAAATCCCTGCGCAAATGATTCCATCATTTTTCTTTATCTAGGGGACCATTTTCGTGCCGTTTACGACACCTACAAGCCCTATATTGTGCAACATTTACAAATTTTTTTTTTTTCTTATTTTGGGTTTATTCATGAGTACAATTAATTGTTCTTTTTAATTTCTTCTATATAAGCATACGCATAGAGTAAAATTAAAAGCTTTTGCCACCAAGCCGCCTCGTCCTTCATAATTCTCTTATTTTCAAGCTCTATTAATACTGAACATTCTTCATTTCTTCTTTTTCAAGCAGCCAAAAAAAACTTCTTTCTTCTTCTTCTTCTTCTATAATATCCGGAGATATATATACTGGCTTCTTATACATATGGAGAAATATCAAATGTTCTTTCCTTGTTCCTCGTCTTCAATGGCAAGTTCTCAAGCGTTGATTAGTAGCTTTGATCATGGTTATCAAGATCAGCCAAATGGGCTTTTCGAGTTGAGGACAGATGATCAGCACCATCATCTTCATCATCATCAAAACCATGTCATGATCAGATCAAATGAATTAGATCGTGGTCATCAGATGATCAACAGTACTGATCAAAATGGTATTAATAATGAAGGAGATCGTGAGGGAAAGTCATCATCGGCTGGAAAAATTAAGAAGGGAGAGAAGAAGATGAGAAAGCCCAAATACGCTTTCCAAACAAGAAGTCAGGTTGATATACTTGACGATGGCTATCGATGGAGGAAGTACGGCCAAAAGGCCGTCAAAAACAACAAATTTCCCAGGTAACATATATTAATAATAATATTTTTTTTCTAATATATATGATTATTAGCTTTATTAATTAGTTAGGGATCATGATCTTTTTTAATTTCTTTGGAGATCAAGTTTTTCTCGTTTCATCTGTAGTCTTCACACTTCGATCTATCAGAAAAACCATATTTGCTTGGTCTGCATGTACATGACTAGATAGTAATTATACCCCATCATGATAATACACAAATATTATATATAAATCCTATACATGAATAAAACTCATAATTTCCTAATTTCTGCGCCTTTTTCCCTGAAATTAAGTTAGAGATATACTATACATGAAGCATACATACATATGGTAGGTATATATTTCAAGCTAGCCAAAAAGAAAAAGAAAAAGTAAATATATGGAAGTTAAACATATATACATTTGCATGTATATCGTATCTTTCCAATCCAAATACATATATGATCGTGTGTGTGCATATATGGTAAAACTTCTTTTTATCTGCAGGGTGTACGTACACGTACGCTCTTCAAAAGAATTATAATCGTACGTGATCATCTTGAAATGATCATCTAGGGTTTCCAGTCCTCTCCCCTAAAAATTTTTCCTCTTTCTCCTTTTTCATATATATGGGAATTTTATAGTATATTATTGCATGCATATTCTACATACACACACACACACACACACACGCTAGCTAGGGACGTTAATTTGATCAATATATAATATCATGTGAAGTAATCTAAACAAAGACCAGTACTTTATTAGTTAAAACATAGCAATTTCAATTGTATATTAGGGTTTTATACGCATGAGGAGCGTCTGAGAACTCGTGGGTTCGTTTAGGTCAATATGTGAACCTATGTCAAAAGTCCTACAAACTGGTCATTGTTATAATTTGTTAATTAAGTGTATATTAGTTTTAACGTAAGAAGCTGCTAGATGATGAAAAATTTAAGAACTATTAATCTCATTTCTAGTAATCTAGATGCTATGACATTGTAAATGAAAAATTGCAGCTCTTGGAGTAAATTATATCCTTATTATACAGGGGACACAATATTTAATACAAATGCCTTCGCAACTCAGAAATAATTAATTAGATATCTTGGTTTGTGCATGTCACCCTTATGGGACCGTGCCTTTTTTTTTTTTTTTTTTTTCTATCATTCAAATTTCATCGAGCATCTCCAAGAGGGCGGAAAAAATTATTATCAGTAAGAATTAGAATATTTCTTTTTCTCAACTTGTGCATGTCATTCTTATACAGGAAACCATGCTTCTCTTTTCCGACATATCGGTTCAATTTTATCGGATATTACATGAAGACATGGAATTAGATTATTATAAATAAAGGATCTATACACCAAAATGATAAAATTACCAATGATGCCGAGTAATTTGCTGGTTAATTATCATTTACATGTTTTTATCGATTCAATCAATACAACTTTCAGCAAACTTTCAAAGACCAAACGGATCTGAGATTTAATTACCGGCAATGTGCCAATCCTTGCATGAGCATCATTTATGTATATATGTACATGGGAGATATTTATATATGAAGGGTTTCGAATTACATGTAAAACTTAATTTTATTTATAAAACCAGTATGTCGCGAAAGAATTAAATATATATATATATATATATATGCTAACCAAAATGTGGTGCGTGGTATGTGAATTTGCAGGAGTTACTACAGGTGTACACATCAAGGGTGCAATGTAAAGAAGCAAGTCCAACGCCTAACCAAGGATGAAGGTGTTGTGGTGACTACTTATGAAGGCATGCACACTCACCCAATCGAGAAGCATACTGACAATTTTGAGCACATCTTGAATCAGATGCAAATTTACACTCCCTTTTAAATTACAAGTTAATTGTCATTTCTATGTAGTTCTAGCAGTTAGTTGTTCCTGTAAAAGATATCTACTTATCTATCTATATATATAGAGTAGTGTTAAAGACATCCAACTCTAATCTCAACTATTTTATATCAACTTACATAGTATAAAGTTGTCATCTTTTCACTGAAGATATAGTCACTTATTATTAATTAACGTGACAATCTTTTAAACAACTATTCACATGCTATGTAAGTTGATGTAACAAAATTAAGATTAGTATAATTGGTGTCTTTTAACATTATTCAGTATATATATGTGTTGACCTTATGTATACAAATAATAAACTAAAACTGGGCTTTTTGGAATATGTATTTTTTTTAATTACAAGATGCCAATTTAAATGACTTAATTAGGAATTTCCCAAGTTTGTAATATTCTTTGATTAAGGCAGTGTAATATTGAGTGCTCTCCACTGGCCACAACTCACAAGAACTTAATGAAAATTAATAGTTTATTTGTGTTCATGAATGCACATCTTCTTAATTGTTCGTAATTTATTTTACATTATTCTTAAGATTAAAGAATATTCATTATATATGATTATCTTTATCTGTATCTGTGTAGTGTGTATGCCATAATTAATGATGCCTTCCTCCTTTTTTGTTTTCTTTTTTTGTGATATAATGTTGTCATTATATTTTCAGTCACGTTTGAGCCAATATTTCTTACACTAGCATCCGGGCTGGAAGAATGTTGGGCTTAAGTAGATATTGGAGGTGCGTAAGTGTATTTATATATTAATCTAGTTATAACAGTCTAGCTAAAAAAACAAAATAAAGAACCCTAGTTATGGCAAACTATACCAAGCACCAACCCACTTGTACTACTAGTGGAAAGTCTATTTTTTATTACAAAAAAAAAAAAAAGGGAAAAAAAGAAAAGGAAACGATCACTAGCTAAACGATTAGTTTAAAAGCTTCTTGCAGCCAGACTGGAATTCATTTTGCAGGTGTAAAACACATGAGATCGTGTACGTGCAGGGTTTGAGTTATCTTTAGGGATGAGTCTTTTTAACTCAAAATGATTATTTGTTGATGTTAGGGGTGGGTCTTTTGGTTGGAGGATTCAAACCATGTGATTCGAATAATTTTCAATTTACGTGTATTTTTTATAAGAGAAAATATTGTAGCGAATCACGAATTATGATTCAAATTAAGGAACGAATCCTTCTACTAAACATCCTAGTTTGAAATCTAATTAGTCTATATATAAGAAAGCGCAAAACATTTTACTGTTGGGCGTGTTTCCACAAAACGGTGTCGTTTTGGTTAAAATGTAGGCCTCCTCTCTTTTTTTTTTTTTTTTTTTCAAGTCCTCTTTCTTTTTCTTTTTACTCTAAATTTTTTTTTATTTTAGTCTCTTTTTTTTTGAATTATTTTATTTTATCTTTTATTTTTTGTTTTGGTTTCTTTTGCCATAAAACTTATTTATTTTTCATTTTTGTCCTAAAACTTTTTTTTTTTTCATTTTGATTTCTTTTGTCTTGGAATTTATTTATTTCTACGTTTTAGACTTTAATCCTTTTTTTAACCCTTTTTATTCTTATCTTGAAATTTCATTTTATTTTTATTTTGAACCCTTTAGTCCTAAACTTTTATTTCTTTATTTTGGTCCTTCTTTGACCTATTTTTCTTACCAAAAACTTTATTTTTCTATTTTTGTCCCTTTTATTTTAAAACTTATTTATTTCTTCTTAATTTTTGTCCTAAAATTTTATTTTATATTATTTCTTCATTTTGGTTTCTTTTGCCTTTAAATTTATTTATTTAAGTTATTTTTTACCCTTTTTTATTTTTGTCCTAAAACTTTATTTTTTTTCATTGTGGTCTCTTTTACCCTAAAACTTATTTATTTCTTCATTTTAGTCCTTTTTAACCTTTCTTCCATTTTTGTTCATTCTTGGAATTTTATATTTAAATTTTATATGCTTTTATAATAACACGATAACTAAAACTTAACACATAGATTACTCCTCATGTGCATAGCACGTGATGTTCAACTTGTACTAATTAATGCGTGCCATTGTTTAATTTGATATTTGAAAATCTTAAAAACTATAATTAACCAAACCACACCATACATTTTCAAATAGTTTTTAATTACTATTTTTACTATTATTTTGTATAATTATTTTCCTTAAAAATAATAATAAAAAAGAAAATGTGCACTTATATGTAGAAACTATTAAATTTTTATATGATTGTAGTTTATTGTCATCATTTTAGGGACTTTCTTTGACAGGGCCTCTCTATTGGTAGGATCAGTTTTTTATAATTAAATCTAGTCAAAATTACATCAGAGAAAAAAGTATGCAGAACAGACAGTTTGAGGTACATATTTAACGGCTGAAGATATAGAATTACCAGTTTTTTCTGATCCTACCAGAAAATCTCCTAATAAATATTTATACAGATGTTTTCCGTTAATGAACTGAGAGAAATGACAACCCAACATTAAGAAAGTCTGAAACATCTCAACTAGGTTGGCATCTATTATAGCACATATCTTTTGTCAAGCCCTCCACTTTAATTTGTTAGAATAGAAATCAAATAAAAGTGTTACAAAAATGTTCTCAGAATATGAAACGAACAGAAAATAAAAACAATCAGTCCCTGTAAGAGGGGCTCAGTACAAAAAGAATCCGTAAAAAACCTAATACAAAAGCGAAGATAAATTATTGACACCAAAGGAGATGAGGCAAGCAAGATTAATTTACCCCTAAAGGAAACTCCAAAAGGGTGCTTCATTGCATGTTAATTAAGCCTACCATCATTAAGTTATATCAAATTTCATAGATAATATAATATCGGTCACTTTTAGTTTTAGTTTATTAAGACATTCGCTAAGAGTGGGATAAGCTCCATTAATTAATTAACCATAGACGACACGTTTCTACGCAAGAGTGAGATAAGCTTCATATATATATATATATATATATATTCTCATGACAATCCACAACCATACATATTTCCTATCAAAGAATTCAAACATGAAACAACGACTGGTTTGTACCAAAAGCATGAAAACTAGTGTCTTTCATTGCCCTTTTTTTTAATCTCAAAAAGAGAGAAAAAAAAGAACTTATAATATTGATCAGTTATCACACCATCGCAATATCAATATATATGCAAGTCTTTTGAGACAAGATTTTATGGTTATAATTCATGGTTTTTTGGGGGGAAAAAAAAAAGAAGGAAAAAACATCAATTAGATATTTGTCATGGATAGATTGTGAAAGTACTATAGAGATAATAGATAAACAAAATACAAAAATACACACATATATATATATATATATATATATATTCTTGGCCTGGCCACCCACTGGATTCCCATGCTCCTTTTCTTGGTACTTTTCTCCAATCAAAATGATTAAATATTTGCTATTTGTCTAGAAAGTTGAAAGTAACAAGGGCCGGGCTACAGTTCCACCAATTTTTAATCCAATCAATTCCACCCAAAGTGCATCAGCCGTTGCTTTATATGATTTGGCATTTTTATATCTTTTAATTTAGGTCGAAAGGTCAGCATTTTAGTGAGGGTATCCAGGGGCATTTTCTCGTCCTTTTACTGGCAACCGGTTCAGCCAACAGTTAATAATTAGAAGAGTGCTAGGAATGGAACGAAGAGGAAGACGACGATATGAGGTGAGAATCATTGGAAAGGAAGACGGTGGCGGAAACGTATCTCTGTTGCGGGGAGATTCCATTCCAGCAACGGAAGGCGGCAGAGCTAATGGGTTTTTTTTATCGTCGGGGTCCTCTGAACCGATATACACCGACGGCGTCGAACAACGCGCGGCAAAGATAGGATTCACGAGGACGAGGATGCGGCCCTTCAGGCAGCGATTGACACGTTTCTAGTGGACTTCCGACGCGTGAGTGGCGGAGTTTTGTAGATCGGAGGTTGGTGAGTCGGAATGGTACGAGCGGTGTCGTCATAGGACGTCGACGCGTAGTTGCCGGTGGTGGCGCATGGGTGGCAGCAGGGAGGCGTGTGTAGGCCGATCGGAGGCGATCGTTTGGGTGTTCTGACTGGTTTTTTTT
Organism: Morus alba; assembly: GCA_012066045.3. Lineage (NCBI taxonomy): Eukaryota > Viridiplantae > Streptophyta > Magnoliopsida > Rosales > Moraceae > Morus > Morus alba. The sequence goes on from CP050233.2 coordinate 667,302, forward strand.
TTTTTTGGAAAATGTTTGGGCGTTCTGATCTTAACAACGTTTTTGTTTCTCCCTTCCCTCTTAAATTGAATTCCAATTTCAGGTGTTGATTTGATCATTATGATGACCACTGCATATCTCATGTTCATATGTATTGCATCGGATTTATAATTTTTGTGATTTAAATTTTTAATTTAAATTGAGACGTATTTTTATGTAAAAAATTTTAATTAAAAAATTAAATATAATTATTTTTTAAAATTTTTTACTTAGTAAAATTTAAATATGAAACCTCCAACTCATTGATAATTAGGGTTATTTTATATTATAACTAATTTTCGCACAAGTCTTCCTCCACAATAGACTCTGCATGCTTCACTTTTTGCTTCCACTGCACTCCTCTTGTTGATGTAGTGAATTAATTTACGGATACCTTTTTTTTTAACGTGATCTGATGAATTTAAGTTTTCAGTTATTTTTTTCTTAAATTTTATGTTTATTTTCTCAATTTGAGTTTAAAATTTAAGTTTTATTACAGTAAAAAATTTTAAAAAATAGTTATTTAATTTTTTTACTATAATAAAAAAATTTTACATAAAATTATATATTAACTCGAATCAATAAATTAAATGTACCTTAAACCTTTCATAATTTGATGGATTTGGACAGAAAATGCTTAATTGCAAATGTTTTAAGAGTTGATAGATAGTTTCTTTAAAATTTAAAGGAGGATTAAGTTGTCATCTATGAATGGGTGAAATGGTATATAGTAATGTACATTTTTCAGTTCATTATTTTGTGGTAATTCCATGTTCGCTACTCCTTTTATATATTACCACTTCGACGTTATTTTCTCTCATTCATATATATATATATATATATATATGCAATTAACTATTATTTTGATAAACGAAAATCTTTACTTGATATTAAACAAAAAAATTACTCAGATCAATTCAAATGGCAGCAAATAAATCATTATGTCAATAAAAAATTATTATTGGAAATTTAAGATTCAATCTACAAAGAATTTTCTCTATTAAACTTTATGACAAAAAAAAGAAAATGACAAATGTGATGTCCTCATATTTTGCAATATTCGCTGGGTTACAATAACTACCGGTTACACTCCTACGCTTCAACATTACATTGGCCCCTTTCTGCGTTACGATCAGATCAATCTTCTTTTTTTATTAATTTCATAACTGAATTTACATCATTATCCCTCCACCTTCCAAGGAAAATTACAAATTTGCACCTGCAAAATGACAGCTAACACAGTAAAAGACAATTCCATCCTCCATTAATATACCATATTCCTCAAAAGTTCTCCTCGAATTCGTGAAAGTTTCAATTTCCCCATTGCAAATAACCGGCCACAAACGGTAAAATCTAAACGCGTCATCAACAATCTGTTGAATGACATTCCACAAACCTCATCTTTGGATTATGGAATCGCAGAAAAAGTAACAGTATACCTGTCTCTTTCTTTACCATTCTTTTTTCTCTCTCCTTCTAACCCCTTTTTCTCCTCTTTATTATTATTTTTTGGGAACTTTTTTAATTGAATTTTTAAAAGATAAATTATTAATAATTTTTTATTTTTGATTGTTAAATTCATATAATAAATTATTTATTTTATATTTTTTTATATAATATAATTTTAACATAATTTAACAATAAAAAACTAAGACCGTTAATAATATTATCCTACCAAATAAATTCTCTTATTTTATATTATTTTATTTTCCACTCCCAGTTGTTCACTCTACATATATTAAAAAAAATGGTGGACCTGTAAAGTAAAGAAAGGGACAAACAGAAAAGCTCCAAACAGATCAAGTAAGGCCACTTAAACAAATCCCACACCGTGGTCCATAAATGTCTCAGGTGGTCCTTGAAGCTGGTTGTTATTTTCTGCCATTTCTAGTAAATTTTTATTCCCTTAGCTTTCAAATGCCTTGCTTAATATTATTGTTTTTTTTTTTTTAGGGGATGTTTGGTTAGGGGATTCGTCTCCCGATTTGAATCATGATTCGTGGTTCGCTACAGTGATTTCTCTCACAAAAAATACACGTAAATTGAAAATGGTTCAAATCACATGATTCGAATCTCTGAACCAAACGGACCCTTAATTTTTATCTGGATTGTTCTAGCGTGATCTCCTTCGCTTAATGGTCCTTTTGACCTTCCTTCTCATCGGAGGAAACAAGGATTTTTTTTTTTTTTTGCTTCTTTTTTAAACCATTTTCTTGGAATGTTATATAAATTTTGTTTGGAATTGAATTTTTTTTTATTTTTCACGTTTTTTTGAAAAAATAAAAATATTTTTTAAATGACGTAATAAAAATAAAAATTAAAAAAAATAAAAATAATTTTTTATTTAGTGTAAAAAAAAAAAAAAAAAAAAAATAATTTTTAGTCATTTTTTATTTTATGTTTTTATTTTTTCCTCTTTCAAGTAGAGGAAGACAGAGAGATACTAATGAATTTTTTTACACTGAAAATAATTTTTTAATAAAATTACTAAACATATTTTTAAAAATAATTTTTATTTTACATTAAAAATATTTTTATTTTTATTTTTATATAAAAAATAAAATCACTCAATATTTCCATGCGTTTCTTGTTTCCTTATATAGCCTAGCTAGCTGCCTGTCTCGCTAGTAGTAACTAAATGAACAAAATATGAAAAGTATTACTGCCTCAATGTTCATGTACGTCTCTTCTCTCAGAACCACTTCTTAGACTATGCTATTCTCAATCTTAGATGTTTTTCTCAACTGGGTTTCTTTTTTTTTTTTTTTTTTTTTTTTTTTTTTTTTTTTTTTTTTTTGCTACCTAAATATTTCTGGATTTTTGCGTTTACTGGATTGGTATATCCTCAACTGTTCTTTTAATTATTTTGTTTAAGAACCCAATTCAAAGAAAGAAATTTTCTTTGCTGCTAATTGCTTTCTTGGTTTTTCTATCACTTTTTTTCCCCCTTCTCTTGTGCTTACTTTCCTTTTATATATATACATGTATATATGTATAGGAGAGGACGAGAACAGATTGAAGAGATCATAGATGGTGCTATAATGGAGTGGGACTTGAAGGAATTTGGTTGGGAATCAACTGATTTTGACCCAAGAGAGGATGAACACCTTGAACTTGATTGTGATGATGATCATCATCATCATGATCCAGTACTTGACTTCATCAATTCCCCAAGACAGAAGATAAACACAGCACCAGCTGATCAATCTCCAGAGGCTTTGAGGCTTAAAACTAGTACCACCAATATGGCTGGCCAATACTTAGCAGACGCTGCAGGCTCGCCGGAGAAACAAAACGACGTCGTCCGAGGGTCGGATTTGATGGCATCAAAGAGGCGAAGTGGAACTCAAAAGATGTCATGTTTGGTTGATGGTTGCAAGGCAGATCTCAGTAGTTGTAGGGACTATCACAGACGCCACAGAGTCTGCGAGAAACACTCCAAGACCCCAATTGTTACTGTCAAGGGTGAAGAGAAAAGATTCTGCCAGCAGTGCAGTAGGTAACGTGATTGAGCACGCTTTCATTAATCTTTATTTCTGTTTGGTTGATTATTTTTTTTTTAATTTATTTTTGAAAGAGAGTGATGATATGGTTGTCATGATTGAGGATTAGAAAGTTTAATTGTAGACTAATCCTAGTGCAGCTGCTTTTCTTTTTCTTCCTGAATTTTCTTATTCTTGGATGTGTGATGCTATGGTTTTTTAATCTTGTAGATTCCACTCTCTTGGGGAGTTTGATGAGGTGAAGAGGAGCTGCAGAAAACGCCTTGATGGACACAATCGGCGCCGAAGAAAATCCCAGTCAGAACCTCTTTACTGGAGTTCGAAGAGCTTTCTCTCCGGCTACAAAGGTTTGAACATTTTTTCTTTTTTTTTTTTTTGAGAGAGACAATTTTTCTATTTGCTGCTGTTCTGTGTTGGTCAGGAGTTAGTGTTCAGAAAATTTCCATGATACTCATTTGTTTTTTTCCATGAGACCTTTATATATGGTGATTCAAACTTGTTACTTCTTTTGGTTTTGTCTTTAAGGTAAAGTTAGACAAAGAAATTTATTGGTAGAAATAAGAAATAAAATAAAAAGGAAGAAGAAGAAAAAGCCGCTAGTCACTAGTTAAAACTTCCCTGATAACTTCTATTCCAATCCCTGTGTTCTTCTACACAAATACGAGTCATGGAGTTTGGAATGTTTCAGGTCCAAGAATCTTGCATTTTGGCAATCCTCAGATATATGCAACAGCTACTGTGAAAGGCATGTGGCCTATGGAGACCAAAACTGGCTCAGAATCATGGACTCACACCCCCCACAGACGGTTCCAAATAATTAATTATCAGCAAAATCCTCCAACACCCTTCAATGGGGGAGATAAAAGTCTGTTTTTCTTGCAGAAAACAAATGACACCAAATTAGGAGGGAACCAAACCAACCCGGACGAGTACCTCCGCCGCCCTTTGGCTCCACTAGGAAAGGGAAGGGAAAAAAGGGACAATTACAATCCCAAGCACAAGCACAAGCACAAGCACAAGCACAGGATCATGGTATCTGATGAAGAGATATCTCTGCCTATCGATTCAGGTGGCCGTGCTCTCTATCTTCTGTCAACACATCCAACGCACTTGATCTCCTCAAGCAACAACAATTACAACCATTTGGTGCAGCCCCATGAGAGCTATTCCTTTCAGCATCTTGACAACACTAAGAATGCAAAGAACAGGCCTGTGGATCCCCCTCTCCCAATCGATGATGCTGCGGCCAACAAGCAGGCCAACATGCTGCTTCGGTTGGGACCCGACGGCTTGTTGGAACACGGGGCTCTCCAAATGCTTCCGATTTCGTTGGAGTAGTTGGCTCCTGAGCTTATGTTTTGGTTTCTCTGGTATTTGAATAAATTATCTGAGGAGTGTTAGTCAACTAGAGAAAGCTACCAATAAGACTTTTCAAGCTTGTGAGATGGATGTTTGTGTTGTTATTGTTGTCGTATGTCGGGAACTTTTGTGACAACTTTCTTGCTCGTGAAAGAAACAAACCCTGTGTTGTTTTGTGTTGCTTTCGTTTTAATTTCCATAGCGTGATTATAAGGTGTATAGTTTATTGTACTACTAGTACTTGTGTGGTTAACAACGGATTTAGTTTTAGTCAAACAAGGAAAGTATAAAGAATTGCTCAAAATAAATCCTGAAGTAGGTAACAACTAACAACAGAGATTGAGAGAAATCTATTACCTTACCTTGCAGTTTCTAGTTTTGATAGTTTTTTTTTTTTTTTTTTTTTTTTTTTTTTTTTTATTTATTTTTTTTTTTTGATCATGTTTTCCATTCAAGAACCCAAACGTGTTCTTCTTGGACAAATTTTCAGAGACTAAGACTAACAAGCTGTTCGATAACCGTTGTTCATGCTTCCACTAGGGGAAGCACCCAAGTGAGATGCCAAGTCAAACAGGCAAACAGGCAATACCATTAAACCCAGCATCTTTTGCTTTCCTTGCCGATAAAATTTACTGTGTTAAAAGGGTAACGTGTTTCTAACCCACTAGAGTTGCAGGGTAAAGAGTTTCACTTTATCTTGAAAAAGAGACCCAAGCAATCATACCTTATTTGACTAAATTTAGAGCAAAATATAAACCAAAAGAAGAAAATAAAGTAACGAACGAATATTTGCCACAGAGCTGAGCTCATGCCACGTAGAGGCCCCATAATCGTTTAACAACCAGTCTACTTGATGAGAATCCTTGTCAGCAATCACCTAAAAATAATGGATTCAATGCTTAGAGACAATTCGAGGTTCGGTCATATGCCAAAGGGTTGCCTTTGAATCCAATAGTGATGAATCCATATTCATCAAAAGTATTACAATTGTGGCCAAAAAGGATATGAATTTGTTCACAATCACTATTATGAGTTATGCCAAAGTATCAAAATTTAAAGATAAGCTTGTCTACCAAATATAATAAAGCTTTCCTTGATAACTACATATTAAAAAGCCAACTCTGTGAACCCCCACCAACATAAAATAAGATTGAAAAGAAAAACAAAGAAAAAAAGAAACAAAATTAAAAGGAATGACTAAGCATGCACCGCGACGACATGGACACTAGTGCTTGTCTTCCTTGGGAATATCTTCTTTTGGAACCTTTGATTCCAGTTTCTCAGGTGTTCTCTTCTCCGCTGCCCTGCACGTAGATCCATTGTAGTTAAGACTTAAAATTGAAGAACTATAACCTAAAACGCATTTCGGAATGAAGAAGCAGGAGCAAAACTGATAAAGTAACAATACGGGTACATGTCAAAAAGCACAAAAAATCATCAAAAAGTATCAACACAGATCAATTTTTCAAGGTCATTAACATAAAATCAGAATCATATAGCTCAGAATTCACACTCGTCAAAGATTATAAGTGGTATTGTTACCATGGTCCAATAGGCATATCTAGATTTTCGGGCAAGAACCTAAACTCCACCAAATCATTGCGATTATAAAATCAAGCTTGCTGTACCACAAAAATCATAGCAAAGACACAGAACCAAGTAACTGAAACTAATGCTTGAAAGAATGATTGAAGGAAAAATTTACTTAGGAAAAAAAAAAGAACAAAAATTCAACTAGAGAGACCAGTCACAAGCCACGAGTTGATTATCAAAGATGTACCATGAGTTGGGTCAAATTACATATCAAGGATTCTCCATATCAATCTTTTTTCCAAGTATCAAATGCTAAAGCAGTTTTATCTAAATTCATCAGACTCATAGCAAAAATGACTATTTAAACAATTCATATCTGATACATATTCCAAACAATCATCACTAGATAATTTTACAAGCTCCTATCCACTGGTTCGACATTACATATAATCCAAGACGCGGGTGAAATTGGTCATCCACAGCACTATGAGAACTTGATAATGAAGAGTGATACCAATTACCATAGCCCCAATATACAACTGAAAGTCAGAACTTATCATCTAAACAAAAGGAGAAATTTTTGCCTTGAAAAAGTAAAATTAAACCAAGTATTAACGCTGAATTCTCAGGCACATGTATAATCGAAAGTAAAGAGTATGATCCACTACGCAAGTAAGAAACTTTGAAAGCCAAGAATATCAAATTGTTGAAGTCATTCAACGGGAACGAATCTCGTCTCTGAATTGCCTATTGAGTGACTGATTTAGATACATAAATAGTGAAATTAAGCTTTAATCATTTGCAAGAAAAGTCGCAAATACGTCTATATACATACATATATATATATATATATATATATATATAAAAGAAGAGAGAGAGAATTTGTCTTACTTGGTGGCGGAGCTGGATTCTTCTTCGAGCCAATTTCTGATGTGCTTAACATTTCGACGGAAGATGGCGGCCGACTGCTTCACGTCGGATCTCAGAAGAAGTACGACGGCGCTGACGCCGGCGACTGTGAGGATGAAGTTCGTCAAAGCCATTGAAAACCTAAACTCCCGTGATTTTCGATTCTGATGTTAGAAGCTATGAACACTGGACTATGAATCCAAAATCCCAATTTCAAGGGTTTTTCGTTTTCCTGGGTTTCAGACTTTGGGCAAACGACGACTGTGCTTTGTCGTTTCCACGATATAATAATATAGCATATATAAATGAGAAAATTACAGAATCTATTTTAAAAAATACGCGTGTCTCGATTTTTATTCTTCATTTTTAATTAACACTTTTTTATTAGTATAGTTATTTAACTAAAAATATTATTAATTAAGAGTAAAAAATAAAAATTTCTTAATTACTCATATATTTTAAAGAGGTATTTATCTCATTTTTTTTAAGTAAATTATGTAGTATATTTAAAATATGACAATTATTATAATTATTACTGCATAATTATCTTATTTCTAAAATATTCAACAAATATTGATGTATATAAATTTTACTCTTATAAATATTTAGAAAAAAGCAAAAATTATAATGCATTAAATATTTACAAGAGTGAAATTTAAGTATAAAAATTGGAATCTTTTCGAAACATTATTCATAGTAATTATTAAAATAATTTGATTTTTTTATTATTTGTAAATAATTTTAAAACTTTTGTTAGATTTCAGTGTGATTAGTAAGATTGCCCACACACACTTTTTAGAATCAATGCTTACTGCTTGGGAAGGAGAAAGGAGGAAAAATAAGAGGGAGAGATAAGGGGAAAAAGAGACATACAGAAGATTTTTTTTGTTTTTGTTTTTCGTCTATGTTATCTGGTAAGACAAGGAGGAAACGAAGTTAAAAAAATTGATATTGCTTATGAAATTGTTATTTTATTATTTTATTTATTTACTGTTTTCTTAAGATTTTTGTAATATAAGTGGATTAATTTTATTAGTTTTCATTTTTTTGTCAAATTTTTTTTTATTTCTTTTTTATTATTATTATTATTATTTTGGTCTAGTTTTATAGAGATTAAAAAGTGTGATTTTCACAAGAATATTTTTTTCTCTCTTATGCTTATTTCCTTCGAAACATTTCTCCAACAAATAATTTTCTTTCTCAACATCCACTCTGAGATCCCTCTCCTTTTTTTCTTCTCTCCACTTGCCATCCTTACCCATAGTGTTAAGATAGGTCATTAGGCCCTTAAGAATCCCAGTCAATATTGTGCTCTCTTTTTCAGATCTTACTTTATTAACGAGTAAACTATTTAACTAAATATAATGGAGTAGCAACCTACCACTAGCTAGGCAATGTCTTTTTTTTTTAAAATTTATTAATTTATTAATTTTACTATATACTTATTAATCAATTAGTTGCTTTTTAAGTGATAGATAACGTTTTTAAATAGGGTAATGGCAATCATGTCAATGCGACAGGATAATTTGGCAAACAACAACTCCAAAAAAGTGGAGCAAAATTGCTTCCATATTTGGTGATGGGTGACCTGTATATGATTACACAAAGCATGTAATGGAGGCTATATTTGGAAGTGGGTATTGAGTAAGATTTTAGAATTCATATATTTACAACAAATGAGCATTTTTTTATGTTGAAATAACTACTGGTGGTTGAAGTGGAAATATAATGACTTTTAGAGGTGCTGGAAAAAGTAGAATGTAACATGCACTCTAACTTTAATTATTATTTTATTTTAATTTAATTACCAGAGATTAGAGAAATCTCCATGCATATGCTATTGCCAAATCAATATGTTGGTCGGTAGTTACACTGTCATGCTATTGCCAGTTAAGAGGCTTAAAATACTTAATTATATTTAAATCATTTAAAAAAATCTCATAAACATTACTCGATTCCTTTATGTGTGTTGAACAAATTAGAGGAAAACAATTATAAACATGCAGTTCTAATTATATATCAAATAACGCAATTAAAAAAATAAAATTAACCTAATGTATGTTGATTTTTTAGTCAAAGTTTATGACAATCTTAATTATACTATTAGTTACTACGAACATCAACCGTACAGTTGAAAATTAGAATCTCAATATCAACAATAAGCTGAATATAAAAATGGAACCATGCATTGGAAAGTAATTTTAATTCGATCAATCAGAAATCTTCCTTCTCATTTTTTTCCCTTTAAAGAAACGAAAACAAAATTTCTTTTGTTTCTTTATTTAGAGGGCAAAACAAAAAAGAAACCCTAATTCAATTTTCTGTATGTATGTATTTTTTTTTTTTTTTTTTTTTTTTTCCTGTTCTCTTAGATTATTGTCCAGTATAACGTGATATTGGCACGGCTCAATCAGATGAAAGGACCCATATATATTCCATTGAGAAACTTTGGTCTGATTGAGCCATGCCAACGCCAACAACAATAGGCAGTATAAATTATATTTATATATATACACACACACACACATGCATGTTTCTATATGAATGCCAGTTAGCAAAGAACAAACTAATAAAGAAACCAAAATAGATCAGAGTATAGAAAGAATTAACAACCAGGGAGGGCAGCATTGACGAGACCAGGCTGAAAATGAAGATGACTGATAATTAGGTATTGATGAGAGAAAGAAGATAACTGAAAATGAAGATCATATATCTATATATATAATGTTAACGTGTAGGATATATTTATGTGATATTGGACAACTATTGAGCCATAGAAAATCTCTATTTATAACGTTTTTATATGTGTAGCGAATAAATTAAGGAGCGGAAACTATGCAGAAAATTAAAATCGGTCTCATAAAGTGATTGATATATATTATAGAGAACGTGATTTCTCATCTTTTATACCTAATATTTTGTTGGAAAGATGTCTAATAAAGCATCTCAAGGCCCCTCAGATAGATTGCAGCGGTTGATATGTTTTTCAAGAATTATTGATCACGTAATTAATCACACTTTATTAATATTTGTCATCGTTACATCATCACTTCGCAACCTCTAATTGTTAGAGAGATTGTAATATGTCTTGATCAAGATCACAAGTTATTTGAGTATTAAAACATGAAAACTTGTGTTAAAGGGACTTCAAAACACTGCAACGGACAAACTGCTTTGATTCGGCCAAACTGGCTGCAACCAAACTATCTGAAATGTTTGCATGTCTCGGGTCCGTTTGCAGCTGCAGCGGGAAAACATCCGCTATAGCGGAAATTATGTAGAAAACAATGTTTTCATGAGTTTATGTGATCTAAAACGTTTCAACCCATTACATCCATTAGTGATATGTTTTCATACATATCTAAACACAAATTAGCAATAGATATAACTATTGTAATAGGTGTATTAATCCATGAAAAGACACATTTACATTAAAAATGTACCTTTATGTGAATGGTTGTAATGTTTAAAGAGGATGTATTCATTCATGAAATAGCATCTTTGTCTTTATTAATTCTTCATAAAATTTACAGACTTTATTCATGTTCTTGAACTCAATATTATTGCTAGATATTGTGTTCAAGAGTTTATTGTATCTTGGAGGTAATTTGCTATTAAAACTCATTAACAAACTTTGAGAAGTGATGGTAAATAAAACCTTAAAGGAAAGTATTTATATACGCCTTAAACCCTTTTTTATTTCTGCATTCTTTTCACCATCTACACTCAAATTTCTCTAACTCTAGTTTGATCTCTTAATTAGGGCATACGTCAGGACTTAATTAATTAGCCAGCCCCATGAATATGTGCAAATTAGAACCTTTACCTGTTCCTTATATCCCACTCCATTTTTTTTTTGGGCAGAGATTGTTGTGTATGAGAATATCCAGGTATTTTATATACGTATCAATATTGACACTAACAAATATGATATAGCAAAAAAAAATAATAATAATAAAACAAAGGTTGCTGATCACCATTAACACTACGACAAAACACTATTTAACCATATTCTTACAAGTGTTCTTAATTGTTGTTTCTACAACAGCTTTATAAGAAATGTCCTTGTATCATTTTTACGACATGAATAATTTGAATGTCGTGAAAGACACATGCTTTTTTGTGTCGTGGTTAGTTATGAAATTACTGAGCTTATACCTTTTGAGAATGCATATGAATCTTGATTTTTACTCTTTAGTAGTTTTAATTAATACCTTATTGACTAATATAATTATTTAACTAAAATAGTATTAATTAAGAGGAAGAATAAAGAATAAAAATCTATACTTAAATAATGTAATGGGTATTTATCTCATTTCTATCATAGTATAAATAAGTCATATATCAAGTTAGGCCAAGCCCATTTCAATGATGGTTTGTCAAATCTAAATTCATAAAAAAACTTGGCCCAATTTGTAAAGTCATTGTTTCCAACATGAAATATTCTTAACCAAAATGATAAATTGCTCTATTAAAAGAAATGGATCATCAGTAACCAAATTTTCATCGGCTTCTGGTGACCGAATATCCCAATCGAAAGGGTGGATTATCTCTTAGCAAGAAAGGTAGAGAGAGATAAAGAGATCGTACAAGTTGCAGTCTCTTCTTTTTTCACGAAAGCGCCAATACATAAAAGAATTTCAAAGAAGATGAGATCCTAAAATGCATGTGGTAAGATTAGTGGGGGTCCAATGAAATTCCTAAACGATTAAGACCTGCAAACATATTTTTTTACCCTGATTTTCTGTATTAATAACAAGGTTTTTTTTTTTCATTAAATGATCTTTTTTTCATTTCATGTTATACATATTTCACTTTTAGGGCCTCTATGAATTCATAGATCATAGAATGAAATGTAAATCATAAATGAGGAATTAGAAATTCAAGTCTTAAGTAAGGAGGTTAATTACGTGTAATTAGCAGAGGCTCCCGAATAAGAGACCCACTTTTAAGGCCCAAAGTCCAGACCCTGAAGTTGTGGGCACAAAGAAAAGTGCACCAATCTTTTGGTCCATAGAAATATTCCCCTTCTCTTTACACGCCAAAAGCAAAAAAAAGGAAAAAGAAAAAGAAAAAGGAAACAGTAGAATTCAAAGGACATACATATACATGACCGTATTCATGGTCGTAAAGAAAAAAAAAAAAAAAAGGCCGAACAAATCACAAAAAGGGACTTATAGATTTCCAAAACTTTGGATTAGTTATTAATATATTTCTTTTCTATGGGATCAGATATGCATTGTCGTATTTTAAAAGTAGAGATAATATTTAAGCACCAATTTTCAATATTAACGCCTGGTTATAGATAGGTAGATGGATAGCCACGAGTCAAGTCACAATATTTATCCTTTTATATTTGGTCTATATATATATGCGCTAGCGACAAATTTATATTAAGGAGAAAAGGAATACTTACTCAAAGTAGCAATTCTCTTGGTAGTATTGATAACACACACACTTGATTCAAGCTCTGTGGAACATATCAGTCATTTTGGTGTAGTTTGAGGAACAAATTAAGGCAATAGATCACTCAAAAGATGTTGCTTTCATTTCATTGAATGTATATATTCATCGTGGTCCTTTCCAACCAAATTTATTTGTTCCATTCACCAATTTTCAATATTAACGCCTGGTTATAATAGGTAGATGGATAGCCAAACAATCACATTTATCCTTTTATATTTGGTCTATATATATATGCGCTAGCGACAAATTTATATTAAGGAGAAAAGGAATACTTACTCAAAGTAGCAATTCTCTTGGTAGTATTGATAACGTCTACTTGATTCAAGCTCTGTGGACGGGAACAAATTAAGAATGCGTGTGTGTGTGTTTTTTGTTGGCAAATGAAACAAATAAATTTTCTTGGAAAGGACCACGATGAATTGGATATACATTCAATGATAGGTACAAGTACAACGTCTTTTGAGTGATCTATTGCCTCGATCAAAGGGGATGCTTGATAATGGTAATTCATATACATATCTCTAAAGTGCTCAAACTACACCAAAATGACTGATATGTTCCGACAACCTTAGCTACAAAACATGTGCGTGTATATATATATATATATATATATATATATATATATATATATATATTATGTAAGTATAGCTATAATATTCGTGTAAAATTTTGCTGCAAAATTCGCACAAAACTCAAATGGGACCAAAGACTTGGAAAATAAACAGCAGTTAGCTAACAGTACCATATATACAGTAAGAATCAACCACAGTGAAGCATCCACTTTTTAATATTGTTGGAGCGATCGACTTGGCCAATCAGTTAGAATATCTTATCCATAGATTTGTTGAAAATTTGAGGGAACATTTTCGCTTGTCTAGTGCATGTCTGACAAAACCAAACCATGCCAACTTGCATATTACTGTAGTATCCTTCACCGTAGCTCGCTCCATCACAAACAAAAAAAAGTACTAGTTCCAGTTCATGATCAATTAATCACGTAGGTTATAATTTAAGTATATATACATAACTTTGTTTTTTGCTATATCTATTAATTCCGTGTCCACACACACACACACACACACACACACACACACATATATATATATATATATATATATATAGAGAAAAGATCAAAGAAAAAAAGTGTCTGAATTGAATGCAATGAGTGGTGCTTCTTCTCGCATATATATATATATATATATATATATATATATATATATGCCTTTTTTTTTTTTATTGACCCTGCCTTGTTGGTGCTTCTTCTCGGGTCACATACGTACTACTAGCTGAGCCCGTGACGCTATATAGGGAATATTGCATGTAATGAGTGATTGGATCGATATTTTATCAGTTACGTACGGAGTTTGTAATGTTATTATTGATCATGAACCTATACTACTATATCTCGAATTCAACAAAAGTGCTCCTATGAGATGAGAGCGGAAGTTGTAGAAAAAGACACCATTCCTATCCATTCCAATTATCTTTATTTTCCTTTTTCAATATTAAGAATCATTACTGCTACAAATTAATTACTCACGAGCACCATATATACTTTTTGTTAATAATAATTAAATTAGCTAGCAAAGTTTAGGATCATGTCTAAAGTAGCGATACATGCATGCATGCATGCATGCATGCATGCGTGCGTGCTAGCTATATTATTTTAAAATAAATTATATATTGAATGCATGTATGCCCGATTTGGTCCATATAACTTAGATTTTTTTACTATTATTTTTGTATTTGTATTATGTGTGTGTGTGTGTGTGTGTGTGTGTGTGTGTGTGTGTGTATACACATGATATCATGATGTACGTAAATCTACGGGGTGTCTGTATGCATGCGTGAGTTATTAGTTCCTTCGCAGCACATATGCCGTATCGTACATGTTGTATGTTATTGTCATTTCGGTTAACGTGTTATTCCTACTTATATCATATGCTGATCAAGTTACAAGTTCAACTTTGTAAGTGACAAGTGTTTCATGTTAATTTGCTTCTCCTCATTGACCATCGTGTCTTCGTGTGTCTTGCCAGATAATATATCCCTATCATGTTCTCTGTTTTATTCAAAAGTCACAAAAATATATGCTCAATCTAGAAAAAGAAGCTGAAAAAAATAGATTGTTTATCTACTAGCTAGCTATAGTTTTATTCCGACCTACACGGTAGAGAGATATTTTTCTCAAGTTTTATAGATCAGGCTAAATATTAATCTTTTGTCTACAGTTACAATTAATATTATAAGGAATATGCTATACCTTGTAATGAAACATTATTGGTCCTAAATAAATATCTATAAAATCCATAAAAATTTTCTTTCCGATATCTGCACAATCTGCAAGCTAATTAATTATATACATCCGGATGATATATACATGTATACACACACACACACACACACATGTGAAAGAAAAATATAAACTGAGTATATAAATAAAAAGCTCCAACGTGATTCATTATTAAGAATTTTTAAAGTAGTACTTTATATAATTTATCAGTAATTAGTAATGGGTTTGGCAAGTATATGTTCTCCATATCTCGGAAAGCGCACGTCTTGCTAAATTAATCAGTGATGCGAATATATATTGTCTACCCTACATATTGTACAAATAGTCCTAGCTAGCTACAGTGTTTCCTAATATCCCAAACTATACAAAAAAAAAAAAAAAGAGAGATATTTAGCTGTGGGACCACAACTCATCCACATACAAAACTTGATGTCTATCTTCAATATGATACCATTTAATTAGCATAAATTTTACAAAATTTAACCTTTACGACTTGTGTATATAAACCCCTCAATTGTACTCAAACTACTTACACATTTGGTAGTATAAACAAGCTCTGGTAAGAGTGAGTAAATTAGCAACAAGCTTTCTTCTTCTCATCATCTTCTGTGATAATAATATTATATATACATATATATTTATATACATTCAGTATTATTCAACCTATATGGAATCAAACCGCAAGAGAAGAGGGTTCATGAAGGGAAAGTTGATCCCATTCTACCGGGCGGCTAAGCCTTCCTCAACGGGTGGTACTAGTCATGTGCAGTACACAAGCAGCAAGCCCACGAAGCCAATTAGCCAGTCCTCAGCTCCTTCAGTGCCGGCTTCGGTAGGGTTTGTGGTTCACCAAGACTACGTTAAGCCCAAAGTCTCCTTCGTTTTGCCCGACAACACCCGCGATTCGCCTGTGCAATTCGACAGCCTCTATGGCATCTCCGTCGATGAGGGTGTCGACACCAAGGCCGCGACTTACATATCTTCCGTCCAAGAGCGCTTCAAGCTTGAACGAATTAACTCCGAGAGAATGAAATGCTCAGAAATGATCCGTTGATGGAAATATACTTCGGGCTCACGTCCTCATGATATCCTACTTCAAATAGATTGGCTAATAATATATATATTAAGGTGTTTTCTGAAGAGAGAATTAAGGTGTTTTGTTCTTTCTTTTTTCTTGCATGTCACATTAAGGATTAGTATTATGTAACTTAGATATCATCAGGGGGTCGGAGTGACTGATGAGTTTGTACGACCCATCAAGTTGTTATTATGATCAAGTGTTCGAGCTAATTAAGAATAATTTCTTTTATCACTGCTTCGCTATTTCTATGCTAACTTCATATTAGATATAGCACAATATATAAATCTAGAGCAATATTGGTATTCATGCCAAAAACGATGTATTATCACAAGTGTGTTTGTGTTCTAAGTAGAAGAGATCAATTGTCACATGACCAACAATATAAAATGATAATTAAAAGTCCCACTTTGATGTATATCTACATATAGCAGTTTTAATGTATTATTATATATGCGGTGATTGTATGATTAACAATTTTTCTTTTTATTATAAACTCCATCTTGGATTTATAAATTCACCAAATTGCTTTTAGATATATCTGATATATAAAAAGTGAGAATCCTAAATACTATTCACGCGTTTTTCAACTAAAACCGTGTCGTTTTGATTGAAATGCTACAGTAGTTTTTTTTCCTTCTCCAAGGTTCTTTCCCCTTATTTTTGTTCTTTTTTTAGCTACTCACTCTAAAACTTAATTTTTAAAAAAAATTTATTTTTTTTTTTTTAGTTTTTATATGCTTTTTATAATATGGTAATTAAAATTTAATGCATGATTACTCTACGTGCATAGCACGTGTTCTTCAACTAGTATATATAAATATTATGTCTAATTACAAGAGGACGCGTTTAAATTGTTACCAGAATTTGAAACCTCACCAAGGTGATGTCTCAGATTAATATTGGAGAATATTCAGACATACTTTAATTCTTTAACTAAAATTTCCACCAAAGATCATCAACATTATTTAAGCGTACAATCTGTCGATTCTCCAGCCTTTCAGCACTGTTAAAAGTGAAGAGAAAGACAGAGAACAAATAAAAGCAATAAACGCCTAAATTTATTCTCTCTTCATAGATACAAAAAAGTTTCATATATATATATATTTATATATATTGTATACACATCAATATCAGGTGCCACAGGCCCACAGGCCTTAGAAAAATAACACCTTTGATAAAGCTGAAGTTTCCCAATTAGCAGCAATGGAATTGATTTCTCGAGGCTGGTAGGTACTAGCTAATTACCCAATAAATATGAATTCTTTTAAAATATCTTGTAATATAATAATATGTTTAGAGGCTTATTAATCACCTCTGTTTTGGGCCTATCCAATTAATGATACATGAAAATTACTGATAATAACTCAACAACTTGAAAAGGAATCTTTGATCAAGACGGAATATAATAATATCTAGTTCTACAACAGTCAAATACAATAATGCCCGCCCAAGAACATTTTGCTTTCTTTTTACCTGCCCATGACAATAGGGCATGCCCCGGATTCTAGCTTGTCCTTTTTCTTTTTTCAATTAACCTTTAACCCAAATTGATATCTTAGCAAATAAATAAATAGATAATAATAATAAAAAAAAATCCAAAATTGACATTATCCAATAAGACGGTGAATGGTGACTAGCTAGGTTGGCCATCTCTTTTTCTTTTCAAAAGTCCAAAAGTTGAGTTTTAATCTCTACCAGCTGCAATGACATTGATCGTCAATCCAAATATTTGGTAGAATGAAAATAGATTGTAAATTTGCAATACTTTTTTCTCGAATTAAGATTGTAATACTTTTAATACGTATATAGTTCGCCAAACGCAAAAAAGTGTAGTATTGTTTTGAAATTAAAGTTGAAATGAAAATAAACCATACGTCAAAAAGAAAAAGAAAATAAGAAAACATAATAAGAATTCCATAGTAATAGCAATAATTAATTGTTTTATAAAAAAAAAAAAAAGAAGTTACTAATTTAGACAAGTTTTGCCTAATTTGTTAAAAATAAACCTTGGAAAATTAGGGGTAATAATCCTCGTGCATTTATAATAAATTGTGAATTCACTTGACAACTTTTGGTTTTTTATTACAACATGGAGTGTTACATAAATTTACATGCTAACTTCTTACTGGTAAAAAAGTAAGTACTTTTGCAAAAGATGGACGTATTAATTCCAAAACTCCAAACCATTAGCCATCTAAAGCCTTTTCTAGAGAGAGAGAGCTAATTTACAAAAGAAAGAAAAAGAAACAAGAAGAAGAAGAAGAAGAGGAGAAAGAGGGAAAAGAAAAAGAAAGAGAAAGAGAATATTGCAAAATTTATTTTTAAAAGTATATAAATTTAAATTTTTATTTTTTATTTTTAATTAATATTTTTATTAGTATAGTTATTTAACTATAAAAATTAAGATTATTTTCATAAATACTCTTTAAATTATGTATTATATTTTAAAATGTCTCTTAATTTTTTAAAACAGTTTAAAATATTTTTTGATTCATGCACTTTCATCTATAATTTTAACAGATTTTAGTGTTAAAAATTAATTAATGACATTAAATAAACATTTACTGACATGACATGTTTAAAAATTAATTGAAATTATTAAATTTTAATTAAAAGATAAAGATAATAACCCTAAAAAGGATAAAAATAAAAATATTAAAAAATAATAATAACAAAAACATTTATTTCAAAACCCAAATCTTTTCTCTCTTCCTCTTCTATCTTTGTTTGTGGTCAATCATTGAACTGAAAACGGCAGATTTGGCCCGACGCAACTACGATGATGGAGGCTGGCAGACTTCGGTGGTTGCGGTGTGAGGGGAAGGCGGGGCGAGTGGTTCGTGCAGTACCATGAAGTGGGGTTGGCGAGGATGGTGACCAAATTTGCTTGCAAATTAACACCTTGCGCCAAATGGCGTGGGGACTTTGAAGGGGTCTAGAGATGGGAAGGAATGAGGAATTGGGTCAAAAGGGGAAATCAAGAAGAGTGGTTCGTGCAGTACCATGAAGGGCGACAGGTCAACCTGGCTTGCGCGGCGGAGGGCTTCGGGGTTGGCGAGATCCGATGGTGACCAAATTTGCTTGCAAATTAACACCAGAGTGGGGTTGCATCATAGCCGCCTCGCCAAATGGCGTGGGGACTTTGAAGTAAACAACAACATTTTAGGACATGGGTATAGAGTCTGGGAAGGAATGAGGAATTGGGTCTCGTGGGTTCCATTCATTTGCTTGAATCTGTATTTTAATGAATGAGAAATAAGATTGAAAACTACAAATCCCTTATTTGAGTTCTTCAAGAGAAGAAATGCAAATATCAAAAGGAAATCTCTTGTTCAATTGTTCGTGCATTTTACATGTATTACTTCATCATTTCCATGTTATTTACCCCCTATCCTTGGCAAGGAGACAAAAAACCAGCCATTAAAAGCTTTATTGTTTCCCACTTTTCGTTGTGGGTTCATTTTTTCTATGTAAGTATGTATTTTTTATAAAAGACTAAAATCAATACACTCCCAAATATAGTTGAAAAGGGGAAAAAAGTTGACATTCTGAGATCATAATCAGATCTGGGTTTTGATCTCCAATTCCAGAAACCCAAGGACATACTCAAGATACATTACAATGTTTCTCTTTCCAAAACTATTGCTTTCTATTTAGGATGTGGGTATTACGCCGTTTCTTCAATTTTGTTTTGATTTTGCAATTTCAATCTTTCAAGAAGTGGAAATATCAATATCAAAATATCATGGAAATAGGGAAGCTGAAAATGTAGAAGAGTGACAAAAGGAGGAAGAAAAGAAAGTCAATCCGGTGCTACACATTCCACAAACTCTCCTTTAATCTGGGGGCCCACATTAAATCTAACAATTTCTAACTGTCATGGAACATATGAATAGCGTTAAAGTGTCCAGTATTGTAGCATTTTTCGGGCATCATCTTTTGTCTAAAAAATTCAAAAAAAAAATTAATTTTATTTATGTTCATATTTTTTAAAAAAAATTTAATTGTATTTAATTTTATTTAATTTTATTTAAATTTTAATTTTAATGTAAGTTATAATTTAAATTTAACTTAAAAATTACACTTAAATTATATTCAAAAAAAATAACCCTTTCATTTTTTAATACCTAAACATCAATTCTATCAAGTGTGTACAAGCTATTTGATCTATTTTTTTTATAGATTAGAGAATATTTTGAATCATTTTAAATAATTTAGGAGATTTTAAAACAAGATATATAATTTAAGGAATTATGAAAATAATTTAAAAAATTATTATATTTTGGATCATTTTAAATAATTTAGAAAATTTTGAAACAAAATACATAATTCAAAGAATTCTGAAAATAGTTTAAAAAGATTAGATAAAAATTTTAATAAAAATGGAAAAAAAAAAAAGAGAAAAAAAAAAAAAATTTTGATTCATAATCTCTTTTTAAATTTGCGTTTACGATATATTTTTTGGAAAAAAAAAAAAAAAAAAAGAATAAAAAAGAATCTTAATATGGTGTTCGGTTATATTTAAAAAGAGGAATGTGATTCCCCTCTAGAATGGGAGGAATGACGATTCCTATCTTTTTTTCTTTTTCTTTTTTCTGGAACATCACCATCATCAACTTCAGCCTATCTCCACCGCCACCTCTAATCATCTTTCCAAACCCATCGGAAGCCATTGTCGAAGACGACCCACTCCGGCGAGCTCGAGTTTTGTTCTCCTCGACAAATGCGTCCGACAACTCGGCCTCCTCTGCCAGATTCTCCAGATCCGTTGTTGCTCATTTGCTAAATCCCGCTCCGGCGAGCTCAAGTCTTTCTTCTCCGTCGCTCTCCATCTCCAGATCCTCTCCTCCTTTGCCTTCCGCTTGCTCATCGAGCACACCCACCCTCCGCAACTCCTTGCCCAAACTGGCCTCGCACAGATCCACCGCCCTTCACAGTCAAGATCAACATTCCTCCACCTAGCGCATCGTTGAGAACACAGGCCCAGTTATTTGGTTAATGAACAAAGCAAGACCGGAAGCTTTTCATCCTTGGAGAGCCAAGTGGGTGCACGGCATGCCAACAAAGAACCACCCAGACGACAAATTGAAGGAAAGATAAAGCATTCGATCTTTGTTGGAGATTGACAGAAACTAGTGATTTTGTATCAGAGATGGTAAAGCAAAGGAAAAATCGACCAAGACTTGTCTTTTGCAAATTTTTGATAAATATTTTTTATATTTATTTTTATTTTGCTAAAAAGGATTGTTGTATATATGTATATATTTAAGAAATGATAGTTTCGTCCAAATGAAAATAATTACATTTATTCCATAATTCGTCTTGCTTCTGGCAAAGCTTCTACTTTGCTTGCTTCTCTCTCGCGCTTGCTTGTCCGAAGGCTTAAAGTCTTTTTCGCTGGGTCCAAAAGCTTCCGTCAAAGTGAAAGATCTGATCCAACAGAAATCCTGCATATTGAGTGCAGCTAATGTGCGGCTACGGCTAGGCGATCATATCACGCCATAAAAGAATTTTATATAAAGAGATCCTCTAGATATACAGATAGAATAGATGTTTAATTTTGTATCAGACATTCCATTGATTTTGAATTTTGAGGCAAGCTCGTCGACCCAAATGAATCATTCTTATGGTCTCTCTTCGTCCCCGCCCCGAAACTGACCCACAGCACAGCGCCCATTCGCTTCGCGGGCGGGAAGGCAACGAAGTTCAGTTCATGAGACCGCGGCGGGATCTCGCTGTTCTTAAAATTACAATCAAATAATTTCTTTTCCATCTTATTCTTGTACAGAAATGCACCTCAGCTATGGGCTGTGCAGTCTGTTGAGAGATTAGGCTTTTAGTCACTTCTTATACAGTTAATGCGAGGCCCATTCTGGCCCAAAACTAAAATTAAAATTTAACGGAAAATAGTAAAAAATAAAAAGTTTAAAAGTATGTTAATGAATTTTTAATTATAAAAATTAATTTATAATTAAATAAATTATGAATAAATTTATTAAATTATAATTTATAATCAAATAAATTATAAACAATTATAAATAATAATTTATTAAATTATAATTCATAATCAAATAAAATTTAACTTATTTATTAACTTAAATAAATTATTAACTTATTAATTTTAATTTATCTTAAATCTTAATTTATTTTTCTCTTTCTCTCTCAAATTTAAGAGGTGGACCTTACACTTCTTATACAGTTAATGCGAGGCCATTCTGGCTCAAAACTAAGGGTTTATTTAGTTTTTAGATTTGAATCTCTAATTCGAATCATGATTCATGATTGTTATAATATTTTTTCTCATAAAAAATACACATAAATTAAAAATGATTCAAATCACATAATTTAAATTCATGAACCAAACGGATCTTAAAATTAAAATTTAACGGGTGGACCCTACACCATACCACAGTGCAGAAAAGGCGCGATTTTGAAGAAATCTCTGGTGACGAATCAATTTCTCTCTACCCTTTCCCGGCGAGTTCTCTATCACTATCAGATAAGGGAAATTCAATTCAGAGTTCTTGATCTCATCTTCTTTCTTCCCAAACTTTTGAGCTGAGTTAATTATAGTCTCTGAGAGTTTCTCAATTTTTTTTTTTTAAAAAAGATGAAGGATGAAGACCAGCAATCTAGGGTTTTCCACGAGCTGAGCTCCATGATCATCCATATCCTCAAATCGCCTCCCCTCCCCATCCCCTTCACCGTCGGAGCGTCTTCGTCGTCGGCGTCCGCGTCGACCTCGAGACAGCGCGCGGCGGCCTCTCCGACGGCTTTCGCGTCGCTTTTTCTGGGGATCTCTCTGGCTCTGATGCTGTTCGGGTCGGTGACGTTTGCGATCGGGTTTGTGTTGATGCCGTTGGTCATGGGCTTGGTCCTGCTCTTCTACGCCCTCGAGATTCTCTTCAATTTGTCTGAATTGGGTCGCTCCATTCTTTTCCCCGCTTCTTCTCCCAGACACGTCTCTGCAGGTAAAAAAAAGACTGCCTTTTTTTTTCTTGTTTTTCTTTTTCTATTTTAAGGTCTCTTTTTATTTATTTATTTTTTTTCATTAATGGTATAAGCAAGATTTCAAGAAAGATTTTTTTTTTTCTTTTTTCTGCCCTTAATCCATTTCTTTTGAAGTGTTTATAGAAGTCCTCTGTTGTCTTTTCCTTGTTTCTTGTAATGTCCAACTGCTATAATTGGATTTTGATGGCTTTTTATTATGGAAAAATTAGCTAAATGGTTTTTTTATTATCCACGGTCAATTATTGGTTAATCAATTTATTATTATTTTATTAATAATTTATCATTAATAAATCCTTAATTTATTAATTGAAATTCTTTTAGTTAATTAATAATAAAAAATTATCAAGCTAATCATAAATAAGTCGATCAGTTATAAGACCGCCCTATCACAAAAAAGTATTATTTTTATAATTTTACAAAACTTGAGCATTTGTAAAAAAAAATTTTAAAAAATGGCACTTAGGCTAAAATCCGTTCTATTATTGGCATTCTATATTTAAGCTTTGCACTGATATTAATATAACATAATAGTTCACATTCATATTATCGTCCGTTCATTTCATCGATTCGAGTTTAAAATTTGAGTTTTTATACAATTAAAATTTTTTTAGAAAAAGTCATATTTAACTTTTTTATTACAGTAAAAAGTTCTTACATAAATTTAAATTTAAATTTGAATTAAAAACTCAAATCAACGAGCTAAGCGAGTCTTAATATTCTGCAGTTTTTTTTTCCATTGTATTACTTTTTTCACAAGTAATTTGTTGTTTTTCTGCAACGATTATTATATGGGATTGGGTGGGTTACTCTTCTTTTTAACGTTGTAGATTTGAAGTGTGAGGATCTTAATTCTTACATGTGTATCAACTGTTATTACAGCTTTTCGCGAGTATGATGCGCATGGGTACTAGTATAGAAAGTTAAAAGAAGTTGTTCCTTGTGGTTATAGAAGCAGCTATTGACAAAATTTAAGCAGTTATGTAAACATTGTATTTGATATGTTGCTATTTTCTCTGCCACGGATTTCCAAACTTACGTACGCTGGGGTTTCTGTTATTTTTGTCTGAACTCTGGATGAAAGTTTCTTACAGTGAATTAAGGTAACATATTATACTTTGACGTAGTTTCCACGTTTTGAGCCTCTCCATCAATTTTTCTTTCTTTGGTATGCTTTTGGGTTTACCATTCTGTGTTTTTCTCTAGAAGAGAGAAACATGGTCGTGGATAAGGATTATCTGATGTAGAAAGAGACCCGTCAATGCCAACGTATATGTGATCAAATAGATCAATACAAGATTTTGAAGTAGACTTGAATAACATCAATTTTTGTTGACTAGAGTAGAGGACTGTTCATGAATTATGACCACAAAATAAGAATTTTGTAGTTCATCGGATCGACAAGGTATGTGCTTGGTCAGCAAAAGCAGGCTTTCACAATTGATGCCAATATACGTTTCTGAACCTTTGATCCTGTTTTTTTTTTTTTTTTTTTTTTTTCGCCCTCTGGTTGGAAACTTTGATTGTAATTTATCGAAGAAAAGCACTTTGTTATAGAAAAACTGAGTTACAGAATTCAAGTAAGCGGTTCTTATGTTAAAGAAGGCGGTCCGTTTAGTTTATTGACTTGAATTTATGATTATGATATTCTACTCACAAAAAAAAAAAAAATCAAATTAAAAAATATTATGGCAATGGATTCTTTAACAAAATTTAAATTCAGAATTAAAATTGACTTGAACCCATAACCAAGCGTGCCATTCATTTTTCCATGGAGGGCCACTAATTTCCCAGTCTTGAAGGAAGCTACGATGTGAACTTTCCCCTTAACTAAGGGCGGCTAACTTTTGATAAACGACATATCGTTTTAGTTCAACCAGTTAACATAAAAACGATCTAATTTTTGCATATAAAACGGCAGCAAACGCCATTAGTACGTCGGCAATTTTGAAGGACATTTTGACTTATTATAGTCAGTTGAACGACAAATTAAACGTCTTCTCTTGGTATAAACGGTACATACTTGTCAGCAGTGATTTTTGCTTCCCTTTCACTTCAAACGCTGAAAGTTTCTATGAGGCAGGCGGCGATAATTAAATTTAACAGCAAGAAGTTATATTATACATGTGACATGTCGTCTAAATAAATAGCAGATAGCAATCTCTTGTGTTCGCTACATGTCGTTATAGGCTTATAGCCCCCCACACACATATATAGAATAATGCTAGGATAGTCAAATTCTAACTCTTATTTACTAACTGATATGACATATAAGTCGTTATCTTTTAATTAGTAAATATAATCTTTTATCTTTAATTAACGTGACTTTATTTTAAACACGCATTAATATAACAATAACAACTCATATATCACATCAATTAATATTTAAGAGTTAAAATTTAAGTTAATGTCCTTAGCATTATTCATCTTTCATATAGTTGTTGCTTCATGTCGTTTCCTGAAGCACCGTATAATGTAAACGCCCGGAATGTCTTCCCTCCGAACAGGAATCTAATTTAAACGCCACAGTACCAAGTGGTTGTTAAAAACGACAGCGCTCCTTTGAACCAAAAGCGACAGTACGATTTACTTTTAAACGACAGCGCAAACATTTGAATAATGAACAACTTTTCTGCGCCCTTAATGAAGTCCAGCAAACTATTAAATGTGAAAACTACATGTCGTTTTATGTGTCTGTTTTCTACTTAAACAATAGAAGGCTCTCAAACGGCAAAGGCAATGCTGCTATAGAAGAACATGGAATATATGTCGTTTTCTTGCTTAAAAGCTAATCTATTTGTCGTTTCTTTTCTCATTTACGCCATCAAATATCAATCAATTAATTTTATTCAAAAAAAAAAATACAACATATTTTGTATTTATCCATTAATCACTCCTCAAACAGGGAAAAAAAATATATGTTCGTAGTAACATATATATGAAGTTCAGAAAAGTTAATTAGAAGGCGAAATCTAATATTTTAAGCTCCATATATCATGAATTAACGACCTAACAAAAAAGGCTTGAAAACATTACAAATTATCAGCGGACATATGTTGATGTAGGAACCATGCATGCAACAGAGCAGTGTTTCAGCCAATATAGATATGAACCCCAATAGCAATGAAGAAGATAATGATAAGTCCGAAGAATGCAAGAGTATGGACAAAAATGGAAATCCCACTTGTTTGTCGGTTGCAGAAGTCCACTGCTCGGCTGTTCCCCGGCACCTGACATATCAGCCCCGGCATCAGCAGCACAAACAGCACCACCGCTATCAGCACTGGTCCCCAATCCGCCATTTTTCTAAATTTCTCCTTTTATCTTTAATTCCGCTGATTAAGTAATAGTATTACTACTAATTAGTATTAGTTTGAACAAAATGGCATTACAAACCGCCATTAAAAGGGACGTTAGAGAAAGACAAAGGACGAAAGCGTCAAAAACGCTAAGTGACGAAGAAAGAGTTCGGAATCGGCAAAAGGGTCGTTGTAGCGTTGGATTAATGGATTTGATTTCTGCATTGAAAGCTACGGCCTCCTTCGGAGTTATCGGGCGGCATTGCACATACGTCTTCCTGATCTCTTTTTGTTTGTTTGGACGGCTGTTTTAGTAAAAATCATACTGGACTTTGAATTTATTGAAATTTAACAAATTTTATGAAATATTTTAGAAATAGCAAAAATTACAAAAATTACGTTGTAATTTTTTAATTATATTAATTTTACTATTTTTAAAATATTCTAAATGTTTTGCTATATTTTAATGTAACTAGTAAAATTTTGTTATATGTCTAGAAAAAATCTAGAAAGAAATCTAAAAATGTCATTTAAATAATGTCACCTTTATTTTTATGAGGGTTCAAACCGAATAGTTCGAACCTTTGAGTTTGAAGAGTTTGAACCATGTGTGGCTACCAGTTAAAACTAAGGGAATAAGTGGTTTTATATTTTTTAGGGTTTAAAGAGTTAAAACATCACGTCAGAATTTAAACTTTGAATCTTTTCTTTTTAAACCAAGCACTGATTTTAATAGATTGAGTTCAAACCACTTTTTATTTTATTACAAACAAACACTTTTTAAACCTAAACCATAGTCAAGGACAGAGCTAGGATTTTATTTTAGTGGGGACACTCACAAGAAATTTTTTAATGTCTCACCATTTTTATTTTTTTCCTTATAGTTACTAACAATTTTCTTTAAGAAATAAATTATAAATACACAAGTCAAAGCTATCCTTGAGATTAAGAAGTAAAATTCACACATAATTAAACAACACAAACTTATTTCGTTAAAATAGTATTACTTCAAAATTAAAACAAAAAAAAACTTTTTATAAAAGCGTGGAAGAAAAAAGTGGATAATAAAAAAGATATCAAATATTGCTAAGATTATTCAACCAAAAGAATTGTTGCTATCTAGGAGAGTAAGTAAGAAAACTAATTAAAGAACTTAAAATAGTGGATAGGTTCAAGAAAAAAAAAAAAAAACAGGGTCACTTTTTATAGAAAATATATTTTGATGGGGGCACAGTTATAAAATTATATAAAATTATAGATAAAAATTAAATGAATAAAAAAATGAGTGAAGGTATGAGCCCTTATAAACCCGATGT
The DNA here is from genome assembly GCA_012066045.3 of Morus alba. NCBI lineage: Eukaryota > Viridiplantae > Streptophyta > Magnoliopsida > Rosales > Moraceae > Morus > Morus alba. The sequence goes on from CP050233.2 coordinate 695,087, forward strand.
AGCTCCGTCCATGACCACACTTCAAACCTTGAGAGTAAACATACTCTTAATGTTTATTGACCTTAAAATTAGACTTTTAAATTGCGGTGTTATCTCATGTAATTTATTCAAGAAAAATTTTTATTGACACCCAGTGTTTTTGTTAAGACATCCCATTTTTAAAAAAATATTTGTTTATTCCAATTATATCCTTGCATCTGAGTTTCATGTAATAATTGTACACCCCACAAATAGCGCATATATATTGTTTCTTATAAAATAAAATCTTATAATCTACAATCATGATTCTGGATCTTAATTCAGATTCAATGTTTGTTTATAGTGATTTTGAATCATGATTCAAAATCAATGTTTGGTTTGGATGATTTTAAATCATAAGTCAGAATCTAATGTGATGTTTTAAACTAGCTCAAATCATGATTTTAAAACCACCCCCTCTTAATTTAAGATAATTCAAACCCTAATTCTGAATCATGATTTCAGAATTATAATTCAAACCTAAAATCATAAATCATGTATACGGTCTAGATTTTCTCTCTTGGTTTTCTCACTATTTATGCAACAGAATTCATCTTGCAAGATGTAATTATTATTTTTTATTAAGCATTATAAAAAAGTGAATTACAGAGAAAGAGAGTTGTGAAAGGGAGAGTTTTCAGTAAAAGGCTCTGAAAAAATATTACATCTAATTTTTTTTGTGATAATAAAAAGCTTTTAAAAAATATCACATTTTAGCTCGAATTAAAAATTTAAATCTGTGAAATGAACGTACACTGAAAGACAGAGAAGGGAGGGGCAAGAAAAAGAGAGAGAGAAAAAAAAAAAAAAAAAAAAAAAAAAAAAAAAAACAAAAAAAAAAAAAAAAAAAAAAACAAAACAAAACTTGTTTGAGGGAGCATAACAAAAGGACAACGAGTTTATCCTTTTTTCTTTATCGAAAATTGTTCTTTTTAGTCATTTTACCAATTAAGGGATGTCTTTATAGTTTTTGAGGTGTGAATAAATTTATTTTAAGGAAATAATAGAAAATAGGTCAATATAAAAAGCTTAAGGAAGTATATAGGTCAATTTTTAATTATAGAAATTAATAGACCATAACTTGTTAAGTTATAGTTCATAACCAGATAAATTATGAATAAATTTGTCAAGTTATGATTCATAGTCAGATAAGTTATAGAAAAAACCGTGAATTATGGATAATAACTTGTCAAGTTATGGTTCATAACCTGACAAGTTATGGACAAAAACAGTAATTTAGCCTATTTATTAACTTATATAAACTATTGACCTATTAATTTTAATTCATCTCAAGTGTTTACCTATTTCCCTCTTTCTCCCTTTATTTTACTCAAAAGGTATATCGTTTTCTAGACTTGGGCCAGAGACAGACTCACGTTACGCCCCAGTATTCACACCGGCCCTATAAGTTCCATTTGAGGAAGGAAGAAGGAATTTCAGAAGAAAATTTAAGAAATCTACTGCCATGTTCAGGATTATTTTTGTTTTTATTTTTCAAGTTTTTTTTTTAAATGAAACAATTTTACAACAGCATTTCACACAACTAAAAATAAAAAAACAAAAATGAAAATAATTTTTTAGTTTAGTGTAAAATGAGAGAAAAATAAACAACGACTTTTAGTCGTTTTTTATTTTTTATTTTTCTTTTCTCCTCTCTGGAGTAGATAGATAGATAGAGACACTAATGAGTTTTTTAATACTGAAAATAATTTCTTAATAAAACTACCAAACACATTTTTAAAAATAATTTCTGTCTAAGATTAAAAACGTTTTCATTTTCATTTTCATACAAAAAATAAAATTATTTTAGAACAAGTTACAAATGCACCATACATTTTTAAATTTTCTTTTTTTGATTTTATGTAGTCTTATCTTACTTTCTTAAAATGTCAGCCTTTTTAATTTAGTTTTAAAATATAAAAAAGGAGTATAGAATATGCATAGAGCAACATAAATTTTTATGCCTCCTCATTACACAAGCATTGGTAGTTTCATCAAGTTCTCGTCAAATTTTCTCTCTTTTAGTGTTCAAGAAAGAGCAAAAAACTTTATTCCTCTCTAGCAGGCATTCCTCTAAATTTTCTATCTTTTAAATGCAAATTTAATTAATTTTTGTCAAATTTTGATTCTGTCCCAAGTATTTGCTTTCAGTGATACTTAAGGTCTATTTGTAAGGTATACTTAAACTATAATTTTTAATTTAGACATTTAAAATTTAATTTTTTTTTTTTGTAAAACAAAAAACATTATAATAAAATCAATGATTTGAGTTTGACTATATAAAACAAACGAAATCTTAGTAGTTTAAATTTTGAAGTTCCAAATAAACCAAAGTGCACCTTGACCACTCTCTGAATCCGTAATATCTTTACACAATTTTGAAAATAAAATTAAATTCAACTGTACACTTGATTTCTTTAAGAAAGAAGCACTGTTAGATTAACTAGAAAGGTAAAAGAAGATAAAGAGGGGGAAAAGGTAGTTTTATTATTATTTTAGCTCTGGATTAGACTTTAGTTGTTAAGGAAATTCTAACAAAGTAGATAGTGACATTAGTGGGGGAAAAGTGTTAAGAATGGATGTTTATTTTAAAATGTAGATTGTGGTCTCTACAGTTATGAAGAACTATAAGGTGCTAAAAAATAAGCACTCTTGAAATTTAAGCTAATTTACGTGAGAAAATTTTAAAAAAAAAAAAAAAAAAAAAAAAACTTAGGCATCGTTTATTTTATTAATTCAAGTTTTCAATTATAATTTTACTATAATTAAAAATTTTCACAAAAAGTTATATTTAATTTTTTTTATTACAGTAAAAAATTTTCATATAAAATTACATCTCAATGTGAATCTGTAAATTAAACAAGACCTTAATTTAGGCTAGTGAATGAAATTGTCGTCTTTGAGCATGTTTGCCCACACCTGCATTTAAGATCTCTGTTATGCGTTATCCAATACTTTTATCATGGATCCGAAGCAGTCAGAGCTCAAATTTCTCAAGAGTACATGCATCATATCAGTTTCTGGTTTTTCCTATGCGAAGGTATATAATATATATATATATATATATATTTATATATAGGCTTGGGAATGCCCGAGAATTTCTTCACTAATTTTGGATGTCAATTCAGTTCAGTCCAGAACAAAAATTATCACGTACATGTTGTCACTAAAAGTAGACAAAGCAGCAGGTAAAAGATTAACTTCACTATATATAAGTCCTGAAATTCAAGTTATTGAATATTTCAAACAAGTCCTGAAATTCTAAACTTTCTATTATTCAATATAAAAAACCTAAAATTCATAATAATAATCCAAAATCTCCAAAGCGATTAATTAATTATAAACTCCTTTTGACAAGCATCCCTTGTAGCAAATTTTATGAACAAAAAACCTGTTAAGATAAGAACACAGTTCAACTGCTTCTCAAAAAAAAAAAAAAAAAAAAAAAAAAAAAAAAGTAAACCATTAGAACTAATCATTCCTACAATTGAAGTACTGAAAAAGCGCACATGTAAGCACAAAATCATATGACCAGTTGGCTGTATCTTTTTAAGTGTTATTCGATTTAATTAATTATGCCCTATTCATTAGGGCCTTTTGTTTTTTGTAATTATTTTAATTTTTTTTATTCACATACAATATGTGAATTGTGGGTTTTTTTTTTTTATATTGATAAATGCAACTTTCTTTTTTAAGGGATTAGTAAAAAACAACTTTTCAATTATTTAAAAAAAAAAAAAAGGAAAATTTTCAACGCTATAAATTAACACAACAATTATTTAAACACTTAATGAGTAAAAAAAAAAAAAAAAAGCTCGCACATGCATTAAAAATTAAAATAAAAGTTAGAGACCCCAACATTACTCATTAATATTTGCTTCAAGAACTGGCAACATAGATGCTTCCTTGGTATGTCTATTACGTTGCTGTGGGTCTAATTCCATATTCTATCTAAGAATCAATTCATTCCAAAACCATTGTTTGTACTCTAAACACTGACCTCCATTAATTCTAGTCCAAGCCATGTTTTATGCTCCATTCTAATTTCCTTTTTTTTTTTTTTTTTTTTTTTTTTTTTTGCACTCATTGAAGAGTTTTCTAGAGAAACGGAAACCAAAACATGGAAGCAAAGAGAACACGTAACCATGAGTATCAACTTTACACTTCATTTTGCATTAGGTTTTGTTTTAGCTTTTAAAAAGCCTTTCCCACAATTCATCAATTTCAAAAGCGAGCGAGCCAAAAAAAGAGGACCAATTAATATTTGTGACCAATTATTAGAAGCTAATGAAAGTAAAAAGTTTTTGTGTTTCAATTTCCAAAAAGCAACTCCACCAGCTTAATTAACATACCTTTCTTCTCTTTTAAACCCATTGTCTTCTTTCTCGCCAAGTTTAGCATCCCAATCTCTCCTTCTTCACTAAGAAAATTGTGACCCTTTTCATGACCCTTCATGAGCTACATATTAAGCGACAAGCCTCACTTTCTTCATCACTCATCTGAAGATCACAAAATATCTACCACACCCACATAGCCAATTTGAAAGAAAAAGAAGCTTAGAGAGAGAGAGAGAGAGAGAGAGAGAGAGAGAGAGAGAGAGATATGAGTGCCGATTGGGGACCGGTGGTTGTGGCAGTTGTGCTATTCATATTGCTGTCGCCAGGGCTTCTATTCCAAGTGCCAGCAAGAACAAGAGTGATGGAGTTTGGTAACATGAATACAAGTGGTATAGCTATTTTGGTTCATGCCATTATATACTTCTGCATACTCACCATCTTGGTCGTTGCAATTGGTATTCATATACATGTAAACTGATCCCATAGTATAATTTATATTTTATACTATTGGGGTTTTTTCTTTTTCTCTCTTTTTTTTTCCCTCTTCTTTTTTTGGAATCATGTGTTTATTTATTTTGTTCAAGATGAAAACTTGTTACTTTTCTTATGATCAATCAACTGCTCTCCTTGTTTTTCTAGTGCAAGACACCTTTATCAATTGTTTGTAATGATATATACAGGATTAAGAATAAACCAAAGACGTGACCACATGAAAGTTTGTTGATGTGATTAAGTTTCTCTTATTTTATATATATCTCCCAAGTTCAAGCCAAAATTGCTAAAAACCCAAGTTTCTTAGACTATTATTTTGATTGTATTTTTTTTTTTTTTTTTTTTTTTTAAAGGAATTAAGGGGAAAAAAAGGCATAAGAATTCATGAAAGTGGTCAATTTGCTATTAGGTTCTCCATAAACACCCAAAATCAAGTCAAATGAAAACCAAGCAAGACCTACGTAGAAAACAAACCCCTTGCTTCTTAACTTATGTTAGATCATATGCTGGTGGAATTTTATTATTACACAAAAGCACTTGAATCAAGGGAGTAAAATATAAATAATAAATTGAGCGCAGAAACAAATATTACAATTCTTCCCAAGTCCATGTCCAAGCACATGCGACACCGACCAAACACCGTCCCCGATAAATTTCAAAATAAACAAATTAGCACTAGTAGTCCTTTTGTTCGATAACTGAATCACGAATTTTTTTCATAATAGAAGCACGTAATATATATTTGCATTTTACTCCCCTAAAAAAAGTGTTTGCATTTTACTCCCCTAAAAAAGTCGTGATTTTTCATAAAATAAGCACGTAATACATATTTGCATTTTACATCCCCTAAAAAAAAGTATTTGCATTTTACTAGTAACACTCATGGAGACCCATAAGAAGATAAAGTAAATGTGAACTCGCTGGTCGCTATTGGACATGAGTGATGTTATTAGTGTTGTCTACATGACCACAGGTCATAAATTGCACATGAATTTTACATACATAAATCATTGACTGACCATTTAGATAATGATACGAGGACACGATTTAAAATTCATATAAAGTTAACGGGTTTAAATTTTTTATAAATAAATTTAGGTTAAAATCAAATTGAACCTGTGAAATACGATTAAATAACGTGTATTTTTCAAATTAATACATCAATCCGTAATTAATCGTCATAACTCATTTATTAAATATATCATATTTAAGTAACATGAATACACAATATAATTATAACTCGTTTGTTATCAATTTTTTTTTTTTTTTATTAAGAAATAAGTTAACACAATTTAATTATCATTTATTTTATAAAATGATTATTAAGAACAAATTGACACAATATTATTATGATAAATTTAATAAATAAATTAATTATATTTAAATTTTATATTTCAATGTGAATAATAAATGAATTGTATTCATGCTAAATCTTATCCGAGGATGGTACACGGTACAGCAGCAACAATTGACACCCCTAATCCTATATCATACTTTTGTAATACCGCCAAACAATATAATACACTTTTTATCGTTTTGCATGCTTTTCAAGTGGACCACAGAGCACATGAGTGACGTCTGAAAAAAATGCTACATTATTATGATCTATAATTCAGGCCGAAAGATTGAAAACGCTAGTTCTAGAAACGTGTAATCCAAACCATCATCAGTTATCTACTAATAAACATTTATGAGAACAGCTTTTCCCAAATTAATTACAAAGACAAACACTTTGAAAGAAAGAAAGGAAAGATTCAAACGCTACTCAAATTAATCAGTCAAGAAATTAATTTGAGGCCTTTCATGCAAAACTAAATAATTATATTCAAATTAAAGACCGGTACATATATATAACAATTCCCAGTACACAGCTTAAGATCTATAAATAAAGCAAAAGAAAAAGAAAAAGAAAAAGGAAGCAAATTTAGATCTGGAACAGTAATACTAGCTGGCAAGGTGAGGACGAACAAACCCAGATTGAGAAGAGAAGATCGATGATGATTGATCATGATCAACCGGTGTAGATATGGACGTGGACGGCTAAGATGAGAATGGCGTAGAGGGTGAAGAAGATGAGAGTGTGGACGGCGATGGACTTGCCGTTGGTCTTCATGCTGCCGAACTCCATGGGGCGGCTGTGGCCGGGCAGCTGGAAGAGCAGGCCCGGCTGAAGCAGCACGAACAGCACCACTCCTATCAACACTGGGCCCCAGTCCGCCATTGATGCTCAGGTCTCTCTCTCCAGAAATTACGTTGAATAAGGTCGGTGAGACGGTAAGTAAAGTATGGTGGTGAGATTGGAAGGATTGAGGAGAGATATTGCTAAATTAAATTAGAAATGGTGGCGTTGATATGACGGAATGAGGAAATATTGGGCCGTGTTGGACTCTTGGAAAGCTGTGAAGTGATAAGTCAGTACGACACTTGGACTTGGAAACCTAAACTCACTGACAACCTTGTCTGTGGTGAGATGGAGCGAAAAAAGAAAGAAAGTATTTTATGGTTGTACAGGTTAGATACACTCCTTCCGTAACTTTTTTTTGACTTTTTGTATTAACGGTTAGATTTTGACGCGCTGAAATTGAAGAGATATTTTAATTTATAAATTAAAATTATTTTTAATTTGTGTATTTTTAAAAAAAAATGAAATGATAAAATTTTAAATTTTAAATATTTTTAAATGTCCTCATATTAATAAAAAAAATAAAATAATAAGTTTACATTTTAAATAATAAATGTAAAAAATACAAAAAAAGTGACAAAAAAAAAAGAAATTAGCATTTTTTTCGTAATAAAACAGTAATTTAACCTTTAATTTTACGGCGTAGAGTGTAAAATTTTCTACCACAGTTGAAAAACAACTGTTTGATTATAGAACATGTACAGTTTTAATATTAATGTCAATGCTATCTTTAACATTAAATTAAAAAAGAATATAAAGATAAACGTATTAATCTCGAGGTGGAATTCCATGAATTGTTGGCGGGTCTAAGTGGGATGGGATATGGGATGGGATAAGGGAGAGGAGTGAGTTCTCAAAGAAAGCCAGCTACCCCTAAAAGCGAATTAAAGAAATCAACTTGGAATTTATTCTCTCTTAATTACTGTGAAAGTGGTAGGTTCACTATGTCATGACCACTGATCAATATGGTTTTGTTTGGTTTGTTTTCACATTCAGTATTGCAAGAAAAATTAGAAAATAAAGGAGGGTCCTCATCTCTCGGCTTACCAAACTCCGGTTAATCTTCCATCAAAAATAAAATAAAATAAATAAATAAAAAAACCCCGGTTAATCTCCACAATGACATCTAGTCCCTACCACAACAGAATTCAAATGGACATATGAGTACAATCACAACGCCTGTTTTATAATCATCTTGAATTAATTTGATGCAAAAGCGGTATTTCTGATTTTGGTACAAGCGAAAGCAAGTCATAATAGTATCCCGGAATAGACGAACAAAAGAACAAAACGCAATCAAAAGCAACCACTTTTTCCCCCCACTAAAGGCTAAAGCTACCGGGCATCATGTTTCTTTTGACTAATATATCCTTTTCTTTAAATGACTGCCATACCGGCAGTTTTTTTAGGTTATAGACCGACTTAGATAGAGGGAGCATTTTTTTTTTTTTTTTTTTTTTTATATATCAAAGAGTGTTTAGAATAGTTTTAATAAATTAAGGCATTTTAAAATATAGTATAAATATCAGGGTATTTATAAAAATAATCTTTTTTTTTTTGTACTTCTATCCCATAGGATTATAGTATTTTAAAGGATTTATACACTAATCATATTAATAAATTTGATGGTCCAAAATAACGCATGTGTAGTCCATCTAGAGTCAATTTCAACACCTAGTGGTGAAATGGACGGTGATAAAGCATTTAACAAGCAGTTCATGTCCGACTTATGGCATTGAAAACAATGGAAAATGATGCTTAACCCTTATCCAACTGCAATAACAAACCAATACTAAGGAATAGTTTTCTTTAGATAAAGAGCAAAAAAAAAAAAAAAAAAAAAAAAGGTCTAAAGTGGTTGATTGATGATAATTCATGTTATAGCTTTTATTGGAATCCGATTCGTCTTTTCAAGGAGTTGAAAACCGCGTTCTGAGACCCCCCCTTTTTTAGCATATGCTTTCTTGCTCTTTTACTCTTCCTCTTTTAATCTTATTATTGGTATTTTTCTCCTTCTTCATCATTGTTGTTGTTTAGAGGAGTAGAATGAAAGATTGGGCTGCTCCGCTGATAGCCGCCGCGCTTTTCGCGTTTTTGTGTCCCGGAATGCTCTTCCAAATGCCGGGAAAGGAATCTCCATTCCAATTCATGAACATGCAGACTAGTGTGGCCTCCATGTTCGTCCACGCTGTTATCTATGGTTTGTTACTTATTTTGTTTCTTGTTGTTCTTGACCTCCACCTCTATGCTTAGCACTTCAGCACCACCATATTCCAAAAAAAGAGAGAGAGAGAGAGAGATTCGGTTTAGTTGAAATAGACCTTGTTGGTTCTAAGTGTCTTACAGCTTTTGGTTCTTCACTCTTTCTTTGCTACATGTAATATTAGTTAGTTTTTGCCTAAATTTGCTTTGTGCAAATGAGAACATTGTAGTGAAACCAAAATTGTATTTTTTTTTTTTTTTTGTAACTTTTGCAGGATAGTGATACTGCTTCACTTTTTTTTACAAACCCAAAATAAAAAACAAATTTTTTTTTTTTTTGTGTGTTTTATAACAATCTTTTTAAGTGCTAGCTGCAAAAACAGAATGCTATTTAAAAGACAAATCACTCTTGTTTTTATACAAATACCAATCCATATCCAATAAATATCAATCTCTGCCATTGCACACTCTGAGGCCTTGTTTGGGTAGAGAAACAAGAAAGGCTTTGAGGTGTCCGTGGAATTTGATCTTAACTCTCCAAACTCAACCCGGTATGAGCCTTCTTTGAATCTGTTAGGTTGTACGGACACGATTATCAAATCATTAGACCTGCTAATTAGTTCTTAACTTTTGACAAAGCCTGATCTTAAATAAGCTTGTATTTGTAAAGTTTAATTTACAGATTCTATATATTTACAAAGCACATATACAAAATGCACCTGCTTTTCCTTTATTCTATATTATTAGAAAGATAATCCAAAGTTTGTGAAGTGATTTGTTGGATCAAGAAAATTCTAATTAGATTTACAAACAAAGAAAGCCAATCACGGCAAGAATGATTTTTTCTAGCAGGAAACTAGCTAGATCACTCCTCCAAATGAAAAAAAAAAAAAAAAAAAAAAAAAAAAAAACTAGTTATTTCTTGAAAGATGAATCATCGTTTTATCGATACGCAAACAATCCAAGAAAAGCAAAAACAGCAAAAAACCAACCAGACAAGTTTTTGATCAAAGGAGTTGAATTGCGGTGGATTATGAGCCAAGGTACATGTGCACTCCAATGGCTAACAAGAAGATGCAAATGAGAGCAAAGTAAAGGACTGAATGCACCAAAATGGAAACTCCACTCGTCTGGAAGTTGCCATACTCGATCATCCGGCTTTTCCCCGGAATCTGGATGAGCAGCCCCGGCGTCAGCAGGATGAACAGAACCACCGCGACGAAAACCGGCCCCCAATCAGACATGGTCTTTGTACTATTTCTTGCTCTCAATGTTCTTCCCTTTCTTGATCTAAAATGTGGTTTGTAACCTCACTTTAGTCTTTTCTTTTCTCTCCCAATTTGGATTATAAATAAAGGTGAGTGCTTACTTTAGTTGGGGGGAAGGGACAAAGATTGGTGACTAAAAGTGAAGGAAGGTTATGGGATCAAGCTATTCCGATTCACATGTCACATGTCACACCTCATTTTTGCACTATTGCACAAGGAAGCTTCATGTGTAACACTCAAATAGTACACATGATAATAAAACACAAATCTTATTAACATGCATCCTTATTTTTTTTCACACTAACAAAAAAAATATTTTTGAGTCCGTTTAGTTTGTTAATTCGAGTTTTTAATTTGAGTTGAGATGTGATTTTATGTAAGAATTTTTTTATTATAGTAAAAAAGTTAAATATAACTGTTTCTGATAATTTTTTTTGTAACAAAATTCGAATCTATGAAATGAACAGAGTTTTTATCTTAACTGAAATTTGGAATAATAATTTCAAATGAAGGAAAAAAAAAAAAAAAAAAAGAAAATCTTCAGAAAACATTTGGGATAAAAATTTTAAGAAAGATGAAGGAAAAAAAAAAATGACGTCAAGTTATGGTTCATAACTAAATAAGTTATGGATAAACTTGTCAAGTTATGGTTCTTATTATGGGACTAGACAAGTTATATTTTAAAATAATAATTTAGCCTATTTATTAACTTATATAAACTATTAAAGATTTGGCCTATTTTCCATCGGGATGAATAGGACCTGTCATTATGTGATTTTCATTTATTTCGGGATGAATCCGATTTTCATTTTTGTGAGCTTAGATGGATCAGAAGTACTTGTTCAGCCCGTTATAAATAGATTTGCGGTAACCGGTAAGTGTGGAAGAATCAGACTATTTGTTTGCCTTGTTGTAGTGGGTGAGCATGGAGTGGTACAATGAGCAAGCATTTTGCTTAACTTGGACTTTGAATCATCCCTAATATCATAGACCAGGCCCAGAAGCTAACAAGACATCACCAATGGTCTAATATTTTATTTTATCTTTTGCTGAGCAATGGTCCAATATTTTTATGACATATTTACTTATCAAGATTGAAAAATAAGAGTGAAAAATAAGAGTCAATTTCATGTTTACTTATTTTTTTTTTATTTTAAAATGAGAGTGAGATTAGTGAGCCTCATTTAAATTATATTGACAAATTTATTAAGTTCATGGTTCATAAGTTAATTTTCTATCATCCCTTATTGGACTTATAAAATACAATTAAAAAAAATTTGTAATAAGTTATTTATTTTTTAACCAAAAACAATAATTTAGCATAATTATTATTAACTTATATAATAAATATGGCTTATTATTTTTTAATAAATCTAAGTTTTATATTTTTTTTTTAACACTCTTATTTTATTTTTTATTTTTTTTATTTAAAATTTTCTAAAATTTATTTTTTTTTAAATGTTTATTTATACTTTTTGGAGAATGCTAAAGTTAATCTCATATTTATTAGAGATCATTTTTATCCTAGAATGTTTTGAGATTGATGGACCTCTACTCAAATTTGGGATTAGATAGGGGGATGAAGATAGGATTAAAAAGAGAACTCTCATGTCCTCCCTTGGGATTGAAACTCTCATTTTTAATATTAATATTAATTTACTATTGGTTTCTTATTTTACCTTAAATAAACAATTAAAAATAAAATTCAAAAATAAGCAAACAAGCAACATATATTTATTATTTTACTTTGGCTAATATTATAATATTAGCATAATTATTGTTAACTTTAATATAATAAATATTTACTTAAAAAAATTTTTAATAAATTAATATTAAATTTTATTTTTAAAAACTATTTTTTATTTTATTTTTTGAAAAAATTTATTTTTATATTTTAAATAGTTGAATACAATTTATATTTATTATTTTAGTACCCAATCATTACACTAAATATTTTAATTATAATTAATTTTAATATAATAAGTACACAATATATTTTTTAAACTGAAAATATCAAATTGATTTAAATGGTATATTAGTATTTTTATACTTTTTCATTCTGATTTGGGGTGTAAGTAAATATATGAAGGAGATTTGAAATGACTTCCGATTTAGAATTCTATCACTAAGTAAGCAGCTTATTCTGACTCTGATTCATCACTCTAAATTTTATCCACTCTGAATCAAACCTACTCCGATTCATACTCATTTTAATAACGCGTAGATAAACATGCCTTTAAAGCAGCCCCAAGCCAAGAAGACCCGACTGCTTTAAAGAAAATCCCCCCAAAATTAAGAAATGTGTCACTATTAACTCATTTGCGCTATCCTCTTTGAATTTTGCCTCTTACTTTAATATTTTATAGATTATTGATCCAGATTTCTAGAAGCACCCATCAAAAAGGCCCAATACAGATCACACCGATATCACATTTACAAATAAATATATACCCCGCGTTATGCAATATAACTCCTACCACAAAGTAGCTGAAGAAAAAAAAAAAAAAAAAAAGAAGAAGCCAAAGCTCCTTTAATATGAATATTTTTCAAACTTCTGAATTTTCGTAAGCATTATCAGTGGTCAAAACCATATAAATAATTGATTAGTTTTTTGCTATCTTGTGATATCAATCTTCTTGTGAGAAATATCTTTTTTTATTTGGCCGAATAAGAAATATCTTATTTTAAATACTTCACGTGTTTTCGCGAGAAAAGGACTGATGAGAGAAAAATAATAATTATTATAAATAAGCCGTTTACACTACATAAGGTCGGCGGATTTGTATTATTGCTGTTTTATATTTTTTATCCAACAGGAAGAGGAGAAAAGTTACAAACAATACACACTTTTTTCAAAAAATCACATAAAAGAGAAAATGATATCTATTTTTTCGAGAAAAAAGGACTGATGAAACAGAAAGAAAAATTTTTTTTTTTTATTGGAATAAGTTTGTAACGCCTAATTTAAGTTTTGATAAAAATTTTAAAAATTTTTAACGCCTAATTTAAGTTTTGATAAAAATTTCAAATCTTTGATTTTTTTTTTTTTCTCTAATCACATTTGTGGCATTGAGTAGAAGCTATTTTATCAAAACTAAGATCGTCTAAATAGGCCTCACGCATGCCAAAAGCAGCTCTAAAAAGTTAAAAACAGGCTCATAAGGCCATCTCTAGGAACTCTATAAATTTTAGTAAATTTTTAGCTAAAATGTCTAAAAAATTATTTTAATTAATATTTTTTTTGAGTCACTCTAATCATATTTCTTATTTTAGTTAAATATAAATTGTTTTAATATTTATTAAATTTAAAATATAAATAATTTTATTAAATTTATAAAAGAATATTTGCAGTTATTACAATTAAATGAATAAAATAATATAAAAAATTAAATAATTAGTCACTTTATACTAACTATATTTAGTTAGTGTGAAATATATTTTCTAAAATAATCTAATCATTTAGTTAATAATTATAGTAGAGAAAAGTTAGAAAAAAAAAATTAAATTATTAGTCATTTTAATTAAAAACATGAAATTATTAGTATGGTTGGAACCGTTAATATCATGACGCAACTTTAATACATTCAAATAGAAACTCATGTGTCCTTTTAATAATGAAAAGTGATGAAAGCAATGAGATATAGGCCGTGTTTAGAATTGATTTCGTTTTTATTTTTCATATTTTTCAAGAAAAAAATAAAAATGTTTTTAAAACGGTATTTAGCGTAATAAAGACAAAAAAAAAATAAAAACGGTTTTTTAATTTAGTGTCAAATGAGAGAGATTTTTTGTTTTCGTTTTCTCCTCTCTTAAAGAGAGTGAAAGGGAAAAAGAGACATTAATAGAGTTATTACATTAAAAATAATATTTTGATAAAACTACTAAACATATTTTTAAAAATAATTTATATCTCAGATTAAAAACGTTTTTTTTTATTTTTATACAAAAATAAAATTATTTTAGAATAAATTCTAAACGCACTTATACGAGTCAATTTCACTAAAATGAGCTACCTTGTAGAGAGTTTTCCTTCCCATTTTTCCCCTTTCTTCCAATGTTGTTCTAACAGATAAGTCTTCTTTTCTCTTCACTGCTTGTCTTTTAGGAAGAAGCTCATTGTTGTTATTAAATCTTTTAAATGTTTTTAAACGCTCTATAAAATGCACTCTTACTAAGTCAGTAGTAATGACATAAATAATATTAAAATGATACAAGCTCTTTTGTCTCCACTCTTCAATGTTTATCCAAAATAATTCGAATGTGAATGAAGCCCTTTTGTTTTTTGAACAAGTGTGGGAGTGGGATCATAGATACAAATTAACACGGACATCAGTCGACCACCTAAATATTTGTTATGAAGCAACCTTAATATGTTCGAGGCAAATTATTAAGACTCTATTCATTTTACTGATTTGAATTTAAAATTTAAATTTTATTATAATAAAATTTTTTAAAAATAATCACATTTAATTTTTTTTTACTATAATACAAGCTATCACATAAAATTATATTTTAATTTAAATTAAAAAATTAAGTCAGTCAAATTAAATAAATTTTAATATTATACCAAACTCTGACAACTTTTTTTTTTTCCATTTTTTCCTTTTCAATGGCATGTCATACTCTTTTGCTATATATATATATATATATATATATATATATATACACACACACACACACGTATGAGTTTTTTATGTCATGAGACTTTGATCATGTCATAACAAATTATTTCATCTGTAAGAAAGGAAAAAACTAGTTGTAAGAAAGGAATGTCCTATTAAATGAGGTTGCCTTCGAGTTTGACCGAAAATTCAAGCTGTATATTCTAATGGATAAGATTAGATGTATACAAAACAAAATGTATTTTCTCTTATTTACAAAAAAAAAGATAGTATTATCTTGTTGACAAAATTCAACCGGGATTATTAAATAAAACCTTATTAAAATATCAAGCGGGATCTCATTTCTGACACTACATATATAATATGAAACTTTAGACAGAAATGAGTTAAAAAAAAAAAAGACTCCATAGATATTGTGTTGTTTTAGGCTGTTACAATTTAGTTAAATTTGCATATTTTCTTAATAATTCTTAATTGTACAATTCTAATAGAAAAAAAAAAAAAAAAAAACTACCACAAAATTTGCAAATATATATGTATATATTTGCAATAAAAATCTGAAATCGAAGGACATTTGAGGGGAAAATTGAAAAAAAAAAAAAAAAAAAAAAAGGCATTGTGGATAAGAAGAGGAGAGGAATGAAGAGATATGGATGAATGTGAACATTATAAGATGCTTGCAAATTGTAAATATGTTGATGGGTCCAAATATGGCCAACCTGGGGGATCTCCAACTTGGTTTTTGTTTAATAAGATATTGATGGAGGAATTAAACAACTATTAAGCTAGATTATAAGTAGCAGCTTAAGTACTATAATCCAAAGAAAGAAAAGGCAATTGAAAAAGGGGTCATTTCTTGGGACTCCATGTTCTAATCTTCCGAAAATTAAGCTAGGAGGGTCTTGTCCAGTGTCCACCCACTGCACGTTTCTCATGAGCTTTTATAAATAAAATTATTGAGGAAATGACAAAATAGTCTTTTCCTTTTTTTTTTTATTTTTTTGAAAAGAATAGTCTTTTCTTTTCCAGTCTAAATAAAAAAGTGACAAAGTATTATTATTGATTATTATCATTATTTTGTTGGAGTGGTGTCAATTTATTTTATAGATGCTTATGCTTGTAACTTTGATCCTGAAATTATGTTTTTTCCTATTTACGGACAATCGACGACGATTTTCTCTTGAAGGGGAAAAAAGAAAAATGACGAGGATACCTTTTTTATTGGTTGAAACGACAATGATACTCAATTAAAAGTTTGAGAAGAAATCATAGATAGTTTTCCAACAGTTTTTTTTTTTTTTTTTGTTTACACCTGGAAGAGAGAGAGAGAGAGAGAGAGAGAGAGAATAAATCGAAATCCAGAAATGTTGGGCCTGATTTGTTATTGAGTTTTTCACGTTTTTTTCACGTTTTTAATTAAAGATTTCTCCTTCAAAAAGAAAAAATTTTAAAAACGTGTTTGGCATAAAATTTTTTTAAAAACAAAAAACTTTTTTTTTTTTTTTGTCTTTTTTTTTAAAAAAAATGAATCTGCGAAAAAAGGTGTTTTCATTTTTCATGCATTTAAATTTTTATAATATTGGGAAATTTCCAGCAAAAAATATATTTATATTTTTTTTTCCATTTTCTTCCCTCTTTTTGTAAATTGTTTTTGTATTATATATGTTTATTTAATATATTTATTTAATATATTATTATTTAATATATTTAATAATATTATTTATTTAATATATTTAATAATGTTATTTATTTAATAATATTATTATTTAATATATTTAATAATGTTATTTATTTAATATATTATTATTTAATATATTTAATAATGTTATTTATTTAATATATTATTATTTAATATATTTAATAATGTTATTTATTTAATATATTATTATTTAATATATTTAATAATGTTATTTATTTAATATATTGTTATTTAATATATTTAATAATGTTATTTATTTAATAGATTTAATAATGTTATTTATTTAATATATTTATTTAATTTAATTTATTTAATTATTTATTTAATATATTTAATAACATATTTATTTAATATATTAGTATTTAATATATTATTACATGTTTTGAGTAAAAAATGAAACCATAGATAAATACTCAATTTAATAAAATTATTTGATCTTAAAAAGGATCTTTTATAATTTTTAAAGAATTAGGTTTTTTTAAAAACTAAAATCAATCTCTAAATAAAACTAAAAAAACTTTAATTGATTGAGAAAAAAGAAAAAGCGATAAGCATAATTCTGGCGAGGCAAAATAATTCAAAAATGAAACTAAAAAACATTTTCATTTTCATTTTAACCTGACAGACAAAAAACAAAAACGTTTTGGAATCAATTCCAAACGCACCCGTTGAGTTGGCTTGATTGTACTGCTTGGGCATTAGTTTGTTGCGGACTAATAATCACGTTTAGTGGTATTACTACTAATTATCTACTAAATATGACGCTAATCGTTTATTATAAGAACTAATTAAGGATTTCTCCCTTCAAATTGGTTTCGTGGGCGGTAGTAGTGGCTATATTTTACTTTCGTTTTGTTTATATATATATATACATATACACTTTTTAGTGCTGAGTTGTGGATCTAATATGATGTTTTTGACAGTTTTTCTTTTTCCCCTTTTTTTTTCCTTTTTTTTTTTAAAAGGAAATCTGCGAAGAATTTGGTATACATGCATTTAAATAGAATATAATATTGGGAAATTATCCAGCAAAATATATATATATATATATATATACATACATATAGCATTTTAGCTTTCACAACCTTTTATTTTATGTAACTTCGAAAAAGTTACATATTGTATGTATGGTGATTGGTGATTGGCTCCAACGACGCCGTACATGTAAACTCAACCATAAAATAGAAAAAAAAAAAAAAAAAAAAAAAAGTGTGTCGTTGTACGTTTTAATTTTTCTTCAATTATGTCATGATTGAGTTGAGTGCAAGTATAAAAAAATTTGCGCATGAAACATTGACCAAATTGACGGGAGCATCGGCAGGAAGGAAGCTATTGGCGGGATTTAGATATGAACAATGAACACTATATACTAAAATCTGAATCAAAACTCCAAGTGGGTTGAGGATTAACTTATTGTTAGCAATTTAAAAATTGTAATCATATCCAACAAGATAAAAAAAAAAAAAAAAAGGAAGTTCGCAATTCTAATTCAGAATTTTTTTAGTAAATCTTTTTTTATATCTAATTAAAATCACATCAAATTAAAAATATATAAAATAGATAATTTTTATATAAATTTAACGGTTAAAAAATATAAAACTATTAATAGATCATTTCTTTTTTTAATTTTATCAGAAAAGTCCGCTCTAATTATAACAATAACAAACAAAACAAATGTGTACATGATCTGCTCACTAAGATTTTTAAATAATAAAATTTAACCCACCAGCTTAGCAAATTGTTCTATTTTCACAGGAGAGTCTTAAATTTTTGAAATTAGTAAAACAGAGGGTCAAAATCCTGACCATTTTCTCCATTCGAGCAAAGAAGATTAAAACAACAGATATAGAGTTATTTTTCCAAAAATTCGCAATATTAAGCAAAAAAAGGAAACCTCTTTAACACTCCTAAAAACTATTGATGTTGTGACAATTTAATATTTAATTTCATTTAATTTTCTAAAACTAAAATGTTTTGGACAGTTTCCTTCCCTAAGTGATCTAGGTTTAACTATGAATTTTAAAAGTCTAACAGAAATAGTATCTATTTAAATATGCTCGAATGATCCCTTCTCATAATTAGAATGTATATAACCCTATTCTGATCTGGTCTGGTATGAAATGAACTTATAATCATGGAATCGACTCGATCATTAGATTCTCAATTAGTTGTTCATAACCCTAGCCCATTCCTATTTTGGACGGAACAGATCTACTAATTCTTTGATTCCAATTAGTAAGAGGGATCTTGAACTAAGAAATAAGTTTTAGAAGTTAAAAAATGATATCTTGAGTAATTTCAATAATCGGGTTCATTGATATTTCTAATATCATAGATACTATCACACGTACAATCATACTCAATTTAATAAAATTATTTGATCTTAAAAAGGATCTTTTATAATTTTACACGTAAAGAATTATTTCTTGGTTTCGTCCACTAAAAAATGCAAAACACTCTAAAAATGGGGCATTTTGCATCTATAACGTGACCAATAAGGACCTTAAAAAAGAGCTCTTTAATTGATTGAGAAAAAAGAAAAAGCGATAAGCATAATAAATAAGCCTGGCGAGGCAAACGACAGAGTCAAATATAGTCTGAGCTGGTAAACAGTGAGTTTAATGAGATATGATTCGGTACGTGTGTTTTTAACGTTGTCGAATTTTCTCACTTCTTAACCTGCCTGCTTGACCTGACAAAGAAACAAACAACGAAACAGAGAGAGAAAGATAGACATTAAACACACCACACCACACCACACCATACCCGACAGACACGCACACGAATTTCTCCTTCTAATCTAAATAATAATCCTCGTTTTTTTGTTTGCTAATATTAAACTCCCAATATCAATCTCAATCTTCCTCCAAATCATATCATAAACACAGAGAAAAAGTTTTCCCAGAAACCAAACAACGTACTACAGACAATTTAATTTCAAAAAATTTTGATGGGTGGGTTGCGGGAGAGGGTGAAGGGGTTGGTGAGCAACAGATGGCTGGTTTTCGTGGCGGCAATGTGGCTGCAATCGGTGGCGGGTGTCGGCTACTTGTTCGGCAGCATTTCTCCGGTGATCAAGAGCTCTCTCAACTACAACCAAAGGCAGGTCTCCAGGCTCGGTGTCGCCAAGGACCTCGGTGACAGCGTCGGCTTCTTCGCCGGCAGTCTCTGCGAGTTCTTGCCTCTCTGGGCCGCTCTTTTCGTCGGCGCTCTCAAGAACTTCGTCGGCTACGGCTGGGTTTGGCTCATCGTCACTGGTCGAGCTCCCGTTTTGCCTCTCTGGGCTGTGAGTGTTCTTTTTCATATTTGTTGTCTTTTGTTTATTATCTTCTCAATCCAATCTTTTTTTTCTGATCTGATAAAACTTTCAACTTTTGTGCTTGATTGGATCTAGTTTTTGGGTTTTTGATCGATTGCCAAATGATTGATTCTCTCCTAGTTTCCTTATTGGGTAGAAGAATATGCTTTCTGGTTTTGGTTTTTGGTTATTTTGGGGACTTTAAGGAATGTTTTCTATTGGTATTGTTACATCAGTTTTCTCAAAGTCAAAGGGTGGTATGGTGGTCACTTTATTTCAGTAAGGAAAAGTGTTTGAAGATTGGAAAGAGTTCTTTATATGGATTTGGAAACACTTTCTTTTTTCATCTTTCTCTTATCCTTGTCCAGATCCAAAACAGAGCCTAATAATGGAATTTGAGAATTGAGTTTGTTGTTTATTACATGCTAGAGCTACCCGGTAGTTATTTGCTGGATTAGCTACACCTTATTTTCCTAGAGCTAAATATTCTGTAGACAAAAATACCTTTGCAATTTCCATGATTTAGAGTGTTGAGATGGTAACGATTCAAGTTCTAAACCTGATTTTTAGCTCTAATCCATTAGCGTGAACCGCGAATTGTCCCTGGGGACAATGAGCTCATATTGCTCCCGTTTGTTAGTTTGTCGTACATGCGAAAACCGCACTGATTCCGGGTATCTTTCTAACGGGGATTAGCATATCATTATAGTGCTCCATTCATTTAGGAAAGATATGGAATTTTGGTGAAAAGGGTAAATTTCACTTGTATGTGGACAGTAGGAAGTCCAAGATATGAATCTATTTTCAATTGCCAAATGGAGTTGTGTATTCGTTCTCTCATTTTCAATGCAATTATGTGTTTGTCACACGTGTGGCTTACTGTTATGCGCTTGTCACGATTTTGGAGTCTTTAACTCGAATTTCTACTCTGTTAAGAACATGAGGATATGAAACTTCTGATTCCATTACACTTGTAGCTTGGTTAGGCATTTAACGCTCGTCAATGTGCAGATGTGCATCCTTATATTTGTGGGGACAAATGGTGAGACCTACTTCAATACAGCTGCTCT
The DNA here is from genome assembly GCA_012066045.3 of Morus alba. NCBI lineage: Eukaryota > Viridiplantae > Streptophyta > Magnoliopsida > Rosales > Moraceae > Morus > Morus alba. The sequence continues at coordinate 716,275 of CP050233.2, forward strand.
GGTTTCCTGTGTGCAAAACTTTCCAAAAAGCCGGGGTCCTGTGGTCGGAATCCTGAAGGGCTTTGCTGGATTAAGTGGTGCAATTCTGACTCAGATATACACGTTGATCCATAAACCGGACCATGCTAATATAATTTTCATGGTTGCGGTCGGTCCTGCCATGGTGGCTATTGCTTTAATGTTTTTAGTCCGACCCGTTGAAGGTCATAGACAAGTCCGACCAACTGATGGCTTGAGCTTCACATTTATCTACAGCGTGTGCCTTCTGTTGGCAGCTTATTTGATGGGAGTCATGCTCGTTCAAGATCTAGTTACCGTGAACCATACTGTGATTACAATTTTTACAGTGATCTTATTCGTCATCATCCTCGTTCCTATTGTGATTCCCATAGTGTTAAGCTTCTCGCCAGAGCCAAGACTTCCAGAAGAAGAGGCACTCCTAGCCGAGCCACAGAAAGAGGAACCAAGGAAATCTGAGACGAATTTGCCCGAGGTAATATTCAGTGAAGTAGAGAGTGAAGTGGAGGATGAGAGAGCTAAGGGAGTAGACTTGCTTCCAGCATCAGAAAGGCACAAACGAATTGCGCAATTGCAAACGAAATTACTTCAAGCAGCTGCTGAAGGAGCAGTGAGGGTCAAGAGGAGGAGAGGTCCTCATAGAGGGGAGAATTTCACCTTGATGCAGGCTTTGATTAAAGCAGACTTTTGGCTTATTTTTGTCTCACTTCTTTTAGGTTCTGGGTCTGGTTTGACTGTGATCGATAACCTTGGTCAGATAAGCCAATCTCTCAGATATGACAATCAGCATATATTTGTTTCCATGATCAGTATTTGGAACTTTCTAGGCCGTGTTGGGGGTGGTTACTTCTCTGAGATTGTAGTGAGGTACAAAAAATGATTTCTTTTCTCCTCAGATGACAATCGAATCTTACTCCAATTCTTATTTTGCAACCTACCATTTCTCACCGTGATTTTTGCAGGGAATATGCTTATCCCAGACCGGTGGCAATGGCTGTAGCGCAGCTCGTTATGGCATTTGGGCATGTCTATGTTGCTTTCGCACTCCCTGGGGCATTGTATGTCGGTACTGTGCTAATTGGTCTCGGCTACGGGGCTCACTGGGCCATTGTACCAGCTGCTGCTTCTGAATTGTTTGGCTTGAAAAACTTTGGCGCGTTATACAATTTCATCACAATGGCAAACCCTGCCGGTAGTCTTGTCTTCTCTAGCCTGATTGCTAGCTCTATATATGACCGTGAAGCAGAGAAACAAGCTCACCAACACAACAGCCAGTGGCACTACAGAGGATCAATCTTCTCAGCCATGTTCAGCGCAGAGGAACCACCGAAGTGTGAAGGTGCCATATGCTTCTTCCTTACTTTGGTAATAATGTCTGGATTCTGCTTGGTTGCTGTTGCTTTGAGCTTGATTCTTGTCTATAGGACTAAGAGTGTATATGCCTATCTCTATGGAAAGTCCAGCACATCGACAATTTCGTAGCTGCCACACCCCATTTTAACGTTTGTGGAGTTTGTATAATTTATGTTTTGTCCAGAATTTTTTTCCCACGTTTTTCTTAAGATGTATCAAAGAATGATGGGAAGGCGAGAATAGTTTAAGAAGTTTCCCTCAGGAGCAGGAAACAGAAACCAATTTGGTTTTCTCCATTCGACATAGTCGCCGTCTTTAAGACACATAAAGTTGAATTTGTTGTATTTTTTTTTTCCCCCGGTTACGGATTTGTTTCTTCAATGGCATGAAACATTTTGGATTTCTGTCAGTTGTATCCACTATTCTCATTGAGTGAATAAGAAAGTAGTGTGATTTTGTTCTACCTTAATTCTTTGGCTTCAAATATTGACAGCTCTCTTTAAGCCCATTTTTCTTTCCCTTATGTTTTCTCTTTGCCTGGTAACTGGTTTCATTGACAAGAAGAACAAAGGGAGAAAAAAATCATGAATAATCAATATCAATATTCAAGGTCTGAATTAAAAATAAAGACGCTTGGCCTATTTACAGTGAAAAAAATCAACTGCACTCTAAATAAATAATAAAATAATTAAGAACTAAACTAAATTCTAAACCTTATATTTACATTTAATTTAAGTTCTCTTATTGTTACATAGGCAAGCTCTTTCTTGTACTAGTATTTAGAGTGAGCAGAACACTGGAATTACAATCACAAGTTAATTGTTGGTTAAGGAACTTCAGAGCACCTAATAAGACATAAAGAGACATTGTAGAATCTTAATTGCAAATCATAAACAGAACTTTCCAGACCAATGAATCAGAGCCGTGTAAGCAAGCTTTTTATGGCAAGTTTCTCCTTAAAAACTACTTATAATTTGCCTTTCTTTTCTTTTTCACCCTTACAATTTACTTAATTCCAGCTTTGTATGCATAATTAGTGGTAGGAGTACTCATTAGAACGTTAATATTACACTTTAAGAAAAAGGGTGTTTCTATTTCCCTTTATTTATTTGAGCAAAAATTTTTTTTTTTTTTTTTAATCATGATATCTATCTTTGTCTTACAAGTTTTGGTAACTATAGATTTATTGTTCATCTGGGATTAGATATTTTGGTTTTACACGTTTGTCAAAAATGTATTACGGTGTTTCGGCAACCACGTTTGCCAGTTAATGAGTAGATGAATTGGACAAAATTGAGACATTTGACAACAACAAAAGCTAATTTCATTAACAGTTTTTGACAATACATAAACATGCAAAAAGTACAGCCATGAAGCAACAGCGACATGTTCCTATATTTGGTTTAGTCTGCAAATAAAGATTTAAGTAACAACTCTTCTTAGCAGACCTTCCTCAAATAATTTATTGTGTTAGGTATGAAACTCGTTTATTTGCTACATTTGAATGACCTCAAAGAGTTTCACAAAGCTCATTCTCTTTTAAGATTTGACTTAAAATATACATCATTAATTAGAAACAATGTAAAAGGTTATCAACACAGCCAACGTTACAAACAAACCGACTTTTTCAACTAAGATAATCAAATCTACAAGTTACAATAGCCGACAAGGAAATCATACATAAACATTTGATTCCATCATCTCACAAAAAAAAGGGCCTTTGTTTGGCAGCTTACTCATCGCCAAATTGGGAATATCCAAGAGTTAAAGATAAGCTTTTATCTCTTTGATAAGGACTTGCATTTAAATATAGATCAACAAAAATTAGAAAAAAAATGTGAAGAGGTGATCAACGCACACACTATAAATAACCTGTCTTTTTCAACGACAGATATTGAATTCAGCCATTTATGATTTTATAAAATTTCTTGTTGTACCTAAAAAAACTATTTTACATCTGAATGCATACCTTTCAAAATATCAAAGGCGTGAAAAGTATCCTTAATAAATCAGAGGTACTTTTAGAATGTAAAAAGGAAAAAAAAGTATTTATTATTTTTTTAACAAGAAAAAAGAAAAAAGAAAGTGCTTTTCAACTAATTCGAAGAATATCATATAAACATTTGCTTCTATTATTTAGTCACGCAGAAATCCTTTGTTTGCCAGCTTACGCATTATCAAATTAAGAGGGGGAAAAAAAAAAAAAACCCCAAAATTGTGGATATTGCACAAAAACATTTCAGATATTCCTGTATATTTCTCCAAACAATGAGTTACACCACATGCAGAAAGCGTTATTACAAACCTTTTTATTCACGAAATCATTTAACTCTTTCTTCAGTGATGAGAAATCATATAAACAAGCTTGTTAAAAAAGTCCCCCAAAAAATATTATATTTAGGAATTGAAGGCAGTGCAATCTTTTCTAATCTCACCAGCACTACCAGTCTTGATACCAACCCGACCGAGCTTGATCATCGCGGTGATGAAGGCACCATTAAACGCATCCGGGCTGTTGGCAAACTCTTGTACAGTAGATTGAGATTCCGAGTTAGAGAAAAGCACTTGATCTGAAGTGAACAGACCCTTCTTGTTAACTAAATTTTGGTAGTAGGCGTTGTCGAATACCCTTGGAGTCACAGGGTCCATATCAATGACTATGGACGGGTCCACATCTTGAGGGCACGACGCCTTCAACTGTTCGGCGTAGTTCGAGTCCAACGAAGGGTCAACAGGATTCGATTGTGTAAATGAGTAGATGCGGTTGGCAAAGCGGCTGCAGTGAGAAAACCCTAGTGTGTGTGCTCCGGACAATGCAATCATGTCTAGTTGGGTAAGATTGTTTTTGGCAAAGAGGGAGTTGAGCTCGTCCAGATGGGCGGTTGGCTTCGGCAGATTCCCGGTGACTCGAGATGCTTTTGAGATTAGCCCGTCCCGGCGCCCTAATTCTACTTTGAAGTCAGGTCCTCCAGCCTATTAACCAAAGGACGTTGAATTAAATTTTAGGCTCAAATGATTACTAGCACCAATAATAAACTTTGGACTCAAAATTATCAGTAATATTGAATTAGCACAAAGGTTAATTTATGGATTATCAAAATTTAAGGTTAATTAATCAGTGACTGTTGGAGAAGAGTGGTATATAATTAGTATTACCAAAACGACAACATCTCTGGCGGCAAGGGCCAAAATGTCAGCGCAGGAGACGACGCCGGGGCATTGAGCTTCGACAGCTTGCTTGGCCTTGATAACCGTATCAAAACCATCTCCCGCCACTGAGAGATTGTCGTTGGAGTCTTTCTCTGCGTCCCCATTTGGTGACGCAATCATCACTGACGCATCGCATCCCTAACACAAGGTCAAAAGTTGTTACAAAATTATAATAAGACACTTTTTTCTGTTAATTAATTGACGTCTATTTGTTAACCACAATCTGTTCTACAACAAAACAAAGAAAAAAAAGGGGGAGGGAAAGTTGTGGTGTTCTCGAGTATATCTAGAAGTCTTATGTCGATTAAAAAAAATAGAAAAAAAAGGTCTTTTGTCTATTTATAACCAAAGAAATAGAAGTCCTATGTGTCTACTCTACATATAATTATCTTGAAATTTGTGTACCTGGTGATGTCTTATGATGTGAATCATGTGATTTGAACCTGTATTTTTGTGAGAGAAATCAGAAGCGAATCATGAATCAATTAAGACGAATCCCCAACCAAACTTAAGTCTTTACTCTTTATCTAGGTCGGCTGACTAGGTTAAAAACGAAAACAGCCTCCAATTGCGACGGTCCATTAATAAACTTACCAGGAAAATTAAGTTAAAACGAAAAGAACATATAGAAAAGAAAAGAAGGAAAGGCCAAAAGAATGGATAAAAAGTAGGTGTACATATACGTGATGTAGCTATTAGCCTCTAATAAGATTTATAGCATAACTTAAAAATGCAATTAACAAGCTCATAATCTCCGTCTTCTCTACTAACTAATTAAAGATAGTAAAGCTAATTTTTTTCTTCAAACAAATGGAAAAGCATATCATGTTGACAGAATAAAAACACTAGCTAACATTAATTTAATGTCATGATCAATATATATATATATATATCCAAATAAAAGTTTCTCATTCTAACAGTAATATACCATAGCTAACAAAACAGACTTATTACAAAGAATTCAATTACAAAAATGCAGATGTATACATTTATACACACACACACACACACACACAATATCCATCATTTTCTCATTCTAACAGTAATATACCATAGCTAACAAAACAGACTTATTACAAAGATATTCAATTACAAAAATGCAGATGTATACACACACACACACACACACACACACACACACACACACACACACACACACACAATATCCATCATATATATATATATATATAGTACGTGTAAGTACCTCAACAAAGCAATCGTGGAAAAAGAGGCGAAGAGTAGCCGGAATAGTGGTGAAGGTCTGGATAAACTTAGTAAAAACACTTTGTTTGACTATGGACTCAACGTTAGGACAAGTCCCGGCGTAGAAGTTCTCTGTCAACTGCGCATCATATCCCCTAAAATTTCCCATCACCGTCAAAACCATTATTACCAACGTCAACATTATCCATGATCTTGATCTTCTCACCTCCATAATTTCCTACCTTAATTCTCTCTTAATTAGTATACCTCTAGTAGTATTAAGCTAATAATAGTATACTCAGCTAATAATCTGTTCACCACTTAACTCTCCCTTCTCTTTCTTTATATATACTAGTAATACTCAAGCCAAACGGCCGATGACTAATAACAAATATAAATAACAAGAGAGCAAGTAGAAGAGAGCTAAGAGAATGATGACCCATGAAACAATTATATATACTAGTTAGATCAGATGTCAGCACGTGTTACTTGGTCCAAAGCGACATTTCCGAAAGTTCAATGTTACTTACACACGCGTATATAAAACAGGTATTTATATATGTGTGTAATAATAAATCTAGAATTAGTATGAGTTAAATTGTCACATTAGACAACGATTTCACTAGACATAATTTACATACACAAATACAAATAGGGTATCTGTATATTTTAAGGTGTTGGGTAATGGTCATTTTCGTCAACATCCATTTTCTACTGTAACATAAATATATTGCATTGCTTTACACTATCCCAGTTGTCACTTAGAAAATTGTTTCTATTTAGTCTTGGGAGTTAGGTGCTTTACTTCTTCTGTACAAATTCATGACTTAAGAAGAGATTCATTTGAAATAAATGCAAGCAATGGTAGATATATCATATAATTTTGCCCATATGCTTTTGACGTAGTTTCCTAATTGTCCTATATCATTCTTAACCGACGGCTGACATATTATTGGCTCATCATGGCCGTCTAATCATCATCGGCTCTTCAATTTGTTGATCCTTGCAAGTCAAATACAATAAACAGCTGTATATTAACCATTGTGTAATGCGTATAGGTCTTAACTTGTGCTTTTTATATTATATATTTGGTAATGAATATTCTTACTATCCATTCAAAAAATATATATATATATATATATATATATATATTCTCACTTTGATTGAATTGGTATTATTATTCCCATGCGTTTCAGCTTGTACGCGCGTGCGTGATTGGGTCTTGCCCTGGAAATTAATAACGTACAGAACTTCATTTTATAAATTACATGTAAGTTTAAATGAAAATGACAGAGTAACAAATCCCAAAATCTGTACAAGCTAGTCTAAAGGAGGCTTTCATTTAGTTAGAGTTTGAAATCGTGTACAAATTAATGACGTGTCCAAAGAAACTACAAACTAATAATGAATACACACACACACACACATATTGGAGAAATTTCACACACACACACACACACACACACACACATATATATATATATATATATATATATTGGAGAAATTTAGCGTGGCATATGGTGTAGACATGCCATAGAGCATCAAAGAATATTTGGTAGATAGTGTCATCTTTTCCTACTCTACACAATAATAGCAATTTCTTAAATGTGATTATTATAAGAGTCATCATATCATATGAACTCCATCATGATTCACTTAGCAATTAATATACGATTTTGATATGCAATTTAGAGCCGTATCGAATGTATTTTTTTTAATACCTAGTACAAATGTCAACTACTTGAAACTGTCTAGAAATCTAACGATTATAATTGTCTATTGAACTTGAGGCAAAACAAAATATTGTAGTTATTTAACCCCTCGTGATTGTTCTTGAAATTGATTAATGAAATTTTCTTGAGGACTAGTTCAATTAGCCGCGCTCGTGAAGTTGTTAAAAACAATCTTCTTCTACCTACGGTGCACCCATAATTGCAAGACTTAGGATAGAGTAGGTTCTATATAATTTAAGAAAACATTTCTTCTGTTTTGATGATTTTATATATATTAAATTACAGTGCATATTATTATACAAATGTTACTACGTGATTCTTTATAAGTGTGTTTTTTTTTTTCCCCCTTATTTACCTTGTCATATTTAAAGATTATATAGATTTTTTTGGTAGGGCAAAAAAAGATGTCCAAGTGTTACTACGTAGTTTTAAATAATCAGATTTCTTTTTTAGATGGTATATTACTTACACACTATTTGATGTTTAAAATTAATAACTATGAATTGATCTGACATTTCACTAAGGTATTCTTTGAGAAATTAAAAAAAAAAAAATCAATAAAGAAAAAGGGAAAAAATGATGAAAGAAGGAAAACGTACGTCAAGATTATAAAGAAGGAAGTAAGAGAGAATAGAACTTGAAGAAATTATATGAATAGTTTTTCCATCATTTCATTGACAGAAAAGGTATATTATATATACAACATATTGTTTATAAATATAGAAATAATATTACAGCTATACAAATATCCTAAAATATTGAATGAAACAAATATTTACAGCTTGTCCAATATCGGAGATTGTCAACTTTCCTTATTATGCCCCTGCAAGATGGACGTTCCGGAGCGAACGTCAATCTTGGCTCATAAATTGTGCAATCGTTTGCGTGAAAGTGGCTTTGTTAAGGCATCTGCAAGTTGGTCTTCAGAAGACACATAGGAGACACGTAAATCACCATTTTGAACCTTGTCATGAACAAAATGGAAGTCAATAGTAATGTGTTTCAAGCTGGAGTGAAAAATGGGTCACAAAGATACGTTGTGCTAACATTATCACAATAAATTGTTGGTGTAAACTGAAGCATAATGCCAAGTTCATGTAAAAGACTTTGAACCCAAGTGACCTTTGCTGTGGCCGAAGCAACGACTCGATACTCAGCCTCTGTGGAAGATCTTGCAACGATACGTTGCTTTTTTTGAACTCTAAGAGACGACATTAGAACCAAGAACCACAATATAGGCACTAGTAGACGTGTGATCATCTACATTTCCAGCCCAGTCGACATCAGAAAAAGCATGTAAAGAAAGAGGTAAGTCATGTTGCAAAAACAACTCATAAGAATTAATGCCTCGAAGAATCATAGAACACGCTTGACAATGGACCAGTGCCCAAATGTAGGTCGGTGCATATATTGAGACATTTTGTTGACAGCAAAAGCGATATCAGGCCATGTGAAGGATAGATATTGCAAGGCAGCAACAATAGATCTCTATTGAGTAGCATCAGTGAGAGAGGTGCCATCAGTAAGCATAGGGACATGACTGGGAGATGATTGGTGGACACTAAATGACGTAAAAGTTGAAGTGATGGATGGCCAAGGCGATGATGCCATTTTGAGAGTGGAGCTTTGACAATTGAGAAGGCAAATAATGGCATTTTTTAGAGATCTGAGATGGCCACTCATAAACACCATTTTAGTTGTTCCTTGCAGAAGTATTGTCCTCAATCGACTATCCTTCACATAAAATCAAGTAGGTGAGAATTCAATAGTAGCATTATTAAAAGCACAAAATTTAGAAACTGAGACCAAATTTTTTTTCATATGGGGAACACATAGAACATTGGATAAGCTAAAACAGTGAGATGAGGAGGGTAAGGTGGTAGAGCTGGTATGAGTGATGGAGAGACCGGTACCATCACCAATTAGGATGTCATCATTGCTGGTGTATGGAGAGTGAAGGGATAAGTTTTGAAGGTCAGTGGTCACATGGTGAGAAGCGCCAGAGTGTAAAAGCCAGGTAGAGGTAGAGGAAGCATATGGTGTGGCATAATGGGCAGTAAGTTGAGGAGTAGGAGGTTGGTTAGTTGAAGGTTGTGGATGAGAGTTCCAAGGTATATATTTAAAGGATGTGCAACGCTTAGCAGAGTGACCTTGTTGACCACATAGCTGACATTTACCGAGGTAGGGACGTGGATTATGGTTTTGAAAAGTGTTGTTTTGTAGAAAAGGGGTCGCTTTTGGTATTGGTGTGGTGAGGACAGGGTTCGGTTTTGGTTATATGGATTTTGTTGTTAAGGCCGGCATGGATTGTGATTTTTCTGGGGTTGAGAGTTTGGTTTCTGGGCAAGGTTGGCAGAAGTGGGAAGGTGTTGATCTTTCTTGGATTTATATTTCAGAAGGGCTTCATGATTGATGAGTTTCTCGTAAAGTTCTTCAAAAGTAATGGAATTTTCACGAACGCGAACGACATCTGAGATACTAGTGCACTGGTCATCGAGTTCGCCAAGAACTTTGAGCGTGAGGTTGTCAACATGGATGGGTGCACCTAGCATGGCGAGTTCATCAACGATGCTTTTCATTGTCTGCATGTATTCCGTGATTGATAGAACCCTTGACAAGGATGCGTAAATATTCTTTAAGCTGAGGGATGCGACCACGAGATGGTTTGGCATAAGTATTCTCCAAAGTTGTCCATGCTTTATCAGAAGTCTTTGCAGAGGCAATGAATGGAATGAGAGTTTGAGAGAACTGACAATTGCATGAGTTTGTCTTGGTGAGTCCATAGCGAATACTCTGGATTGGGCTGATTGTCTGCAATCATGGCTGGTGGGCAAGGGCGTGTTTCGTCAACAAAGCCCATAAGATCGTATCCAACTAGTAAAGCATCAAACAAGAATCTCCAAGAGGTATAATTAGTTGACGTAAGTTTGAGTGCCATTTAAGTTGCTGAGTTAAAGAGCAAATAGAGATGTGAAATTGTCTAAAAGTTGAAGAATAATGATGTTGGGATTTAAGAGAGACGTTGTGGAGTTGGATGAGGTGGGTGTGGTAGGTGTAGTGGACACTATTGGAGTATTGTGAGATTCGATCATTTGGATAGACGAAATAGAGAACGGGCTCAATGAGAGTCAGTACTCTAATATCATAAAAGAGAATAGGAACTTGAAGAAATTATATGAATAGTGTTGTATGCCAAGAGTCCCACATCGGTTGGAGACGGGAGCCTGGAGGTGCATAAGTACCCAAAGGTAAATCCCTCTTACCAACTAGGGCCCTTTTAAGAAAGGACAAAACCGTGAGGGCTCGGAGAGTGGCCCAAGGGCAGAGTGCCAGCCCAAAGCGGACAATACCTAGTTGGTAGGCCGGCCGGTGTGCCAGATTCTGGTGACAACAATTGGCGCCGTCTGTGGGAACGACGTGGCTACGGCCTGCTTTCCCAGCCTCCCATCTCGGGGGGTATTGTTGTATGCCAAGAGTCCCACATCGGTTGGAGACGGGAGCCTGGAGGTGCATAAGTACCCAAAGGTAAATCCCTCTTACCAACTAGGGCCCTTTTAAAAAAGGACAAAACCGTGAGAGTGGCCCAAGGGCAGAGTGCCAGCCCAAAGCGGACAATACCTAGTTAGTAGGCCGGCCGGTGTGCCAGATTCTGGTGACAACAAATAGTTTTTCCATCATTTCATTGATAAGAAAGGTACATAATATATACAATATATTATTTACAAATATATAAATAATATTACAGCTATACAAATATCCTAAATATTTGATGAAATAAATATTTACAGCTTATCCAATATCAGAAATTGTCAACTTTCCTTATTAGGAAGCATAACTATTCTCTGTTTTGTTTTAAAGCGTTCTTTAACATTTGATGCTGAGAGAAGAAGATTTTTATTTTATTTTTTATTTTTTATTTTTTTGCGGGAAATAAAGAAAAGGCAGGATTTATACCCAAGATGCTCCATGATCAAATTCAAAAATCCGAAAATTTACTCTAATTTAGTTATTGATCAAATTCTATAAATTTAAAATTTATCATATTTATTCCTAATCAAATTTGGTAAATAACATTTACCCATGCTCAATTTTGATACATCCAAAAATTTATTGAATTTAATCTCATGAAGCTTTAAATTATACGCGTTTGTTTAAATTTTAGTATTCTTTATTGACATAGTATTTAATTTTTTATTTAATAAACTCATTTTTTACTCTTATTATCTTTCAGAAGCTGCCCGTTAGCAACAATTATAGAAATAATTACGTTATATGTCAAAATTATTATGGTGGAATTGAAATTCAGTGAAATTTATAGAATACTTTAAAAATAGCAAAAGTAACATAGTAATTATTAGTCATATTTTATACTAATTGTGTAGTAATTATTTTAACGATATTAAATTTTTAAAAAATATATATTTTGAAATTTTTTGATATATCAGTGAAATTTTGTTATATATTTCTCAAAGCCTCTTGCTATAATTTCACATTAGACAATTTTTAAAAATACGTCTTGAAATGAAATTTTATTTTATTTATACCTCTTAATATTAATTTATATGTTTCTATCTTTAAAATTAAAATTAATTAAGAAGTAGAGTTTTGTTTAAAAAAATATACTGTTGAATACTTAAAAGAAGTAGAATATCTAATTTTCTCCTTTTTACTTTTGGGCCGAAGTGAGCGCAAACTTGAGCTCAACTGAGGGCAGTTGAGTTGGGCTAATGGAAAAAAAAGCCCAAATGCGTATTCAAACTCAGGAGGCGCACTACATGATGGTTAAAGATCCTTCTCAGCCTTCCCGTCTTCCGCTCAAATGTTGTGATCAGTGTCCCTTCTTCACCGACAGCGTCAAGACAAAGACACAGCGTCAAGACAAAGGCTAAACACAGAGGCCATATCCAATTCCATGGTCATGGATGTTGAAGAAACACAACTAGAACTAGGGTTTCCTTGCTGGATTCCCGTCTGTCGACGATTCGATCCTGACTCTCCCTTCTTTGCTTCTGGAAACATCGAAAGGGAACTTCTCGCCAAACAGGTCCTTTCTTTTTTCGCTTTCGATTACGATTTCTTTCGGAGCCGCAGAAAATTAGATAGAAAGACTTAAATTTTGCGTGTCGTTTGGAATAGAAGAAATTTATATACATCGTCTTTGCACCCCCATTTTATTTATCGTTTTGATAGTAAAGTTTTTAGCTTTGCAAGTTAGTCGACCTAAAAGTTGCAGCTGAACTGAGAATTCGAGTTTTTTTTTTTTTTTTTTTTTTGGGTTGAATTCTCTCAATTTAAAATATAGGATATGTCGTGATGAAATTATTTTGATTTGACGAAAACAAACTAAAGTCATGTTTTCGCTTTATGTTTTTGCTCTTGTTTTGATGTTTACTGTTCTAGCTCTCCAGGTTGCACTTGATTTAACTGAAGATGAAAAGCATTACCTTCGGAATTTTGTGGATGAAGATTTCAGGTATGAACTGCTACATTTTTTTTTTTTTTTTTTTTTTTTTTTTTTTTTGTCTTGTAAATTTAATCAGATACTTATTCTTTTCTATTTTTTCTGTCTTCATTTTTGTGCTTAATTTTGAAGTTATAGGGGACTTAGAGTGTGCAGAAGTAATAAATTATGGTGTTTAATTCGGTTTCAGAGAGGTCAAGGAGGATGCTGAGTTCTGTGGCCAATTGCCATGTTAATTAGGGCTATTTTTGTTGATTTAAGTACTAATTAAAGCTTCGTAGTCTTTAATCCTTTCTGAAAGTTGCTTGTTAGTTATGTTTCTTAGTACTATTCAGTTTTTCATTCATTGCAATTCCAATGGGATAGTTTCTATTTGCAAATGACTAAAAGATATTCCGAAAACGTTATTGCTTTGAATGGTTTTATGATTGCTTCTGTTTTATTGGTACCCAATACTTGTTTGTACTTGCATTTTTTGTGATTTATCTACTTGGTGTTTTCATATGTTCATTGAAACTCATATTTGCTTTTGCTTAACTTCTCAACTCTAATATAATGTATGCATAGGGGAGTTTTCTGTTCCATTGTTGGTTGTGATGCACGTCTGACTTCGCTAGAGGATTTCGAAGATCATTATAATGCACGGCATACTGCATCGTGCTCAGTGTGCTCTAGAGTTTATCCTACATCGCGACTACTCAGCATACACATATCCGAAGCACACGACTCTTTCTTTCAAGCGAAAGTTGCACGAGGCTATGAGATGGTATCGATCTCTTTGCCTATGTTTTGCTGTCTTCTAACTTGTAAGGACAATAATAACGATTCAATGCCTTTTAATTACTAGTTTCTAATTGTTCTTCTGGTGGCAGTATGAGTGTCTTGTTGAAGGTTGTAGTCTGAAATTTAAGACCTACAAAAGTCGGCATCAGCATCTAGTGGACAAGCATAAGTTCGCTAGTTCATTCAAATTTTTTAAGAAGGCCCATCCGTCCAAAAAACAGAGGCAGAAACAGCAGCGCAAACAATCTATTAACAAGAAGGCAGACGCTTCAAGTATGGAAGTTGAAAATGAAGCCATTGATGATCTTGTTTCCGCCGTTTCCAAACTGAGCACTTCGGATTCGCCTTCATCCATCAGCTTTGGCCACCGCCACACTCGTGGTTTAACATTTGTCCCTCGAGCTGTTCAACGTGACAAAAGGCCGGACTCCACATGACCAGGAACGAAGACATAGCAAAGCATACAATTCATTGAGTTCTATATTTGCCTTCCGTTACTGTCTTCCTACTGGCGATTATAGGGATGGCTTCTCCAACCAGCTTTATGGCTAATTTTGCAGTTTGAGGACAGAATTTCCAGCTCTAGTTGATATCAACATGGTTAGTCAAAATCTTCATGCGAAGCATCCATGGGAGAGCAAGTAGCCAATTTGGAGTCGATCTGGTTCAGACACTCTCAGTTATATGAGTTTCGTTGTGAGAATGATGAATTTAGGAGAAATTACACCTGTTATATTTGAGTCTAAAAAAATCGTTTTGAGATTTTGGTCTCTGGTGTGTAACCTTTCACATTGATTATAACCGTACCATATGGCTTCTGATTAAAGTAAAACACTTTGCTATTGTTTGAAATGGCATTATTCAATTGACCTACACCTTTGTATAACCTAGCAGAGTTTTGTTTTGTTCTCTTATCTATCCTCCAGGAATATAATAAATCTTCTATTTCTTATTAAAAAGTACTAGTTCTTCATACTAAATCTTCCAGAGAATGTGAAGAGATAATAATTATGCAAAAAAAAAAAAAAAAAAAAAAAAAAAAAAAAGGAGGATCGTTAATTTAAAATACAAATTAAATTTAGTCTATTAAAGATATTAATTTTAAATCATAAAAGTTTATGATGTTGTCGAGAGAATTCTGATATTAAGAAGTATTGTTTGAGAATTTTGAATAGTAAAAGTTGATAATGTTGTCAAGGGTTAAAACCATTGTTTGAGAATTTTAACATAAAAGATTAAGGGAGACTAATTAAAGATGCATGTTCTTTTATCCATAAAATTTAAAAAAGATAATTTAAGTTTCAATTTTATTTAAGTTTATGTTTTTTTAAATTTTAATTTTATTTAATTTTTCTCAATTTTATTTAAATTCTAACTTCAACTCAAATTATAACTCAAATTTAACTTAAAAATTATACTCAAATCACACTTTAAAATAACAACTCTAAACACGGTGAAACAAAGAGGTTTTTAAGGATCGGGGCAAGAGTAACGTTTGGGGACATTTTTATGGTCAACAGAACTCTGTGGTCAAAATCTGAGAAAACGAGGGGTATATCTGTCAATGCGAATATATATTCTCCCGAGCTATACGGTGCATATTGCACTAGCAAGTACCTTCAGGAATATAGCCAATTCATCTTCGTTTTCTTCCATATCAAAAAATCTGATTTTTGTGAAGCAGAGAGAAAGAGAGAGAGAGAGAGATGGACGCCATCGACTCAGTGTTCGATCCTCTCAGAGATTTCGCGAAGGATAGCTTTCGTCTCGTCAAGCGCTGCCACAAGCCCGATCGCAAAGGTAATTCGCTTCAATTCGATGAAATAGCTAAAGAATTTTTGGGAATTTTGGTTGTACTTTATGCAAAAAAGAAAACCCTAACAAAGCCGGTGCGGTACTGTCTGGGATCGCAGAATTCACGAAGGTGGCGTTCCGTACGGCGATCGGATTCGTGGTGATGGGATTCGTCGGTTTCTTTGTGAAGCTGATCTTCATCCCCATCAACAACATCATCGTCGGATCTAGTTAGGTAAAGATCTGAATTTTCACCACTTTTTATTTTTTATTTTTTAGGCTTTGCATGTGCTTCATTCTATTCTTTTTTCCTTTTCTTTTCTTCCTGATCTACTATTCTACTTGATTTTGTTAACTTTTCTTTGATTCGATGCCTATTCGAGGTGCGACAAGAGAGGAAAAGGATAAGTGCTCAATTAAGAAATCGAACCTTTTCTATCCCTCTGAAATCCAATCAAGGAATTGAACTCGTTTGAATGCTTCTATTTTATCTCTGAGTCCTTAATATAGAATTCATGATTACTAATTTTTTATTTATTGTAAGCCGATTTGAGGTGGGAAAAGAATAAAAGAAGAAAAAAAAAAAAAAGATAATTACTTTAGGCTCTTTAGAAATTGAATTTTTTTATGCCCTGAAAGCAATCAAGGTATTGAACTAAAGTTTTATGCTTCCATGTTATTGGCTCAATAGATTTGACTGTAGATTTCACGTTTTTGAATCTGTTTATTTATTGGTTTTATGTTCCCATGCAATTGTCCCATTATAGAGGACACAAAGGAGCCTTCTATTACTCGAATAGTTTATCTTCGCATTGAATGAATGGCTGATTGTTGGTATGTGTTTGCCTAAATCTTTGCTTTTTATTTCAGAACCTTGATAACAAGTGTGTCTAATTCATAATTCGGGTTCTTTCTTTGGTTCTGTGGTCGCAAAGTTTGTCCTGGTTATTATTAGCTATGAATCTTTTAGTGTGTACACACTAATACATGCATATGCATATGGAATTGTTCAATTTCGTTTAGGACGTTTCAGAATGAGAATTTGAAGTTAATGGAATAAACTAGCATCTCAGTTTAACCCGTATCCCTGACTTGTTTAAGTAAATTTTGTATAGTGTCGTTAATTCGTTGTTCTTGAGGAGAAGAAATATTGATTGTCGTTGTTCGTTCATTCACGCATGAGTCTTATCATTTTCCAGTGCATTATAAACTTTTCTAAATACTTTGGTTGAACTGCAGGTCATTTTGTTAGGGGCAAGAAGGAAACTCATAGAGAACACTGTGGTGGAAAAAAGATCTTCCTACCAAGTGCATTAGCATGTTGAAAGATTACTCTACTGCTTCTCTAGGCTTGTTGAACATCTTTTTGTTTCGTAGACTGTTTAGTAGTTTGGTAATTTTTTTTTTTTTGGCTCAATATTAGTTTGGTAATTTGGTTTGTTTTGTTGTAGCTTAGAGTTCTGAACATTTCATATTCCCATATGGGAAAATCGGAGTTAAAACGTTAGCCAAACAGGATTGTAAGTTCAGAGAAACCATTTTATCCTCAACAAAAAGTACAATGCAAATTTAAAGCATCAACGTTGTAGTTTGTCATGAAAACGTTCAAATTGCTTCTTCTTTTTTTCCCCTTTCTGTTGGCCGTTAGAATTTTTCAAGACAATCAGAAGTTGAAAACTTTGTGGTTGGCAAAAGAGAATTTAAATTTTAAAGAAATCATTATATCCTCCAGAAAAGCAACGCCCCTTCGTCTTGGTTCATGAAAACATCATACCCGGAGTGATGATGCAAATTGCAAGGCAAAATTGATTGCTTAGGTTATTTTTCTTTCAATCAGTGGTTATGGAATATGGTCTTCATATTTTGTTTTTCTCAAGTTGCCAAACCACGGTATCCGCATAGCTTACTGAGAGAGGAGCGGAATGAGGATTTAGAATTTGCAAAACTTGACACAGCAAGAGTTCAAATTTACGAGGGATCTACATGAAATTAAAAAATAATAATAATAAAAATAAAAATAAAAAAAGAAATTAATCGAAGCCGCTAAAATAACCCTATCTGCATGTCAGATTACAATATAATGCAAAAAGAGTTGGTCAAGGAAGTTGCTTCCAAGAATCAGCAAACTGGGTTGTCATCTGTAGCATCATCGTTTGCAGAAGCAAGCACTAGCTGAGGTTCAGGAACAATGCCTTCCTGCCTCGCCTTCCTGCGTTCGCGCTGCATCCTGAAATACTCCTTCTTTCTAGCTCTGTAGCTGTTGGGGTTCTCAGGCTGCACTTCTCTTGGGTACACACTGATCTGCAATTATCATAAATACAAGATCCCGGTTAATATAGAATTGAAGAGCTTTGGAAGTTTCAAAATAACGGCAGGAACTAGAAACATCACTATTAAGTATTAACCACCTTCTTCCTGTCAGGACCAAACTTCTCAAATTTTACAAGCCCATCAATCAAGGAGAAGATTGTATGGTCCTTGCCGAGACCTACATTCTTTCCTGCATGGAACTGAAATATACGCCAGAAGGTCAAAAGAAGGAATTTACGCAGCAATAAGGTTAACAAGAATCACATGAAGGAAGCCAAAGCAAATTGCTTTAAAGTAGGTGTTCTTTGTTGTTAATGAGGTACTTCTAACGCAACACTAAACGAATGTTTCTCATCCTATAATCTTCTTAGGCAAGGGCTTTCTTTAAGACTCGCACTATGAAAACTGTATCGCACAACAGATGTCAACATTATTCATCACACGCCAAGAGTTGAGAGAGTAACACTACAATGTCAAGCTGGCCATCTAAATTCATTCCTAGAATTGATCATATGACTCACAATGCCACACTAATAACAATACCAGAATTGCTCCTTTCATGATAATATATGGAAGCTTTTCTCAAAAAACCACTTCACTTTACTCTCAGCAAATCAAACCTAAAAATCAGCAGGGCAGCAACCTTGTTTCAACAAGGACCAACGAGTTACAGAACCGTTCTGTACCAATGTTTCTGACGCAGCAGAATGGAGAAAAATGGGATTAGAATTCCCTAATCCACCTAAAAGAAACCCCATGAAGGAGAATTCCCCCAAATTAGAGAGGAAACTCAACTCTAATTCAATTATCAAAATATTCAAAGTCTTCTATTACAATTAGTAATGTGGCTATTTATAGCTCATATATAGAACAACTATGACAAACGATAGAATAGTAAAAGGAATGACAATTATACTAAACATAAAGACTTTAGCAAAATCACTAATTTTATTATTCTTCCTACATCAGTTCCGGTTTATTAGGTATGCTAGGGCATTCGGAAGAAAAGAGCACAACTTCCCGACTTCAATTTTCTTAACACACAAACAATTATCAAAACTCTTGGCACTACCAATCCTAAATCAGATTAACAAGTTAAAAATAACCCTGAATTATTCATAATAGCACATTCAAACTATTATGCAGCAGCTCACAGATTGGCTTCTATTTCTACTGCAAACCAAATAACATTTTTACACTGCCCTTTTGCTGAAGAAAAAGGTGCATAATCTCGTTATACTTGGTATTAATACTCTCCTCGAATCCTTTCAATTATAGAAAGATCAAAATTAGAGTCAAATATAGGGACAATTTTGATTCCCTCCCTCTAATCTCTTACCAAACCAAAGAACCATAATTCTTAAAATCCATCCACTAATCCTCCCAATTCCCAGAGCAATCTATTTCTTTCCACTTTTCCCTCCTACCAAACAAGCCCACAATAAGAAAAAAAAAAAAACAAAACAAAACAAAAAAAAAAAAACAAACAAACAAACAAACAAACAAATAAATAGGAAAAAGGTAAACCTTGGTGCCGCGTTGGCGAACAATGATAGAACCAGGCTTGGCGACCTGATCGCCGAAGATCTTGACGCCGAGCCTCTGCCCTCTGGAATCTCGACCGTTCTTTGTACTCCCGGCACCTTTCTTGTGCGCGCCTTCGATCGTCAGCGGAAACCTCTGCGGACACGAGAACGACAGCTTGTTGGGTCCCACAACCAGTGAACCAAAATCCCCTCTGACGAAAGACGACGATGAAGACGAAGAGCTCGAGCTCATAGACAGCCCTTTGAACGCTCCCACCAGGTTGAAGCTCATCGATACTGCCGCCATTTTTTATCTTCTTCTTTTTTCTGAAATAAAAAAAAATTAAAATTCAGATCGAGAATTTACGAATTGTAAGAATGTAGATGATAAAATTATCGGAATTTTTATTAGGGTTTTCGTCTTCGTACCTCTCTCCGTGGCTGCTGTAGAAGGAAAAGCCGAGCCTTTTTGTGGATAAGAAAAACAAGAAAAAGAAAGAAATGGTGAAGAAAGAAGTAGAACTATGAATCAGCAAAGGCCACGTTTTGTCTGAATGGTCCACGTCAGCAAGTCGTTTTTTCTAATAGACAATGGACCGTGAGTTTAGGGCTTTTGTAGCTGGGCCTATCTTGCCTATTTACCAACCCAATAACTACATATGGGCCTGATCCTTGCATGTTGTGTAAAAATTTCTATCCACATTTTTATCTTTTATTCTTAG
The DNA here is from genome assembly GCA_012066045.3 of Morus alba. NCBI lineage: Eukaryota > Viridiplantae > Streptophyta > Magnoliopsida > Rosales > Moraceae > Morus > Morus alba. Next base: position 736,388 of record CP050233.2, read on the forward strand.
TCAAATAATTATATTAATAAATAGATATTTATCGAGAGTAAACAATAAAATTACATACTCATACAGATAAACTCTCTATTTTTTCAAAATTTTTTATACATTATGGGTGAGAATATGAATGGGAAATTTAATGGAATGCTAATGGCTGGTGTGTGTGTGTGTGTGTGTGTGTATATATATACATACATATATATATATATATATATATTTAGCAAAAAAAAAATCATCTCTAGCGAAAACAGCTTCCAAGATTCCTTTTCATGAGGAAACCAACGCATCATGATCATATAGTAGAGAGTATAAATCAATCTTTTGTCGTGCTTAAATCAAGTCCATTCCTCATCGTTCCCATTTCACAACATGTTTTTTCAATTCGAAACATGCAATAACTAGGACTCCATATTAAATCTAGCCTCTAGATAAGGACGTAGGAACACAAAGACTTGATATTAAATTACAAATACTCCTCTTGGATCTAAATTCCTCCAAAAAACAGGAACAAATTAACTAATAATTAACCCCAAATCACCTCAAAAACTTATTCTCCTACTTCTCTACTTGTGCATATTTACAATGACATAAAATTATTATATAGGGAGAAGGAGGTTGACGACATGACAAAGAGTAGTACTATTCACGGCAGCCAACCCAAAACCCTCCATCCCCTACTCCTCGTCCTTCTTCCCGTCGTTGCTGTCGTCGCGTCGTTTATAACGATCTCCCTAAACCGAACCTTCCTCTGTCCGTCATCTGTGGGTGACCCGAAACTGGCGGCGAGAGTGGCGGACTACGCGACCACACCGACGCAGATGCTGGCGATCCTCCACTACGTGACAAGACAACGAGGGACATCCGGCAGCAGACGCGGGAGGAGATACGCGTGGCGTTTGACGTTCTGAAAACCCTGGCGCCATGCAACTTCCCTGTGTACTCGACGTCGGCAAGGACTCGCTCATGTGGACCTCCCTCAACCCCGGCGGCAACACCCTCTTCCTCAAGGAGGACTCGGGCTGGCTCAAGGCCGCCCTTCAACGAGCTCCTGTTTTACAGCCCTGGCCGACGGATTATAACTCACTCATGACTTATTTTCAAAATCAATAATTATATATATTTTTACTTTTTTTGATAATTTTGTGTATTTTAAATTTTTGTTGCTTAATTTTTACCAACTAAAAAAAAAAAAAAAAGAAAAGAAAAGAAAGAAACAACTTAAATTTAAATAACATCTTTTTTTTAATAGAATTTTCTCCTGTTGCGCTCCTTAATTCTAAAGCTAGTCAATTTTTGTTATTTTAAATAATTATTTTTTATTTCATAAATTGTCTTATTTTTCTAGCTTTATAAATATTATCCATTCCTATTATAAAATTTTAACGAGCAATATTTATAATATTGTCATTTTTACATAAGTCTATTTCTCTGTAAAGTTATTAGTTTCTTTTTTCTTTTCAAAATAAAATTAATCGGTATCAAAGGTTGTCAAATAAGATACAAAAGCTATTATTTGTGCTTTAAAATATTTAGTTTGCACAACACACACACACACACACGCTAATTTCTTTTTATAAATTAAAACTCGAAAGATACATATAAAACATTTGTTTTATTATATACTTTACAAAGGGAATTATGAACATAATTAATGTATGGTGTATGTTACAGTATTAATCAATGTAATTGTTAATATGTAATATAAAATTTGTATATCATGTTTTGGACTAAATGTTTTAATTGATAAAACTCCTAAATAAATTTCTGATTAATTGACAGGCATTCCCCGTAGACTACCACACTCAATTCTCCGAAGCCGACGACCTCTTGGCTTCCTACAAAGGCGAGCCGGACTGTCTCCCCTCGGCGGCGCGGCTGAGCCGGGAGACCTGTGCAGGCTGGCGTTGACGCAGCTGCCGGAGGACTTCTACCAGCGGGACTGGGACCTGATCATGATGGACGGGCCGAGGGGGTACTTCCCGGAGGCTCCGGGGAGGATGGCGGCGGTGATGGCACGTGCGAGGACGAACCCCGGCGTGACGCACGTGTTCGTGCACGACATGAATCGGCGGGTGGAGAGGGTGTTTGCCGAGGAGTTTCTGTGCCAGAAGTACAGGGTGAAGGTGGTTCGCAGGCTCTGGCTGGGATGTTTGGTTGGGATTCGAATCATAATTCGTAATTTATTATAATAATTTTTCTCATAAAAAATAACACATAAATTAAAAATAATTTAAATCACATAATTTGAATTTTTGAATCAAAACGTCACATTCCGCTGGCGATGAACGGCACCGATTCCGGTAATAGTTTTTGCTGAAATGGGTCATGCTTTTCTACAACATGTCGTTTGGAGCAGTTTTGGTTTGGGCTAAGAAGTCCAATCGGGCTCTTTTCCTTGAGTGATCCTTAGATGCGTTTTTACTGCGGAAAAAGGAGAGTCAAATACCCCTTTATAACTTTTTTTCTCTTTACTTTACTTTTGATATTCTTTTACTTAAATTATTATACAGTTAAAATGATATTGTAAAGTATAAAAATTAAGACTCAATACACTCATAATTCTCTTTTTTATTGAGAAATTATATTTATTATGGTTTTATAAAAGCTTATTATTTAAATAAAAAATTAAAAATATCACTCAAGATACTAAAACATATTATTTATATCACTTCATTTAAAAGTAAAAGGATGAGAAAATTACTAATTTACTGTTAGAGTATATAAATTTTGATTTTCACTCTTTATTTTTTATTAATATTATTTTAACTAATATAGTTATTTAATTAAAAAGATATTAATTAAAAATAAATAATAAAAAACTAAACTCGGGTATTTGTCTATTTTTTCGTAAACAAATGTCATTGAAAAGAAATACTAAGAGGTTCGTGCAAAAGATACGAAAGTTTCCGTGGCGTTCAGTACAGAGAATGTGCGCCAGTTGCTGCTGCTCGTTTATCAAATCAGTACATCAGGTTAACTGATTTTCCTTGATCACCTTTCTTACATTTTCTTCTGCTCCAGTTATTTTGGTAGAACAGTTTTTAACTAGGTTGAGGAAATAAGGTTTTCTTGACATTTGCTATCAAGGACCGTTTTCTCCCTGACAAGGCAATAGATTTGATTGACGAAGCAGGTTCCCGAGCTCAGATTCAACAAGAAAAAGTAGCAATTAGGGGGGAACTTGTTGTAACCAAATCAGACATTCAACACGTGATTTCATCCTGGACGGGAATTCCATTAGAAAAACTCTCACAGTCTGAAACCAAGAAGTTACTAGCTATGGAGAAAGTTCTACACAATCGCATAATTGGACAGATTGAAGCTGTGGAGGCCATTAGCCTCGCCGTTCATTGTGCTAGGGTGGGGATAAGAGACCCCAGCCGGCCATTAGCGAGCTTCCTATTCACAGGCCCGAACGGGGTAGGTCAAACAAAATTGGCCAATGCGTTTGCTGTTGAATATTTTGGATCAAAAGAAGCCATCATCAGGCTTGACATGAGTGAGTACATGGAGAAACATACTGTTTCGAGGCTTATTGGATCACCCCCTCGTTATATAGGTTACAATGAAGGTGGACAGCTCACAGAAGCTGTTCATTGTACGCCCCATTCGGTTATCATCTTTGACGAGATTGAAAAGGCTCACAAAGACATCTTTGATGTGCTGCTTCAGATTCTAGATAATGGCAGGCTCACAAATGGTAGGTCGGACTGTAGATTTCAAAAATACCACTATCATTTTGACATCAAATGTTGGCAACAATGTTATTGGTGAAAAGGCACAGTTCAGTTTTGATCAAGTGAAGGGGGAAGTTGCAAATGAACTGCGAAGAAATTTCAGGCATGAGTTCTTGAAGAGGATTGATGAAGTGATGGTGTTTAAGCAGCTTGATGATGTTGAGCTAGAACAGGTTGCGGACATTATGCTGAAAGAAGTTAGCCAAAGACTCGAAGAAGAGAATTTTTCTTACTTATCCAGATGACTTTAAAAAGAAATTGGTGAAAGAAGGAAACCATCCAAGCTATGGAGCTAGACCTATGAGAAGGGCCATTGTAAGGCTCTTGGAAGATAGCTTGGCTGATAGGATCTTGAGAGGTAACATAAAAGAAGGGGACACAGTTACTGTGGATCTTGACAGTAAGGGCGCTGTAGTCCTTAGTCATTTAGGACTTGTTCAGTTCATTTTTATATTATAATAATTTAAGTGTAAATCTTAAATTAAAGTTAAATTATAACTTGAATTGAAATTGTAACTTGAGTTTGTGTTTATTTGTGTACATTTAAGTTATGATTTAATATGAAAATCTTTTTATGTTTGTGTTAGGGTGGGTCTCAAAACTTAAATTTGTATTTAAATAATATTTTAATAAAACCTCAATAATGATGAAAAATTTTAATAGGATATATGTGTAGAGTTTTATTCGTCTTTTCGTTATAAACGCATAAAAAAATCATCTCAATCGAAATTAAAACGAAAAAGTTATAGCGTTTTTAAGAATAAAAAAAATATTATTCATTAACTTGAGTTTAAGTTTAAGAACTTAAGTTAAAGAGCAAATTTGAACTCAAATTTTAACCTCAAACTCAAGTTAAAATTCAAGTTCAAACTCAAATTTTATAAAAGAATATGAATTTAAATAAAATTATAAGTTGAATTTAAACTTTTTCTCAGTGTGTGGTTGCAAACGAACAAACCCTTAGTTTTTGTCAAATGATATAAATCTATTTGCTGCGTGTTTTGGAAATTTAGTCTACTTTATGGAAACATTTTATCCACAGTAAATACGTAATCGGATTTGGTTGTGCCAAACAATGATGTGTAATAGTTAAATGAATCTGGTTTTCACCCAAATTCTCCGGTTCAAGCTCTTCTATCTTATTTCCTCATTTGAAAGGAGGAGAAAAACATATAGTTAACAGACAGTAATTCATTTACCATTAGGCTTAAATTTTCACCATATAAAGACATGAACCAAGCGATCGACAGCCACAGAAAGTAATGCAATCTGAAACCCACATCGCATCATTGAACATGCCAAACATTTCAATCCATCTAGTATCTACCTTGGTTTGTATAAAGGTGAGACTCTCCTTCGTACAATCTCCTGGATCTGCTCAAATGGCAAAACCGATACCCCAAACTCAAAGTTGGCATTTTCCAACTGCCGATGCAACTGGGGAGAAGTCAAGAGAGAAATCTTTGTGAAAACACATAAAATTTGTATCAGACAAAGCACACTAAATAATAGCAACGTATCCTTGCTGATAGACATACTTCCAGAAAGGCTCTTGGCCATCAAGTGAATGTTACCTCGTCAAGTATTGCAGATTGATCATCAAGGGCAAACTTGCGCATATGCTTCAGCATCTCAAGTTGCTGAAAAGTTTCACTCTCTGCTTTAGAATCAACCTTTAATCAAAATATAAATTTCTAAAACTTTTGACACTTCACCTGTTCTTGTAGTTTTTCTTGACTGTGCATTCTTTCAGCGTATTCATCGGGTCCAAGCTGTCCTTCATCACACGCCATCTCTTCCCTGTTTTCCATAGATTTAGTACTACAAGCAAAATACTATATATCATGACCTCTCATTTCCTCTTGTCTAATTAACTTAAATCCTAGTAATCCTAAACCTAAAGTATTACTGACCACCTAAGCTAAAAGACCGAAGGTCTCGGAGGGTGGCTACTTTCCTCTAAATAAAAATTTCGTACTTGACCCTATGAGTTTTGCAAAATTTGGATAATATCACAAACGTTTACTTTAGAGGTCATAGATTACGGTAGCTCAGAACAGACAGCAAATTTAGATGTTGAGAGAGAGAGAGAGAGAGAGAGAGAGCTTACTTTGCAACAAATTTAAAAAACTGAATCATCAACTCCTGATCAGTCTCATAAACCATATTCACCTTTCCCAGGCATGATAGGCCGAAACTAGGATCTACAATAACGAAGGCTCAAAATTTTCAATGGTTCTACAATGATAAAATCCTAACTGTATTATAGCAAAAAAAAAATCCATTTCACCAACAGAAAGCCTTATCAATCTAATCATAGTAACAGCGTTAGCTAATAATTTTCAGTAAACACAGATTTAAACTGGTCATTTTTCCACAATAATGTCTCAAACAGAACACCTTGAATTAATCAACAATAAATCGTCGCACACAATTTTGAAATGTTCATCTCATTGCAGGTCTACATGAAGTGCAACTGCTACATGCCATCATTTTTAGAAGACTGGATTTGATCATTGTGCCAAAGAACAAAAGTAGAAACAGAGTTTAACATTGATGCAAGTAGGACAAGATTACCAATTCCCATCTCTAAAAATATCTCTTCCTGGATAGCAGTAGTTACAGCTACAGCTTCCTGCATATTTCAATGTTACTTCAAAGTAAGCAAACAATTGTGTGAGTGTTTATGTAGCCAGTAGCCAAAAAAAAAAAAAAAAAAAGGATAAATACACCATCCTGGAGTAACTTCTATTGTTGGATAAGAAATATCCAATCTGGGTTTAACTTATCATTTTGAAGTGAGCAAAGATTTTTGCATGTACCATTGAGAAGGCACGCATTAGCTTAATGAGTTCAGAGGATAACAGAAACCGGAATAAAATATTAATGATTGAAAAAAAAAAAAAAAAAAAAAAAAAAAAGCTAAAAATGGTGATACCCGCTTAAGCCAGAACATCATTGATAAAGAAATGACTCAAGTTGAAAACTTTTATCTCAGCTAATTTCAAATAAAAGAGAACAAAATCTAAACCAAAAGTTGATTTTTTTTTTTTTTTAAATAACAGTCTAATAGAAGAGAAACGGAGAAATTCACCTGTTGGTCCTGAACAGCATCTGAAATTCTCTTCTTCACGTCTGTAAAAGAATTAGATCCTCAACCAAAGAAGCAATTAAAAAAAAAAAAAAAAAAAAAAAAAAAGACCTGAATTTGAAAGCAAGAAAAAGGTGAGATATGGAAATGTACTACCAGGCTGAGAGACGAGGAAGGAGAAGCGAGTGAAGAGATGGAGCAACTCTTCTCTGGACAACATACCATCGTTCTGCAACATTCTGACCAACTTCCAACTTCCTCTGTCCTATGAATATGATTCTTGCCTCTTCCCTTCTGTTCCTGTCTTTCCCAAAACATGAATATGTCGTGTTTGTGGAAAGACCCAGTCTTATCTTACGTCAGTTTTTTTTTTTTTTTTCCTTTTTAATTTCAAATAAAAAAATAAAGGGTGAGAAAATGAAACGCAAAGTGATAAAGGCCTTTTGTTTATCGAGGAGTAGGCGAGGACAGCGTGCACCTTTTCTCCTTTTTATTTTGTTTTATTATTTTCGCCGTACACCATGTGAATGTCCGTTTGTCGTTAAAATTTCTGAATTCAACAGAAACCAGAGGCTCCAATCCAAATCATTTGCCAGTTTCTGGCCCAGTTGCTCATTTCTTGTCAGATTTCATTTGAAAATTTCCAAATGCATTATAGAAACGATGTTACTCCTAAAATCATAACCAATATTAACACTTTTATAGCCTCTTTTTAACCATTCCACTTTGAAAAAAAAAAAAAAAAAAAAAGAGGAATACTACACAGAAGCGATAAAATCTTAAAAAACAAACAAACCCAGAAATTTAACTGCATCATTCTTATTTGCTTAACCAGAAACCTGCTGCTTATATTACAAAAAACAAACAACAACGAACAATAAGTCTTAAAAACTGCGAAATCTACATCTGTTTTTTTCATATATAATTTCTCAAGTAGCAAGAAATTAAAACAAATATGAGAATGAAAAATAAAAGAAGAGAAAAATAACATTAAATCTAGAAAAGTGACTCAAATGTTATTACAGAAACAGAAGAAAAATCAGAAATCTTCATCCATCTTGAAGACGTGGGACCCACCGTTGCCGTTAAGGCTTGACATGACGGAGGCCTTCTGGTACTCACCGACCCTCTTCTCGAAGAAGTTGGTCTTCCCCTGCAACGAGATCAGCTCCATCCAATCAAACGGGTTTTGAACACCGTACACCTTCCCGCACCCAAGCGCACCCAAGAGCCGGTCGGCGACGAACTCGATGTACTGGCTCATCAACGTGCCGTTCATCCCGACCAACGCGCACGGCAGCGCGTCGCACACAAACTCCCTCTCGATCTCCACCGCGTTGCGAACGATAGCCTTGACTCGCTCCTCGCTCAGCTTCTTCCTCAGGAGGGAGTAGAGAAGGCAGGCGAAATCGCAGTGCAGGCCCTCGTCTCGCGAGATCAGCTCGTTGGAGAAGGTGAGTCCCGGCATTAACCCCCGCTTCTTGAGCCAGAAAATGGCACAGAAGCTTCCGGAGAAGAAGATCCCCTCGACGCAAGCGAAGGCGATGATGCGCTCGGCAAAGGACTCGGAACCGTCGATCCAGCGGAGGGCCCACTGGGCCTTCTTGGCAATGCAAGGGACGGTGTCGATTGCGTGGAAGAGGCGGGTCTTCTCAGCGGAATCCTTGATGTAAGACTCCAGAAGAAGGCTGTACATCTCGGAGTGGATGTTCTCGATGGCGATCTGGAAGCCATAGAAGGCGCGGGCCTCCGCGACCTGGACCTCCTTCATGAACCTTCCCGCGAGATTCTCGAGGACGATGCCGTCGGAGGCGGCAAAGAAGGCGAGGACGTGGGTGACGAAGTGCTTCTCGTCGGGGGTTAGGGCTTCGAATTGGACGACGTCCTGGGAGAGATCGACCTCCTCGGCGGTCCAGAAGGAGGCTTCCGCCTTCTTGTACATCTCCCAGATCTCCGGGTACTGGATTGGGAACATACAGAACCGGTCCGGGTTCGGAGCGAGAAGGGGCTCTTCTGGAATGGCAGGCATTTTTCTGAGGTTTGGAGATTTGTGTTTTTGTTGAAATGGTGTATATATATATATGTGTGTGTTGTGAGTAGGTTTTGGCTATGGAGGATGTGAGAGTTTGTGGGGGATATATATAATGAATGAATTTGGGAAAGAAGAGGAAAGAAGGAAGGATTTTGAATATTGAATTTGGGGGGAGAGGGAGAGAGAGAGAGAGAGAGAGGGTTATTTGAAAAAAAAAAAAAGAAAAAATGGGGGATTTGGGAAGCTTGCGCGAGAATGAAGCGGGAGAGGGTATTGACGGTATTTTATAAAATGATCACTGTTGAATTTGGTGTTGAAAGGGATGTAACGGGGTCGTTTTGGATTTTCGATGGAAGAATTTATGAATATAACCTTGGAAGGGGAAGGGTATTTTCGGGGTCATCTGTTTTTTGGTTTTTAGGAAGCTTGCGAGAGAATGAACCAGGGGAAGGGTATTTTCGGTATTTCGATAACTTTTGTCTGTGTGGCCAGTTTTGCGGCTCGTGAATGTGGTATGGAAAAGGACGCAACGGTCATTTGGGTACAGTACGATTATGAATATAACCCTGGAGATGGGTGGCAATTACAGCCAGCACAGTGAGAGAATATGTGTAATTTTTGGAGATATAAAGGGGTGTTTTGGTAAAGTGATATAGACCTTTTTCTTTTAAATTTGGAAGGAAGGCGTGAGAGGGAGGGAAGCTTTTAAAATTTGAGAGCATTGCATTTTAGTGAGTGGCGGGAATATTAGTGGCGCCACTTGTTGGAGGTTTATTTGGAGCGTGCCTTGTAGCGGGATTTCATCTCTCCATAGAAAATGTTGTTTTTTCTTTTAACATTAATAATGGCAATGTGTTTACATTAGGTTCTTTTGTTTCATGATGTGTTGAAACTCATAATTTTAATTATATTATAGTATTTTTTTATAAAAAATTTAAATGTTAACATTAAAATTAAAAGTCATTGATTTAAATACATGAACCAAACAGGCTCATTATCTTTTAAAAACAAAATTGTGTCATTAATCGTGTTGCGTTGATGGAGGGAGGTGGGTGGAAATGGGTTCGTCCTGCCGTGAGGGATGGTCCCCGTCGTCATGGGCCTCGGGAAGGTGGTTTCATCGCAAGCCATAGAGTCAAAAAGGTGGTGATGATGGAGATTAGCCGAAGGCTCATTTGGCATTACTTTTGGATGCTGTTTTTAACTTTTTTTAAAGAAACTACATCATGTCAATGTGTTTGACAATACCTGATTTTGTCCAACAACTTCTAAAAATTGTTGCCCCGCAACAGAATTTAAAAAGCAAGTCAAGGGTTGTTTTTTCACATCAGCTTCTATTGTCATTGTCTAAATTTACTAAAATGACCTTAGTAATAAAATAATTCCCAATCAACTCATTTTATTTCTTCCAAATCAAATTAAAGAATATATTTTATTTTAAATGTTTATTTGAAAATTAAACATCTTTAATAAATATCTTATGCTAAATTTTAATAATATATTCTTATTATAATATTGCAAGTTTAAAAAATGATTTACCTTATTTAATTTTTTATGGATATATTAATTTATCTCCTAGAATAAAACAATTTAATTTCAAAGATATTTTAATTTATAAATGAAAAATTATATTTATTTTTATATTTTGGTGTATAATTATTATGAATATTTACAATCAAAATAAAAATAAACTAATTATAATTATGCGTGTTAAAGTATGTATAATGTAGTCATTATACATCTTCACAATAATTTTGTACATAGTTTATTAAACGCTTAAATTTCTGCTTTTGGTATTAACAACAACTTTGAAAAAAAATATATTAAACACCATATATTTCTGGTCACAGCAACTTCTAACTAATAGCATAACAACAACAGAATTTTTCAACAGCACAACAATGCTAAACTGGCTCGAAGTTTATTTCTTTTTTTTTAGTATTTTCGTTATTTTTTAGTACTTGGGGAAGGTTCTTTCCACTTTCCAGTGTGAGCCATTTTACATTTGTTTCCATGAAAATGCAATAAAACCACACATTTTCAATCGGACAGTTCAAATGATTGATGTTATCAATATCGTCTATAGAGGTTACGATACTGTAGTCACCTCCTAACAATACTATTGTGTTATTATAAATGACTAATTAATTAACAATATATATTTTTTCTTTTTTATTAAAACTAAATTATATTTTTTTAGTATTATCATTTTTCTTTTGTATGGACTAATTATCAATATTATTCACATGGGAGTTGTTTACTCTTTCTCCCCCTCTCGAGACACTCTTTCTCTCTTTCCTTAGTGTGGCTAGGGTTTCCTTTTGTTTTCTCGCTTAAGGTTGGGGTCCAGCGTCTCCATTGGCTGGTCGTCGAACTCTCGGCTGTTGAGTCTGTGGCTGGGTCTCGCATGGTTGGTCTGTGGCTGTAGGTGTGGTCTGACGGTGGTAGAAGCGAAGATCTTGCATCTTGACAAAATTGGGCAGCACTTTTGCTCTGAGTTCCTACTCCTTTCTTCGATGTGATTTTGGGGAGGGGCAGCGTGGGCTGTGGAGTGAAAGTTGTTATGGTCAGAGGCTTGATGGGTTTTGGCGATGGGAGGCACCAATTTTTCAGGGTGGGCTTCTATGCTAAGGCTCAGTCTTTGATTGTACAACACTCCTTATGGGATTTCTTGTGTGTGGGTCCATGGTCAGCGATGTTGCTCCTTCGACTGTGGCTTTCCGTGTCGTGGTGGCCGGCTTGGTGCCAACAGATGTGCCCATGTGGTTGTGTCCACCTTTTGCAATGTTTGTTTGATTTTAATAAAGGCGTTGATGTTTACGTTGTTTAGTGTTAGCGTGTTTTTGTTGTTGTGTTGGTTTTTTATTGTAATAACGAAGGTGATCTTCTCATCTTCCGGCATTGTTGTTGTGTTTAGTCCGCAAGTTATGGTACTTTGTGGTGTTGTGGTAGGCCTTTGTGCCTTTGGTCTCACGATTTTGGTCAACCAGAGTTACCAATAGACTTTTGTGGTTTTGTGGTGTGTTTGAAATAGTTAAATTTGTGCTCGATTAGTTATGTGCCTTTTTAATTTCTTTTTGTTGTACCTTAATACATGTGTTACTCTTTGCTTGTTTCAATTGAACTTCTCTAATCAAGGTTGAGTTGCTAAATGCGTTTAAGTTTTTCGCGTCTGAATTAATGATTGTATTGTAGAGGGTGTTTGGTTTATGTATTCAAAATCATGATTTAGAATTATTCTCATTTTACGTATATTTTTTGTAAAAAAAATATTATAAAAAATTATAAATCATGTTAAAAAATATATGAAACAAACATTCCGTAATAATTTGGAATGAAATTCCCATTTTCAATATATATATATATATATTATTCACATGGTAATTAGTCATTTTAGCTCAGTTTCCCGCCCAAAGACAATATTCCGGTGAGTCCCGTTCTCGAGCCTTCCCGATACATCTTCTTCTCCTTCAGATTTCAGTCTTCAGTCTTCACCAAAGAAAAGAAAACAAGCAAAACTAACCAGCTCTCCCTTGGCGTCTTCCTTTTTCATCTTCTCTCTCACCATCCTCTCTCTCTCCTCCTCCGCCATCTGCTTCTCTCTCTCCACCCTCCTCAACGCCGCCGATATCCTTTCCAACTCCCACTACCTCTCAATGTCCCTAACTCTCCAACTTGCCGCCAAATACAAAACCCTAGCTCTTCATTCCTCCAAAGCCACCGTCTTCGCTCCTTCCGACCAGGCCTTCCTCCGCTCCGGCCAGGCTTCTCTGCTCCTCCTCCGCTACCACGTCTCGCCGTCAAGAATCCCCGCCGAAACGCTCAAGACTCTTCATCGTGGCACCAGAATCCCTACTCTGATTCCGGATCACTCTCTCGTAGTCACAGCTTCGCCGAATTCCGACGGATATTTGTCCCTCAACAATGTCAGAATCAACGACAATGACGTGTTGGACGACGGCTCTGTGGTTATATACGGCGTCGACGACTTCTTGAGCTCGCCTTTCGAGTTTTCTCCGAATCCGGAGGACGAATCTTTTTGCTCGATCGCGAAATTTCTGAGGTCCAGAGGCTATTCTGTAATCGCTGCGTTTCTTGAAGCTCAATTGATGGAGATCCATAAAGATCAGACGAAGTTCACGATTTTTGCGCCGGTCGATCAAGCATTCAAAGAAGATGAGGCGAATAGTATTGGTGATTACGCGGCGATTTTCCGCCGACATGTGGTGCCGAGATCGGTGCAGTGGAAGGACTTGACTCGGTGTGAGGTTGAGACGAAGTTACTGACGTGTTCGCCAGGATTTACGATCAATGTGACGGTGGCCGACGGCGTTCCTATGCTGAATGGTTTGCCGGTTGCGTTTCGAGAGGTATATCACAGCGAGTGGTTGGTTGTTCATGGACTTAAAGGTTTGATCAAGGGTTTGATTCATCCTTTCTCTGATGGAGATGATGTTGCCGAGGAAACTGATTAGCTCTGGTGACTATTACTGATCTTGTGTGTACATTCCAATCAAGCAATCTGCTTTCGGTTAACTGATAGGTTTCAATTCTTCATTGATGTGACAGTAGTTAGTCTTGAAATCTGCCTTTTGGGAATTGTAATATACATGATTTGTTAAAAGCATTCTATTCAACCCTTTATTCTTTTGAATCTTCTATTGTTCATTGCTGTTTTAGTCATTTGAACTCTGTGTTGATAATTGCTGGAGATGACAATTCAAATGATAAAACTATTCCACTACTTTTAACTGAACATGAAATGGAAAAAATAAAATAAAAAAAAATAAAAAAAAATTGCAGAAGAGATTTCGGAACGATTTGGAAAATACAAACTAATGCTCTAGTCAGGATCTAACTTTTGTAGTTCACAAGGACTCAAAACCTATAGGCTATAGTGCATAGCTGGTGCTAGCTTCCTTGGCATTTGAGTCCCCTGAGAAACTAGCCCTTGCCAATGCTCTTAGCTTCTTCATCTCACTCTTTCGCTCTTCTTCATGTCCCTTTAGCTGTTTTCCTTCTCCGGATCTCTGCCAACTAACATTTCTCTCCGCAGTCGTGGAAACTGCCCTTTGAATAACATCGGGGCTTGGTGAACCAGGACTAAGCACAGGGACGACTGTTGAACTCATGGCACTGAAGGGGTCAATACTAGTTGTTCTCCTATCTCTTCTTTTTAACTCTGTTTCTGGACTTGGAGGAAGGAATGGAGCTAGGCCTGTTTTCGCTTGGGAGGATCTCGGTATAACTCCAGGCCAATGTCTCCTTGGAAGGAAAGGAAGAATAAAACCTTTAGCAGCGACCTTCAATCCAAGCTTGAGAGAATTTTTCCGAGGGTGTGATAGTCGTAGTAGGGAACTTATTAGTGCGTACCACTCGTTTATAAGCTGAGAAACGAAGGTAATCAAGAGGAGAGCCAGCATAACAAATCCCAATTTTTGTGCTTCCATTGGATTTGTGCGAGTCATACTGACAGATAGGGCAAAAAGTCCAACCTCACACAAGAGAGATACACTTTCAACAAGGTGGACTCCCCTACTGATGTATGGTTTGAGTAGGAATAGATACATGAACTGCACCACTGTGATTGTCAACGCAAACATACTTTGGCTCAATTTCTTTGATGAGTAAGCTCCAGAGATGATCCCCAAACTGACCCTTCTTAAGAGATCGAGAACTATGTATGAAGATCTAGCACAGCCCAAAAGTCTTCTCGGCAAGGGAATTTCAGTCTCTTCAGTACTGTCGACCGAGCTGACAGCTCCTATTCTCCCAATCCCGTAATGGCCACTTCCACCCCACTTGTTTGTGGTGTTTGAGTCGTTTTGATCGACAAAGACAAACAATGGAGGACCTTTCCAATTCTCAAAGAGAATTCCAAAACGTGAAAGGAAAGACGAAGGAACCCCTTCTCTGTAAAACCACTTTCCTGTTGTGGGCTTCATTGTAAAGAAGAACCAAAGCTTTATGTACCATGATTCGGTTATAACAACATGCTTGATTTCCTTGTACTGAAGCAGACTTCCAGAGAAGACTGCTATTATGAGAAAAAGGCATAATGATAAAATAAAAGCTGCGGGGACTGCAAGCAATAAAGCTCCCGTGATTATTCCCCCGGTTGTACCACCTGCAGTTAGACTAGATTTACTTCCTTGACAGACAATGAAACTAACTGTGATTCGCTTAGAATGTGTATAATCGTCACCTCTTATTACAAATGCTGACGACTGAGAGATGCAAGGTAGCATGAGAATCAAGAGAAATATCTCGAACCGGGGAACTGAAAGTATCCCATGAACTGGTGTTCCTGTTCTCCATTTTAGAAAAAGTAATACCAGAATATGTGCCGTAACTAGACCGCCTCCTACCACTCCAATCCAGAACAAGTTCATCTCTAAGTCTTGCCACCTGTATGGAAAACAGCCTCAATGATGTTAGACAACATACTACTTTTGATATCACAGATACATACAGTTGTTTGCGAAGAATGTAAACTAGTATGCAAACTATATAGACAAAGGTAATTGTGGAACTACCCTTTATAATTCTCCATTCTCTTTACGACATCGCTAGCAGATAACGGCTCTCCTTTCTACAAGACAAAGTCCTAATAAAAAGAGGTTCTGGTGCAGATACAAGCAATGCCTGAGTAATGAAAATACTCACCAGGAAATAAATAAAATATTCTTTGGTATCAAGAGGCAGTCCATAAGGCGCCTTTTTCAGGCTTATATTATACTGCCCATCAAGCCAACCGGGTGTGGGTTCAATCTCTATTGATTGTGGACAAGAAATATTTTTAAGGCAAGAGTCAACTTGATAAGTAGCCGTCTTGTTTTCAGAAACGGTGCTAAAATTCTCTCCAAGCTTCTCTTCCGTTAGATAAATATAGTTGGGCCAAACTGAAGCACTATCATGTTTCCATGGAAGCTTTTGATGAGGTATAAGCCATCTAAGACCCTTTGCAGACTCAGAAAATTCAATCGGTTGGTTAACTGAGAGCCAGTCTGAGAGGACAAACACTTGAAGATGTCCAACCATACCCTGCATGAAAGCTAATCAGATGTTCAAATTGGATCTTACTAAGAAAAATCTGTGGTGAGTAAATTCCAAGTTAAACATGCTAAAAATTTCCTGCTTCATTTCGAATCTGCTGAGTACCTAAAAACTTACGTGAAGATTCATTGATGGATCAGTGGCAATAATACTGGTGCTCCCAGAGGCAAGAGTGTCTATAGCCCCAAGATTGGCCACTGAAATTGAAAGAACAGCTGTTGCTAATGATGTCGCCAATATTCCCGCAGTCACAAAAGAGTGCAGTGCAGTTGACAATGAAGGGATTGAATCTGGATCCGGAAGAGAAAATATTATTGTCATTTAGAAAAAAAGGTGTTAAACAGAAAGGAAGAAAAGCTTTAAAAAGAGGAAGATATTGTATCCATACAGTGCCTCACTTCAAGTTGGTTTGATGCCAAGTTTGGATTTCCTGAAATATCATTTACTTTCCCTTCAGGAATGATAAATGACAACACATTATGAGTTACTGCCACGACATTCAACGAGTACAGAGCTCTCGAAACTTCCTTCAACCTACCGAAAGCAAAGCAGAACACTTTGACATGACTTGAGGTTCATATTTTCTGTACATTGACATGACTACCATTATAGATACAATTGTGTCAAGAGTTGAAGAGAAGCAAGAAGCACCTGCCTTGTTATTCTACCACCAATCACTTCTACCACGGAAGCTTCAAACCCAAAAACCGGCTTTGTAAACTCAACTATAATGTTAATCTCGGACTCCCTTGTGACATTTGGAGAGCTGGTACTTAGTCTTACACCAGGCTTTACAGAATCTAACAGAAAAATAGCAATAAGCTCAAGAAGAGGAGCTGAAAAGTTTTCCTGAACTACGTGGGATCAGCAAAAAACTATAGAATTGCATACCATATAGAAATGTAACTGGGGCAACAGGTGAGACAGGAGATCCATTCCTGCCAATCAATAATTCAGCTTGTAGTTCGACCGTGATGGTTTCAGTTCTTGATGTAACATTCAGCTACAGTTTATACAGGAAATGGGGAATTCTTTAAATGTACGAGTTAAATCCAAAGTAATATTATGAAACATAAACAAAAAGGACAGAGTTGAAGCTTTCTACTTACTTCGAAAGCAAATCGGCGGTTCCCTTGATTTCTAATAGGTGTCAAACTTCTACCCTGGTTCACCCTTAATGAATTTAAAATCTGCAGTGTGGAATTCACTATGGGAATGCTGAAGTCCAAGAACATCTTTAAATTTTCCACTTTGTTGGTTGCAAAGACAGTTCTTGGGACCCCATTAATCACTAACTCATATGAAGGAACCGCGGTCCAGAAATCCACCAGCACTGGCCTTCTATCTGTTTAAGTTACCAGTTTATGAGATAATTAAGAGATGAAATGACAACAAATCAGCATTAAAGCTAAATGGAGACTCATATCCCACCATAGTGAATGATTATAGAGGAACCATTTGTTCTCGTAAAGAAATTCCCTGCCTGGTCTGTACAAATACTATCTGCCATTGTAATTACAACTCGTCCAACTGCAGTTTCCATGGAAAGAATTACGTCAACCTTGTAATGTATGGAGGGCTTAATAATGCGCAAGGATTTTGGGTCTATATGCGCCGGTCCTTTGATTATGACCTACAAGAGAGAATGGGGTTTTTTAGCAAAAGCATAGATTTATGCCTTGATCTTGAAAGTTTGCATATTTTGGTGAGTACTGAGTTTCCACAACCAACCAACTTACATCACAGTCCGAGGAGTTTACACACTTGAAGCCACCCAGTCCAGCGCAATCCTCGCTGAATTTGACATCAATAGCTATTCGTTTAGCATTAGTATAGTTCTGTTTGGTGGAAATTGTTGCGGTTGGTGGTATTGTGTCTGTAAGATAAGTAGGAGCGAAGGAGAAAAACTTCTTAGTGAAAATGACTAAATACAAATCCGAAATTAAACAAGTCAATTGACTTCTACGGAAAAAAGTATTGAAGTTCTTCTAAAAGGATGAAAAAAAATCTCACCAATGAACCAATAATAAGCTGATGAGTTTCTCTCGCCACTTCGGGTTGTGACGTTAAGAATAAATTTGTGGTCACGGTTGACAGTTAAGTTCTTCAGTATTATGAAATTAGCTGGACAAGAACTCAAGACTTCTCCATCAAGCTGTTCACACTCAAATATGAGATATGAATTATGTTATTCGTTGCTATATGTATTGAATTCTAAGTTTAGATTTTCCCAACAAGACAAATTGTACATTAAAGCTTTCCTTTAAATTCTGTATTAGAAATACTCAAAAACTATGAAAATTGTTGAACTTGTTATGTATTAAACACGGAAAGAAGACTGCACTGGACCTACATTATTGTCATTTAAAATCACCAACACTTGAATATGCCATTTAATTGTCATTAAAATAAATATAATTTGAACAACTAAAGAGAGACCAACAAGAAGAATAGTACATACTTGGCAGTATATGGAACACCTATTGTCATGGCATGCACTTGAACCGTTCAGCCTCTCAAAAGAGTATCTAAAAACTGCGTAAGAGTATCTTGACCTTGCTTGGGGAGCTTGATCAAAACGAATCAGGACCGTTGATTCGACCGAGTTTAGAACATGCACGAAGGTTACTGCTGCAGCACAGAGATAGAGTATAGGAAGCTTGAGCTTGCCCATTTTAGACTTCTAAGGAGTGAGTGGCTGAAACATCACATTAAGCCAAAATCCAGAGAGATGAAACCAAGAAAGATGTTTGTTCTCATTTGAACCCAAAAAAGAGTTGAAAAGACACATACATTTAATGTGCAGTGTTTCTTTATGGTTATATTGTTGAAGAGCCAGAGGGAAAAAGCTCAGAACAACCACCAAACCAGCCTTTGTTGTCAGCTCATTACTGCTTCTCACATCCCTCATTAACTACCCCATCAGCCGACCTAGCTGTAATTGTTTATTTCTTTATTTTCATTTCTAAGTAAAATGAACAGAAGAAATATCCATTTTGATAAATGCCATCTTCCATCTCTCTCTCTCTCTCTCTCTCTCTCTCTCTCTCTATAATATTGTAGATTAAAGATACACCTGAAGTTAGCCATAATCTAATCCAAGTATTCCACAGCTACTGTCCCAACAGAGCATTCACTGCGAGTTGGATCATGAATAAGACCACTCGATAAAGGTGAAAGTGGACCAATTTTTTTCCATGTTGATTCAGATTTCTTACGCGACTCAAATATCACCAAAATATTTGTAACTTCAGTTTCAGAAAAATTCAATATTCTGAAACTTTTAAGCGTCTTTTTTTTTTTTCCTGAAAAATTTTGGCTTCAGTCTAAGTTAATCAACACCCTTTTAATTAAGCAGATCATACTTCACTCATGCTTTGCTCTGAGATGATCAACATACAATGATATCTGCTTTATTTATTTATTTAAGGAGAAACATACATGTAAAACGGAAGTGACATCCAATATTGATTGTCATTGTTCTAACCATCGAATTTCTCGACTGAGCTTGTATGTACACTATTTTTTACATGTGTAATAAACTTTAAATCAAAGATGACACAAAACGACTGAGACACGCGGGCATCCAAATGGTATGTTCCACAAGGTTCAAGCCGGCCGAGGCAGACGAGGCGATCTTTTTTCATTCGCGGATTCCTCGTAATCTTCCTCAACCATCCACGGTAACTTTGGTCCCTAAAAAGAGAATGGAATACATAAGCCAAGTTACTCAAACAATTCTTCAAGATTGCTAGGCATGGCTTAACAAGTGATTAAATTCGAGTTAGAGACCTAGTTAGCAAGAGAGAGAGAAAGAGGGCTTGCACAAAATGTAACTTTCTTGTGGGGAGGGTAAACAAGATTTAGTTCCCCAACGCTGAAATGTGCATAAAAGTCCACAAATAAAGTACCCATTTTTTTAAAATAATGCAAGTGCTGAAAATAAATATAAAAAAATAAAACCTAGTACATAAATGCACTGAGTGCTGCGAACAAATTGTCTAGCATAAGGGTCTAAAACCATCACCCATGTTGGAAACCTGGTTTTACCTTTCCTTGACGTACGATTTTCGGAGGAATTACTGTCATATCAACTACAGTTGACGGATCAGCGACTCTCAAGCCACCATCAATGACAAAATCAAGGCCCTGATTCAATTTCAAATGCACAAATTTAGAATTGTATTAAGGAAGAGATTTTGCAAAGAAAAAAAGAGTAAGGTCTAGGTATGCTTCAACGGTTCAAAACTGAACAATATAAAAGGTGTTCGAAAAGACGCCCACAGAATGCATAAGCGCTAAAGCTGAAATTTCTTTCTTCCATGGTTACTTAATGGAAATGAAGGGAAAAAAAGCCTTTTTGTTACAAAGAAAAGGTCATCAACAAATTAATTTCTATGTAGCCTGTCATCTTTTCCTTCCCCTATCACTCTAAACAAAGTAAATTGCCTGTTTAATACCAGGAAATACACAGATAGGCAAGATTCATAAAGTTTTCCCGGAAATGAAAAAACTACCTAAATAGAAAGTTTCAGTTTCAGAAACAACGTTCATTTGAGAGACCTACCTCTGGTCCATAGGTATCAGCTATAACCACAGGATCTATCATCCACTCATTTTCCTTGGGGCCCTTAACACTGACATAAGAAACGTGCATTCAGCATAAGAGCATAATAAAATATGAGAAACGAGAAATAGAGGCCATGATATATGAAAAATTAGTATATCTAGCCTCCAATCTTTCTTTCCTACCAAACAAAATAGATATAGCAATTAGACCTGCCTTGTAGATATCAATGGTGCCTCCATCTTCTCTAGTATTGCTTGACATATTGCATCATCAGGCATACGGATACCTACATTTTTCCTTGATGCGTATTTTGCGGTTGTAGTCCCGTACCTTATGCACTGTTTGGGTAATTCTTTGCTTGCTGATAAGATGAAGGTGTACTGTTATCAAAACAACTGTGTTAGAGATCAAAACTTTCCACTTCAAAACAACCTAATTACCTACCCCCAATGCAACAAGAAACTGATACCATACTCAAATGATCTTGGTGATGCCATGAAAGGTTAATAAATTAAAGATCATATAGAAAGAGTGCCAGTATGTCTTTACACCATTAGCGGAACGACAGTGTCAAGCTATAGTAGTTGCTGTAGATTTGAGGGCATTCGAGATTTCTTCTTACTTAAGATATTACAGCAAAATCGAAGAACAGACTTACAGGCCCAGGCAAGCAATGCTTCACGGCCCGGAATATGTTTGCGTGGCCTTGGCCATCACCTCTAGGAAATCCAGTTGTGTATTTATCTATGTCCCGGAAGGAGTGGCATAAAATGCTAAGGGGCTGCAGAGGAAAATAAGGTATTAAGTTCACAAGCATATACTATCCAGTATCCTGTGGTTGGTGTTTAAATACCATGATAAAGCGTTTTCTACAGAAATTGAAGAATTGAACAAAAAATGAGTCGCACTCCTTGCCTTTAGAGGTTCTATGTTTTTAATTCTGCAGGGGAAAAAAGAAACAAGCGACTCATCATCGCGGACATTAGAGTATCAAAGCAATTCAGTAGCCCTAGAAATTAATGGACTAAATCAAATCCGTCTTACAACGAAATCTACCTTCGAAGTCGCTCAATTGCCGAGTGGTTTCTCAAATCACAAACTAGTGCATACCTAGAAACAAACTAAGGATGCAGTTACTTAACCAAATAAAAATTAAAAAAATAAAAAATGGGATAAAGAATTGCATAAGATTTGATACAAATTCATACACGGTATCAGTAGGAATGACCCCAACAGCTCCCTCTTTCAAGAGATTCACAACCGATTCCAACTTCCAGCTATCAGCTCCTGATGGATCAACTTCAACATACACCAATTCATCCTCCTGAAAGTTATTATAACAAATTTAACTAAAACATTGTTTATTACCGTTAATAATGCAGTATATTGACAATATATTAAAACCATCATATAAAAATGTTTCTCAGCTCTTTGACAGTTTTGTCTCCCAATTCAACAAGAAGTCCTCACGCAAGAACTATCTAGCAACAACTAGCCATTCATAACCTTCAATGACTGAAATTTCTAGTCAAAATTGAGATCTTTTTGGCACACACATAGAACAAAATGGATTTGAGAATAGCACACGGCAAAATTCACAGAATTTTCAACTTTTTTTTTCCGCAACCAAACGAAAAGAGACAGGGGAAGAAAAGGCGAGGGATAATGAGGACCTTGGTAAAGCGGGGACTTGCGTATTTGAGGCGCTTAGGGCTTCTCTTAACGGCAAAAGCCAATACTTGGAGACGAGGGGATTTTGTGGTGGCGGCGAGAGATAGACGGCTTCTGTACGGACCGAAGCGGCGCGTGGAAAGCGTGTCGAAGGAGGAGAGTGAGAGAGGTTGGGTGTGAGCTTGAAGTTTTGCTTGGAAAGCCATCTCTTTTTCAATGTGTGGAGAGCCTCTTTGGCTTCACATTTGGCGCCACAGCCAAAGCCAAAGCGAAAGCGAAAGCCAAAAATGGCACTCAAGAAACGAAACAGAAGAAAATGATCATCATCCTCATATATAGTCATCTACTATATACTAACAAGTACCAAGAAAGTTCCAGGGTTGCCGATTTCACTCTGGAAACGACGTCGTCACACAAATAGTTTACAAAATTCCAACCGTCCTACTTAACTAACAGGGCTTTTTAGATTTTGGGCTGCGGGAATTATACATGCCCAGTCTTGAAGGAAAGAGAAAAAAGGATTTATTCGGCGCGTTTGGAACACGTTTTGAAATGATTTAATTTTTATATAAAAATAAAAATAAAAATATTTTTAATTTTAGTCAGATATTATTTTTAAAAATACGTTTAGTAGTTTTATTAATATATTATTTTGAGTATAAAAAAACTCATTATTGTCTCTATTTCTCTCTCTGCTCGAGAGAAGAGAAAACGAAAATAAAAAATAAAAAATGATTAAAAGTCATTTTTTATTTCTCTATAATTTTATACTAAACTAAAAAATCATTTTCATTTATATTTTTTGTCTTTATTATGCTAAACGTCATTTTGAAAACGTTTTTATTTTTTATTTTTTAAAAAATATGAAAAATAAAAACGATATCAATTCTAAACACGGTCAATATTTTTATACTTATCCTTTCAAAAAAAATGACAGAAGAAAAGAGGACTTATTATTTTTATGGATTATTATCATTGTGCCCTAAATTTTAGGGTCATTGTTAGTTTATCACATTGAGAAGATCAAATATACTCGAAGCAGTAACACATCAAAACACTCACAGTAGTGACCGATGATGGTCAATGTCTTATCATGGTATTTAGAGGTTATATTAAGGGTGTGCTTTGAGAATGGGTTTAAACCACCTGGTTTTTATTCAAACAGCGTTCTCTCATAACATTTTTAAATTTAAAAAATTTTATCACAGTATTTTCACACGTAATTTGAGTTCTGATTTAAATTACCTGGTTTGTACCCAACAATATGTAGTTGGTATTCTACAAAGATACTTCACAGTTACCAACCGGAGACTATTTTATAAAGAGAAAATTTCAAAATTTATCATTAATCTTTAACTAATACCCTCCTTTTATTAGTATAGATACTTAACTAAAGAGTATTAATTAAGAGTAAAAAATCTCCACCCATGTATTTTTTTTGTCTCCTTTCTCCTTATTAAATACTTTGGCCGTTATTGATGACCACAGGTATCCTACCATATTACTACGAGAAGCTGAAAAATTATAAATAAATTAAAAAAAAAAAAAAAAAAAAAAACCCCAAAAGAGGACCATGTTCGACTGTTGTTAACAGAGGAGGCGCGCTTCTCTTTCAATTTAAGTCAAGCTTGTTGCAAGGATGAAGGACGACAAAATGAGATATACATAAAAACCAAGAGGCCTAAATAAGATTTAAGGACACCGGAATAACTGTTTCTAGGTTGCAATGAACTGCACATGCCACACATAACTCATGATGCAGCCATTGGCAACAAAACCCATAGCGTGGCAATCGTTTTATGATGACAGATGTTATGATAGAGCTAGACCACGGAAAATCTTATCTTATCTATAGTCTATAGACGTAATAGCACCTTTCTTCTTCTTTTGGAAAGGATTAAAAGTTGGCGTTAAAAGTACAATTAGAAGTTGCAAAAGAATCATACTAGACATTACTATCGAGGAATCGATATAATCACTAAGCATTATTGGGAGCAACAAACCAGAATCACTATTGAAAAATCATATTTCATATAGAAAATCCCCTAATCATTTTTTTATCAGTTACATGGTGAAACGCACTGATGTGAAAAATCTGGACCTACTGTGATTCTCAATTCTACATGCACTAAGCTCAAATTGCGCATAAAAATCTTTCCACTCTTCCAGAAAAGAGGAAAAAAAAGGCTTCTTATCGGGGTGGGGGTGGCGGAGGCACATGTGACTTTGCTAATCCTATCCATGCAACAATGCTAACAGCAAGGATTACCCATCCAAATATATCATACTTGAGATCGCTGCTCTTCTTTTTCTTTGCAGTCTGCAAACCAAAAACCCAGATCAAGAATACAAGAAAAAAAAAATGCAATTCCAGAACTGTATGTGTATCATTAGACAAAAAAACGAGGATTCAAATGCCGCTGTCAACGTAATTGTTGAGATTTTGATTTATGGATAATGTTGATTAAACTGGTGTTGTTGATGTCTATTCCCAAACAAAATGATTTCTAGTTAAAAATCAATGTTTAAAATGCTTAAATCATCAATGTTGTCCAATTTACACTAGATTAATAACCAAAATAGAAAACTAACATCATTACCAAAATGGTAGTTGTTAACAGACATCAAACATCTAGAGAGGATAAGTCCAGAACCACGTGATGAGCTAGTGCTGTCTGTTTATCTTTCACTAACCACTATTTACATGCATTTACCCAAAAAATATAAGGCTACAACTTAACAAATGGCAAGACTTCAAATCGAGCTTAGAGAAAAAGAAAAGATTTCGTGCATTACCTTGGTGCCCGATGAAGACGAAGGCCCTGAAGATCCCATTGCCTGCTGGCTTAAACCGTGTTTATGGATTTCCCTATGCAATTCTGGGGCCTACAGATGCAATATCCATGATCAAGTATATCAAGACTCAAATAAATTAGTAGTCCAACAAACAAATATGAAGTTAATTTAGTAAAACAAATCAAAGGTTCAACTAATTGCAACATATGTTTCGAGGGGCCAAAAAGAAAGATTGCAAAAATTAACTACTTAAGTAAACACCCACCTACAAATACAATGCTAGTCAAGGTCTACAACTTTAAGCCTTACTACCACCAGAAGGCTTTTATCAACTAAACGGTGACATCGCAAGAGCCTAATTCTATGATTCTACCATTACCAAGTTTTTCCTTGTACGTAGCACACCTATTAATTCCTTCTCTTTCAGCACATTGTCAATGGTATGTAACTTGAAACACCTACATGTCAACGGACCTCAAAGCCTAAATCATAAAAGGCACTTAAGAATACAGAATCCTCATCCTATGTTAAAACCAAAGGCAAGATCAAATTGGAAACAAACAGAAAGCATATAAAATACCCACAACCGTGAACGTGCTGTACCCAAGTCGGCATAAAATTAACCCACTTTCCGCAACAATACCAACTTTCAGAAACTCAAACAGCAAGCATTAACATTTCTGACTCTGTCTGGTCTGTTACCTACTCCACAAACCAGATCTAAAACCTGAAATGACTGAGGAATTCCTCAAATTCGATCCAAACTGCCTATGATGCAAACAATCACACAATTAATCAAAGGTACCGAGAAAAGAGCCATGTTGATACGAAGAATTTTGATGAATTCATTCCCAAACATGAAGCACAGCCTACTTCAGATATCGCATGCAGAATTAAAAGTATGTTTTAGCAGTTTAAGCTTGTTGATGATTAAGGTCATTCTAAGTTCGGCTTCCATCTTTATAGGGTACAAATATACTTTCAGCAGGTGACTTTCATGTTCAATCCATCACACTATAAACACAATTGTTCTCGATGGAAATAAACCAATGATGGCCGTATAACCCGATAACCATCATCTAAAGCTAGAAAGTCCTAAATCCACTAAATAGTCAAGAATATGTCTAATAACGATGCCATCCAATAGCATTCTTAATTCAACAAAAACGGCACGAGGTTTTTTCAAAGTACATAAGAGCTGAGAATACCTTATTAGCCACTTCCAAAGACTTGCGATAAAGCTCATTTTCAGGATCCTATCATTGAAAAGAACCCCACTTTATTAGAAAATTAACTTTTGAATAAAAAATTTGCATTAGCCAGGAGAGAAGAACAACCTCGTCAAGAGCTTGCTGAAAGGCTTCCGCCGCCTTAGCGAAATACTCTTTTGCCTCTTCAAGATCGGGAGTCAAAAATGCATGAGAAGTATGAGCATTTCCCAGGCACCAAAGAGTATCATGTTTCTTCGAATCAACCAGCAAAGCCTCATCCAGCTTTGAAATTGCATCTGCGCAATTTAAATTAAATTCACACCCAAAAAATTGCGGAGAGAAAGAGAAGATTCACGAAATATTGAATCACTGAAAAGAAAAAAAAAATCCTTCTTTCAAATCGCCCAAATTAAAACTCATAATCGAAAACTATACAACAATCTCGGAATCATATTTCATTTTCCCAGGAAAAAAAAAGATAACTTGGATATGAAATAGCACCTAGAATCATTTTCTTCGAGTCGGGAACGTTCTGAAACTGAGACAACTCCAGTAAAGCCCCTGCCCATCTCGTCAAGTTCTGCATTCAACACAAACAAAAAAAAACAAATCTCAAACAATCAGACCCAAAAAGGACTGTAATTCTCCACATTTTTTTTCTCCTTCTCAGAAACGGACCGTCAAACTTCATCAGAGAAAAACTACGAAAAATGTCGACAAAAAAAAAAATTACAGGAAGGAATCGAATAGTTCGAGAAAGATCGAAGATATAGAAAGATTACGAACATCGGCGTCGAGAGGGTTCTTCTCGTAGGCAGCTTCAGCGTTCTTGCGAGCGTGCTCGAAGAAGAGGAGGCGATCGAAGTCGCTCTGCTGCAAATCCATGGCCGCGAGTTTCTTCAATAGAAAAAATATTTAGATATTTCTTTGCAGTTACGCCCCTGTACAGACGGGGCTTTTCGTGTTTTGGGGCTAGGGCTTTCGGCCGAGAGAGTGACGAAGGGGTGTTTGGTACACTGAAGCGGGTATTTGTTATACAGAAGAAGAAGAGAAAAATTAGAGAAAGATCCGAATAAGATCCGAATTGTTTGCTTTGCGACCCGGTATCTAATCTAAGGCGGTGGGGGGTTTGGGAGTGTAATTCTTTCGCCCGCTATATGGCGCGTGAGTCTCATGTGCTCTTACGCTTAATAAAATTCTTAAAATATTATTATTATTTTTCAATTGAATTAGTGAACGTGAACTGTACAAATTAATACAAATATAAGGCATGGAATTGCCTCGCATGACCTTTTTTTTTTTTTCCTGAAGATATTTCATGTCTTTTTTGATGATATCACCTCATGATATCATTGTAGGAGCATAAGAGGGGGAAAAAAAACAAGAGAAAGAGGGGATATGATAAATTCTTAAGTATGGAATTTGAAAATATTAAATGTCAAAAATACTAACTTCTTTTGTTTTGTTTAAGAGATTTTTTTGATATGTTTGGTGTACTAGTAAGTTAAATTTTTTAACTTTTAGATATGTGTACTTTTTGACTTATATGTGATTTTATACAGATTTGATATAAAAAAACCTAATCTACCGGTATATTAACGTACTGAAGAAGATTTTTTTTTTTTTTTTTTTATTGAATCAAAATAATAACTTCTTGATTATAGAAGCTCAGCTCACTCAAATAGGACATGGATTGTCTTGTAAAAATGGAGTTTGACTCCAGTTTCATTGGGTTTGAGACTGGGTACATATTATAAATGTGGACGACCTTGCAGCATAGCATTACTTGATCCCACTATGAGGAGAAAGTGATTTTTATTCCAGCGTTGCAAGTAGGGCTGGCAATTTGTGTTCGCGGGTCGTATTTGGGCCGACACGATTACGGCACGACACGATTATAGTGAGCACGAACACGACACGATTAATAAACATGTCAAAAACTCAAACACAAAAATAACACGCTAATAACACGGTTAACATGACACGACACGCGAACACGATTATTAAACGTGCCGTGACGGGCCGAAAAAAAAAAAAAAAAAAAAAAAAAAAAAAAAACACGTTTATGACCCGTTTATGACCCAACTAGCAAAAATAGTGAATTTTATATTGTATTCAAAACTATATTAATTGACTACTTAATATCACTTATAGTTAAAATCATAAATAATAGCCAACACACATTAAAATATCTAAAACATCACTTATGACATGTTTCAAAACATACTAATTACTAAACATCTAAAGAAGTTTGAAAACATAACCAAGTACATTTAAATAAGTTTGAAAACATAACCAAATATTTGAAAATTTAAGTGCATAAAACATAATCAATCATCTACAAGTCCATTAGCATATTTAAGTGCGTAAAGTGTAGAACATATTTAAAGTTTAGGTTTATCCATTACAAATCATCCATTGGCATTTTGTAATCAACCATCTACAAGTCCATCTACAAGTTCATTGGTATTTTGTAATTTTATCAACATGCCATAACTTATTTAAAAGTTAAAGTGTTAAATTAAGTTAACCTTTTTATCAAACACCCTTCATGCAAATGAGAGAATATAAATAAAACGGGCTGTAAGAGAATGAGAGAAAGAGAATTAGAGAAGCTAGGGTTTTACTTTAATATATATATATATATATTAATAAACGGGTCAGTTTGGGTCGTGTTGTGTCTGCCCGATTATGACACGTATAACTAAACGGGTTAAGCGTGTTAAACGGGTTGCCACGAATCCAACTTGTTTATTTTCGTGTTATTCGTGCTAGCCCATTATTGACCCAATTAATAATCGTGCGATCTAAATTCATTTATCTCGTGTCGTTTCATCGTGTCGTGTCCGAAATTGTCGGCCCTAGTTGCAAGCCAATTGATTGTGGGGTTTCACCTAATCGAGAGTTTGTAAACAAATTGATTGTGCAGGAACGATATTGGCTTTTTATCACACAATTATTATTAAACGATCAATTTAAAACAGGCCTACTGATAGTTCAAGAAACAGAGGTGCATCAGAAAAAGTATCAAAATCTAAATGCACTTTCTTGTGATGTATTTCAGAAAAGTATAAAAAATGGATTATATTTATTTTGTAAAAAAAATACAATAAACGTTGTTCCTTAAACAATACATATTTTTCATGAATGCTGGATAAATATTTCCCTTATCAACAATATGAAAAGAGAGAAAACATACTAATTTCTTGTTTCGATATCACCAGACAAATATGCTTAATTATTATTCAAATAATCCCCAACATTTTTCGATCAAAATAATTATTATTTGATTAAACGAAATACTTGCATAAAATAAATATACAATTACGAGTAGGTTAAGTCTGCAACACTATAGTTTTGGTTTATATGTTGCAAAGAAACTTAGGTTTGTTTCACCGGTTCAAATTTTAATTTAAAATTTTTAATTTTAGATTCAAATTGATATTTAATGGAGGATAATTTAAGAATAATTTAAACCATTAACAATAATTTTAACCCTTAATTTTAGAATTCACTCCCTCTCCCCTAAATTTTAACAATTCGAATTGTTTTTTATAGTGAAAACAATTTAGATTATACTGTTTTCCTTTGTTTAACTTCGAGCTTAAAAATATTATAACTTTTTCGTTTTAATTTTGATTGAGTTGATTTTATTTTTAACATGTTCATAATGAAGAGAGGAACAATCTCCATACATATTGCATATTTTTTTTATGTCATTTACAATGAGGTTTTATAAGATTTGTCACAAAACTCTAATAACAGATTTTAATACTTTATCCAAACACAGTTCATATTCTATTATCAATTTGAATCATAATTTATTTGCATATTCAAAATATCAGTTTGAATCGCAATTTAAATCACCACAATTCAAACTAAATCACACAATCCTAACTGCAAACCAAACAATGCCTTAAATTTTTTATTAAAAAATACTATTGTAAAACGATTTAAAAAATTGTAATTTAAAATGGTGAAACAAATGGTTTACAAATATATATTATGCGTATAATGAATATAGATAAAATTTACTTCCACTACTATCATTAAACATTAAATATTTTTTATTGTTTTTTATACAAAAAAAGTTGAATATTATAAATTGAAAAGAATTAAATCATTTTTTTTCTTGGAAATAAAGAATCAATCGTATTGCCAAATTACAAATTGTACATAGTGAAGAAATGCCATGAACGCGCTTCACGTGAGAGTGGTACTGCCATTCTGCAAATCTAGGAATGCCAAATGGTACACGAGTGGGGTTGGAAATGATGACACGTGTGTAACATTCTTTGGTCAAGGCTCTTGGTGGTCTTCCCATGCTACGACTTACAAGTTACAAACAATCAGCTACAATTCTCATTCTCTAGGAAGGGAAGACTAACCAATCAAGTTGCGTCCGGTACTTTAGAAGAAAGTTAACTGACCTATTCGTACATATTTTCGCCGCGTGACAAATGATCATTCGTGGGTTTATAGTGTCGTAATAACGAAAACGTAAAAGTTTCAACCTAAAATCCTTGGGAATGCCGAATGTGTCCCGTTCACAATTTAAATTTATAATTTGAGTTTTATTATAATAAAAAAAATTTTAAAAATAGTTATTTTTAATTTTTTTTATAATAAAAAATTTTTAAATAAAATTACATCTTAATTCGAATAATAAATTTGAATCAGTGAAATGAATATTTATTTCTTATAGTTTATATAGAGAAAATTCAAAAAATGTGACGAGTTTTAGCTAAATTCAAAATTTTTAACATTTATTGTTGTATTTTTAATAATCTAAAAAGTATCCCTTTAATTTTTAGATTATCTCAAAAATTTTCCAACGTTTTTTCAAAGAGTACAAAAAATAAACTTTTAATTCTACAACATTTTTGAAATACCAAAAATAATCTTAATAGGTACTGTTTAGATTTACTTTAAATTTTAATTATGTAAAACTTTTAAAACATAAATTTTAAAACGAAATATAATTAAGAAAATAGAGCCAAAGTATTTTAATGACTGCATAATAGTATTACGTATAGGGAGAAGATTGATTTGATAAGTCTAAATCCACCAATTGTGTATCTATAAAGAGGACGCGATATTCTGTATGGAACTAGATAATTTAATCGGTTAAGTTTTGAATTTTTTTAAAAACATAGAATTTTTATTTTATTGAAAATTTTTCCTTTTTTTTAAATTTAATTTCATAGTTATTAGTTTTTAAGATAAGTTTTAAATATTAACTATTAATATTATTTATGTCATTTTCATAGTTTCATCACCTAAAGGGTTATATGTTACTTCTTTAAAAATTTAGAGTATAATTTTGTAATTATAAATATTAATTAAATATTAATTATAAATATTCATCACATAATTAAATATTAATTACGTAAAATTTTTAAAACATAAATTTTAAAACTAAATAAAATCAATAAAATAAAGCCAGCATATTTTAATGACTGCATAATAGTATTAAGTATAAAGATGAGACTGATTTGACAAGTCTAAATCTACTAATTGTGTATTTATAAAAAAAGCCGTGAAATTTTATATGAAACTAGCAATTTGATCGGTTGAGTTTTTGATTTTTTTTTCAAAAACATAGAATTTTTATTTTATTGAAAATGTTACCTTTTTTTAATTTAGTTTCTTAGTTATTAGTTTTTAAGATAACTTTTAATCATTAACTATTAATATTATTTATGTCATTTTCAAAGTTACATCACATAAAGGGTTATATGTTACTTCTTTAAAAAATTTAGAGTATAATTTTGTAATTATAAATATCCATCACATAATTAAATATTAATTATGTAAAATATTTAAAACTAAATAAACTTAAGAAAACATAGCCAGCGTATTTTAATGATTGTATAATAGTATTAAGTATAGGGATGAGATTGATTTGATAAGTTTAAATTCACTAATTGTGTATCTATAAAAAGGGCGTGAGATTCTGTATGGAACTATATAATTTGATCGGTTAAGTTTTAAATTTATTTTTTTTTCAAAAACATAGAATTTTTATTTTATTGAAAATTTTACCTTTTTTTTTTTAATTTAGTTTCTTAGTTATTAGTCTTTAAGACAACTTTTAAATATTAACTATTAATATTATTTATGTCATTTTCAAAGTTTCATCACGAAAGGGTTATATGTTACTTCTTTTAAAAAATTAGAGTATAATTTTGCGATATATATGTTACTTCTTTTAAAAATTTAGAGTATAATTTTGAGATATATATGTTACTTCTTTAAAAAATTTAGAGTATAATTTTGAGATAATTTAAAAATATAAGGTATATTTTTTAGATGATCTAAAACACAAAGGTAAATGTTGGATTTACCTAAAACTGAGAAGGTACTTTTTGTATTATCTCTGTTTATACATTATGTTGAAATTATCCCTGATGTTTTGCAAATCTCTTTAAAGACATTCTTCAGAAATTATAGGAACGTTTTAAAATTATTTGAAAAACATATGGGAAGAGTAATATTTTTAAGAGTATAGGATAAAGTGCAACATCTTTTTTTTTTTTTTTTGAAAAATAAAGTGCAACATCTTGATTAGATAGATTATAATTTTTGTTATAATCTCTTTATAATATAATATTTTGTAACTTTACCATTTTTGTAAATTAGTTAAAAATTTAAGGTTCACTCTTATATGTTCTAAAGTATAATAATTATTGCATAAACCATTTTTTCAAATTATTTAAAAATTTAAAGTTTACTTTTATATGTTCTAAAAAGTTTTAATAATTATATTAAAAAGTAAAATACAACATTTTAAAATAATTTATACCTTATAGTACAAAATAGAACAACACAAAAACAAATCGTTTTTCCATTTTTTGTGTCAAATATATGTTATTGATATTGATATTTGGATTGGAGATAGCCTTAGGTTTACTTTTTTTAATATTATATTAAAAAATTGCTTGATTATTTGATTTTTTAAGAGAAATTGAAAAAAAAAAAAAAAAAACATAGTTCTCTTAAAATTTGTCGCTTAAAATTTATCTCTTTCAATGGATGTATACATAATAAAAGAAATTGAGGACAAACTCATATAGCATTTAAGAAACGACATTAAACATGAATCTTTATGCAGCACTTTACTATGAGTGTGTTTGTAATTCGTTTCAAAATTATTTTGTTTTATGTATGAAAATGAAAACGAAAACGTTTTCATTTTCATTTTGAAATCATTTCTGAAAATGCGTTTGGTAGTTTTATTCTGAGATTGTTTTGAATTTTAAAAAAATTGAAATTGTGTTTTGTGGTTTAATTTTTAAAAACATGTAATAATATTTAAAATAATAATATTAAATATATTAAATAATAATATTAAATATTATTCCTTTTCTTTCTCTTCACACCACTATGCACACGCTTTCTCTCTCTAAAATTTTATTCATTTACGTGACCACTTCATTTGGACAGAAAAACAACACAATACCCAAAACCAAAACCAAACACATAGACGAAGAACACGAAGAAGAAGAAGAAGAAAAGGAAGACGACGAAGAAGATTGTTGTGATAAGGGATTGTGATGTTGCGATCGTGTTACAGGCTGTTGGAGCGGTGCTTTGGGTTCTGATGCTATAGCGGAAGTGGCGGCGGCGGAGGAGGCAGGGACGGGCTTTTGTGGCACACGGATTTGAAATTGCACGCCACCGGTGACTACTCGATCGCGGTGGCTCAGGCCAATTCTAGCGGGGGGCAATCGGAGACGAGTGGGGTGTGTGGGGGGGGGGCGGTCGGAGAAGAGTGGTCCAGGGTAAAAAGAAAATAAAAATGGAAAACTAAAAACGACTCAGAGTCGTTTTCAATTTTGCTCACTTTTTGGAAACAAATGAAAAACATTTTCATTTTCTGTTTTTCAAGAAATGCATGCCAAAACGCCTCCGCCAGAGCATTTTCATTTTTTTGTTCTTGAAAAACATGAAAAACATTTTTAAAAATAGAACCAAACAGACACTATATATTTTCATTTTTATAATGATTGCAATACACTTTTTTTTAGGGATAATGATTGCAATACTTGATTTTTGAGATATTTTTTGGTACGCCAATGTATCGGTATGTCAAGTTTTATGTCCGTCAAATCTATATAAAATCACGTAAAAGTCAAAAAATACATAGATTCAATAGTTAAAAAACTTGACCTAGTGGTACGCCAAACGTACTATAGAATCTCTTTTGATTTTTTGTTGAAAGAATGCAATACTTTATCATTAATCTTTACTACAAATGCTCAAGCCTTCTATAGTTTCCTCTTTTTTTTTGGCTGAATAAGCCTTCTACAATTTGGACTTTAGAGTTCATTTGGTATGAGAGTTCAAACCATAGTGATTCTAGTTTTTATTTTGAAACCATAATCACGATTCATGATTTTGGGTCCAAATCATGGTTTTGAAACCAAAACCATAATCATGGATTTGAACCACCCAAAATCAAGGGGGAGTGATTTTAAAATTATGGGTGAGTCATAGTTTAAAACATCACATCAGGGTTTAAACCTTGAATCAGAACCATCCTAACCAAACACTGATTCTGGGTAAGTCAAATCAGAACTACTTTTTACTTTTTGTAAACAAACATGTAGGGTGGTGTAGGGTGTACGGTGTAGGGTGGTGTAAGGTGTACGGTGTAGGGTGGTGTAGGGTCTAGGGTGCAGGGTGTAGGGTGTATGGTGTAAAGTGTACGGTGTATGGTGTAAGGTGTAGGGTGGTGCAAGGTAAGGGTGGAGGGTGTACGGTATAGGGTCTGATTTAAACCATAATCATGATTTTGAGTTCAAAACTCTTATACCAAACAATACCTATTGATTGCTAGTATGGCTTCGAGCCTTTTGAGAAGCTGAAGCTACTGCTACGTAGCAATTAGAGAGGGAACATCAAAATAACATAGAGAGGGAAAAAGAACAACACAAAACTTCGATGGTAGCAAAGTAAACATGACTTGTTCTCTTGCATTTTTGAGTTAAGGTTACTTGAGTGATAATCTTGAGTTGGGTTTGAGTTATAACTTGAGTTGAAGTTATAACTTAAGTTTGTGTTTGAATGTGCATATTTGAGTTATGATTTGAATTGAGAATCTTTTTGAGTTTGTGTTTGGGTGAGTCAAAACTTAAATTTGTATTTAGATTGTATTTTAATAAAAACTCAATAGTGATGAAAAATTTTAATAGGGTATATGGGTGGGGTTTTATTCGTTTTTTCGTTGTGAATGCATAAAAAAATCATCTCAATTAGAATTAAAACGAAAAAGTTATGACATTTTTAAGAATAGAAAAAATACTATTTATTAACTTGAGTTCGAGTTTATGAACTTGAGTTAAAGGAGAAACTTGAATTCGAATTTAACCCCAAACTTGAGTTCAAACTCAAGTTTTACAAAAAAAAAAAAATATAAATTTAAATAAAATTATAACTCGAGTTCAAACTTTTTTTGAATTTGAACAACTCCGACTTATTTTGATGAAATAATTTCTCCAAAGCGTTATTGTCCCACTTCTCAATGTTATTTTGCACGGAAGATAACATAAAGAGGATTGTGAATGGGTCTCTGCGTGTATAAATATCTTTAGTGAATAGACACGTAAATATGTAATTTTAACCCTACACATTATTGTTTAGTAAAATGATTTAATCGAGCTAAAAAATGACTTAATCAAGTTAAAAAAATATAATTGATAAGAAATTGTTAATTTACTGATCCATTTTAAAAACTTAAATTATTAAGAGATTGACCCATAATAGTTTTTATATTTCAACAGAAATTAAGTTAGAAATGATTTATATATAATTGGAATGAAATTAAGTCCACGGGGACCATATTGATTAAGTTTACCATTCTTTCACAATATTCAAACCGCATTCTCAAACTCACCAATACGCTTGTTGCTAATTAACAATTATATTTCCTGTAAACTAAATACGTCAATCATATGATGGAATATGATCATGTGTATATTGCCATTTAGTTGCCTTTTCTTATGCTAAAGCAAAATAATATAAAATTGGGAATCACATGTCTTTGTTCCACATAGTACAAGCCATGCAAATAAGCATATTGGTCACCTTCACCCAATGAAAATGGCGAAAAATGCATGAAAAGCCCAAAATGATGTTTGATTCCACAACCTATATGCGTTATACAAGGCAACCAATCTCACCAACCATATTAAAAACGATGCCCATGAGACAAACCATCATGACAAGTTGTTGGCATAAAAGAAAATAAAGATATAGAAATTAGGGGGAAAAAAAAGGGTCTTGGTTTATGCCTTTCTATTAACAAATGGCGTTGTTTCACATAATAATAATAATATAATTGTTTGCTTTTTTATCATCACGACATTTTACAGTTGAAGGGCGGTTGGGTTTTTGAGATTGTGGACTTTTTCCTCACAAAACAATGGATATAGACATTGTAGCCTACAAAGAAAGCGACATGCCAGCAAATTTCTTGTGCGCCTTAGCTTTTTCCGCGTGGGAAATAAAATTGGCATCAAGCTTAAGCCAATCTCAAGAAAAATAGAATACATAACAATGTAACTAATAAATAAAAAAAAATATTTTACTCGAGTTTGCAGTCCTGAATTTTTAGGCGCGTTTAGAATTCATTTTAAAATAATTTTCTTTTTTATATGAAAATGAAAATAAAATTTTTTTTAATTTCAGACAGAAATTATTTTTAAAAATGTGTTTGATAATTTTATTAAGAGATTACTTTCAGTATAAAAAACTCATTAATATCTCTTTTCTCTGCTCGAGAGAGGAGAAAATAAAAAAAAAATGAAAAAAAAAAAAAAAAAAAATTAAAATCTTTTTACATGAAATGTTTTAAAAACGTTTTTATTTTTTTTTTTCTTTTCAATTTCAAATTTCTTTAGATTTATCTTATTCTATAAATGAATAAGGAATTATCCTTTTCTTTTTGTGAAGGTGAATTATCCAATTTACGCTTTTTAAAACCTCGTTTTTAGTTTTTTCTTTCTTAAAAACCTAAAAAATGTAAAAAATGTTGGAGCTACCATCGGTCAAAAGTTGCATGCATTTTGATTAGATATATTTTATTGTCGATTTATTCATTATAAATGAATAAATGAATAAGCATTATCAGTAGAGTAATTTTTTTTTTTGTCGTACAAAAAAACTTCTTCATTTTCCTATTCATTTTTTTTTCCAACTAAAATTTATTCAATCATAATGAACGACCCACAAGTCACGTAAAGAAAGTTTCTACTTCCGATAAACAAATATAAAGCAATAGTCCTTTGAAGGACATCACTGATTGAGAGATTACTTTATTTTGAAGATATTGGGTCCGATGGTAATTATAGGCTTGCCTGGGTAAAACCATAAAAGCAAAAGATAAATTTTTTTTTTTTTTTTTTTTTTTTAAACTCAAACAAAAGGAATTTTTACTTGAAAGACTTGTGATTTGATTTTCATATGGTTTCAAATAAGCATGTTGAAACGGACGATTTTTATTTTGAACTGAAAAGAAAGAAAATTTGTCATGATAACTGAAAGGAAATGGGCCAAATGGCTGCCTATAATCCCATAATTAGCGGTTTTAAAAGAGTTACAAATCGAACAAAACCTTATGGGAGGGATATTTATGATTCAAAATTCAAACGGCTATAAGACAAAGACAAAGTTCAATGAAAGGAAATGGGCATAATGTGTGACGTTACACAGATTTGGACTGAACAAAGGGTGTCTTGGCCGACAGCAATAAATTATATCACCTGTTTAGTATGACGCCAGAGCTAAAAAAGACGCTCCAAGTGCAGCCATATTACCGAATAAAATAGACTTATGAATTATGATTTTTTTTATTTTTCATTTGTATAAAACTATTCTTAATGTTAGATCGGCTTATAAAAAAAATCTTATAAAATATATAAAAATAAATACAGAATTATGTTCGAAAGTATTAAAAAATAAACTGTTAAAAAATTATATTTTTAATTATAATTATATTAAAAATTATTTATTTTATATATATTTTAATTAAATAAGATTTTAATAAGATCATACACGTTCATCTATTGATCTTACTGATAGAGATATTTTAATAGATAAATATCTAAACAAATAAAAATAAATAAAATAAAAAAAGTCCCACCAAAAACAACTGCAAAATTACATTTAAAATAATAATCCGTATCATAATTTAAATTATAATTCATATTTTATTATAATATATATATTTTTAAAAAATATATATATAAATTAAAAATAATTTTAAATTATAATTTTAAATTTATACACTTTTCTCTTCAAGTCCGTTTGAACTCTAGTCCTCAGCAGCCCACTGTCTCTTTTTGCTATTGGATTCATCTGTCACGGCAATAAATGTAAATTCAACTTTACAGATATTTTCATAGTCTGTTTGACCGAACGTTTTGGTTCCACTTTAAATCAACGTCTCTTCTAAACCTCAACAGATGAGCTCTCACACAACTTCCACAATGAATATATATATATTTTTTCTTTCTGTTCAACTTTAACAACTCCCACTGTGATTTCAATTTAAATAAAGGTTAGGTTTACTTTATCGATTTAATTTTTTAATTTTAAATTTTTATAATAAAAAATTTTAAAAAAATATTATATTAAAATTTTTTATTATAATAAAAAATTTTTAAAAAATGTCACATCTTAACTCGAATAAAAAATTTAAATATGTGAAGTGAACGAGGTAAAAATTTCTTTTTTTTTTTCACGAAAACTTAGTCACGTTCTTTTCAAATCTCAAGTTTCATTATAATTTTTTTTATATAAATTTAAATTTAAATTTTTTATTACAACATTTTTCTCTCATATACACATAATTTAAATTGTAAAGTAAACATATTTTTAAATTTAAAAAATTTTGTTACTGTATTTTCATTTATAAATTTAAATTCTAATTCAAACACTTGATTTAAACCCTCAAACCAACCCATTTGGTTGGGTCTAAGCAGCGATTTTCATCCTGAATTCAAATTTCATAAGAGAACTCAAGAACCTTTTTTTTATTCAAATTTTTGTATGAAATAGTAGAATCAAAATTATAAGTTCAAGTCAATATATCAAATGAGTCCTAAATGACTAAAATTATACAATTATGTAAAAATTTTCCCCCATTAATGAATCAAATGGGTCCTAAATGACTAAAAATTATACAATTAAGTGAAAATTCTCACTCCTCGTGGTTAAATAAATTAGGAGATTCTCTAGTGCGCTTGGTATACTGATGAACTAGATTTTTTTAACTGTTAGATTTGCATATTTTTTAACTTTTACGTAAATTTATGTATATTTGATGAATAGAAAATTTGACCTATCAATATGTTGATGTAGAGAATATCCCAAATAAATTTTAGTATTTCATCTTATACTTTAAGGGTTACTATGACCCCGTTCATTTTACTGATTCGAGTTTAGAATTCAAATTTTGTTATAATAAAAAGCTATCAGAAATAATCACATTTAACTTTTTTTACTATAATAAAAAGCTCTCACATAAAGTGATATCTCAACTCAAATTAAAAATTTAAATCAGCGAACTAAACGGGCCTTAAAACATCCCTTTAAATTAAGTTCTTTAAAAATATCTCTCCTATCAGTCTTTTAGCTGACTTCATGTTACAAAATTAGACAAAATTTTTTGAGTTTCTTTTGATAAATGTGTTTTCACACGATTATTTTAATTTTATGTAAAGGCAATATTTGTGTTGAATTCTGATCGAATCTATGTCGAAATGAAAGTTTGAGAGCATTGGCAACTATTATTTTGGAATTCCTAAAAATGTAACATTAAAATATTAAGGGTCCGTTTAGGATCTAAATTCGCTCATTGATTCGAATCATGATTCATAATTTGTTACAGTATTTTCTCTCATAAAAAATACACGTAAATTAAAAATAATTCTAATTACATGATTTAAATTCATAAACTAAACGGATCATAAAAAAAAAATAAAGAAAGAAGAACGGCAAACATTAATATGCACTCCTTGATTGTCATCAAAGAGAGGCTCTTAATATGCTGAGTCAATTTATCGTTAGTCAATTTTTCTTAGGTGTGAGTCAATTTTTCATCCTACTTAGTTGTGAGTCAATTTTTCTTTTTTCTTTTTATAAATCGAAACGTAATGCTCTGTAAAAATTGTG
Organism: Morus alba; assembly: GCA_012066045.3. Classification (NCBI taxonomy): domain Eukaryota; kingdom Viridiplantae; phylum Streptophyta; class Magnoliopsida; order Rosales; family Moraceae; genus Morus; species Morus alba. The sequence goes on from CP050233.2 coordinate 776,721, forward strand.
ACCTCATAAAACTTATTTTTATCTCCAATTAACTTGTGGCTAAACTTGAACTATGGCCATCATGTGCATCGGTCACACGATTTTAATAAAATTTGGATAACCACGAGGTTGGGCAATTGATAAACTGTTTTTTTTTTAATGGACGGCATGCTTTTCTAGCTAGGAAGTACACAATTGAGTTATTATTATAATTATTATTTTTTCTCTTTTTAACAATAAAAACATTGAAGATGTTATCCACACCACCGACAACACCCAAAGGGCAAACCTACTATTCACTAGTGTGAGTTGTTACTTTTTTTTTCTTCTTCTTTGAATAAAGAAAAAGTTTTGATTAATTTTTAAAACCGAATATTAAACCAAAACAAATAGCGAAAGTTTCAAATTTTATTTTTTTAATAAATTGTATCTTCGTGTGCACAAAGTGGCACCGAACTTGGATACAAAACATATGTATCGTGATTATTACACAGATATTATAATTCAAGTTGGCAGCTTAGCTTTAAGACAAATGTGATTTTGTTTTGTTTTAACAAGTGCCAACTGTCTTAATGCTACACTGTCGCGACGTTGAACACACACACTTAAAAAAAAAAAAAATTAAGAGTCTATTTAGTTTATAAATTAAAACTATGTGATTAAAATTATTTTTAATTTAAATGTATTTTTTATAAAAAAATTATTATAACGAACTACGAATCATGATTTGAATCATAAAACGAATCTCTCCACCAAACATCAACCTTAAAATTAATAAGACAAAATTTTTGTTTATTTCACTAATTTAAATTTTATTATAATAAATTTTTTTAAAAATAATCATATTTAAGTTTTTTATTACAATAAAAAATTATCACATAATATCACATCTTAATTTAAATTAAAAATTTAAATCACCAATACCCAAAGTAAATAATAAAATCTACAAGGGTATTTTGGACATATCGGTCTATAAATATACATGAAGATCCAGCTACTCTTTCTCCTCCTTGTCGTGTCCTCCGGGTTTCACAGCCAAGCAGCAGATAAAAGGTACTCTCTTTCTCTCTCCTCTCTCTGATCCCCAAATCTAGGTATCCTTCTAAATCTACGAAAATATAGGCCCTTCAATTTCGTCTCCGAGTCTGCAACTGAAGCTCTTCTCTCACTTTGTTCGTCGTCTATTTTGTAATCACTTAGCTTGTTTTGAGATTTTTTTTTTGTCATCTCTTGATGATGTTAATGTAGTTAATCTCTTCCTGTTGGTGTCTTTAGTTTCTGGAAAATGCATGCTTTGGATCTTCAGTTTAGTTGGTGATTTGATGAGTTGAGGATTTTTTCTGCTGATTTCTTCATTTTTAGGCTCAGATTTGGAATATTGTTTTAAATAGGCAAATTTTGGTAGCTTGTCTGTGTGATTTTTTAAGGGGGGAAAATTGTTAATTTCGTTGACTTTGTAGTCCTGCCCTTTTTTTCTTAAAATTATTATTTTTTTCTCATTTTTATCTATTTGGTTGGTGGGAAAATGGAGGAGAAGAAAATAAATTCTGAAATGCATTATTGAGTTTTTCATTTCTTTGCATCGCTGCATGCTGGAGAATTTTTTTTTTTTTTTTTTTTTTTTTTTTTTTTTTTTCCCGGCCTGGGAATCAGAGTGTAAAGGGGAAAATTTTGGAGAAAGTATTAATTTTTTTCTATATATAATTTCAAGTATTTTAAAAATATTTGTAAGAGGCCGATGTGGGACTAAAAATGAAAAATGCTGTCCAGATATTATATCGAAATTTTCTTTTTCCCCCTTTTTTTGACAGACAGATGAAAACTTTGAAACGATAAAACGCTGTTAGAGTCACAAAATTTCAAGTATTTCCTTCTCTCTCTCTCTCTCTCTCTCTCTCTCTCTCTCTCTCTCTCTCTCTCTCTCTCTCTATATATATATATATATATAAATATATATGTTTTAGTATAAAGCATTTTATAAATATACAGAAGGGTATTCCAAGAGGCAGATGTAGGCGAATTAAAAAGGAACAATGCCGTCTCAGATAATATATTAAAGCATATATCGTTTTTCAGGTAAAAATGAAAACATTGAAAACTATAAATGGCTGTTGCATAAATTTTGGATATTACATGGTAGAGTTTTAAAATCGATTTGCAATTGATTTATTGTCTAAAGTTGTCTTCTTAGAGAAACCAAGCTGTTGTTGGTCCTCTCCTAATTTATGACACTAATCTCCATTTCTCTCCTAATCATATCTTTAATAACAACTCTGGCCTTTCTGTCAAGGTCTGTAGGTTTTCACAAGATGGAGAGCATGAACAGCTTTTGGCAACTTGGTGATCAGCTTCGCGGGCAATCGAAAGCATCGGAGGATCACCAGTGGTTGATGGCGGCTTCGAAATTAGCTGAACAGACAAGGATTAAGGGCGAGCGCATGAATAACCTCGACCTTTCAAAAGGTCCATCCGAGCCAAGGCCAATGGACAAGTTTGGGTATCAGGAAGATAACAAATGTGAAATCCTTAACTTTAACATGCTTAACTTGGACTCGAAATTAACCGAAAACGCGAACAAAGCGTCCTTCAGAAACGGCATGTATAATATGAACGCCATGTACCAGAAGAGCAACACAAACATTTTGGGGAATATGACAGGTAACAAGTATAGCGGCAATAACGTGAGCAACAAGGAGTTCAACAACAACAACAACAACAGCAACAGTAACAACAACGAAAATGGCAACGTGAACGGTGCGATCGATAAAAGGTTCAAGACCTTGCCAGCAACGGAGACACTCCCACGGAATGAAGTGCTTGGAGGTTACATCTTCGTGTGCAACAATGACACAATGCAGGAAGATTTGAAGCGACAGTTGTTTGGTACTTTAATTCTTTATTATTTTCTAGATTCCTTTGTTCATCTTTGGATATACAGAAGAACACATTAGTTGTCTGAAGTGTTTTTTGTGTTTAAGCCAGTACATGAAAGCGTTTTTTAAACATTTCATACCCAATCTAAGAATGTTAAAGATCATGCCTAGGAATGAATTTTCATTGGGTCGAACTCCAAAAGTTTGGATGTGAAGGATGACTTTACCTACAGGCTACAGCTCAATCAATGGAGATGCTAGTTTATGTCTCTAACTACATTAGTTGGTTTCGTTCAATAATTTTAAAGAAGCTGCAAAGTAATCAATTACTTGTATCAACTTTTTTAGGTTTGCCTCCCAGATATAGGGATTCTGTTCGGGCAATAACGCCGGGTTTACCTCTGTTTCTCTACAACTATACTACTCACCAGTTGCATGGTATTTTCGAGGTTCGTTCTCAAACTATTCGTTTTCATAGGATGATACTTTATATGCATCCGTTCTGCGATAATATTACTTGCAAAGAGAAACTTGCTAAGATTTGATGTCGTTATTAGCTTCCTCTGTTAGCATGTTTGGGAAGGAGATTTCCCTTTCTATTAGAAGACTTAACTCATTGTGTGCAACTTTTTCCTTATTGCTTCTTAAATATACATGCTCACAAGCGTTTGGCAATTAGATCTGTCATTGATGGTCATGAGAATATCATTCGTGCTGATTTTGTCCTTTTTTTCTTCTGCGAATTATTCTTTCAACTTCTGTTCTCTCTGACTAGCTGGTTTGTTAATTTTAATTTTTTTTTTCTACAGGCTGCAAGTTTTGGTGGCTCAAACATTGACTCAACTGCCTGGGAAGATAAGAAATGCAAAGGCGAATCGAGGTTTCCCGCTCAGGTAGAATTAGCTTTGAGAAATTGCTAAAACTAGTCGAATTGTTTTATTTAGTAGTACCTGTCTGAGTGATTTTCACCCTTCCATCAAATAACAGGTAAGGATCCGTATTAGAAAAGTCTGCAAGGCTTTGGAAGAGGACGCATTTCGGCCAGTCTTACATCACTATGATGGTCCCAAGTTTCGCCTTGAGCTCTCAGTTCCGGAGGTATTTGATCTTGATACAGATCAATTCTGTCTTATCTGTGTGGTGTGTTATTATTATTATTATTATTTTTTAATGTTCTGCTGTGCTTGTATGTGAATATGTTGTTAACTTTTGATGATTCTGCAGACTTTGGATCTATTGGACCTATGTGAGCAAGCTGGGTCTGCAGCATAAGCGATGAAAAACGTTTGGCAAAAAAACTTGCCAACTTTGTAGGTTTTGTGGTAAAACAATGTCTGTTGTGTGCTTCTATAGCAGATTTTCCAAACAGCGCAAGCTTGAAGGGGTGAAGTCTGGTTAGAGCAAGTCTTGTTTCTTGAGTAGGTTTAATGAGTGATGAGCCTCGTGAATAATTACCTCTTTGCCAAGTCTTTGTAAGTTTGTTGTAACATTTGAGAGTATCATTATAGCTGTGAAACAACAGATTATCTCATCAATATGTAAAAGAGATGATATGATGGCTTTGTGCTCTGATCGTGTTTGTAAACCAAGTCCTAGAATATGGTTATCTATAATTTTATGCCGTTTATGTCAATCTGGTTGAAAGAGAAGCGCATAAATATGTGCTTTCTATAAAACAGTTTTCTCCGTTTGTTAGGCCAGACTTTTTTTGTGGCCCTTCTTATTTTGCAAATATAGTTTGGATAAGTTAATTAGTTTTCTCATTTGTTTGAGAAATCTAAAAATTTTATTTTCATGTAAATGAAGGGGACGTAAAACTAACTAGCTTGATAAAAACCAAACTTATATTTCATTGTTGGTGTTATTTTGAAACGTGTGTGTCGCCTAATATCCTGACAAGGGAGTGCATAATTCAGGCTGGGAAGTTAGTTTTGTTTAAACGGAGGAGAGAAATTTGAAACGGAATGAAGATCCTCCGAGTATGGAAATGGCCTATGCAAAAACATGTGCATATTAGATAATCAAATGAAAGCTTTACCTAAACCAAAGGAGATTCTTATTCCAACCACAAATTAATGCAAGGTGGAGATGGAGAGCCTATCAGCTGTAATTGAACCATCACATGCAAAAACAGAAAAAAAAAAAAAAAAAAATAGCCCAACGCTTTTGGTGCTCCTTGCACTTTCCTAATTCCTTCATCATGTGCATAGCATTAATGATAATAATAATAATACATATGAAGAAGATAAAACTTGGGAAATTCAAATAGTCCATGTAAACTGCAAAAACCAAATTAAAGAACGATTAAAACAAAGAAAATATAAACAAGACAATAAACCATCCCAATTTATAAGTCAAGTTAATTAATCTCCCATACCATAATTAACTAACTATATATATAATTCATGGTCAGACTAAACTCTTCCAAACCCATGCAGATGGTTGTCGCAGAACTTCACATCTTGCTGAGAACTACTAGCACGGAATTGATTCCCTGCCGGAGAATATCCCGATCCATCAGCCGCTGTGCCTCCGAAAAGTGGCATGCCGTAAGGCTGCATGGCCACATCAGCATGGTTGTTCAAGAACACCCCGTTTTGATGATGAAGCACCACATGATCATGGTCAGTATTCATCGCATTAGTAACAGCACCAACACTAGTATTATTATTATTGAACATCTTAGTTCCAATATTCAGAAGATTACTGTAGTACTGACTATCAATATCTTCATTATAATCAGTTGGATCATGACCGTTCATCATCATGGACGTGAATGAGCCATGATGATCAAACGGCACCGTTTTGGAAGAGCTGGCAGGTTGGTCATGTGGCCAAGAGTACTGTGGATCATAATAATGATCATATTGAGGAAACAACACAAGATGATTATTGTTATAGTTATCATGATATTCAGATGACGTTTGGTAGGAGTTACCCATCATCGGTGACATGCTACTACTACCAAATTGGTAATTATTGTGATGACCATGATGATCAATATCATAGTAGTACTTATCGTGGGGTGTCATGCACATGATCATCATATTACTATTGTAACGATCCGTCCAGTGGTTGTTGGCGTCACTGATTCTGTTGTCCAAGTGAGTCATGAGGTCGAGGAGCTGAGTCAACGAGAATCCATCAATCCGGTTGTCCCATAACAAGTCAAATTGATCATAATCATGATGATCGTGATGATGATCAGTACTACCAGATTTGAGCATCATGATCTTCTTGATCTTGTTCTCCTCGGCGAGCTTCTTCGTATCGTGCTGGAGTTTCTTGATCTTTTCTTGGAAGAAGTCGGCGATGTCTAGGTCCTTTTTGGAGACGGGGTTTTTAGCTTTGTAAGCCAAGTACTTTGCGATTATGCTCTCCACTTCATGAGGCTGATCTGGCCAGGTGTGAATGGGCTGATAAGCGGCCTGTTGATGATGATAATCATGATGATGATCATGCTGATGATTATAATGCTGATCATCAGAGAGTTCGTTTGTAGTGTCGCAGATGATCACGCAGACTTTGACGTCGCAGAGAGTGCTGAGCTCGTAAGCCTTCTTGAGAAGGCCTTTCTTTCTCTTTGCAAAGGTTATCCTTCGAGCCCTCTCTTTTGGTATTAGTCTCAGTGGCAGTGTTCCACGCCCCATGATGATTTCTTGATGATCGATGAAATGATACAAGTATTGTTTTTGGTATCTGTTCAGAGCTGACTTGTTAGAAAATAATATATATTTGTGTAGGCACATGCAAACACATCGTGTATACACACACACACACACACACACACACATACACACACACACACATATTCAGACTTGTCATATAAACAAACATACATACATATATATATATATATATATGTATGTATGTATATATGTTTATATGAATATACCAGAAGATGATCAAAAGGAAATCCAAACCATGTTCTTAATTAGCAGGTCATGACAGAAGATCATGATGTCCAAGGCAGTTAATCATCTCGAGTGTGATCTGATATAGTTGTCTTATCGAAAAGCAAGCGATCTTTTTCGTGATCGGTATATATTGCAAAGAAAAAGGCCAATTTAAGAATATATGCAGACATAAGTGTTAATTTATACGCATGCATGATAGTAAACAATGGATTCTTTTTGAGTCTTGGGTGCATCCACTAAGATAACCCCAGGAAAAAAAAATAGACCAACTTTAACAGAGTAATAAATTCAAATATTCCAATTGAAAACGAAAACTATTAATTAAAGACATAAATATATAGCTACAACACAGAAACTAGAAAGAGAAATTATACGGTTTTTTTTTTTTTAAAAAAAAGAAGACAAGACGTACGTCATTGAAATGAAAGAAGGCAGTACTCTATACATTTAATCAGCAGTAAGTTGCAATATACTGATAAATTAATATATATATATATATATATTGATGGCGAAATTAAGGAATTAATACATGACATGTATTAGGAAGAGAAATATAATATAGTATGATTAGCCAGTTAATAAAGAAAACAAAAATTAGGGAGAGGAATCACAGTTAAAAGATGAATTAGACGGTGAGAGGAAAGCAAAGGCAGTGAAGAAGAAAATTTATATTGTTAATGGAAGAAAAGAAAGGAAAATACCTAAATTCCTTAGACGTCCTCTTCTTTACCAGTAATGAGTACGGCTTCCGATTATACTTTCTTATACCTAATAATATATATATATATATATATATATATATATATATTGAAGGGGATCATACATTTATAATTATATCAATTCTTCTTGCGTGGAAGTCAATCTTAATTTCTTACAATTAGGGAAACAAAATCACAGTGATTGATTTGATTCTTTTATTCATAATGGCACATTAATTAACTTTCTCTAATGAGAGTCTCTCACGATCAATATGACCAATTGAAATCTTTTATTTTTTCAGCGAATAACATAGTAACTATGATTTCACCGTGATCACTTTCTTTTACTTTCCCTATTTCTTCGCTAATGAGACGATTGTCTTTTTATTTCCTTTTTTTTTTAAAAAAAAAACTAATTTCATTTGGATAAAAAGTGTAAAAAATGCATAGGACATGCCATTTGTGACTTAGAAAAAAAAAATTGTATGTTTATAATTTGTGGAAACATATATTATTGTAGTTATAATTTAACAGTAATTTCACGTCAGAATACATAATGAGACAAAATACATCCGTTTTTACCGTAATTTAACATCAAAATACATAATAAGACAAAATACATTCCCCAACAAAGAACGTGGAAAAGAGAACACACGCACGAATGATTTCAAAAATGAAAGAAGAGGAAAAATTATAACACGTGAAAAAAAAAATCAGCACAAAATAAACAATAAATTGATTGCAAAAAATCAATTAAAGTTAAAAAAGGAAAGTAAATATCTAAATTAATAATTGATTACCCATTTTTTTCCGGCTACACCCCAAATTTTCTGAAACTAAAATTTGCCGCATTAGTTTGGCTCAGTTTTGAATTAGTGAGTAATAAATACAGGTTCAACTTTCTCGCTTGCCACACCAACGAATGTCTTAATCCTAAATTAAAATTAATTATATGAATTTTACTTTTTCATGGAACTCTATTTGAAATTAAACTTTCTTGAAAGCTTAAATTTAAAATGTATTTTCTAACTATTTCGGTATACGTAATTCTTAGTGTATCCCTCTTTTATTCTTAGTATTAAGTATAAGAATATCTTCTTAAACACGAATTGATACCTCTAGTGGTTATATTGGACATGTCCGTACCACTTTAAGCGGCCTGCCACACCAACGAATATAATTTAAAAAAAAAAAAGACTTGTTTTCTTCAAAGACGGTCTGCATAAAATAACCATTTGACATCAACATACGAGACAAGTACAAAGTTACTAGAAAGAAAAGGTTAAAATCTCTCTTTCTTCATGACATTATAAAATTACACGCATTAAATATAATTCATGAGTCACTTTTCACAAACGTAAATGATTCTATTTCATGAAACATTTTCTCAAGCATGTCTCGGTGATAATTCCCTCCAAACAACAGCTGCTCTCACCAGACAGACAAAGCAATGTAAGACATGTTTACAATGGGGGATCCATTCAGTGCTTTGTGACATTCCCGAAATTCCCATCTCCATTACCCACAAACCAAACCTTGATTTTGTATCAGGGAGCTGCTGAAACGAGAAATGTACGGATTCTTTGCAAAAGCTCGGCTTTTACGGAGTCCGGAATGGATGCTGTGTATAGGCAATGATAAGACACTAACTTGTTAGTGTTGGAGTAAAATTATTGATGGCACACGTATTAACAGCTTAAGTTTTTAAAAGAAATTAGTAAACTAACAGTTAGAGACTGGAGTATGCATGGAAACTACGCTAAGTAAATGTTACCGATTCTTTTACCAACTCGTTGATACCAATTCGCATAGCAGGTGTATTCTCATTTTTTTTATTAGTAGATGCAACTTTTTTAATATTAATTGACGTGATAATTCTTCAACACTGCCAATATAAGAACAACACTCAGCATGAGATCGGTTAGTACTGAAAATGATAAATGTTGCAATCTGTTGCATAATAATAAATGAACTGGCAGCAGAATGCATGAAACAGAAGAGGGAGAGAAGAAAATCCAGTACTGAAGCTAATTTGACTATAGGATAATGAATTCATTTTATTATTCATTTCCTAAACAAAGTAACATGTTTAGTTATAGAGGGCACCAGACCACTATGGAAATTTTGATTTGTAAGTTGTAACGACCTTCTAAAGTTCTTAGGTTACCATTTGAGTATAATGAAATAAGATATTCAATTGCTAATTGTTTTCCCTTTATTTAGGCAAACATTGGCAGAAATAACAAATGTACGTAAAAAGTGTACTTATACAAGACATTATCCATGTAGAACTTAAAAAGAAAGTCATCAGTCTTACCTCTGCCCCTAGGAGTAATCACATGCACAAGGTCATCCACAGTAACATTATTGCTCCCTTTTTTCTTTACAAATTGCCTACAGTTAGAAGAAAAGAGTTAGATTAATCATAATATACTCGTAGTAAGATGATAAAACAAAACATTTGTTCATTTACTTGCACAACATTCAATGCGAAGAAAGGCAATGCGCAAAATTAACATAGAAAAAAATAAAGGAATTTTCAACAATCGAATTTCTATCTCAAACTTACAATAACTTGGATCAAAATATCAGACAAAATTTTTGGAATTCAAAGACAAGTCACGGACACCAATTTTAATTATAACTTCTCAAAACCAACTGGCATGTGAATTGTCATTCTTTCATAAATAGGTATTCAAAAGATTGTCACCGTAATTAATAATAAGAGACTACATTTATTAATAAAAAGATGACAACTTAATGCCACGTAAGTTGACACAAAATTGGAGGTTAGAGTGGTGTCCAAAACACTACTCTTCAAATAAGGCAGTCTAATTTCTCATACCAGTTAAATTAACTTAAGGCATTTTACTCAAACTCTATACCTAGATACTACAGATCAATGATCCCTAACCCCAGGATTGAGACTTGCAAATTTAACACAAAACTTGCAATTGATGTACAAGTTTCTTGACATCAGGATTGGTTTTTCTAATTGTCACTATTTAATAAAAATAAAAAAAAAAAAAAAAAAAAAAAAAACAAAGGAAAGGAAACCCATTGCGTCATAATCCTCACCTAATGAATCCAATTAAACAAAAAGTTGAACCACAATTAGTGACAACTATGGAGGCTTAAAAAACATAATAAAAAAGAGAGGGGAAAAAAAAACAAAAAACGAAAAAGAACATGGAAGGACCTGCAAAGAGCTTTCATTTCATCTTTCCAGCCACACTCTATGAGCCTTTCCCTTAGAAGCTCCATTAATCGCTCCTTTTCACCACTTTCTATCAACTGTACGAAAGTCCACAAGTCTGACTTCAATACAATAAAAAAACAGGACATTTTTTTTACTAAAAAAAAAATAATCGAATTGATTGAAAAAATTGAAAAAAAAAAAAAAAAAAAAAAAAAAAAAAAAACCTTTATATTGATGAGTTCTTGAAGCGTGGGCTCTTTTTCAGGATTTTCCACAACATCCGGTGTTGGAGGACGATTCACCGATTTCCTCCTTCAAAAGATGGAAACTTTTACGAAATCTTTAAGATTCGATGGCTATATTGTATAAAATATAAATTCCCCAGGAGAGATTTGCATTTTTAAAGAAAAGAATTGTTTTTTTTTTTTTCTCTTGAAACAAACAAAGCTGATAAGAAAAATCTGCTACCGAGGGCTTTTCGAGAACTTACATGGCGTATTTTGTATTTTTACTTTTGAATACTGATTACTGTGGTGAAGCTGAAGCTGAAGAAGACCCTGGTTTTCGTCCAATTGAGGATTCATCTCAGAAGTAAAAAGAGCAGAGACCTAGGAAGAAGAAGCATGATACGTTTACGAACGACGTGTCGTTTAAGAAAAAAGTAAATATTTTTGAGAAAACGAAATGTCGTTTTTTCCCTAACTAAAACCGACACTGACAAATATATATGGGACACTAGACATGTCGTTTATTTTGTCATGATAGATAAAAATGTCGTTTTGTGAAATAAGCCACATGCAAACAAAACATATCATCGGGTTCTGGGCTTCATTTTTGTTTTATTTTCCTGTGGTTCAACGACATTCGTTTAATTTAACAAATGCCATGTCGTTTTTCCCATAGGAAGGAGGGACACTGTTTTTAACTCCATACGAAATCGGTCAATTTCTTCAAGGACAATTATTTTCCATGAAAGACATTCGTTTATTTTATTTTATTTTAATTATCTTTTATATTAATTTCCATTAAAAGAAATACGTAGGGTTTATAACGTTTGATTCATGAATTTGAATCATGAGATTAGAATTATTTTTGATATACGTATATTTTTTGTTAAAAAAATATTATAACAAATCATGAATCATAATTTAAATTATGGTTTGAATCTCCAACTAAACGTCCTGTAACATGTTATTTCATCAGGATGGACTTTTTTGTCCACCTCTAGAAACGACATGTAATCTAATCCTTAACAAAAAAAAAAAAAAAATCATGTTTCCTATTTCCAAATACACCCTCTTTCGTTTTTCTTTTTTCTTTTTTTTAGTAAACAACCGCCTTTTGCGAGTAAACGACATATCAATTCATTCGCGCGAAAAATAAAAAAAAATGAAAATAAAAAGAAGGATACATTTTAGATTTTCCAGATTTTTATTATTTTATTATTTATTATCATCGTCACACACAAGAAATGCAATTCAACCGTCAACTGAAAACGAAATGGCGCTAAATGGCCACCATAAGTACGGTTGTGGATACAAACGACAACACGAAAACACACAAAAAAGCACACGACGAAAATCAAAAACCAAAGCAACCAACGACCTTAACAAATATCTCTCCTTTTATCGCAACCAATCAAATCTTTCCTTTCTCGTTCTTCTCCTTCAATGGCGTCCGTTTCTCTTCCTTCTTTCTTAAGCCCTTTGAACTCCAATACTCTCAGTTTTAGCTTCTCCGCTTCCTCTAAAACCAGGCTTCCTTCTTCTCCGATCGGATTCTGGACCATCAAATGGAAAAATCGGAGGACCAAAGGCGTCGTTTGCAGAGCTGCCTCTGTCGTATTTCGCGATCTCGACGCCGATGATTTTCGCCACCCTCTTGATAAACAGGTTTTGCTAACTCACATCTTTTATACGTACAGATATCTATCAATCTATCTATCATTACTATGGGAGAATGAGTCTTAGCCTCCCCAAAGAAACGTTTAGGTCCGTTCATATCATTTAATACAGTGAAAAACTCTTAAATATAATTATATTTAACTTTTTTATAATAAAAAATTCTCATATAAAATTATATTCTAAATTAATTTAAAAATTTAAATTAATGAACAAAATGTGTCCATAATTACTTTTTTTTTTTTTTTTTTTTTTTCCCTTCCTTTCTTTGCGTCCAGCAATTTGTTTTTCCTTTTCTTTTGTCAACTTCTTCTCCTTTGCAGTTTTTTCTTTTTCTCTCGTCTAAAACTCACTATTTTTTAACAATTAAATTTAAGATTAACCATTATTTTAAAAATACTCTTATTTATCTTGATACGATAAAATCCCAACTTATATAAAATAGGTCCAGTTAAATTATCATTTTATTAGCGAATGAATTTTATCCACGTAAAAATAATATTTTTATTATCTTAAAAAATTTCTGACTCAGAAAATGATTCTTTTTTTGTTTTATTTTTACTTTCTTCAATTGTGATCATCATAAATATATAATATCTATTTCTCAATTAAAATAAATTCTTTTCATACAAGTTTTGTTTATGTTTTTTAAAATCCTCTTTTCTCTCATTCTTTCTATTTTTTCTCGTTCTTATTTTTTTTTGTTATTATTTATTCTTTTTTAACACAATTTGTCACCATTTCTCATTACTTATATAAAATGAGTCCAATTAAATTATCACTTTATTAGTAAATGAATTTTATCCATGTTAGAATGAATAACATTTTTATTATCTTAAAAAATTAATGACCCACAAAGTGACTCTTTTTTTTTTTTTTTTTTTTTTTTGTTCGGTTTTCTCTCAATCTTATCTTATTACACATTCTTCCTTTTTTTTTTTTTGTTTTGTTTTTGCTTTATTCAATTGTGATCATCATAAATAAATATATTATCTCCATTTTTTTTATTAAAATAAATTCTTTTATACACAACATTATTTATGTTTTTTAAAGTCCCATTTTCTCTCTCTCTTTTTATTTTTTCTCGCTTTTATTTTTTTGACACGACTTGTGTCCCTTTCTCTACTGAACGTGTCTCTACCCATGTGTGAGATGCACATGCCATTCTTGGCCGTTTGTCCTTCATACGGCCTAAAAAATACAAAAATTTGTTATTATTATTTATTATATTTATTTATTTTGAACTGATTTATTTTTCAATTTTGTCCATTTTAATATCGATTTGCATTGATATTAATGCTACTCAGATAAAAATACTATAAATAATTTGAATAAAATTAAAATTATACAAATATACGCTAAAATAAAATAAAACCACACTGAATTAAGTAAAAATGATAGCAAACAAAACAAAATAAATCTAATTTAAAACACAACAAAATAAGTTAAATTTTCATAATTATAGTTCCACCACATATATCACGTCTGTGAACTTCTCGGGCCAGACCAAATAGGCTTCAAGTCACTTTACTTTAATGTGTTTTAACGCGTTTTGTACCAACACAACAAAAGAACTTAAAACAATTTGTATAACTGTAATTTTAAATGAATCACGCATGCTTATGCGCGCGTTAAAAACTAGTATAGATAGAAAGTGAGAAAGAAGAAGAAAGAAATCATTCCTTTTTTTCTTTCTGTGTTACCTGATACATAGTTTTTTTTTTTTTTTAAATAATATTTTGCTTATTTTTAATGCAGAACACGCTGATTTTAAGGGCGATTCCGGGGTTAAACGAACTTGGAAGGGCTTTATTAGGTAGTGCAATAATTTCAATATCATCTATGTAATAGATTGGGTAGTTGATAAAAAGAATTATAGTCTTTAATGATATTAGATTATTATCACGTTACATTATCCAATTTCTATATGTAATGGGTAACAACGTAACTGTTGAAGTCCATATTATATGAATTCCACGCAAAAGTATATCTAAACATGCTTTGTGGATTAATAATCTAAGTGCAAATTTCAGCAAAAAAAGAAAAGAAAAGAAAAAAAAGTGTAGTTTAACTTGCAGGTGCTTGGTTGTTTAATTGACTAAATTCTTTTGATGTCCATGCTGACATATTCTATTATACTTTTCACAGGATCTGTTACAGAACAAGTCATGCTTTTGGAGAACATAGGAACATCAGTACTTGTTTCCAGGAATCAGGTTATTTGATTGTAAGGAAGAATATGTTGTGTGTGTGTGTGTAAATTTTATGGAAGAATATGTTCTTCAGTAGTTATTCTCATCACGGAAATGTTCATATTCTTATTATTCTATATCATTGCAGTCTCAGCTTACACTATTCTTTTGTGTTATTTTTCTCGTACCAGCTACCTGAACTAAATCAGTTAATGGTTGAAGCTGCTCAGATATTGAATATCGAGCCTCCAGATTTGTATGTTCGTCAAAGTCCCGTACCAAATGCATACACTCTAGCCATAGGTGGTAAAAAGCCATTTGTTGTAGTTCATACTAGCCTTGTGGAGCTTTTGACAAGAAAGGAGTTGCAGGTAATTAATTCATCTGTTAGAATCATATTTTTAATTTATTATCTCATCACTCAGTTACAAATTATCACTTCACTTCCGTTTCAAAATGGTGCCTGCTATTAACTTTCTGCTATCCATATTTGAAACAGGCTGTTTTGGCACATGAGTTGGGACATCTGAAGTGCGACCATGGTGTGTGGCTTACTTTTGCAAATATTCTCACCCTTGGAGCTTATACTGTGCCAGGTAGGTGTATTCCTAGGTTCCCTAGTTTTTGTTATGTTTATTCATGTTGGAACAGTTGACCTTGAACTTGGAGGGATATGGAGCCCCGCAACTTTAGTGTTTGCTAATGCCTCTAGATCGATAGGTTGCAAGGTGAACCAAATGACGTGATTATACCTTTGAGAGAAATATGTTGACATGTCTAGTTTCAATTTGTTAGGAACCTAATATTTAGAAGTCTTTTTCAATAGTCTTATTAGTAGTATAAATAGGAGGTTTAGTTGCTAGAGAGGTAGAGGAGGAGATTTGTAAAGAGTGTCTAGTGCTGTGCACTATTTTGAAGGTCGGGAGTCCTCAAAACCGCCCATCTATCCTGTAATTTTCCATTTTTAGTGTTGTTAATGAAGTTCAGATTTCCGGGTTCCTAACACAATCCAACTTCAAGATGATGCGGCTGCTTTGATGCTTGGCCTGAGAAGTTGTTAAGTGTCACTCAAAATGTCTCTAGTACTAGCTGTATGTTGTTTCGTCTATGACAGTTTTTGAATGCAATGGTTCCTTTTAAGAATACACAAGACTTTGTTAGCAGGGCTTGGTGGGTTGATTGCTCAGAGTTTAGAAGAGCAGTTATTCCGTTGGGTTCGAGCAGCAGAGCTAACTTGTGATCGTGCAGCTCTTCTTGTTGCCCAAGACCCTAAGGTATGCCGTATGCATACAATCACTGTAAACGGCATGTTTTATTATTACCTAGTTGTAGTATGGTTTTTTTTTTTTTTTTTTTTTTTTTTTTAATTTTCTGATAATTCATTGTAATGCTCCTACAAGAGGTGGTCATCTCTGTGCTGATGAAATTAGCTGGGGGCTGTCCGTCTATGGCCGACCAATTAAATGTAGACGCGTTTCTGGACCAAGCTCGTTCTTATGACAAAGCTTCATCAAGCCCGGTTGGCTGGTATATAAGGTAACTAACAAATTTGCATGCCAAAGGGTTTTTGGTCATTACCATCTTATATTCCTGGTCTGATTTGATTAATTCATTCTGTTCAGGAATGCTCAAACAAGGCAACTTTCACACCCTTTGCCTGTTCTACGTGCTCGCGAGATTGATGAATGGTCTAGGAGTCAAGAGTACAGAAATCTCCTCAACCGTGCAATACAGGCTAGCGCTGTAAATATTTCATAGGAGAACGGAGATGAGTAAAAAAAAAACACACTAAAGCTTCTTGAAGAGTGGACATGGTAACTTTTTAAAACTATTTCCTTTCCTCTTTGTTGACAATTATGTGCCTCTCACAGCTATTCACCTTTGCCAATACTTCTTTAGTTTCTATTTTCAGAGAAAGAAATTAGTTTAGAGAGATTGCTTATTCCGATCAAAGAGAGCACCGAAGATAAGAAGAGTATTTCTGTATTCATATTTCACTTATCATTTTGAATAATAAGTTTCCTTTTCTGTTTCAGTGTCAAATGATTCCAACCACAGAGAGCATCAAAAGTAAAATAGAGGAATTGCTACAAATTTATAGCTGCTGTCTAATCCCGATTCTTCTACCAGATTCTGCCGAATGATATATAGTGGTCATACCATGTCAGTCTTTTGCACATATAGATGTTAGGATATGTATAGTCTTTTAAGATTAGAAAAACACAAATTTATACGGTTCTGATAGAATTATATTGTTGCATTAGTGTTGATTGACAGATACAAATATATTAATCTAATTCTTTAGATTAAAAAAAAAGGTGCTTTGTGCAATTTATTTTGGCATATGGCATTCTTCATGACAAAGTTTGCGTGGATCAAAGTCTTGGAGCAAAAAGTGTGAATGAAATGACAATAATATATATGCCCATGGTTTTTTCTCAGGATATTTTGTCCACGTAAACCAGTCAATAATAGGTGCCACTCTATTTATTTGCTTTGTTTGTTATCTGCGATACTATTTGCGTTTACTTGAAGAAAGGATCTCATAAATGCTTTAAAAGCTGTTTCAATTAAAAGGCCATTGTATTATCAAACATTCAAATTCAACTTCCCCAAGGAGTAAACTTACGCCAGTATTATTAGAATAGAATGGCGATCAAATACAGAGAAACCCGAAACTTCCATTGCATGTATGATTTAGCTCCATGGGAGCTCGCAAAACTACATCATCAACCACGGGACCACAGGAAATGCCACCTTTTGTTTGGCTTATGGTGTGGCTCATAAAACTGATTGGAATAACACTTGAATCTGCCTTGAAAGTCATAAGAGAATTTCTTGGCTGACCCTGTGTCAAGGCTCGGGTGCATAAAATTCTGAACTGTTGATCCTGCTTGAGCCTCTACTATGAAGTCTTCCACACACGAGTTGTTAGCGTCTCCCAACATGAATTCCAAGCTATAATTTGAGCCCGCTGCGAGCCTTGCTGGCATTTGTATGCCGGCTGAGACCCCAGAGATGATTTTGATTGTAGCATTGCCTTGCAGAACAAATAAGTGGTTGGAGTCTATATACTTCACAGTTCCTAACACAGACCATTCCAGAACTGGGGATTGAACAGGACTTGGAGCTGGATCAATCAAGATTCCTTCTGTAGAGTTGTTGATAAATTCCGGACCATATTCAAACTGTTAAGAACCCGAAAATCTGAACTTCATTAACAACACGAAAAATGAAAAATTACATGATAGATGGGTGGTTTCGAGGACCCCCGACCTCCAAGATAGTGCATAACACTAGACACTATCTACAAATCTCTTCCTCTCCTCTCTAGTAACTAAACCCCTATTTATACCACTATGAAAACTATTGAAAAAGACTTCTAAATATTAGGTTTCTAACACAAACCCTCTGTTCAGCAATATTTTTTCTGCATTTCCAAGTCAATATTTTGATCTGAGTGAACTGAAATTAACACCAAATATTATAGCAAACTCCAGTCTGAAATGATGGAATAAATACCATTGTATTGTGCTCGATTTTGGCAGGCTTATGAGTAGAATATTGTCAATCACTGTCGGGCATATTGGCCTGGAATTGAACTCTGCTGTTTGGCTTTGAATCACAAGGTTAACTAGCTCTCCCTTATCCCAGCTTCCCAAGTAAATGACCATAGCTTTCTCAAGCCTCCTTTCTATAATGCCGCTTCAAGGAAAAGACCCCATCGCTATCTGGTGCTGACACTACCACATCACTAGCCGAACAATTCTGTCCACCAGTGGAAATAGTGAAGCTGAGCACATAATGCATATAATCTGGATTGGAAATCTGGATTCTTCAGAAGATCTGCAAAATTCAAAATGGTGAGAACATGTTATCTTTAAAAGTTTGGTGACTGGAAAAGGTTGCTGAGGTTACCTGCAGATGCTGAAGCCAATAAGGGAAGAGAGAACATATACTTGAGTTAGCATTTTCCTGATAGAGAATGTTAAGAGAATGAAGAAAACTACTGATAATAATAATGTGGCCACTTGAGAAGACGTCTACTTAAATTAGTAAGGATCCGTTTAGTTTACTGATTCGAGTTTTTTTCGAGTTTAGATGTGACTTTATGTGAGAATTTTTTACTTTAACAAAAAAGTTAAATGTGACTATTTTTAAAAGTTTTTTACTATAATAAAACTTAAATTTTAAACTCGAATAAGTGCGATAAATAAGACCTAAATTATTATGTTATAACTTTGGAAATGGCTTTAGGACTCATATTAGGACACTTGAGGAGGTCCATTGTCCAACGTCCATGATGGGGTGGAGTAACATCTTGTTTTTAAGGCTTAACTTGCAATTAGATGCAAAAAATGGTATCTTGATCAACAAATATGATAACTTCTCTTATATATTATTATATTTTTATGCGTTAGTTTCCTTTCATAGAAAAAATATTTCAGAGCGGTATTACACACACACAAAAGCAACATGCTAATTCACGTCTAATCCAAGTTTTACTACCTGGGAATGCACTTGTTTGCAAGATTTAAGTTGATTAATCAACTCACTCATAAATAAAACGCTTACTTCCATATTTTTCAAATTTTACTCTCTTGCTAATTGCGTCCCTAAAATTGAGAGCATACGAGAACCACGAAAAACTTCGAGCAAAAGTTGACGACTTGACGTTGAGAAATCCACCCCAACAATTTTAGGACAGCTTATAGTGGGCATAAAATTCCAAGAAATGAGTTGCCAAAAATAACTCCCTCTTTCTTTACACTGTCAGTTTGTGAAAAAAAAAACAGAGAAAAAGAAATAATTAGATATGTTTTTGTGCACCACATTAAAAATTAAAAACAAAACATAAAGTAGGAAAAACGGGCGGCAGGGTAATAGCCCATAGTTTCGACAGCCCTCTTGAACCTATCCAGGACTGGACTTCTAAGTTCGGATTGAATTTAGGTTGTTTTGTTTTTTTTTTTTTTTCCTCGAATTTTGGTTTGCTGTTTTTATTGATTCTCCATTTTCTGTTTTATTTCGTTTTCCTCATTTAAACTTCCTTACTCACTCTGTGTGTATGTGTCGTATACAGGGCGGAAGCTTATAGAGATAGAGAGAAGTGTGGTCGGCGATCGAAGAGAGGAAGGTTCTAGAAATTAGAATGCCGGGCGTGAGAGGTCCCTCCGATTACTCCAAAGAACCACCTCGACATCCTTCCCTCCATATCAATTCCAAGGTCACCCTTTCCCCCTTCCCTTTCTTTTTCTGATTTGAATTTTCTTTGTTCTTCGGAGATTACCAGAATAGATGAAATCCAGAATTTTTTTTTTTTTTTTTTTTACGATTCGTCGCCCGTGAATTTTTTCAAATATATATATATATGAAATCCTTTTTCTGTAATTTTTATAACTTTTTTTTTTTTTTTTTTTTTTTTTACGATGATCGTCGCCCGTGATGATTTTTCTCAAATATAATATATATATATATATATATATTTTCTTTGTTCTTCGGAGATTACCAGAATAGATGAAATCCTTTTTTTGTAATTGTTATAACTTTTTTTTTTTTTTTTTTTTTTTTTTTTTTTTTACGATGATCGTCGCCCGTGATGATTTTTCTCATATATATATATATATATATATATATATATATATATATAGCTTATGGATTGAGAGTGAAATAAACTGTCAATTTGAACGAAAAGAAAGAGTTTTTGATGTGCATAAGTGTTTTTTTTTTTTTTTAAATAGTTTTTGTTTGGGGTACAGGAACCGTTTAATGCAGAGCCACCGCGTTTGGCTTTGTTCCGGTCGTATGTGACTCCCGTGGATTTGTTCTACAAGAGAAATCACGGTCCAATTCCTATTGTTGATGACATTGAAAGGTTTTATCTTTTTCACCTTTTTTTTTTGTTCTTTTTTCAAATTGTTTGATGATTGATCGATTATACCTGATTTTGGAAACGCTTTTTGAGTTTTTGACGAGCAGTTATTCTGTATTGATATCTGGTTTGGTTGAGAGGCCCAAAAAGCTGTCCGTGAAGGATATCAGGTTAGAGTTTACAAATCTGTTCTTTCTTTATGCTTTCTTGTAAATTACCAAGGATGAAAATATCAGTATTGATAGAAATCTTGAGGGCTTGAATTATAGAATTATCATTAAGCAATATCAATGTCCATGTAGATTATGTGGTAAAATGTCAACATTCCATAGAAATATGTCTGTTTCCCTACGAATCTGTATCGAGTATCTACGGAAATAATTGATGAAAGTTGTTGATATTCGCTTTCTTGTAAATTAATCATGTTCATTTCACAACTCAAGCTATAACTTGAGTTATGTCTTGAGTTGTGTATGTAAGAGAAAAGTATTGTAGCAAAAAAATTAAATTTGAATTTTTGTGAGAGAAAATACTGTAGCAATAAAACTTGAGTTGTGAAATGAACAAGGCATGTTGCATGAATAAAGAAATAAAGAATTTTGACTTATTTTATCTTATATCAGGATGCTTCCCAAGTATGAAGTCACCGCCACATTGCAGGTTTGTTCTTATGCAGTTTGAGTATTGCCTTAGTTATGGCGTGTTGAGATCATTTCTTCTGTTCCTTTTCCCGAATACGTTTATTGAGTGGCTGAATTTTGGTTTGTTTGGTTACATAGTGCGCAGGTAATAGAAGAACAGCTATGAGCAAAACCAGAAAAGTGAGGGGAGTTGGTTGGGATGTCTCTGCTATCGGAAATGGTATGTCACTCGACCAATAATGCATTGACATCTTTCTATTTTGTTCTGTGAGTATTATTATTATAGTGGGTGTGGAGAACCAAATTTAAGGCTTTTGAATGAGTCGGGTACATGTCAATGCTGCAAAATGGGTAATATTGGTACCCGAATACTACTTGATGTCTTATACTTCTTTGATCTATGGAAAAGGAAAGTTTCCTTAAAAGAGAGATCTGTTGTGATGGAACTTTACCTATGCCTTTCTAACCAACTTTATTTGGCTGGAATTTCTAACAACCAATTGTTTTGATTTTGTCTTCTAGAATTTCTATTATTTTATAAATTTGTGCCACGAGATTCAAACCTCATAGAACGAGGAGATGTTGCATGAAATGTTGTTTTGGTTATGGGAATGCCAATACACATTTCCTAGTTGATCAAAGATTTAGTGATTTTTTTTTTGCTGGTCAAAGATTTAGTGATTTACTATTGAGTATTTGTGCTTTCTGCTTCTTTGTAGTGTGAATTTAAGCATATTAATAATTCGTTAATAGGGTTTTAAATTCATCTTATAACAAACAAAAGCTAGTGCAAGAAGGTCTTTTAGCAAATAAATGTTAACTTTTATCATTCTTAAATCTGCTACCAGCTGTCTGGGGTGGTGCCAAATTGGCTGACGTTCTTGAACTTGTGGGAATACCTAAGTTGTCAAGTTCCAGTAAATCGGGAGGAAAACATGTTGAATTTGTTAGTGTTGATAAGTGTAAGGTACAAATTTGGCCTTAAGTACCATTCTGATTCTTCTTATGTGTTCTTTCAATGTTTGAAGGATGGATTCTTACTATGTTTTCCATAATTGTCATCAAATATAGGAGGAAAATGGAGGACCTTATAAGGCATCTATTCCACTAATTCAGGCTACAAGCCCTGAAGCAGATGTTCTGCTTGCTTACGAGATGAATGGAGAGGTAACTAAACATGTGCAACTTGAAAGAAAAATTCATGCTTGTCCTGTTTTAGAGTTACTAAGATTTAAGATGGATTTGAACTTCTCGATTATGTATTTAGAAGACACATATACTCGTTAACACACACACATGCACACAATGCGCTTCAAGCTCAAGCTTTTGTGAGAATTTCTAATCAAACAAATTCGATAAGCTAAAGTCTCTAAATGATAAATGTGATCTGACTGACATTTGTACCTCACTTTAAGGGGCTAAACTTTTCTGTGGAATTTTAATTTTAGTTTGGATTTAAATTTTTTTTACTGCACTAAATTACTAGCATCCTCTATTTCAGTTAGGATTTCGGAATATCATCTATTAGCACATTGTTCTCTTATTTGTTTGCTGTTTTTATCATGCCAAAGCCTCTTAATAGGGATCATGGATATCCGTTGCGTGTTGTTGTCCCCGGTGTTATTGGTGCACGCTCTGTTAAGTGGCTTGATTCTATAAATTTAATTGCAGAAGAGTGTCAGGTTAGTAGATTTTTCCTTCCCAAAAGTTTGTTCTGTCATTTCTTTTTTCTCGTTGCACCATTTTATGAGATTGAGTTTACCCTCAACCATGCAGGGTTTCTTTATGCAAAAAGACTACAAAATGTTTCCACCTTCTGTCAATTGGGATAACATTAATTGGTCTACCAGGAGGCCGCAAATGGATTTCCCTGTGCAGGTATCACCTATGGTAGTACTTGCTAGATCAGTTGATGTTTCTCAATATCATACATATATAAGTTTAGAAATTCTTCTTGGTTTCCTTTCTGCAAAAACCATAGATACAAGATTTTCTTGGTCAAAAAAGAAAAATGCAATTTAGATTATCAGTTAACTATTTCATTGGATATTTATTTACAGTCGTGAATATCTTCGCTCAAGTTGTTATATTTAATCTTCATCTAAGGAACTTTTGATGGAAACATATAAAAATATAAAATTATTTATTTTTAACAACTGCGAGTCCAATGGATCTTCTGAGTACCCTAATTAATGACTTTGCTGATTGACAGAGTGTAATTTGTTCTTTAGAGGATGCAAATGCAGTGAAGCCTGGAAAGGTTAGTTTAAGCTCATTTTTTTTTTTTTTTTCCTTCAATACATATAAGATTTTTATCTAGACATGATAGTTAGATTGTAAGCCTATTTTGGCATTGTCCCCCATTGGCTGATGACTTTATGTAAACTTGGCTAGGGGGACAATTTGTATAGTAAAACTTTCTGCTCATTTATAGCATTTGTAGCATTGCAATCATCTCGGCTGTTATTTATTTTATTCTTAATGTGTGTGATTTCCCACCAAATATTCCCCGGATGTCGTTGTCCTTAAATACACAAGGACACCGATAGTTCCCGCTACCACAACTCACATGTGATGGGTCTAACATGAATGTTGAACGCACGTAGGACTCGCCCTACATAAGTTGTGGGGTGTTGAGCATCGTCGATGCCCGATAGTATTGCTCTTATATGTATACATTTGTTGATCAAGTCGAAGATGAGAATTGATATGCTGACCCTGCACTGGAGGTGCTGGATGTGGACGGTTTGATGGTTTATTTGGTTTCTTGACCAGTCCCGTTCGAACATTCATTGTATGATGCAGGTAACAGTTAGTGGATATGCAGTATCAGGAGGTGGTCGTGGTATTGAAAGGGTAGATGTGTCTTTTGACTGTGGGAAAACCTGGGTGGAAGCCTCGAGATTCCAGAAGACTGGCATCCCATATGTCGCCGATGATGAAAGCAGTGACAAATGGGCTTGGGTGCTTTTTGAAGCCACGGCTGATGTCCAACGCAGCACCGAGATTGTCGCAAAAGCAGTATGTCACTTTTCTCCTAAACTTTTTTTAATTTTCTGGTATGCATTTTTATATTCTAATGAAGTTGTTAGCACAAAATGAGATATAATCCTTTGAAAATATATATAAAAAAAAAAAAGTAGGATGCATAGCATATAAAACAGCATACAATACATCACGAATGACGTTTTGGTAGCATTTAAAATGCCACAGTCTGTAGGTACAACATAATCCTTTAAAACAGTGAAACAGAAGATCTGAACCTGTCTACTGGGATGGTGTCTTTTTGACCAAAACAACGCCTATTGCTTACGAAAAAAGGTAAATTTTGTGAAGTTGGCAAGTGAAAACAATTAAGGGGCTGTTTTTTTATATTTTTGAGTTAGGCTGATTTGAGTTTAGTTTGAGTTATAATTTGAGTTGAAGTTGTAACTTGAGTTTGTATTTAGATGTGTACATTTGAGTTATGATTTGAATTGAGAATCTTTTTGAGTTTGTGTTTGGATGGGTCAAAACTTAAATTTGTATTTAAATAATATTTTAATAAAAATTCAATAGTGATGAAAAATTTTACTATAGTATATGGGTGAGGTTTTATTCGTCTTTTCATTGTGAATGCATAGAAAAAAAAATCATCTCTATCAGAATTAAAATAAAAAAGTTATGATATTTTTAAGAATAGAAAAAATATTATTTATTAATTTGAGTTTGAATTTTTGAAATCGAGTTGATGGTAAAACTTAAACTCGAGTTTAGTTCCAAACTTGAGTTCAAATTTAAGTTCAAACTGGAGCTCAAACTCAAATTTTATAAAAAAACATAAACTTAAATAAAATTGTAACTCGAGTTCAAATTTTTTTTGAGTTTTATTCTAAAGAACAACTCATAAATTGTTTCACAAGCTGGGCTCGCATAATTTTTCTATGCTAAAATAGTAAAATAAGAGCTCTCCTTCGTCTGTGCAACGGTGGCTGTGGTTATCCACAAGTGAAAGAGATGTCCGAATGTTCAAAGCCTCACTCACTTGAAAACACTGGAATAATTTTTTAGGAATTGTCACTTGTTCATTTTTTTTTATTTTAAAAATATGTATATTTCTTCTTTAAAATGTGTATAATTTTTTTTAAAATATGTATATTTTTTTATAGTAAAATATATAATATATTACATATTTTAAGAGAAAATATACACATTTTAAAAATATATATATTTAAAAAAAAATATACAAGTGCTGTTCTAATCCGGTGCGGGACAGAAGACTTTACCTATTTTTTATATTATACATATGTATATATATATATATAGATGTTTGTCTTTATGGATTCCTAATAATGTACTTTTGAATGTATCGTGTCAATGTTAGTGACAATTGCCTTCTATTTTTTCCCTTAAACCAAATAATCATCTGCAATTGATGTGTATCAACAAACAATTAAGAGCCTTCATTATCCTCAGTTTTCTCCACTTTTAGTGGTTAAGATTTGTCAGCTAGTGCTTGACAAAGAATCATCTCTCCCAGCCTCAGTATTGTCGTCCTACCTGTCCCGGCCCCAGTTTTGCTGTGTACTTTCTTATAGAGGTAGTTTGTTGTGTACTTATTTTTCGGAGAAATTCTATTCTTGTTGTGGGGTATTCTTTGTTAATACAGACAATTTTCCTATGTATTACGTACTTTGAACATAAAATCGTTTGGTAAGGAGGTACACTACGCATCTCCTTGCAGTTTGTGACATAAATTAATATCTTGTCGTGGAGATCTTAGATAAGATAGTCTATCTGTCAGGGAAATACTACTTGAACTAACCCCAAGATAGTAATTTATCATATTTTTTAATTGAAAAGGATTCAAGATAGTAATTTATCATTTGTACAAAGACAGAATTTTATGATTTGTATAAGAGCAATCCACGTGTTTGAAGTTTGAAATCTCCTCTCCTTCTGGTCACCACACGTGCGTGGTTACTCACTAGAGTCCAACCATAAGGGTCATTTTCTATAACCTGCTACACTATTTATTTGTTGGCTTTTGGACTAGCATATTCTCCTTTAAAAAAAAAAAAAAAAAAAAAAAAGACTAGCACTCTTCTTTTTAGAATTGTAATATAATATATATGCATCGTCCTGTATATTAATATATGTGGTAGCATGAGAAAAGATTAACATTCTAATATGCTGCCACATTTGTGGTGAAAATAAAATATAAATATATTAAATAGTTTTTAAGTTGCTTGAAAACTAGGAGACTTGTTTACTAGCTCGTTTATTTATTTATTTATTTTTGGCAGGTGGATGTAGCAGCAAACGTCCAACCTGAGAATGTGGAAGACATTTGGAACTTGAGAGGGATACTCAACACTTCATGGCATAGGGTTCAAGTTCGAGTTGGTCACTCAAACATGTAGATCAAACTTAACAAACTTGAAAAGAGAGGAAAAAAAAAATAAAAATAAAAATAAAAACAGTTTTGAACATGGGAAAGTGTGGACATGGTTTTTGTATTGTATCTTCTCATTATGTGCATGTAGTTTGCTGGCAATATGGCCATCTGGGTTGGCTTATTGCATCAATCTCAAGTTTGGGCCATAGACTTTTCCTCATTTTGGTGTGAATAATCAATAAAGTTGTACGGACTTGTCCAATTAATAATGCAATTCCTAACAGTCGGACAAGTTTTGGGGGTGATTTTGCTCTTATACTCTTTTTGGAATAAATTTTTTGTTGTAATCGTCTTTTTTTTTTTTTTTTTTTTTTTTCTATGCCAAAATCACAAGAAAAAGAGACGATTATACTGGGTAATTCAAAATAGACGTCTCCAAGTTTTTTTACCAACTTGCTTCAAGTTTCCATCATTTTCCTACGCACTTCCAACTATTTTATGTTTTTGTCTTCATTTTCTTTTATGCATTTCATTTTTTCGTTGATTCTAGAACTTGGGTTTTTTAAAAGTAGGCTCGACATTGTGCGTGTAGGGAAAGGATTACCAAATCACATTATGAATTGCAGAATTGACAATATAAAATAATATTACCCTATGAACTATTTTAGTCAATTAATCCAGCCTTTTCCACTTTTAAGGGAAAAAAGAGAGTAAAATATAAACCATTCCCATGGCTTTTCTCCTTAGTCTGCATGAAAATGTTTTTCAATACGTAATGCGGGGTGAATTAATGATCTCTCTTTATCATTCACGTTAGACTTCAGCAGATTCATTCACACTTGGATGTAGATCCAAAACAAACTCTCTCTCTCTCTCTCTCTCTGTTTTATTTAATAATACGCATGTTATGCATAGGTGCTAATCATCTAGGATACAACTAAAGAAATCTAGTTAAAGACAATAAATTATTTATAATTATTTTCTCGAGATTCTAGTCACGTTTTAGTAGGTGGGTATTCTTTGACATACATACAAGGAAGGAAGAAACTAGAAAGTAATATATATATATATATATATTTCTATATGTATATTTTGCTGAAGAAGAAATTAAATAATTTGTATATACGCGTGGCGGAGATTCCTTTATTTTAATAAAATCAAGCTTCTTCGTTTGAACTGTATGGAAGAGCATTCTAGACAGAAGAAAGAAAAAAAAAAAAAAGTGCGGAGGAGAACATTACTCAAGTCTAAAGATGATCTGTATCGGAGATATGGACATCTGTCTCCTAGAGATAAATTTTTTCTAATATATACGTGTATATATATATATATATATATTTCAATTTGATGCATAGAAGCCAACTTGATGCGATTAATATGAGACCCTACCCTTATTTTGTTCATTATTAACTATTTTTGTACATTGCTCTAAGACCCTACTCTTATTTTGTTCATTATTAACTATTTTTGTACATTGCTCTAATGCCTAAAATTCCAATCTCTACTTGATGACTATTCTCTATTCTCATATATAGCCCACAAGTCTATAATTCATTTCTATCCAATAAGGATTTGGCTTTAGACCCCAGCCGTGGGACTTGCCATTTGGTGTCTTTTCATTTGTTACTCATTACATGTCTATACTTGAGCGACCTTGATGCGAATAGACATGCTGACAGCGCTAGTGGGACCACCCATTTGGCCATTTCCATCACATGTCTATACAGATAAAGCTAAAGAAGAGAAGTAGTGGACGTTAAATAGGGGGATGAATGATACAAGTGTTTGACCTTGAAAGGACCTTCTGTCTGCTAGTATTGGCACCTAGACTGGACGTATATAGGAAAATGAGAAATGATAAATGCGACGGGGATGGAAACCCTAATAATGCACTTAATTGAGAGTCTGGTGAGAGTGAGTGGACGATTTGGCTTGTGCATATGTTCGTGTCGGCCTCACTGCGGGACATACTCCTATTATTTACCTTCATACTCACGAGAGTATTTAACATTTTTTTAATAAAAAATATCAGTGTTATTTTTTTTTTGTCAATTTCTTTATTTACGAGTGCATTTATTTAACATTCTTTTAATAAAAAATAACAGCTTTATTCACGAGTGCATTTAATATTTTTTTAATAAAAAAATAACAGTGTTATTCATGAGTTATTTAACATTTTTTTAATAAAAAAATAATAATGTTATTTTTTGTCACTCTCTATATTTATAAATTTAACATGTAGATTGCACTAATATAATATATAATTTATAATTTAAATATGAGAGTTAAATAATCCTTCTCTCTTTTTAATATGCAACTTCAAATAGTTCTAAATGAACTGTAATCTTATCATTTTAAGTTGAATTCTTACCCATGATTTTTTTTTCACTTTAAGGGTTGTTAGTGCATTTTGTGTTGACTTATTTTTGATAAATTAGTTGTAAGATTGACTGACATTGTAAATTGGTGGCTCTCTCAAGAAAAGTCTTGTTATCAAGTTTAATTGCTGGAAATTAGAGGATTTGATTGTTGAAAATTAAGAGTGGACTTTTGTGGAATTGATTGCTTGTGATCTTGAGGCTTGATGTCACGCCCCCGAAACCGGGGTTGGTGACTTGGAGGCTCGTTTAGAAACTTAAACCTGTTTAAAAGAGAGATTAGCAAAAATTTTAATTTCATTCAAATCCAAAACATCCGGTATTTCCAAACGAGTCCCCCCTTCGATCTGTGAGAGATTTAATTTCAAGAACGGTGGTGGAATTTCCAACCAAACCAGTTTAAAACCACGTCCTTTGGTACCATATCGAATTTCCCTGTGTGTTTAGCATACATGAATATAATATAAGTAAGTGTGACATCAACCACAATCTAGCAACATTTAAGTTTACAATCCATAATCTCTTATACATGCACGAAAATAAAGATAGAGGGAATACAACTCTTTGCTTCCCGAAATCAAGTCCACGACACCGGTGAAAGCTATTTATTCCGCCCTACTACCCCCCGCGTCACTGGAGGGGTTTAATACATTTATAAACAGGAAAAGGTGAGCGAAAGGCCCAGTAGGATATAATTTTATAAAGCATTTAAAATAAAGGCACTCACGGTCCGAAGATGTACACTCGGAACCGATCATCCCTTTTTTTTTGAAAAGGGAAACACTCACATAGTAGAATATGTCTATATAATGAAAATGTACAACTCATCATACCACTAATCAAGAAGAGGTAAAATGTCTATCTCGTAAAAAGTGCAGAGCCATAATTCCACTAAACAAGAAGCGGATCCGTACGGGTTTCGGGACCTGCCCCCAAGGATGCGATTCCCACATCCCGATCTCTGAGGCCATCATGCATTGTATCATTCCTTAAATATTTCATTTTAAGGAATGATACGCTTTGAAATCTCATTTCCAAAATCATTGGAAAACTTAATAGCATTATTCATGCTATTTCCTTTAAAATCATTTTCTCTTTAAACATGTTTTGTTCTAAAACATTTTCATAGGCCAAAATCATTTAAAATGAGGCTAACAAGGATATGGACAAGAATATCCTACCTGTTGGATATCAAACCTGGGCTAGTCTTCAGTTCTCCTAGCCTTCGCTTTCCTTAAGCCTTAATGATTGACTTCTCCACTAGCTTTATCACAAAAGCAATATCTTAGGAAATATCTCTCATTCCTAAAACGAATTAAGGTCAATCATGTTTAATTGTTTCCTATTAGTGTGCCTTTACTCAAATCCAAGTTTCACAATGACTTTATAATTCCATTTAGGGTTCTTTAAAAATTAGAATCCAATCCATAGGTTTGGTTTTCCTATTTAATTTCAGTTTTAAAAACAAGTTTCTAGGGAAATTTCGGCAGCATGCCGACATAAATAGGAAAAATGCCAAACCTGCAATTCAAATCCAATTTCAATATATATATCTCCAGAATCCATCAAAATCAGTTTCTAATCAATTAAACAAGTCCAATAACTGAAAATCCCCAAATTTCATCCAATTTCAACAATAATTGTTCAAATCCAAACCCTAACTCAAATTTATTCAAATCTAACCAAAATCAAACTTTCTCAAGCTTATAATTCGAATCAAAGAGTGGGTTTCAAAGGGTTTTACCTCAATTTAGTTGATGAAGCTTTTTGTTTCTCTCGGTTTCTCCCAATTTTTGTTTTTTTTTTTGTTTTTGTGTGCTTCCCGGCCAACCGAGAGAGAGAGAGAGAGAGAGAAACTCGGAGAGAAAGAGAGAGCAAGGAAAGAGAGAGGAAGCCGAGAGAGAGAGAGATCCGGAGGAAGGAGGTGGCGGCGTGAAGAAAAATGGAGAAAAAGAGAGAGAGAGATGGGTGCGTGGGAGAACCAGAGAAGAAAGAAGAAAAGAAAAAAAAGAAAAAAGAGAGAGAGAGGGGAGAGGAAGGGAGGGAGGGAGGAAAAGGAAAAAAAAAAAAAAAAAAAAAAAAAAGAAAAAAAAAAAAAAAAAAAAAAAAAAAAAAAAAAAAAAAAAAGAAAAGGAAAAAAAAAAAAAAAAAAAAAAATGGAAAAAGAAAAATGTATTAAATTTTAAGTGTATTTTTCTAAAAATCTTTGGGGTGAAATTTTAATTACTAAAAATAACTTAAAGTCCCTTTATTAATTGTGAAAATCAAATTAGGCACACTAATAATCCACAGTTTAGCATAATTAAACATGTTTAATTCTAGAGGGCGTTACATTCTACCCCCCTTAAGAAATTTCGTCCCTGAAATTGAAATTTACCTCACGATATGAAGAGATACAGATATCGTTCCTGCATCGTCGTCTCCAACTCCCACGTTGCTTCTTCAATGCCATGGTGCTGCTACAACACCTTCACTAACGGTATCTCGCGTTGACGTAGGCTTTTCATCTTCCGGTCAAGAATTTGGATGGGCACTTCCTCGTAAGTCGTGTCATATTGGATCGGCACGTCGTACCATTGCACAATGGCTTCTGGATCAGGTTGACACTTTCGAAGCATTGAAACATGGAACACATTGTGCACGTGAGACAATTCCGGAGGAAGATCAAGGCGGTAAGCAACGACACCGACTCGTTGTGTGATTTGAAATGGCCCGATGTACCTCGGCGCGAGTTTCCCTTTCACACCAAAACGAGTAACACCTTTGCGCGGAGAGACTTTCAACAAAACAAAATCGCCCTCTGAGAACTCTAAGGGTCTTCGCCTCCTGTCAGCATAAGGATTGGCGTTGAAACCAAGTTGTACACCATAGCTTGATTAGAATCCTCATAATACTGAAGATCATAATCACCTACGATTTCACTCCGCTTCCAATCTTCCAATGCCAAAGATGCTAGGATTCCTGGGGTCTTTCTACTGAGAGCATCCGCTACCACGTTGGCTTTTCCAGGATGATACTGCAAGGTGAAGTCATAGTCCTCCATGTATTCCATCCATCTTCTTTGTCTCAGATTTAAGTCCTTCTGAGTGAACAGATACTTCAAACTCTTATGATCGGAGAAGATTTGGAATTTTACTCCATAGAGGTAGCATCTCCATATCTTGAGAGCAAAAATCACTGCTGCTAACTCCAGGTCATGCGTGGGGTAGTTCTGTTCATGTGGCTTCAGTTGACGAGATGCATAGGCCACCACATGTCCATTTTGCATAAGAACACACCCAAGCCCTCGTCTTGATGCATCGGAATACACCTCGTACGGCTCATCGCTATTAGGAATCGTCAGAATCGGCGCACTGGTTAGTCTAGTCCTCAGTTCTTGGAATGCATGTTCACAATCGACATCCCATTCAAACCTGACTTCCTTTTTAGTCAACCGAGTCATTGGAGCAGCAATACTCGAGAAATCCTTTACAAATCGTCGATAATACCCCGCAAGTCCTAGGAAGCTTCGAATTTCAGCTACGTTCTTCGGTCGTTCCCATTGTAGCACCGTTTCAATCTTTGCAGGATCCACTGAAATTCCTTGTCCAGATATAACATGTCCAAGGAACTTGACTTCTGTCAGCCAGAAATCACATTTCTCTTTCTTTGCATAAAGTTGGTGTTCTCGAAGAGTCTGGAGAACGATCCTTAAATGTTGCTCGTGCTCTTCCCAAGTCTTTGAATAAACCAGGATGTCATCAATAAAGACTATCACAAACTGGTCTAAATATGGGCGGAAGACTCGATTCATCAAGTCCATAAAAGCGGCAGGAGCATTCGTCAATCCAAAAGGCATTACTAAGAACTCATAGTGCCCATAACGAGTCCCGAAAAGTGCTTTTTGGAATATCATCTTCCCTAATCTTCAACCGATGATACCCGGATCTCAAGTCGATTTTTGAGTAGTACCGTGATCCTCCTAGTTGATCAAACAACTCATCGATCCTCGGTAATGGGTACTTGTTCTTCACGGTAACTCTATTCAACTGTCGGTAGTCTATGCACAACCGAAGGGATCCGTCGTGCTTTTTCGCGAACAAGACGGGTGCACCCCACGGAGAAGTCTTTGTTTCGATGAATCCCTTTTCTCGCCAACTCTCCGAGCTGTTTCCTTAGCTCCTTCATCTCCGCAGCGCCATTCGATATGGAGCAATAGAAATCGGAGCCGTCTCCGGAAGTAAGTCGATGCAAAACTCGATCTCTCGATCGGTGGTAAACCGGGCAACTCATCGGGGAATACATCCGTATATTCGCCGACCACGGGGACCTCAACATTCTCCCGGCAATACCGGATTCACCCTCTAGTGCGAAAGGAATGAGAAACAAGCTAAATTCCGTCGTCCCTCCGACACTATGCCTCGATAGTCGCTCTTGATGGCTGGGTTAATGCCTCCACGATACGTTACTATCGTGCGAGAACCGGTAGTCAAAGTAACTCTCATACGGTGGCAATCAACAATCGCCCCATATCTTGATAACCAATCCATTCCAAGCACCACATCAAATTGATTCATGGGAAGGATTATCAAACCGCCTTTAATTTCTCGCTTCCAATCGTGATCACACACGACCTACATATGCTAGTCACCTCCATACATCCCAGTGGAGAGTTTATGGACATTGGGGTCTCTAAGTCATCGGGTTTCAAACCCAATATTTTCACAAAAGAAGTGGAAACAAAAGAGTGCGTAGCACCAGTGTCGAACAAAACTCGTGCAAAAGAATGTGAGATAGGTACCATACCCTCGACAACTGGGTTCCCGGCATGAGCTCCAGAACTTCCCCCGGCCATGGTATGCATCTGCCCCGGTGCTTTTCCTTTTCCTCTTTTGTTGTTGTTAGGCCTCTGGTTTCCAGGCCTGTACTGTTGCTGCGGTGGGGTAGACTGTACTGATACGGAAGTCTGTGGCCGGAAATAAGAGTAGTTCGGTGGACGAAAGACCGGTGCAGGAGGAATTGGCATCTGTGCAGGAAACTGGGGCTGATAAAAAGGCGTGAACTGTGGAAGTCTGTCTTGACTAGGAGCAATGCCCCCTTGATTCTGCGGTAATTGTTGGGCCTGTTGGTGCACCTGTTGGCCTCTGATAGGACAGTTCCTCTTTATATGCCGTAGCTCCCCACAATGGTGGCATTTGAAGCTATAGGGTCCACTTTTCCCACTTCCCGAAGAGCCACTGCTACCACTAGGCACTCCTCCACTACCTTGCCCTTGATCACGACCCTTTTTGTTATTCCTTTGAGGTCCTCCTGAAGTTTTTCCTGAAGTTGCTCGATCTTGGAGGAAGGCGATGTGCTCTTGCTCAACGAGAGATGTTCTTTGCCGCAACCAGGTCTTGTAGACTCTATGCCTTAAAGCTACCACCGATCTCCGGATAACACCTTTAAGACCTCTCTCAAACTTTAAGCACTTCATGCGCTCCGGTTCAATCAAGGAAGGAGCAAAACAGGGACGATCCATTGAACTTAGCTTCATACTCCCGCACTTGTCATGTCTCCTTGTTTGAGGCCCATGAACTCCATGGCCTTTTCATCTCGATAACTTGGAGGAAAGAATTGCTCATTAAAGAGCGCTTCAATTGTTCCCAAGTCATCCCTCTACATCTTGCATTCGCGGATATGCTTCCACCATGCACCGCAAGACCTTCAAACTTGAAAGTTGCAAACTCCACCCAATATTCATTCGGCACTCCCATGGTACTCGGATGCTTATACACCGAGTCGAACCAATACTCGGCTTCCTCGGGGTCCCTGCGTTAGTGAATACAGGAATCGAGCTACGCCAAGACTCACGGAAATAGTCTTTGTTTACGCCCTCCACGGACGTTCATTTTGAGCTCTAGTAGCCATCCCTTGAAAGGCGGCGTACATGGCTTCCATAAATTGCTCATTCGGCATCGCCGTGGATTAGGATTTCTCTGGCGGCGGCATTCTCTTATCCGAAAAGAAAGCTAGACTGTTTTAGTGGTTTTCCTGATGTCATTCATGTATGCATAATTCCAAACCCTAAGGTTCTAAACCAAGGGCTCGATACCAAGTCTTGTCACGCCCGAAACCGGGGTTGGTGACGTGGAGGCTCGTTTAGAAACTTAAACCTGTTAAAAAGAGATTAGCAAAAATTTTAATTTCATTCAAATCCAAAACATCCGGTATTTCCAAACGAGTCCCCCCTTCGATCTGAGGAGATTTAATTTCAAGAACGGTGGTGGAATTTCCAACCAAACCAGTTTAAAACCACGCCACCGGGTACCATATCGAGAATTCCACAGGTGTTTAGCATACATGAATATAATATAAGTAAGTGTGACATCAACCACAATCTAGCAACATTTAAGTTTACAATCCATAATCTCTTATACATGCCTAAAAATAAAGATAGAGGGAATACAACTCTTTGCTTCCCGAAATCAAGTCCACGACACCGGTGAAAGCTATTTATTCCGCCCTACTCCCCGCGTCACCTGGAGGGGTTTAATACATTTATAAATAGGAAAAGGTGAGCGAAAAGCCCAGTAGGATATAATTTTATAAAGCATTTAAAATAAAGGCACTCACGGTCCGAAGATGTACACTCGGAACCGATCATCCCTTTTTTTTTTGAAAAGGGAAACACTCACATAGTAGAATATGTCTATATAATGAAAATGTACAACTCATCATACCACTAATCAAGAAGCGGTAAAATGTCTATCTCGTAAAAAGTGCGAGCCATAGTTCCACTAAACAAGAAGCGGATCCAGACGGGTTTGGGACCTGCCCCCAAGGATGCGATTCCCACATCCCGATCTCGAGGCCATCATGCATTGTATCATTCCTTAAATATTTCATTTTAAGGAATGATACGCTTTGAAATCTCATTTCCAAAATCATTGGAAAACTTAATAACATTATTCATGCTATTTCCTTTAAAATCATTTTCTCTTTAAACATGTTTTGTTCTAAAACATTTTCATAGGCCAAAATCATTTAAAATGAGGCTAACAAGGATATGGACAAGAATATCCTACTGTTGGATATCAAACTGGGCTAGTCTTGAGTTCTCCTAGCCTTCGCTTTCCTTAAGCCTTAATGATTGACTTCTCCACTAGCTTTATCACAAAAGCAATATCTTAGGAAATATCTCTAATTCCTAAAACGAATTAAGGTCAATCATGTTTAATTGTTTCCTATTAGTGTGCCTTTACTCAAATCCAAGTTTCACAATGACTTTATAATTCCATTTAGGGTTCTTTAAAAATTAGAATCCAATCCATAGGTTTGGTTTTCCTATTTAATTTCAGTTTTAAAAACAAGTTTCTAGGGAAATTTCGGCGTGACATGCCCAAGCATAAATAGGAAAAATGCCAAACCTGCAATTCAAATTCAATTTCAATATATATATCTCAGAATCCATCAAAATCGGTTTCTAATCAATTAAACAAGTCCAATAACCGAAAATCCCCAAATTTCATCCAATTTCAACAATAATTGTTCAAATCCAAACCCTAACTCAAATTTATTCAAAATCAAACTTTCTCAAGCTTATAATTCGAATCAAAAGTGGGTTTCAAAGGGTTTTACCTCAATTTAGTTGATGAAGCTTTGTTTCTCTCGGTTTCTCCCAATTTTCGTTTTTTTTTTTTTTTTTTTTTGTGCTTCCCGGCCAAACCGCCGAGAGAGAGAGAGCAAGAGAGAAGAGAGCAAGGAAAAAGAGAGGAAGCCGGTGAGAGAGAGAGATCCCGGAGGAAGGAGGTGGCGGCGTGAAGAAAAATGGAGAAAGAGAGAGAGAGATGGGCATGCGTGGGAGAACCAGAGAAGAAAGAAAAAAAAAAAAAAAAAAAAAAAGAGAGAGAGAGGGGGCTGGAAGACGGGAAGGAAGGGAGGAAAAGAAGAAAAAGAAAAAAAAAAAAAAAGAAAAAGAAAAAGAAAAGGAAAAGAAAAAAAAAAGAAAAAAGAAAAATGTATTAAATTTTAAGTGTATTTTTCTAAAAATCTTTGGGGTGAAATTTTAATTACTAAAAATAACTTAAAGTCCCTTTATTAATTGTAAAAATCAAATTAGGCACACAAATAATCCACAGTTTAGCATAATTAAACATGTTTAATTCTAGAGGGCGTTACACTTGAGGTAGGTCGAATCAGTGGCATATGGTTGAACTGAGGTGAGGTTTTGTTTTGAAATAGAGAGAGTGCTGAAAACAGTAGATACATTTGTGTTCATGTCAGAATGAGATTGAAATGTTAAGTGTCGTTCGATGTGTTGCGACGAATTGTTAGAACAATTTTGAGTTGATTCTTTGGGAGAAGATTTCTTTGGTTTCGGGAGGAAACCGTCAAGTCGAGTGGTGCTCGTTGATCAAGCTTCCTAAGGAGATTCTAGACAACGATGACATTATCAAGGAGGGAGTTGTTGAGTGTGTAAGATCGTTCGGTCCTTTATAATCTTTTAAACTTAGTGAATTGATCATTGTCTGGGCGTGGCCTCCTAGATGTAGGTGTGCGCACCGAACTACGATATCATTTTCTGGTGTGCTTTATGTTTCTGAATTATTTTCCTACATTGTTGTTTTGTTGGTTTAATTTCAGTTTTTCTATTAAAATAGTGTTACAGTAAAGTGTTAAACACTCTTTGTGACACTGACCGGAAAAAGGACTTAACAATTGGTATCAGAGAGGTTCACTAACCGTTTATTTGGTGAAGTTTTGGGATTTTGTCTGTATTGTCAGGTATGGATTTTTTGAAAGAATGTGGCTTAATTTTGCGCCTTGCTCTCCTTGATGGTTCCAACTATGCCTATTGAAAAGCTCGTATGAAGGTTTTCATCAAAGGACTTGATGAGAAAGCGTGGCATGTCGTTCTAACTAGTTGGACACACCCTATCACCAAAGATGATGCTGGAAAAGAAGTATTGAAACCTGAAGAAAAGTGGTCTACGGAAGAAGATTGATTGGTGAATTGCAATTCAAGAGCACTTAACGCCATATTCAACGGGGTGGATGTTAATCAATTCAAACTCATTTCTACATGTGAGTCGACCAAGGAGGCTTGGAAAATTCTACAGACGTCGCATAAGGGCACGACAGTCGTGAGACTATCAAAGCTTCAAATTCTCACTCCTAGGTTTGAAAACTTACGCATGCTTGAAGATGAAACAATTTCTGATTTCAATTTAAAGTTATGTGATATTGCTAATGAGGCTTTTGCACTTGGTGAGAAAATTCCTGAGGAGAAATTGGTGAGGAAGGCATTAAGATTACTCCCTCGAAGGTTTGCTTACAAAGTGACAACTACTGAAGAGGCCAAAGATGTGGGGTCAATAAAGCTTGACGAATTAGTGGGCTCTTTGTGTACTTTCAAGATAAACCTGAATGAAAACACGAAGGAGAAGGAGAAAAACATTGTTGTTGAAACTGAAGTTGAAGAAGTTGAGTCCGATGATGAAAAAGACTTAACCGAGTCCATAGCATGATTATCGAAAGAATTTCAACAAGAAGAACCATACACCAAACTTTGGAAACTCAAACCATTTCTAGAAGAATAAAGTTGCAGTAAATAACACAGAGATGAAGACAAAAAATAGGAGTATTCAATGTCGGGAATGCTACAGTTACGACCACATTCAATTCGAGTGTGCTAACACTCTCAAGAAGAGGAAGAAATCACTTAATGCTACCTGGAGTGATGAAGAATCTTAGGGAAGTCAGGAGTATGATAATGATTATGTGAGTAATTTAGTTGCTTTCAATGTTTATACTGATCAGGGTGTTTCTGTCGACAGTGTCGCAGACAATGTTGTAACACTGCCTGTAACAGATTTTGTGAACAGTGAAAACGAATGAGATTTTTTAAATTCTAAAAGTAATAGTGAAGGTGAGGAGTTGGCTATTGATGCCATACAGGAAGCTTATAAGACAATGTTCAACAAATAGGTTAAAGTGTGTGAAATAAATAAGTCTCTACGCATATGCGTCGATGATCTTGTCAAAGAGAATGATGTGTTGAAGAGAGCTACTGATAATTATGAATTGCTTGTTGCAGAGAGAGAAAAGAAATTGAAGGAAACAAAGGCTGAAGTAGAGAGCACTCAGAAAAATTTAATGATGAATTTCGGCACTACCAAATTGAATCATATTCTCTCTATAGGAAAAGCAAGTTATGATCGTCATAGACTTGGTTATTCTAGTGAATGCTTAACGTTCAAGATAATATTTGTGAAGGAGACACCCGCACCTGACCCTCAAATTATCTTTTGTAAGAAAGTTGTTATTTCATGCCCTCAGCATAAATCAAAAAGGTTTTTCTATTAGTATTATTTTTAACTTTGATGTATTTTGTCAAAAAGGGGGAGAACTCTTAATTCCCCTAACCCCCTTAGTTGGATTTTATCTTTTATCTTGTAATAGGTTCTTTTTGTTAGTAATGTTAGTTTTGCCAAAAATAGCCAAAGGGGGAGATTGTTAGTGCACTTTGTGTTGGCTTATTTTTGGCAAATTGGCTGTAAGATTGACTGACATTGTAAATTGGTGGCCCTCTCAAGGAAAGTCTAGCTATCAAGTTTAATTGCTGGAAATCAGAGGACTTGATTGTTGAAAATCAAGAGTGGACTTTTGTGGAATTGATTGCTTGTGATCTTGAGGCTTGAGGTTGGTCGAATCAGTGGCATATGGCTGAACTGAGGTGAGGTTTTGTTTTTGAAACAGAGAGAGTGCTGAAAACAGTAGAGACGTTTGTGTTCATGTCAGAATGAGATTGAAATGTTAAGTGTCATTTGATGTGTTGCGACGAATTGTTAAAACACTTTCAAGTTGATTCTTCGGGAGAAGATTTTTTTAGTTTCGGGAGGAAACCGTCAAGTTGAGTGGTGCTCGCTGATCAAGCTTTCTAAGGAGATTCTAGGCAACGGTGACATTGTCAAGGAGGGAGTCATTGAGTGTGTAAATTCGTTCGGTCCTTTATAATCTTTTGAACTTAGTGGATTGATCACTGTCTGGGCGTGGCCCTGCAGATGTAGGTGTGCACACCAAACTGCGATATCATTTTCTGGTGTTCTTTATGTTTATGTATTATGTTCTTGCGTTGCTGTTTTGCTGGTTTAATTTCAATTTTCTATTAAAACAGTGTTACAGTAAAGTGTTATAACACTTTTTGTGACACCAACTGAAAAATGGACCTAACAAGGGTAATTTTTCATTAAAGAAAAATTTAATGGAACAGTACGATTTTAGTTAAGTTTTATCGATAGAGAGTGTAGCTCATATGTTTGTTCAAGGGATATGATCAATTACAACTTCAACAAAACGTTAAGATTTAAACGTGTAACTTTTCTGGTGATTTCAAGTCCACCTCTAATATTGAATTGCCAACTTCAATTACCTCAACCAACAGTTTATCATTGTTTATTTTATTTTTAAGAAGTGCACCGTTCTAAGATAAAATTACCCAAATTCACTTATCAACCAACAAACCAATATACCATGTGCAGGAGGGCGGTGTATCATCTAACCGCCAATTCTTTGATGATGAAAACTTAGAAAGGCAAATGGATAAAAGCACAACATGGCGAGTCAACGCTATGCTTGCCTTGAATTGGATGGCCAAATAATTTGCGCCAAAAATGTTTCTTTTAGTTAACTAATACCTGAGATGCTATAGGGGTAAAACTATCATAGCCA
Organism: Morus alba; assembly: GCA_012066045.3. Taxonomy (NCBI): domain Eukaryota; kingdom Viridiplantae; phylum Streptophyta; class Magnoliopsida; order Rosales; family Moraceae; genus Morus; species Morus alba. Next base: position 817,439 of record CP050233.2, read on the forward strand.
AACAAAAGGGAGAGAAATCAAACGATACACCAAAGTTCACCAATCTAGGGGTACGGGACTATGACTTTGAGATCTTAGTCAAAGTAAAAAGCCAAGAGATAAAAAATCTAGATGATATATATATATATTTCCAACCAATGCATGGACGAAAGTATCTAATAAAGAAATAAAATAATTTTCCAAGGAAAAAACTAATGCATGGAGAGCTAAATATTTAATCAGGCATAGTAGTAGCATAGCATCTTCTTCCATGATTGGAAAATAATGCACCGACTTGTGTGCAACAACTGCACCCTTTATAATTATTTGGATGCATATATAAGTACAAAATTAAGCAATCTAACATTTATGAAACTATTATTATAATAAATACCCATTTCTAATTAACCCTACATATAAACAATATATGGATGCAACATTTTGTCCTGTACTCAAATTAAGTATAAAAACGCCAACATATCAATATTCCAAATCGCCCACTCAAAATTAAGGTCTTATTTTCATGTAAAGAGATGGGCGTGTTGATGATCATGGACATGTGCATGTCTCTTTTGTTGCAGCCACTGCCCTTTATTTTGCTCTCAATATTCTTCTACTTGATGCACCTAATTCTATATGAGCTCCGGCGAGAAGTAGTCACTACTCATGAGCTCTCCGGCAGTTGCCATGGCCCCACAACCTACCCTATTATTGGTTGCTTGGTTTCCTTCTACAAAAACCGCCATCGCCTCCTTGAGTGGTACACTCAACTCCTTGAAGACTCAGCAACCAACACCATCGTGGTGCAACGCTTTGGTGCTCGGCGGACCATCGTCACGGCGAACCCCGAAAACGTTGAGTACATGCTCAAGACCAACTTCAACAACTTCCCAAAAGGAAGGCCCTTCACTGAAATCCTAGGGGATTTTCTTGGCTACGGCATATTCAATGTGGATGGAGAGCTTTGGCGCACACAAAGGAAGTTGGCCAGCCATGAGTTCAGCACCAAGTCCTTGAGAGAATACACCGTGAACACGTTTGCAGAGGAAGTCGAAAACCAGTTGTTGCCCTTTATGGAGTCCTTGGCAATGGAAGAGAAAGTGGAGGACTTGCAGGACTTGCTTAGACGCTTTGCGTTCAACGTCATATGCAAGGTTTCTATGGGGATTGATCGGTGGTCCTTGGATCCGTCTGCGCCTGTCTCACCCCTCGCGAGAGCTTTCGACGCAGCATCAGAGATATGCGCAAGGCGCGGGGCTGCTCCTTTGTTCTTGGTTTGGAAGATCAAGAGATGGCTTGGAGTTGGATCAGAAAAAAGGCTCAAGTCTGCCGTTGAACAAGTACATGCTCATGTCATGGAAATAATTCATAAAAGGAAGACACAACTAATATTTGAAGGAGAAGAGTCTAGTGCTAGTGAAGATCTTCTGACTCGGCTGATAACAGCCGGGCACGGCGAGGAGGTGATTAGAGACATGGTGATAAGCTTCATCATGGCGGGGAGGGACACAACTTCAGCAGCCATGACATGGCTCTTCTGGTCGCTCTCATGTCACCCGGATGTGGAGCAACAAGTGGTCAAGGAGATAAATGATATTGTTAGAGAAAGACGACGGCTAGATTATGAATCATTGAAGGAGTTGAAGATGTTGAAGGCATGTCTTTGTGAGTCCATGAGGCTTTACCCACCTGTGGCGTGGGACTCAAAACATGCCGTATCAGATGATTTGTTGCCGGACAGTACTCATGTCAGGGCGGGAGATAGAGTGACCTATTTCCCCTATGGGATGGGGAGAATGGAAGCTTTGTGGGGAAAAGACCGGTTCGAATTTAAGCCGGACCGGTGGTTCACTGAACCGAACAAAGAGAGAGGGGCTTTGAAGAAGGTATGTCCCTTCAAGTATCCAATTTTTCAGGCCGGGCCAAGGGTCTGCCTTGGAAAGGAGATGGCCTTCATTCAGATGAAATATGCGGTGGCTTCAGTTCTAAGGCGGTTCAAGATCATACCGGTTGGTTCAGATAGGCCGGTTTTTGTGCCGCTACTGACAGCCCACATGGTCGGCGGCTTCAAGGTTTCCATTAGCAAGAGAGAAGTACTTACATAGACCTAAATAAATCATTGTCATTAAATTAGTAAGGTCAAATGGTCCTGATTTAAGATTTGTTGGGACGGCATAACATGCCACATGCTTCTGTGTAATTTAAGTGGGAGGAACCAATTGTGTACAACAATCATACGGAAAACAACTATGTACATAAGTTGTTCCAGAACTTCCTAGATCATGATCATCAACATCACAAGTCAGATGCCAAATATTTACATGGAAGAACATATACCGTGAAGTCAGGACACGGTAAGGTTTCTATAAATCCTGGTCAGAATATTGCACATGCGTGTTTGGAACGATTACTTCACATGTTCTTTCCCAAAAAAAAAAAAAAAAAAAAGTGGAGGAATATTTTTTGTTAATAATATTCATTGATCAGAATTCAAAGTAGAGAATTAACCTCGTTTGTTTACTACAATAGACCATTTTGTTTTATATATACATAATAATACGTCGTTTTATTTAAAGCGGGATCATAGCTTAGTCATCGATTCCTCAGGCAGTTGGTAAATCAACTTTTTTCAACGGCTATTGCTATAGAAGGGCTATGAGCCTACTACTAGGGCACTTTATGATCATTATAAGAGTAATTTTTCCGAATTAAGAAGGTGGTGGTGGTGGATATTAGATATCAATCAACAATGTGATATTACAATCTTAATTTGAATTATAAAATTTAAGCCTTAGAGTGACAAGCTTCCAAATTGCTTATTCCAGTCCTCATAGGTACCAAGTTCATTCAAGGAAACTGAAGGCCTCACCTCTCGCAATGCATGCTCGAAGTCCTGTATAAGAAAAGCAAATAGGGTTTAAAATAATTTTTCTGAAAAGAATCTAAATGGAGAATTCTAAAGGTAAAAAATAAAAATAAAAATAATTAAATAAAAAAAAACCTTATCAGGAGTGTTTTTTTTTTAATATATATTTATTCAAATGACTTCAGGTTTTGTTAGTTATATATATATATATATATATATATATATTTGTGTGTATTCATTTTGAAGTGACATTAGTAGTATTCCTACCGTGAAAAGCTCTATAATTAGAGATAAAATTACAAAATTCTCGAAGTTCAACTTTGCATTCTTGAGAATTGCGAAAGTAACTCTCAATTGCCAGTGCAAGATTCGGTCAAAGCTAGACATGATGATTGATTTCAAATAAAGTTAGAAATAGTTGTGAACAAACGATTGTCAAGATAAACTTATAATCTAGTCTATTTTATAACATTGAGTCAATCAAAGGTGTTAGGATAAATTTTAAAGGGATTGAAAATTCAAAGAGAGATTTTTGTAATTTTTGAGAATACAAGATTAAACATCTAATTTCACTTAATTAAACTCCGAGGCGAATCTTCCAATTTTCCTTTAATTAGAACAAAAAAATCTTTTGAGTTTTGCATTTTGTGCTTGATTTTTACCTGAAGAGTTACTGGTCGCATATCCTCCTTTTTCAGCTTTGTTATTTCTATGCCTCGTTTTAAAGCCTCTCTCAGCGGACCCATTGACGCATCCTTCACCAAGTTTTTCATGTCTGAACCTGAATACCCTGTAAAGCAATACTTCACTATAATAAAATACAGTCGAGAAAATAATAAAATAAACCTGTAAACTATGTGGATTAGATAGATAGTACCTTCGGTTAATTTGCAAATGGTATCAATGTCCTCCTTTTCAAGTTTGAATAGTCCATCCTTCTCTAGAAGATTTTGTACAATCCAGGCTCTCGCTTCTTCATTGCCACTAACATCTGGTTAGCCTCGAATTTGAAGTAATGAAGATCATTAGTAATTGAAAAACTAGTCCTAATTGTACCTGGTGAAGGTAAAGGGATATAAAGTCTCTTAGTAAGTCGCCTCCGTGCCGCTTCATCAAGTTCTTGGGGTCGATTTGTCGCTCCTGAATAAGGTGTCCATTTGTGGATTACAGTGCAGTTTATGATAATTATTGTGTACCGTGTAGTTAAAAAAGAAAAAAAAAGAAAAACAAAAAAAAAGAGGTTCAATAAGCACCTATAAGCAGAATTTGTTCACTGCCACTGTCAAACCCTTCCATTTCGATTAGGAATTGTGTTTTAAGCCTTCTACTTGATTCATGCTCACCTTCTGACTTGCGCTGCAACCGTACAAAGTTTATATTAAACGAAATATTAAAAAACAAGGACTGCTAGATCACATGTGAGTTCCGAGATCTAATGTTGTTATTTAATAAAACAAGTACAGTACCATAATTACCCTGAAAGAAACAGAAAAGGCTATAGTAGTATAATGAAATTGCTAGCAATTAATATTAGAAGTAGTCTGTAATTAGACAAATAGCAAGCTAAGTCAACTTGTAATTAGTTTTGTTAGTTATAATTAGCTAAGTTTAGCCGTACAAGTTGTTGGTTAGTTATAACTTATTTTTACAACTTGCTTATTACTATATAAGCTAGTTTTCTGTACTGTTTCAACAATTAATGAGAAATTCAGATAATTCCCAAAATATCTTTTCTCGTTTGCTTTCTTGAGAGTTTCTCTTCTAACAATTAACTTCCACGTACGTGGGAAGTACCTTCCTTGGGCTCAGAGAGGAAAAAAAATTGCAAATTTGGAAGTTATCGACATTATCACCTTTTTGAAAGTAACTTTTCATATTTAGAAGACTTATCCAAGTTAAGAGGATTGAATCTACAGGGGCAACTTAGATTTCTTAATGCTGCCTAAGACTCAGAACATTCTTACCTGAGATAGAAGTGAATCAATTTCATCAACGAAAATCACAGCCGGCTGACGACAACTGGCAACTCCAAATAGGGCCCTCACTAGTTTTTCACCTTCTCCAATCTGCCAAGGTCATTGAAACCGTCCAAATTTAGAAGGTTTTATCCAGACTGTATAACTTACAGAGAAGAGAACCAGGTAGTAATATCTTGGTAAAAACAGGGAAAGGGGTCCCGAAGATCACTTTCTGAATTATTAGATAAAATGCAGGAAAATCCAGATAAATATAAAATCTAACAACAATGATGGTAGTGTTACCTCAGATTACAGTAAAAACATTTTTGTTTCCTTAAAAAAAAAAAAAAAAAAAAAAAAAAAAAAAAAAGATTTCAACTTCAACATATCTAATCAATTCAATTGTTTTTTTCAGAAAGAAGAATGAAAACAAAAAACTTGTAGAGGAACCACATACTATAAAGCTAACAGAAATAACACATACCCACTTGCTCGTCAGTGAACTGGCAGATATGTAAAAGAAGGTAGCTTTCGCCTCTCCAGCTATGGCTTTTCCAATCATTGTTTTGCCTGTTCCCTAAAGCACAACAGGTGTACACGTCATTGGCCAAAAATGCATGTGCCCCTGCTGCTGAAGAGAAATCAATACTTACTGGTGGACCAAAGAGGAGAAGTCCTTTTCCAGGAGAACGACATCCTCTAAATATATCAGGACGTAATAAAGGCCAAATCACCATTTCTGTCACACATTTTTTAGCATGCTCCAGACCAGCTGCAAATATTTTTATACGTTTTAACGTTAATCAGGACAGCTTCAGAAACAGCAACATGTAGGACAACTCGAAACTCTGAAGGCATTTTGAAGCAGCTATTACCAATATCGTCCCAACGAACATTGGGATCCTTGTGCATAATCTCATTGCTAACATGTTCAAGGAGACGAGGCTCCAGATTTCTTAATTTTTCTGGAAGCTCGCCATCAGGACCACATAGCATGTCCAAACTAAGATCAACATACTCAACACTTTAGTAATTTGCCATCATCATCAAAATCCAAAACTATAATGAACGAGGGGAAAGGAGGAAAATCAGGGTGAGGGCAATGGACAAAAGGTTACATAGAACATGTAAAAAAAAAAAAATTCTAGAAGCAAATAAAACTAAAATTCAGCCCATTTCCGATAAGAGAAACAATTACTAAGAAGGTATTCAGGTTGAAATTCAAAGGGCTAGTAATGTTAAAAGTATATTATGTAGACAAACTAATGTGCTGAAACTCCTCATGCCACTTCCAAACAAATTATAGTAGATAAAACCAATGAAACCAAACAACCGCAATTTGTGCGGAGCATGTGAGGTTAAAATTTTTGAACACTACCTGTACTACCATCCCACACCACTTACCATCTCTTTGTTGTGTCATCTAATGTGTCCTCAGTCTTTCCAGCAATTCGTGAAGTCACATTCCCTGAGTTGCCACCATTGGATCTGATAGGGGGAATAAAATTACCATGAACACCGCGGCGTGAAAACCCATATGGTCTCCCACCATAACCCCTTGATGCATTACCATCACTCTGCAGAGAGACAGAAGCATTTGGGGATCCAGATAACCCTCTTCTTTGCCTTGCATCCATTTCCTATTTATGGAGTTCAAAGAGAAATTAGGTCAGAATTAATACGAAATAGATGATATACATAAAGTTAACCAAAGTTCCACGATAACTAATTATTCATTGACCAAATAAAAAGTACTTCTTTGCATGGCTAGAGGACAGTGCATAATGAGTTACTTCTACCTAAACTATGACTGATAAAGTTCTTCTATTTTATAGAATCAAACTAATCCATACAGCAGCAATATCAAGGAAATAGGGGTTCTAACGTGAGAGAGGCAGAAAGTGAAAAGCGTCTCCTAAGGCTTGTATGGTACAAACATCAAAACTGAGAAAAATTGCTGTGAGAAGTGTGAAGCATACTAATTTTGCTTTCGCAGTCACAAATCCATTGCCATTAGCGGCGGCATTTTCTTCAGTGCTTGAGGGGGAATTCATCTTGGGGCTACTAATGTCCACCTGCACACGTTTTGCTCCCAGGGCATTTCCATATGCTCTTTCTTCCTCTTTGGCTTTTTGATAAGACAAGGAAGTTTGACCTTTGATTTGCTTGTTAAATGGCATCGGCTTTTCTACCATAATGCAGTCCTCGCAACTGCTACTTCCAGAGGTCAAATAGTCCTTGGATGTGCCATTACCTTCCCTTGAGATGTTGTTTCTGAACAATTTCATTTTTGCTTGATTCGTAGTTTTCAACACCTTGCTACTCAACTTATCCTGCGTCTTCAATTGATTTTCCTGAGGTGAAAAGAGTTCTTAATTAGCATGAAAACATAAATGTCAAGAAAATGCGTTAAGACAAACCATATAAAAATTAATGTTTGGAAAATTAATACCAATTCATTTACAGACATTCCCCTTGGCTGCTGAACAAGAGCTCGAAAGTATTTCGACTGCTTAATCTTCTCAATGTCAATATCTACTCTTGTGCTGAAAACACATCCAGGAGCTTTCTTTGCCAGCTCAAATGCTTTTCTGGAGGAATATACCATTCAAACTATTACCAATTTTAAAGAGAAATCTAAAGCAATACAAAATGCAGCTTCGTAACACCAAATGTAGCTTTGAAACGCTTCTAAACCATTCAGAGATCGAGAAAATTGATTGCAAACGCCATTGTGCGTATCTCAAGTCTTACATCGTTTCTACGAGTACCTTATTCAGAATAAAAGCACTGCAAAGTTACTTTCTGAGTAAATCTACTTGAAAATGCACCCTGAGACCTCTATCTTAGATATTGTTACTATACTATTAATTATGTGAGCAATTGAGCTCAAAATAGTGGACATGAAACTAAAATTATTACTTGGCTGGTCATCTCCCAAACGCTTCCAATTTAGAACTTTCAATCTCCTTAAATGAATTCATACCAACAAATCTCCAGCAGAATGTTTAGGTCCAAAATAAAAAACACATTGAACAAACCAAAATGAAAACTTAATGAAGTGCTAAGACTTGAAAGCTTCAGAAGTTGATCATCACCTTCCAATTGAAAGCATTTTCCATGAAATGAGACTTAGGAAACTCAGAAACCAAACCAAAGAATAAAATTCAAGAACCACGAGACTTAATTCTCTAGAATTCGAGTTTCATCTTCAAATTCAAATCACTTTCCATGAAAAAAATTGTACTTAGAAACCTAAATTCCAAAATGTTCAACAATAGAGAGAGAGAGGCGCAGAGAGAGAGAGAGAGAGAGGCGCACCGATCGGAATCGTGAACGAGGGCGCGGCGAGCGGAATCGACAATGGAGAGAGCTTGGCGGCGGATTGGACGGAGGAAGGAGTGGTCGAGGTCGGAGAGAGATTGAGAGTCGAGGAAGCCAACGAGGCGGAGCCCCAGGACATGAGCCGCCGAGAAGTCGCGCCTCTCGAGGGCGGCTTCGGCGCCGAAGAGGAGGAATGGAGCCTCTTGAGGTTGTCGTCCACTTGCTTCCGCCAGGACAACTCCTCCGCTGCCGTCATACCCGGCGCCGGCGACGACGAACCACTCTCTCGCTTTCCTTCTTGCTTTCCCGCCATTTTTTCCATGTACTTTTCGTCTTCACCTTCTCAGACAGGAAGTCGAAGCCTTTAAAAACCACGAAGGAACGCGCGGTTTTATTGTCGTTTGGCTTTTCTCATCCATTTTTCGATTAGAACCGTTGTTTGGTTTTCTCCTTCATGTCGCTGTCGTTTTACATTTTTTCTATATTATACGTAGTCGTGTGACGGTGTTTCTCTAGTTGTCGTCGTTTCATAGTGTAAATGTCCTGCTCTTATGATTTTGTTGTTCTATATGTTGTTCCCACGGTTTCCTGTCGACTTTGCGTTTGTTTTTTAAGTTTTCAGAGTAACATTGCAGTTTTCTTATTTATTGTTGTTTTAAAATGTCCTCGGTTTTTTAAGTTTTCTGTCGTTTTTAAATGTATTGCCGTTTATAAGGTTGATGTCTTTTTATTGTTTTCATCTTTCTATATGCTTTCGTCGGTTTGCGTTTTCTGTTTTTTTTTTTTTTTTTTTTTTTTAGTAGCCATTTTTCGTTGTTGTTTTCCTTGAATGTTGTCGTTTTTTGTTTTCCGCCGTTGTCTCAATTTTAGGTTGTTTTAATGTTGTCGTTCTTGTGGTTATTGGGTTTTTTGTCGTTCTAAACTATATCGTTTTTTGGTTTATGTCGTTTTATATGTTGCTATCGTTTTGTCTATCTATAATATCGTCGTTTTGATCTTAGCTTATGTCGCTTTAGTGGCTGTTTGGTATAAAGATAACCTAAAATTATAATTCCGAGTTCAAATCAGTATTTATTTATAAAAAGTAAAAAGTGATTCTGATTTGACTCACTCAAAATTAATGTTTAATTGAGATGATTCTGATTTAAAGTTTAAATTCTCATATGATGTTTTAAATTATGAAAATCACCCACCCCATGATTTTAAATGGTTTAAACCCATGATTCTCGTTTTGATTTCAGAATCATAATTTGAACCTAAAATTATATATCATGATTCTAAAATCAAAACTAGAATCACCTTAATTTAAATTCTTAAATCAAACGAAGCCATAGTGTTGTCGTCCTTTTACGTGTTCTTGCCGTTCTCTCTTTGTTATGGTCGTTTCAAGCTTACCCTTTTATGTGTTCTTGCCGTTCTCTCTTTGTTATGGTCGTTTCAAGCTTACTGTCGGTTTAAGATGTTTTTACGATATTACCATCAAAACGCGTTCAATATAATTGAACATGGTCGCAGGCATACTCAAATGAGAATTCCGCAACTACACCTTAAAAGTTTACAGTTTGAATCGCCCCGCCCCGCAATTTCAACAGAAAGCCAAAAAAGTTAAACCGCAATAAAGATTTCTTCTTTGATCTTGTTTGCCAATATTTCGACATTTTAAACTCAAAGACCAAAGTTATACAAGGAAATAACTGAAATAACTAAGCACATATATAGTTATCGTTTCTCTATTTGTACATAAACCATAATCAGCACAGAAGCAAGGACAACTATCAAAAGGAGCTACAAAGACTATTATCTGATTTCCTACGCAAGAATCGCAGTCATATAATAGAATGCTTCATCTTCCAGAAAGTACGCCAACCTTAGTTCTCGAGTGAAAGGTCTAACAACCAGAATGTCCTTTCAACAGCTCAAGAAATCTGCTTCACCCGCTTCACGTACTTCCCGGAGCATCACTTCCGGTAACTGGCTTGCGGTTCAAATAACGGATGACCGCATCTTCAACCCTGATACAATTGATGACAAATTAATGTATGCACGCACTGACCACACTAATCTAACTGAAAAATGTTTTTGTCAAATCTAAACATTGAACTTGATAGTACCCAAATGTAGGGGGCGTGCGTGTGGGGGTGGGGTGAAGTAACAATAATATTGGCTACTAAATGGCATGCTTGAGGACTCTTAGGGGATGAGAAAGATTTTGGAAACATAATGTTAAAAGCACTTTCAATTGGTTGACTTCTGACCAAATTTATCCATTAGCACCAGAGGATTATATGTATGGATGAGCTTAAAGATAATCAACGACGACAAAGAATGAATGAGCTTACCATGGTTGATTGAAGAAATCTGCGCGGCGTTCTTTTTCAGCACTGCGACTTCCTTCTCCAGTTACAAGCTTCAGATCTTTGCTCTGGGATTCAATCAACGTGTTAATAAATTCCACGGGTGACTGGCTAAAGCCCAGGAAAAAGGCCCGCCTCCTACGGTGCTCGTGGATTTTTCTTATTGCTGCACATATAGCTTCATCGCAGGAATCAATCTCTTTGCACTTCTCTGCATTGGCCAACAGAACAGACAATTCTCTCTGAATAGGGAAAGGCACATCAACCAACACATCATAGCAAGCAGTTCCGACCGGACTGTTTCCCGAAAGCTTGATCTTGTGCTCCAAATGTATTGGCTGTGGAGGGAACAAATGCTGAGATATCTTCTGTGAGACCATGGTGAATTTCATCTTATCTTCACCAAAAACTTTCTGGAGGGGTGGATCGCAATTGAAAAAAGAAGGGTCATGTGGGTTCTGCAATTTCCTAGCCTTTACATACTGCCAAATAGCGGCTATTATTCTCGGACGGGTATCAACCTCAATACCAAGAACATCCACTAGAGGTTGTGAGAGCTTGAACTTCTCAGGCACATAGTTCATTTCCAGCCGTATATTCACAGTAAACTCTTTATCCCCTTTTCTCCTCACCTCAAAGCCCTCATGAGGCGCAGGAGTTCGTGCATTTTCCCATATAATAATGTGATTATCAGGATATAGTCTCTGGTCCAACGAAATGGTTACTCTTTTGAAGAACGAGGAGAACTTGGGGTAAAGGGGGTTTGTCTTCTGAACCACACCAGGCTGATCAGGATCAATCCCATCTTCCAAAAGCCGCCCAACAATCTTAAGAGTCCAAGTAGGGGGCTCAGCATTTGGCTTCTGCGGTATTGTCCTAATCTGGTTAGCAAAAGTGTTGAACACATAAATTCTAAGGGTTTTCTGGATGCAAGGAGAGGTCTTGAGTGCCTCTTGGATGTCAACTTTCTTTCTGTTGAGAGCAGCATCAACACGAGCCTCAAACTCAAGAAGCTGCGTGTAAAGAGCGGATTCGGGGAGAATGGCAGCCACTTTGTCTTGCAACTGCTTCTCAGGAAGCTTCTGCTTCTTTCTACGAGCCGCTGCAGGGGTGAGCTCCATGGTCCTCAACGGCGACATCATGGTGGGAGAGGTAAGACCAGGAGGGCGTACAGGAGGCTTCTGAGGAATCCGTTTCATGCCTGCACTGCCAGGGGTCGACAGGCCGGGCGAAGACCCCATATTAGCAATTACTTGATTCTGATTAAGGGTCAGCCCCTGAGCCTGCAAATGAGCTTGGAACTGAGCATGAGCTGCTTGAACCTGAGCTTGGGCATGTGCCTGAGCTTTTGACTGTGCCTGGGCAATGGCCTGTGCTTGGGATAACTGAAACTGATTTTGAAACCCAGCAGCAATTTGTGCTTGAGCTTGTGACTGCGGAAAATTCGGGTTTCCACCCATATTTGGGGCTACCATATTCGCATTACCAAAGGGTGACGAAGAGGCCCCAAGGTTCTTTGGTGGGTTATTACTATTAGCTGACATAATTCTACTCAAACCGCACAAAAAAAAAAGCAGAAATCTAAATCCAGTAAAATTCTAACTTACTACATTCAAAACCTGAATTCCAATAACAAGAATACTAGACCCCGAAAATAAAGAAACAAGCATGAAACTTTACGCAATTTTTTGCAAGCGAGAAACGGAAAAGGTTCAAAATTACAGGAAATTCAAACCTCTGAGACCTTGAAAAGCTCCAAATCTATAGGAAACCACTGTGGATCGAGAAAGAACTTTAAAACACGAAATGGGTAAGAAACCCTAGCGCGAGATGCTCTAAATTAGAAGCGAAATATGCCGAATTGGTGAGTTTAAGAGAATACCCGGATCATGGAAAAGCTCCTACATAAACATTTCTTCGGCAATCAATTGAAATTTGGGGAAGTGGACGAAATGGAAAATCAGGGAATTGGAGAGACACAGAAAGGAGTTGAAATGAAATAAGAGACGAAATGGGAAATACCGAATCTTACAGAGTGTGAGGACTGGAGCAGTGCAAGGTTTTTGAGCTTTCTGGTTGTTTTGCCTTCGTCCACCTGAGGCCGGCGAGTGTGATCCAAGACTGGCCCCCTCTGTACTTTTTCCCCTCATGCGTGATTGGGTTTTTGGGTTCCTAATTCCTATAAGGAAAAGGCAAAACGGCCAAAACTCTTTCTTTTTCTTTAATTTTTATTTATTTTATTTTATTTTTATAATGAGATCACTATGATGGTACATGCATATTAGAAATATACTCGATCTTTTTAGGCAACATTTACCGTGGAACACTCTAAAAAATTCACTAGTGAGATTCTCAGTTGTTAGATCAATTTTTTAGGGGTTGTTTTTTACCACAAAACTTAAAAAAAAAAAAATTGAAACTCAAGTTACAACGGGCTTGTTTGGTGAGGTACTTTTTGAGTGAAAAACTCAAATAAAGATAACGTGAGTTATAATTTTATTTGAGTTCATGTTCTTTTAAGTTTGAACTCGAGTTTGAACTCGAATTTGAACTCGAGTTTAGAACTAAAACTCGAGTTTAAGTTTCCCCTTCAACTCGAGTTCAGAAACTCGAACTCAAGTTAATGAACAGTATTTTTCTATTCTTAAAAATGCTATAACTTTTTCGTTTTAATTCTGATTTAGATGATTTTTTTTCTATGCGTTGACAACGAAAATACGAATAAAACTAGACCCATATACCTTATTAAAATTTTTCATCAGCATTGAGTTTTTATTAAAATACTATCTAAAAGTAAATTTAAGTTTTGACTTACTCAAACACAAACTCAAAAAAGATTCTTATCTCAAACCATAACTCAAATGTACACAACCAAACACAAACTTAAGTTACAACTTCAACTCAAGTTATAACTCAAACTCAACTCAAAATCTATACTCAAGTTACCTAACTCAAAAATATCAAAAGAACAAGCCCAACTTTATTCAAGTTCATGTTCTCTTAAGTTCTAATTTTATTTAACTTTACACAACTTTATTCAAGTTACAACTTCAACTTAAGTTATAACTCAAATTCAACTCAAAAACTACACTTAAGTCACACTCTAAAAAAACATGCCCTTATAGTTAGATATGTATAATTTGTATTAAAAAATTTAAAACTTATCACATAGGATTATTTTTATTGTAGATCTGACCGTTAAAAAATTAATCTACTTATAAAAAAATAGAGTTCACTAATAGGTTTTTTGAGATATTCTACTACTATTTTTATAACGGTTAAAATTATTTATGCTACATATATGTATATATGTTTTTTTATTTTAATGTGATTTTAATTAATATAACAAGTCAGAAACATAAATACTGATATGAGATGCTATCATAAAAAAGATCCTTTAAAAGTGTTCAATAAATAAAGAATTTTACGCTAAGTCTGTAAAAATAAGAGAACATTAGGTGATGATCGGTTTGACCACCCTTTTCTAATTAATGGCAGACCTTTTTTTTGAATAGTTGATCGATTTTTTTCTTTTAGATAATTATCTTTTTTTTACCGTGATCAACCAATGATTTATCAGTGATAAATTAGTGTAATATTGATTTTAATTAACTTTTTCATACTTTAATATACGAGTTTAATAAATATATTTATTATTAATAAGAAAAATTATTAAACTTACTTTTAAAAGTGTATGAATCTAAATTTTATCACTAACTCTTAATTAATATATTTTTATTAATATAATTATTTAACTAAAAATAGTATTAATTAAAAATAAAAAATAAAATTTAAGATTCATACATTTTTAAAAAATATTTATCAATATAGAACTATCTCAGGTTCTTAAGTTATGCTTCTGATTATATCACATATATCGTAACATTGAATAAATACACACCTAAGGAAAGCGAATCATGATTTTGTAGTTCTATCAGTTGAATTATTACTTTCTAAAAGCATAAAACAAAAAATTTATAAGTAGATATTACTATAAGGATCTTCAGGAGAAGATAATACTAGTCCCAGTTAAATTATCATTTTTTTTTTTATAATTAGTTAAATTATCATTAGCATATATAATACGTCGTATCAAAGAATGCTAATTATTTATAGGAACACTATGCAAGACGACGGGCTTCATTGTGAGTCCCAACCTAAAACCAAAATGAACTCCCACTTGTGCCCTTCACCAGTGGTGCTCATTCTCCCTATCAATTACTTATTCCTCATTTCGTCAGTATATATATATATATATATATATATATATATATATATATATATATATGCACATAATTTTCCCTTATTTTTTAACAAGTGACGTTTGGTCTCTCAATTTTTTTCCTAATCAACTAATGTTTTAACATATTTGGCCCCTCGTAATAAGATTGATGGTGGTTACAAAATAATAACGATGTGTGCAAAATTATTAAATATATACATATATTTTGAAAGGAAATTTGCATTACAAATAATAAAAGATATAAACACCGACGCGAATGATCCTAAAACGTAAATAGAGTTGACCCGGTTCAACCAATTAAGTTTTGAATATATTGAACGTTTAAGAGGAAACTGTCTTTGTTTATTTTAACTGTCACAGAAGTAAAGAAAGAAAAAAAATAAAATTGAAAGAATAATTCAAGGGAGGAAATGTTTTTTCTGCAGTACGCTTCCATTAATTGAAGAGCAAATATACTATATATAGGCAAATACACCAACAATAGTAATAATTAAGTCCACTACTCTGACCACTACACCATGACTCTATGTAATTACTAAGTACTAAGGGTGTTTGTCGGTTAAAAACCGTTAGTTTTGGTCGGTTCGGTAGTCAAACTGACCATGTCAATTTTTAAAAGTTGAAACCGAAACCGAACTGCACCTAATAGTTTTCAGTTCAGTTAACCGAACTTCAATTTCGATTCAATTTCAGTCGGTTTTGGTCGGTTTTCAGTTTTAGTAATCAGGAAGATGACCTCAGTTAACCATCAGGTTACCAGCATCTTTAATTGCATTTTTGACCCGCAAGTACGAAAAAATGTAAAACTTTCATTCAATGCAAAGTTGCAAACACGTAATCACAATAAATGGATACAAAGCACAGCATAAAAATTGATAATTGTAGAAACAGAAGTTTAAAAACATTTAAATTGTCATAAGTAAAACAAAAAAAAAAAATAAAAAAAAAATTTCATCTCAGTTGGTTCGGTTTTTAACCGACTCTCTACACGCAAAACCAAAACGGAACTGACTTTTAAGGAAGTCGGTCAGTTAACCGAACCAACTATGTTCGGTTTCACATGACACCATCATTTTTTGTTTTGAGCGGATCAGTTCTTCGGTTAGTTTCAGTCGGTTCGATTTTACTGTTTTTTTATACACTCAGTATAAGTACTAACTAACGGATAAAAGAAAAATAGACACCTAAAGAGTAGCCTGCTACGATTACCACTTATTACAACAAACTCCAAATGACACCAGAATAAATAAAAACAGTTCCTAAAGACCCGGTCAAACGATGACCACATGACTATTTTATTCAACATTAACAAGCCTAGTAAAACATGACACCCAACTTAAAAGCAAATCATATTGATCCCGTAGTTAGTTTTGTAACCACAGTGGTTTTGTTGCTGATCTAGTGGTTACATAACTGCCGAAACAACATTAATATTTGTATATAGGTACGCTTTGCAAGACGACAGTCTCCACTGTGAGTCCCGGCCCGAACCCAAACAGAACTCCCCACTCGAGACCTTCGCCGGTGGTGCTCATTCCCTCTTGCAACGACCTTTTCCTCATCTCGTCTAGTATAAAAAACACGCACGCACTCGACATATTCCCATACTCGCTCAGCACATGCCATGTAGTCCTAAGCTTCTCTTTCCCCAGCTTAGCTCTCGCTTCGATCGCCTTGAGAATGGCGGCGCCACCAGGATGCGGCGCCCAAAATATCGAGATCCAGTCGCTTATCCCGAATGGCCTAAACGCATCATCCAGACATGTCTCAATGTTGTCGCCGATCAGTTGGGGAACTTTCGGCGACAGATAAAATGTCATGCCAACTTCTCGTATATGTCCCTCAATTGTGCCTTCCGACTCGGGAAGAATAGTTTGCGACGATGAAACCAGGCGAAATAATGGCTTTTCACCAAATGACAAACCATTAGTGCCGGCATGATCGGCACCGATAATGACGGCCGCCGCGCCGTCTGCGAAGATTGCTTGGCCTACGAGGTTTGCCATATCTTCCTCGCATGGCCCACGAAAGGTGGTGATTGTGATTTCAGAGCACGCGACAAGAACCCGAGCACCGGGGTTATTCTCGGCGAGGTCCTTGGCAATGCGGAGGATGGTGCCTCCGGCGAAGCAGCCTTGGTGATAGAGCATTACTCTCTTGACAGACGGTTTTAGGCCGAGGGACTTGATCAGCTGGTAATCGGCGCCGGGCATT
Source organism: Morus alba (assembly GCA_012066045.3). NCBI lineage: Eukaryota > Viridiplantae > Streptophyta > Magnoliopsida > Rosales > Moraceae > Morus > Morus alba. The sequence goes on from CP050233.2 coordinate 834,377, forward strand.
TCAACGCCGGATGTTGAATTGAAGACGAGGTGGGTGATGTTAGATTTTGGTTGGCCCCACTCTTTGATCGCAGCCGAGGCTGCTTTTTCAGCGAGCTTTGGCATCTCCACTATTTTCATGTCTAGACGTGCGTCCAGAGATGAGGCATTGTAGACACCAAAATTTGGATTTGCTTTGAGGATTTATTCTGTCAGGTGCATGTATCGCTTCGTTATCATTGATTTCTCGCCTGCATGCATAGTAACATATATTTAATATGATGATATCTATGTTTGATATATATAATATCATGAACGTAGGTGTGTGTGTGTGTGTGTGTGTGTGTGTATATATATATATATATATATATATATATATATATATATATATTTTTGGTCTAATATATATAAGTTTGTAGTTGGTAAGTTTTTACTTACAAATGCATTTGAATTTCTCTTTCAACGTCGTCTTTTGTTCAGAATTAGTGACTCTAAAATAATAATCAGGATAATCAGCTTGGTAGACGCAGTTGGATGGATTGGCTGTGGCAATGGAAAAAATTGAAGCTAGACCTTGATCAGCTTGTCCATTCACCGCTTGAGTTTCCGCCATGGTTGCCATTGACGATAATGCTTTCTATAAAATGTTATAATATAGCTTAATAATTATGCATCACAAGATGAAAGAAGAATGTATATGCATCACAAGATGGATACTTCTCTTGTCATTGGCCTTGGGTTTTATAGACGAATGCGAGAAGAAGAGTGACAAGCACTGAGACATTTTATAAGGATAGTAAATTTGGACTCGTAATAATACATATTATACTATTTGTTAATTTTTGCCAACCAAATGGACCTATCGTATCTTTATTGCATTAAATATACTTTACTATATGGAAAAAAAATTATTGAAATAATCTGCATCAATGATGCCCTGCCTACTTAGCTACTATATATTTGCATAATTTTCACATGATACCACGCCTACCTACTGTATATTTGCAGATATTTTTATTCTATTAATTAAGAAACTCTGGCAATAATAATTTTAATATAATTAAATCTAGATATCATTGTTTTTTCATATATAGATCTATATTAATTATTCTATGTCTAGATTTTGACTGTGGCAGAACATTTTATTTAATATTGGAACTAATTTAGAACTTTTTGTTTTGTTTGGAGACTAAATTTAGTATAAGTTTTGACACAATGACTATTTCTAAAGTATAATATATTATGACGCATCACACTTTATTTGAGGCAACTCACTTACTAACATAAATTCACACATCAAATTATTACTTTTTAATTAAAAGCAGGGCACACGCATCAAATCAACTTTAAAGACCTTCTCAAGAAGATAACTCGTAATAGTAGTTACCACTTATATATACAATTGAAGACCAGGTGACTGATATTAAACTTTGGTTGGCCCCACTCTTTGATGGCGTTCATTGCTGCTTTTTCACCAAGTTTTGATATCTCTACTTTTTCATGTCTAGACGTGCATCCAGAGATGACGCACCTTAACATTATAATTGTGATATGACATTAATAGTAATTGTGAATTGTGATATGACATTAATATAAGTGTTCGTAATTTGTGTATTCATGATTATTTAAAATTATTTTTATTCATAATTATATATTAATTTAAATTAAAAACTTAAATTAATAAATTAAACGAACTTATTACTTTTGTTTAACTTTTTGCTAACCAAATTGATTTGTCGTATCATCGCCATATTATATATACTTTATTATGAAAAAAAAAATCATTAAAGTAATCTGCATCAATGATACCGTGCCCTACTTACTTTATATTTGCAGATTTTTTTATTCTATTAAATAAGAAACTCTCAAATTAAATTCATGTTATAATTTAAATTATAATTTATAATTTATTATGATATTTTTTTATAAAAAATATTTTTAAATTATGATTTTAAATTTATCAAGTAAACGTCCATTTAATTATTCAATATCTATATTTTGAGTGTCGCATAACATTTTAATATAATTAGTTCATATTGGGAAGGAACCTCAGATGGATACAACTTGGAATTAGATCGATCAATCAAGAATCTTAAATGAGATCACTTGTTCAAAAAATCCTATCCCAAATCATGTCAACCCAATAGGAAAACACCATCTCGTTAACGATTTAACAGGTTAATCCCCGTTAATTATCTTCTCCTTTTCGACTTTCTTTTTCTTTCTATTTTTTCATTTGTTTTAAAGTAAAATTCAGACCATATTGATATTGGTCTCCTCGAAAACCAAACGTTTTCATTTTTAATAAAAATAAACATTTTATTCATTTTATCTATTCAAATTTTTAATTTTAAATTTTTATAGTAAAATTTTTTCAAAAAAATATCATATTTAATTTTTTTAGTTATAATAAAAAAATTTTAAAAAATATTATATCTCAATTTAAATTAAAAATTTAAATCTGTAAAATAAAAATAAAAAATGTCATTTTTTATTTTTAATAAAATAAAAGCTGGCAAATGTTTCGATCTGTCTTTAAGGTTTAAAATGGTAGAAACTCGCTCCAGTTTACCATCAAAGACCACCATAAAACCACGTATGAAAAGGCATTAATTCATGAGCGAAAATTATTTTTTTTTCTAAAAAAAACTCTTCCCTTCCCAATTCGTCGCCTTCCCCACCTGTCCGATAGTTTTAGCTTCGGCCTTCGCTCCGTCCATCTCGGTGACCGATCTATTCTGCAACGATCTTGCCGACAATCTTACCAATAAGAGAGAAGAATGTTTGATTAATGAATTTAAAATCATAATTTAAAAATATTTTTATTTTTTGTGTATTTTTTATGAAAAAAATATTATAAAAAATTATGAATAATGATTCAAAATTAAAATTAATACATGAAATAAATATTCAATTTATTTTTTTAAATAAATTTGATTTGTGGACCCTGCCACTTAATCTCTCTATTTTACTATTACCTGTAAGTCTGATATTTTTAGCGTGTTTAGAACTATTTTTAATTTTTTTTTATTTTTTTACGTTTTTTGAGAAAAAATGAAAATAATTTTAAAACGATATTTGATACAATTAAAAATAAAAAATAAAAATGAAAATAAATTTTTAGTTTAGTGTAAAATAAAAAAAAAAAGTCGTTTTTCTTTTTTTTTTTATTTTCTCTTCTTTCAAACAAAGAAAGAGACATTATTAAGTTTTTTATACTAAAAATAATCTCTTAATAAAACTACCAAATATATTTTTAAAAATAATTTATGTTTAAAATTAAAAATGTTTTTATTTTTATTTTCATAAAAAAAAATAAAATTATTTTAAAATGAGTTTTAAATGCATCCCTTATTTCTCATTCTCTTTTTCCCCTCAAACTCTGATACCACCTTTACTTTTCTCATTTCTCAAGTTTTTTCTGGTAAAAAAAAAAAAGATAGACGTAGAAAGTAGAAAAAAAACCTCGTTAATAAAAAAAAAAGATAGACATAGAAAAAAAAAAAAAAAAAAGAGTTTATTTGGTAGATTTTTAATAATTTTTTATTTTTTAACCGTTAGATTTATATTATAATTTATTTATTTTATATATTTTTTTAATGTAATATGATTTTAATTAAATTTAATGGTTAAAAATTAAAATTATTAATAAGATGGATTACAAAAAAAAATATAAAAAAAAAGATTTTGGTATATTTTTTTATAAAATATATTTGTTTTCATTTTATGATGGGACAAATTAACAACTAATTGCATAGAAAAAAAAAAAATTTTGAGAGACTACTCATAAACTTATACCTATTAACTTAAATATAAATCGTTCGATGTTCATAATAGGAAGGAACACTCTCTCTCTTCGAATGTACTACTAAAGTATACGGAAATTTCCAGCCAATATTTCACGTATTGATTCAAAATTAAAATTACATGATTAAAATTATTTTTAATTTATGTGTATTTTTTATGAAAAAAAATACTGTAGCGAATTATGAACAGGTGGCAATTCGTATCACGTGTCGTGTTTGTGTCGTGTTTTGATTGTTTCTTCTTAAATTTACAATCAACCAGAACACGACCCGTGACACGAAATTTTTTAAAAACCGCAACACGAACATGGCACGACCACATTACGGGTTGACACGACACGATACGAAAATGACCCGTGAACCCGAAATTGACTTGAAAATTGTATATTTTTATTTAGTTTTTTTACATATTAGAAATAAATTAAAATTCATAACACACTAAAATACAATAACATCCTTTAAAATTAAGCAAATAATAGTAAAAGATTTTGAGTATAACTATCATGATATCACAAGTTCATAATAAAATAAAAAATATGTAATGAAAAATATATGTATTTTTTTTAGTTTTTTATGAATTTTGTGTCGTGTTCGGGTTAGGCGGGTCCAACCCAAAATTGGCATGTGCTTTTTGTGTCAATTTCAGGTCGACCCAATTCTGACCAAAATATCTTTTTTTTCAACCCTAACCTGCGAAATTCGTGTCATTTTCGAGTCGTATTATCGCGTCGTGACCCATATTACCAACCCTACCATGAACTATGATTCAAATCATGATTTGAATTCTCAAACCAAACATTCCCTAAACTTTAATTATTGAACAAGAAAGTCTGACAAACAATTTTGTTAAAAAAGATTCTATAAATGACGTAAATGCACCTGCCTTCCATGCATTGCCCATCTTCTGTAGAATTTGTCAATTTCCAGTGCCTGCGGTTTCGTAGCCTATAAACAATATTGGGATCTTGTTGAAAAAGGTCTTATACCCCTCAAAGGTATAAAATTATTTAAATACAGACTACATATTTTTTATTGTGTAAGTATCTTTATTTCCATGAATGTATTAACTACACTTATTAGTCCAATTATTTTAGGATGCGCTTTTTCTTGCATTTTCCAAGCCGTTATATATTTGGTAGTGTTATTTGGTTCTTTGTTTCTCTAGACTAAACACCCGCAAAAAACCACTGCATTCAATTTTGGTAACAGATAAGTTGAACTTTTTATGATACCATAACAAAAACTGGACTTTCTAAAACTGAGGATTCAATCATAGAAAGGTAATTGTGAAGTGGAGTAAACAGATACCTTAATAAGTATATGATTATTTTTATATTTAAATGATTTGGAGCTCGGTATATTTTTAGTTTTTACATTTCATATTTGGATGGGTCAAATGATTTTTGTGTTAGTCCATCTTGTGCTGTTTTTGCTACTTGTTCTGTTTTGGATCTTGCAATTTGTTCTGTTTTTTGTTGTTTGTTTTTTTATTTTTTTATTTTTTATTTTTGTATGTCATGCAGATGAAAGCTACTTAAGGAATGGATATTTAGACAACCCTATTATAGACTGGATTCCTGGAATTAAAGAAATTCGTCTGAGAGATAGTCCAAGCTTTTACTTAAATAGTAGCACAAATGCAAATGAGCACACAATGATGAAATTCTTCACAGCGGAGATAAAAGGTAACTTTTATAAATAATCACATTTAATTTTTTTATTACAGTAAAAGTTCTCACATAAAATCACATTTCAATTCGAATTAAAAACTCGAATCAACGAACTAGGCAAGCTCTTAAATTACTGAACAAATAATGTTAGGGGCACGTCCAAGCCCAGATAAGATCTTTTTTATTATTGAGAGAATTACTTAAATTTACTTATAAAAATGTATGAATTTAAATTTTTATTTTTTATTTTTAATTAATATAATATTTAATTAAAAAATGTTAATCAGAATATAAGAGAAAAAATCAAGACTTTAAGAGGACATTTAATTTATGTATTTAAAATTATGATTCAAAATTATTCTCATTTTACGTATATTTTTTATAAAAAAAAATATTATAGAGAATCATAAACCATAATTTAAAATTAAGAATAAATATAATAAATAAACATCCTGTGAGTAGTTATTTGTCTTTTTTTTTTAGTTGTGGTAGTGAGAATCAGTTGTATCTTTAAACATTTTTCTTACCTCAGTGCTATATTTCACGTCATATATATACCTTTTTTTTTTTAAGTTTAATGGGTAAGTTACGGAGATGTTTAATTTATAAATTAAATAATTTAATTTATGTGTATTTTTTATTAAAAAAATATTATAATAAAACATAAATTATAATTTAAATCATAATATTATAATTGTAAAGTGGGCTGTGCGTTGGAAAGGAGAGTAGGTGTAAGTTTGAGAATAACTTGCTTTTTTTTTTATTATAATAATAATTTTCTTGGTAGGGGTGCCGAGTTTGTCTTCTTCTTTCTTGGTCTGGTATGTTTCCGTTTATTCCTTTGTTAATGAATGGTATGTTTCCGTTTATTCCTTTGTTAATGAATGTAGGTCGATTTGATTATAAGGATTCTTCTTATAATTTTATTGTTGTTTATTTTTCGAGATATATATTTATTAGAATGGTCTTTAATCTGAGAGTAACTATTTACCTAACTTATTTAATAAGTTATTTACCTAATTAAAGCTAGCACTTGTGAATACTTATTGTAAAGTTACTAATTTCCTTTGATTTTCATTTTTATATTACACTTTTATTTAATTATTTTTTTAATTAATATTTTAATTATTATTTTTTATTCGTTACTTATTCTGATTGTTTAAATAATCTTAAAATCAATCAATTTTGATAATTAATAAAAATTAAACACATTCAGCGATACTCCAACTTACACTACACTATTTGAGGCGGCTCACTTACTAACACAAATCACGCATCAAATTATTACTTTTTAAAAGCATAACGCACTAAACCTGCAAGCAAATCAATCATAAAGACTTTCTGAAGATGATAACCCGTCAATAATAGTTACCACTCATATATACAATTGAAGACGAGGTGAGCGGTGTTAGACTTTGGTTGGCCCCACTCTTTGATGGCGGTCTGCTTTTTCACCAAGTTTTGACATCTCTACTCTTTTCATGTCTAGACGTGCATCCAGAATGAGGCAACTTAACATTTATTATAATTATGATGTGACATCAATATATCGTATCATGGTCTATTTCGATGATACATAATCACAGTGATTGGATTCCGGGATAGTAAGAAAGAGCAAAAAATAAATAAATAAAGCAAGCAATGACAAAATAAGGAAAAAAAAAAAACGACAAAACACGTCGTTTTCAAGTTTCAACAGCGCAACAAAAAGAAAACTCATACGTAATAGAACAACACTAGCATAATATAATAGATATGTATCATTCACATGTGTGTATTTCACATAACAATACAAACAGTACTATTTCGGTCCATGCGTGTCGCTTAAAATCAGAATCAATATTAAGTTTAAAATTAAAGCTAGGCCTTGATCAGCTAGTCCGTTCACTTGTTTTTACGCCATGATTGCCGCTGACAATAGTTCTTTCTACAAAATGTTATAATATAGCTAATAACAATTATTGACTTTTTTTTTTTTTTTTTTAATGCAGCACTGGATACTTCTTTTGTCATTGCCCTAGGGTTTTATAGACGAGAATGCGTGAGGTGAGAACTGAGAAGTACGGGGACTCTTAAGTCTCATTTATTTTACCAATTTAAATTTTATTATAATAAAAAATTTAAAAAAATAATCACATTTAATTTTTTTATTATAATAAAAATTCACATATAAAATTATATATTAATTTAAATTAACAAATTAAATCCGCTTTAATAATACATGTTATAGTACCTTTGTTATGTAAAAAAATCATTAAAGTAATATGCATCACATCATGCCGTGCCCAACCTACTTTATATTGGCAGATTTTTTTATTCTATTAGATAAGAAACTCTGGATCTAGATCTATGTTAATTATTCCATATCGATATTTTGAGTGTGGCATCACATTTTAATATAATTCGTTCATATTGGGAAGGAACCCGTCAGAGATGGATACAACTTGGAATTTGATCAATCAATCAAGAATCCGAACTCACCTTGTGTCCAAAAAATCTTGTCCCAAACCATGTCAACCCAATAAGAAAGCGCCGTGTCGTTAACGATTTAACAGATTAACTCCATTAATTATCTATCCTTTTCGACTTTTTTTTTTTTTTTATTTGTTTTAAAGTAAAATTCAGACCATAGTGGTCTCTTCTCTGAGGATGGGACCCAAACGTCATTTTTCATTTTTAATAAAAAAAAGTTGGCAAATTTTTCGGTCTGTCTTTAAGGTTCAAAATGGTAGAAACTCGCTCCAGTTCACCATAAATCCGACGTCTGAAAAGGCATTAATTCATGAATCAATTTTTTGAAAAAAAAAATATTGTTCCCTTCCCAATTCGTCGCCTTCCCCACCTTCTCTAATAGTTTTAGCTTCGGCCTTCACTCTGTCAATCTCAGTGACCAATCTATTCTGCGACGATCTTACCAATAAGAGTAAAGAAAGTTAGAAAGAAGACGCGAAGACAATTAACAGGAGTTAACCCATAGAAGTATTGTTAAACTCATTAATGACATGGCATTTTCTTATTGGGTGGACATGGTTTGGGATAGGGTTTTTTAGACTGGTGATCTCAATCTGAAACATGCTAATAATTTCCCTAAATATTATTAAAAGCTCATTTAATTCATTAATTTAAATTAAAATATTATTTTATATAAATTTTTTTATTATAATAAAAAAATTAAACATAATTATTTTTTCAAAATTTTTTTATAATAATAAATTTAAATTTTAAACTCAAATTGATGAAATAAATATGATTTTACTATTTAATTTAAGCAAGTTATTCTCATGATTCATGAGTAGAAGACTGAATAGTACACTGTTCACGCATTAATACAATTAAATTATAGTTCATAATTCGTTATAATATTTTTTCTTTTAAAAAATACATGTAAATTAAAAAAAATTCTAAATTATAATTCTAAATTAATGAATCAAATGTCCACTTAAAACTTTTTAAATAAATTTGATTTTGGCCCGCCACTTAATCTCTCTCTTTTACTAATAGCTGTAAGAACCTCCTTTACTTTCTCATTTCTCAATTTTTTGTCTTGTAGAAAAAAAAAAAAAGACAGACGTAGAAAGTAGGAAAAAAAAAAACCTCTTTAATAAAAAAAGATAGACATAGAAAGTAGAAAAAAAAAAGAGTTTATCTGGTAGACTTTTAATAATTTTTCCGGCCAATATTTCACGTAGTATATACACTAATAACTAACATTGATTCAAAACAAATATGATATTTAGTTATGTGATTAAAATTATTTTTAATTTTTATATATTAATAAATTATAAATCATAATTTAAATTATGGTTTCAATCAAACTAAGGGTTCGTTCACTTCGCTGATTCGAATTTTTAATTTGAGTTGAGATTTGATTTTATGTGAGAGATTTTTACTGTAGTAAAAAAATTAGATGTGATTGTTTATGAGAGCTTTTTATTATAGTAAAACTTAAATTTTAAACTCGAATAAGCGAAATGAACGGAGCCTAAACCTTCCCTAAACTTCAATTATTGAACAAGAGAGTCTGACAAACAATTTTGTTAAAAAAGATTCTAAATGACGTAAATGCATTTGCCTTCCATGTAGAATTTGTCAATTTCCAGGATCGCCGCCATCATTTTGTATTTTTGTTAACCACGAGAACCAATGACAATGAAACGAAATTTGTTACGGTCTTTGACAATCCGAGTACTCCAGTCCATACAAGACACTTGACTTTGATGTTTGTATGACAGAATTGAGGAGCGTTCTAGAGGAAATTAGGAACTAATTTGCTATGGGACAAATTAACAGCTAATTGTATAGAAAAAAAAAAAAAAAAGAATTGAGAGACTAGTACAAGGAGTTCAATTATTTTAAATCTATCAGTCCATAGTACAAGGAGTTCAATTATTGGATACAAAAAGGCACTTGACATTTAGATGTTAGAGGAAATTAGCAAAAGAGCAATGGAATCTTCTCCAAAAGCAACAAACAAGCCTCACGCCGTGCGTATCCCACACCCAACACAAAGGCCACATAAACCCAATGCTTAATCTGGCCAAATTGCTTCACCACAGAGGCTTCCACATAACCTTCGTCAACACCGAGTTCAACCATAAACGAATGCTCAATTCTAGAAGATGCAAATCCCTTGACATCTCGCCGGACTTCCATTTCGAAGCTATACCGGACGGTCTTCCTCCTCCTCCGACCGGCAATGATGATAATGCCGTTCGACATGTTCCAGACCCCTGTGAATCAATCAGAAACAAGTGCTTGTTAGACCCGTTTCGCAACCTTCTTGCCATGCTCAACGAGGGCACATCATCTAATGGCTTCAGTATTGGAATCACTAATTTTTTTTATTCTTTCTTGAGATATATAGTCGGTACGCTGGAAGTTAAACTGAAAAATTGGAATCAAGATTGAGGTCGGAGCTGGGACGAGTTTAGGATCGTGGCCAATGAGGCTAGTACCGAGGGCTATTAAGAAAACGTTTTACAACAAAGCTACAGATATTTGACGTATTCTACTCATTTATTCACATAAATACTAATTTTGTCACATTTTATTTATTAGTTTAGGGACAAAATTTAATAAAGTACAACATTTTTTGTTTATTTAATATCGAAACTAATTTTAGAAGCATTTTTTTGTTTGGAGACTAAATTTAGTATAATTTTTGACACAATGACTATTTCTAGAGAAAGAAAATAGTTCTGTAATACCCGACATTTTCAGCTTTTAGCTTAGCAATATTTATGTTTTACTTAATTTCAAGTGCGATGTATATTTATTAATGTGATTGGCATAGAATAGAAGACCATAGAAGTACGAGATGGAGAGATTCATTAAACCAGTTTAACTTTAAGGTAAGCACGTGGTGGCATAAGTAGATAAATATCACCTAATATGACCCACAGATAGATAACAAATTAAGAAAATGAATTAAATTGGCCATGCTATGTAGACTTGTGAATAAGCTTGTTGATCTTTGAGGTGTGATTTGGCATGCCTTGTCACTTGTAATATTTTAAGGCTTGCGGCTAAGGACTATGGTTTGGTGTGTAATCTCGTAATACTAGCCGCCTAACTATTATAAAGCTTTAGTGCCCAAGTTTATAACGTTAGATAAGTGGGTTTACAGCTAATTTCTAAGAGCACAAAAAAGAAATAAAAGAAAAGAAAATTAATAAGATAATGAGAGAAATAAGAGGGAAAATTAATAGAAAAAGAAGGTTTTTAATCTCTACCAGTTAATTTATAAAAATTCCCACCACTGCATTATTTGAATAATATTATGCTTTTAAATATAGTTTTTAGTCCATATATATATATATATGTTATTATTGACATGTTTTAATGTGATTTTTAAAATATTTCAAAATTTTGTGCTTATTATGAACCAATTGATATATGATAATAGTTAAATCCTAAAGGAATAAGAGATTTTAAAACAAGGGCTATATGAAACAAGTTCTGACAACGTAAGACTAGCGTTATATAAGAGGATCCTAAATTTGAAAGTAAAAGAGATTTATTTTGAAAGTGAAAATTATTGAATGGTTTACTTACTAAGTTATCGCTCATATAATTTTAAAGATGCAAACAAGCTTTATAATTTAAATTTCTGTTGACTGAACAAAAATAGTCTAAAGATTCCATGATAGGTCTTGGAATATTAAGATTCGATATTCGTAATCTTAAGAATTTGTATGAGTTGTTTCTTTAATAGACATTTTATATTAGTATTATTTTTTTTAGTTGCCGGCATTTTCATCTAGAATTTAGTACAGAACTATTCCTGAGACATTTTGAATTCAAAAACCATTCATGAAACCAAATTAACTATAAGGGTTAATTTTAAATAGAGAAAAGATGGGATTTGGGCATAAATTCAAAATTTGAAGATATAAATATCAAGAATTCAAGATATATGGTATCATTTTTAACCTTAAAATAGAAAGTATAAAAATTTAAAACAAAAATCTTTGAAATATGTAACGTTTATATAGATAAATATATATATTAGGATGAGTTTTCAATAGTTAGATGGCCACCTATTAATTATAATAATTTAATAACGTGACGTGATAAGAATCTAATTTCATTAATTATAATAAATTTTTTTAGTCAATTACACAATTTATTACATCCATAAGATCAATATCTTACAATTAAAATAATGATACTTTTTGAATGGGTAAATATTAGAGTAACTATTAAAACTACTCATTATGTTCTTCGTGTGTGTAAAGAAAAATGAGACAAATATCTTCTTAAATTATATGAGTCTTAATTTTTAACTCTCATTTTTTATTAATACCCTTTTAATAAAATATTATAATAATTAAAAAAATATTAATAAAAAATAATAGATTAAAAACTAGACTTACATATTTCTAAAAGTAGATTTAGTAAATAGCCAGCTCAGCATGTTTAGACAGCTGAACTTAAGTGCAGCAGATACAAATTTGTTGGAGTTTGGTAGAACAACTCAACGGTTGTAGGATTAGTTACAGATCTAGATTTTCATGGCTTATTAGTTACATAATTGCTGTAATAATTATCAAATATAAACGCAAGTTGTTACACTCATATGACTAATCATTGAGAACTTCATAATTTCTTCTCTAATAGTCTATATGTGTTTTTTTTCTCTCTCTTATTTTCTATCTTGCAAAACACTGAGTTCCATTTTGATATCAGAGCTTTAAGATCAAACGAGCGGCTCAATCTACAATAATAATAACTCTAAAGAGAGTATCATCTTGTGAAAGTATGTAAAGAATAAAATAAATCTAAGTCATCCATCATTTAAATATAATAATAAACGATAATTTATAATGATATTGAATCATTTCACTTATTTAAGATGAAAAAAAAAAAATAGAAATAGTGTGAGAAAATCTTTTTAAAATAAACTAAAAAGAAAAGAAATAGCTCATAGGAACTGTAATTTTTAACAGTAGATTAACATCTTAATAGTTACATTTGAAGGGTTAATATTAAAAATTTACAGTACGACATAGCTGCTATGTCACGGATCAAACCATTAAAAACATAATTTAACAGTTAAAATATAACATCTAGATCTACTGATAAATAAAAAGGGGAGGTCCTATTAGAAAATTTTCTAAGAAGAAATAACATTACTTACAGTGTGGTGGTTATTAATACACTGTGATGAGGATCACAAATTTCGTGCACGCTTATGTGATGAGGATCACAAATTCGGGCACAATTAGTTTAACCTCATTTGATTGTATGGTCAAAACAAATTCTACAAGGTCTACCAATAGAATAAAATGATCGTGCCCACAATATATAGCAATACAATATTAATATATATATATATATATAATTTTTCTACAATTCTCAAGATGAATAAAAAACGTAACACAATAGTTATTAAATGTAACATTAACATTGAAGATATGTATTATAGTCATTTAAATTCATTAATATTACACCTCTCCAATATTATTAATATATATTACGTTACAATTACGTTTTCATACCTATACATTACCTACACATTAAGTTGAAGGAATCTCTATCACTAAAGAGACCGTAAAAAAACCATATATATATATATATATATATAAATTATATTCAACTTCAATTATTGAGCAGGAAAACTTTTGTCTTCTTATATTTTTCCATTCCGCAGCCAACAAAGCCCCTTTATTTTTATTTTTTTTACCACGACCCAAGGTCACAAGACACTTAGAATTTATAATGTCTTTTTTCATCAATATCAGAGCCAAGGCCATATAAAAGAGAGCTCAATTAGCAATATCAAAAAATTGCACATCCACTTAACATTATCATATACTTAGGAAGAAGGAATTAGCAAATATCAATGGGTTCTTTGCCGGAACTAACAAACAAGCCTCACGCCGTGTGTATCCCACACCCAACACAAGGCCACATAAACCCAATGCTTAATCTGGCCAAATTGCTACACCGCAGAGGCTTCCACATAACCTTCGTCAACACCGAGTTCAACCATAAACGAATGCTCAATTCTAGAAGATGCAAATCCCTCGACATCTCGCCGGACTTCCGTTTCGAAGCTATACCGGACGGTCTTCCTCCTCCTCCAGCCGGCGATGATGATAATGCCGTTCAACATGTACCAGAACTCTGTGAATCAATCGGAAAGAAGTGCTTGTTAGAGCCCTTTCGCAAGCTTCTCGCCAGGCTCAACGAGGGCAGATCATCTAATGGCTTTAGTACTGTTAATCCACCGGTAAGCTGTATTATTTCAGATGGTATTATGACTTTCACTATTGAAGCTGCAGAAGAGCTGGGAATACCAGTTGCGCTCTTTTGGACTGCCAGTGCCTGCGGTTTCATAGCCTATAAACAATATTGGGATCTTGTTGAAAAAGGTCTTATACCCCTCAAAGGTATAAAATTATTTAATATACAGACTACATATTTTTTATTGTGTAAGTATCTTTATTTCCATGAATGTATTAACTACACTTATTAGTACAATTTTAGGATGCGCTTTTTCTTGCATTTTCCAAGCCGTGATATATTTGGTAGTGTTATTTGGTTCTTTGTTTCTCTAGACTCTAAACACCTGCAAAAAACCACTGCATTCAATTTTGGTAACTGATAAGTTGAACTTTTTATGATACCATAACAAAAACTGGACTTTCTAAAATTGAGGATTCAATCATAGAAAGGTAATTGTGAAGTGGAATAAACAGATACCTTAATAAGTATATGATTATTTTTATATTTAAATGATTTGGAGCTCGGTATATTTTTAGTTTTTACACTTCATATTTGGATGGGTCAAATGATTTTTGTGTTAGTCCATCTTGTGCTGTTTTTGCTACTTGTTCTGTTTTGGATCTTGCAATTTGTTCTGTTTTTTGTTGTTTGTTTTTTTATTTTTTATTTTTTATTTTTGTATGTCATGCAGATGAAAGCTACTTAAGAAATGGATATTTAGACAACCCTATTATAGACTGGATTCCTGGAATTAAAGAAATTCGTCTGAGAGATAGTCCAAGCTTTTACTTAAATAGTAGCACAAATGCAAATGAGCACACAATGATGAAATTCTTCACAGCGGAGATAGAGGCAACTTCTAGAGCTTCCGCCATAATCATAAACACTTTCGACGCGCTGGAGGACAAAGTGTTGGAAGCTCTGAAGGTGTTATCACCTCCACTTTACACGGTGGGGCCCATCCACGAGCATTGGAAAATGGCTCAACAAAACATGAAGGGTGGTTTGTCTTCCGTCGGATTCAATCTCTGGAAAGAACAAGTTGAATGCCTCCAATGGCTGAATTCGATGCAACCCAGGTCTGTGCTTTACGTCAACTTCGGCAGTGTCGCCTTCATGACCTCAAATTCCTTTCAGGAATTCGCTTGGGGTTTGGCCAACAGCGGGAAACCTTTCATCTGGATAGTTAGGCCTGATCTCGTCGTCGACGGTGATTCGGAACTCCTTCTGTCGCCGGAGTTTCTAGAAGAGACGAGAGGGAGAGGTTTCGTGGTGACATGGTGCCCGCAAGAGCAGGTCTTAAGCCACCCGTCGGTCGGTGGGTTCTTGACGCATTGCGGTTGGAACTCCATCCTCGAGGCCTTGAGCGTGGGTGTGCCCATGATTTGTCGGCCGTTCCTGTCGGAGCAGCCGACCAACTGTAGGTTCTTGTGCACCGAATGGGGCGTCGGTTTCGAGATCGAGGGGGGAGACGTTAAAAGAGATCAAGTGGAAAAGGCTATAAGGGAGTTGATGGAAGGAGAGAGAGGTGAGGAGATGAGAAAGAAGGCCGTTGAGTGGAAGAGAGAGGCTGAGGAGGCCATTGCTCCTGGTGGTTCTTCATGGCTAAATTTTGACAAGATGGTCAAGGAGGTCTTGATGGCATCGTCGTCAAAGTATCAGGGGTGAGCAACAGAAGCCCAAGCTTACGGACTTGTTAATCTTGTAGCGGTTGAATAAAAAATAAGAAGAATTTCACGCAAATATATAATTTAAGATTTTATTTTCATACTAGATTTAATACAATATTCTATAAATCCATTAATATAAAAATTATTTATAATTATTTAGTTAGGATTTATTTAAACCAACTCATTATGTGTATGATTTAAGAGACCAACTATTAAACAACTTATTAGAAATACAAGACAGTTAATTAAAAATGTCACGAAATTTCCCGTTCTTTGGGGATGTCCTCAGCGACGAGAAACATGTACTAAGGTGTATGTGCGACTTGTTGAGATCATTAGCTTTCAGTTCGTGTATTTAAAATTATAATTTAAAATTATTTTTATTTTATACATATTTTTATAAGAAAAAAATATTATAAAAAATTATAAATCATAATTTAAAATAAAAAATGAATAAAAAAATAAACAGACTCTTAGATTACTGAACAAATAATGTTAGGAACACGTCCAAGCCCGATAACATCTTTTTTATTATTGAGAGAATTACTTAAATTTATCAATAAAAATGTATGAATTTAAATTTTTTTATTTTTATTTTTAATTAATATTTTTTTTAATTTTAATATTTAATTAAAAATTTTTTAATTGAAAATATAATATTTAATTAAAATGTAGTTTTAATCAAACAATCAAAAAGGAGAAAATCAAGACCCTAAGTAGTTATTTGTCTTTTTTTTTAGTTGTGGTAGTGAGAATCAGTTCTATCTTTGAACATTTTTCTTACCTCAATGCTATATTTCACGTCATATATATACCTTTTAAAAAAAAAAAAAAGTTTAATGGGCAAGTTGCAAAGTGGGCTGTGTTTTGGGAAAGGAGAGTTGGTGTAAGTTTGAAAATGACTTGTTTTTTTTTTTTTTTTTTTGTTTTTGTCGTTATTTTTTATTATAATAATTATTAGCTTGGTAGGAGTGCCGAATTTGTCTTCCTCTTTCTTGGTCTCGTACGTTCCTGTTTATTCCTTTGTTAATGAATGTAGGTCGATTTGCCAATGAGGATTCTTCTTATAATTTTATTGTTGTCTGTTTTTTCGAGATATATATTTATATGTTTGCTTCCAAAGTTTTTTTTTTTTTTTTTTTTTTTTTTTTCTGAGAGCTGCCAATTTTAAGGGATTGTTTTTTTATAACAAAATCCAAAAAAAGTTTAAACTTGAGTTACTATTTTATTTAATTTTTTTTTTTTTTTTTTTTTATAAAATTTGAGTTTGAACTCAAATTTAAAGCTAAATTCGAATTAAGGCCCCGTTCATTTTACCGATTCGAGTTTTATTACAGTAAAAAGCTCTCAAAAATAGTCGTATCTAACTTTTTTGCTACAGTAAACAGTTCTCACATAAAATTACATCTCCACTCGAATTAAGAACTCAACTCAGCGAACTAAACGGGCCCTAAGATTCTCCTTCAATTCGAATTCATAAACTCGAACTCAAGTTAATAAACAATTTTTTTTATTCTTAAAAATATCAATTTTTTTTATTTTATTCTGATTGAGATCATTTTTGTATGCATTTATAACGAAAAGACAAAAAAAACTCTACCCATATATCCTATTAAAATTTTTCATCACCGTTGAATTTTTATTAAAATACTATATAAATACAAATTTAAGTTTTGACCTATCAAAACACAAACTCAAATAGATTCTCAATTCAAATCATAACTCAAATATGCACATCTAAATACAAACTCAAATTATAATTTTAATTTAAGTTATAACTCAAATTCAACTCAAAATTTATATTTAAATCACTATAACTTAAAAAATATAACCGAACAAACCCTAAATTATTCAGACGTTTGTTAGTTCCACCAAACAATTATGCAGAAAGGTATGACGCTTATGTTATTATAGGTACAGGTTACACCTTAAAAGCAAACAACCGCTACATGTTACAAAGTCTCCTTAAATTATTGGCCATTACTTTGTGCCCTCCTTATATGTCTTATTATTATAAGACATATAATATAACATCGAATAGAAACACAGCTAATAAAAGCGAAACACGATATATGTAGTTCCAAAACCATAGTTGAATTATAATGAGTGAGTATATTACTTACAAATTAAGTACTTTTAAATTTGAGTATTTATATGTTTTTAAGCATTTTTGTTCATTTAATTTATTTTTATTTTATTTTTGTAGGTTAAAGTTAAAATGAAATAAAATGAGTGAAAATTTAACTTTAGAACATAGTTCAACATTTGAGGCATAACTCTTTCATTTGAAGTCTAAATGAGGTGATCTTAATAGTGTTATAAAGATAAGAGATAGAGCTATAACTTTTATAAAGACACCAAAGACTAATTTGGCCATATAGAATGTGAAAATCCTTCTCAAAATTAGACATCTGCTGCAGCGAGAAATCCATCCGCTGCAGTCAATTTCTTGCCTGAGACCAAGAAAACTACACATCCGCGGCAGCGGGAAATTCATCCACTACAATGGGTGAGCCTATGCTACTAGCGTTTTTCATGCGTATTGTAATCATTTTAAGGCCTCTTTTGTACTGGTTTTGAGAAGGTCTAAATAAGAAATGTACTGAGAATTAAAGTGGTTCTTTTGAGACCTGAAAACCCAGAACCCTAAAAGGGAAAATACAAGGATTCGAGGACTTACTTGAAGATACGAAGGAAGATTGAAGATTGCGGAGCTCAATTGATATCTAGTTCTTCACACTCTCTCTTCCTTTATCTTAGCTTTGAGTTTGTGCTATTCTTTGATATATGTGATTAATTATGGATTTGATTTTTACTTTGTTTAATTATGGATTTGATTTTTACTTTGTTTATGAGTTTAGATTTGGGATTCTTGATGTCTTGTTATAGTTGAACTCTTAGAGCTAGGGGCTTAATGTATTTTAACGTTACTAAGCTTTGAAGTGCTTGTTAATGTGATTTTCACTTTAATTCATTTGTGTTTCTCTATGTTAATTGTTCTAATTTGTGGTTTCATGAATTAAAAATATAGATGTGTGGATTTAGATTCGAGAGAATTACTTTCACATGTTGAGATTTAAAAAATGCAACTTAGAGTTAATTAAGTTCAGGAGGCTAATTAATTTGGTAGTCAAGATTAGGTGTGCTTAATAGATGCTTGATTCAATTAGGCTAATAGAGATATTACTTAATTAATTTTGCATACTATTTTACTAGACACTCGAGAAAATGAGTGGAATTATTTTTAAAAATCTAAACTAATGAGAGTGAAATAAATTGACGAACTTAAGAATTAAATATCAATATAACTTAATAAAGAACTTTATTATGATAAGAATTTCCTTCAATTTTTATTTTTAAAGTACACTTTTACTATTTACTTATTTCTTTTAATTATTATTATTTTTACTTTCCTTTCTTTATTGTTTATTTTAATCGTTTAAATAATTTTAAAACTGATTAATTTTAATAATTAATTAAAAATTAAACACTTTTTTTTTATTATATAAAATTAACACTCCCATTCACGTTATATATTATTTGAGAAACTCACCAAGTAGTTCACGCATCAAATCATTACTTTTTAAAAGCAGGACGCACTACCTACAAGCAAATCAACCATAAAGACTTTCTCGAGAAGATAACCCGTCAATAGTAGTTAGCACTCATATATACAATAGAAGAGGAGTTGACTGATGTCAAACTTTGGTTGGCCCACTCTTCGATGGCCTTCATGGCTGCTTTTTCATTAAACTTTTATTAATTTAAATTTAAAATTTATATTTAATTATAATAAAAAATTTAAAAATAGTTATATTTAATTTTTTTATTATGATAATTTTTTTTTACATAAAATTACATTTAAATTTAAATTTAAAACTCAAATTTTATCAACTAAACGAACCTTAAATTTCGATATCTCTACTTTTTTCATGTATAGACATGCATTCAGAGATGAGGTAACTTAGTACCCTTTTATTTTCTGTATTCATCCCTAATTTTGAATCATGATTCATGATTCACTACAGTATTTTTTTTTACAAAAAGTACACGTAAAATGAGAATAATTTTAAATCATAATTCTAAATATACGAATCAAACGAACACTTAATATTTATTATAATTATGATAGGACATCAATACTTATTAATATCTACATATTCAAAAAAGTTATTATTATAATTATGATGTGATGTCAACACTTATTAAGAGTTTATTTATTTATTTGTTTCGAATTTTTAATTTGAGATGTAATTTTATATAAAAAATTTAATATGATAATTTTAAAATTTTTTATTATTTTAAAATTTAAAAATTAAATTTAAATCGGTGAAATAAATAGAATTTAATATTTTATCATAATTTATTTTGATGATATATATTTAAGAATATGATTTTAGAGAAAATTAAAAAGCAAAGGCACCTAAGTAAAAAAGTAAGAAAAAGCAAAAAGAAAAAATAAAGCAAGCAATGACAAAGTAATGAAAAAAAAAAAAAAAAAAACGACAAAACACGTTTTCAAGTTTCAAGAGCGCAACAAAAAGAAAGTCATATGTTCTAGAACAGCACTAGCATAATATTAGGTATGTATCATTCACACGTGTGTATTTCACATAACAATACAAAGAATGCTATTTTGGTCCCATGTATGTCGCTTAAAATCAGAATCAATATTAATTGCGAAAGCTAAGGGCCTAAAATTAAAGCTAGGCCTTGATCAGCTAGTCCGTTCACTTCTTTAGTTTCCGCCGTGGTTGCCACTGACAATAGTGCTTTCTACAAAATGTTATAATATAGCTAATAACAATTATTGACTTTTTTTTTTTTTTTTTTTTTTTTTTTTTTTTTTTAATGCAGCGCAAGATGGATACTTCTTTTTGTCATTGCCGAACGCGTGAGGTGAGAATTGAGAAGTGCGGAAACTTTTAGGTCTTATTTATTTTATCAATTTAAGTTTAAAATTTAAGTTTTATTACAGTAAAATTTTTTTAAAAATAATCACATTTAATTTTATTATTATAATAAAAATTTTTTATATAAAATTATATATTAATTCAAATTAAAAACTCAAATCAATAAATTAAACACTTTTAATAATACATATTATAGTACCTTTGCTTAACTTTTTGCCGACCAAATTGATATGTCGCATCATCGCCATATTATATATACTTTATTATGAAATGAAAAAAAAAAGGAGTAAAAATTAAGATTTATATATTTTTAAAAAATGTTTGTCAAGATTTCTCTTAACCGTCATGTGAAACAAACTATCACGGGTTCTTAAGTTACACTTCTGATTATATATATCACATATATCGTAACATTGAATAAATACACACCTAAAAAAAGCGAATCATGATTTTGTAGTTCTATCAGTTGAATTATTAGTTTCTAAAAGCATAAACCAAAAAATTTATAAGTAGCTATTACTATAAGGATCCTCAGGAGAAGATAATACTAGTCCAAGTTAAATTATCATTTTTTATAATTAATTAAATCATCATTAGCATATATAATAATAATAATTATTATATATATATATAGAGAGAGAGAGAAAGAGAGAGAGAGAGATGTAGAGATAGATATGCACATGTAGATTGACTACCTACGTGGTATCAAAGAATGCTAATTATTTATAGGAACACCATGCAAGACGACGGTCTTCATTGTGAGTCCTAACCCAAAACCAAAAAGAACTCCCACTTAAGCCCTTCACCAGTGGTGCTCATTCCCCCTATCAATTACTTATTCCTCATTTCGTCCAGTATAATATATATATATATATATATATATATATATATATACGCACATAATTTTCCCTTATTTTTTAACAAGTGACATTTGGTCTCTCGATTTTTTTCCTAATCAATTAATTTTTTAACATGTTTGGCCCCTCGTAATATGATTGATGGTGGTTACAAAATAATAACGTTGTGCGAAAAATTATTAAATATATATACATATATTTTGAAAGGAAATTTGCATTATAAATAATAAAAGAGATAAACACCGATACGAATGATCCTAAAACACAAACAAAGTTGATCCGGCCATACATTAAACGGTTCAACCAATTAAGTTTTGAATATATAGAATGTTTAAGAGGAAATCGCCTTTGTTTATTTTAACTGTCACAGAAGTAAAGAAAGAAAAAAATAAAATTGAGTATAATTTTTTTTATTTTTTTTGGAGACTAAATTTAGTATAATTTTTGACAAAATGACTATTTCTAGAGAAAGAAAATAGTTCTGTAATACCCGACATTTTAAGCTTTTAGCTTAGCAATATTTATGTTTTACTTAATTTCAAGTGCGATGTATATTTATTAATGTGATTGGTATAGAATAGAAGACCATACAAGTATGAGATGGAGAGATTCATTAAACCAGTTTAAGGTAAGCACGTGGTGGCATAAGTAGATAAATATCACCTAACATGACTCACGGATAGATAACAAATTAAGAAAATGAATTAAATTGGCCATGCTATATAGGCTTGTGAATAAGCTTGTTGATGTTTGAGGTGTGATTTGGCATGCCATGCCACTTGTAATATTTAAGGCTTGAAGCTAAGGTCTATAATCGATATTCCTATTCACATTATATTATTTGAGGCAACTCCCTTACTAGCATTAATGCACGCATCAAATTATTACTTTTTAAAAGCAGGACACACGCATTAAATCAATTATAAAGACTTTGTCGCGAAGATAGCCTGTCAATAGTAGTTACCACTCATATATACAATTGAAGACGAGGTGAATGATGTTAGACTTTGGTTGGCCCCACTCTTTGATGGCGGTCTGCCACCAAGTTTTGATCTATTTCGATGATACATAATCACAGGGATTGGATTCCTGGATAGTAAGAAGAAAATAAAGCAAGCAATGACAAAGTAAGGAAAAAAAAAAAAACTACAAAACACGTCATTTTCAACAGCGCAACAAAAGAAAACTCATACGTAATAGAACAACACTAGCATAATATAATAGATATGTATCATTCACATGTGTGTATTTCACATAACAATACAAACAGTACTATTTCGGTCCATGCGTGTCGCTTAAAATCAGAATCAATATTAAGTTTAAAATTAAAGCTAGGCCTTGATCAGCCAGTCCGTTCACTTCTTTAGTTTACGCCATGGTTGCTGCTGACAATAGTGCTTTCTACAAAATGTTATAATATATCTAATAACAATTATTGACTTTTTTTCTTTTTTTAAATGCAGCACAAGATGGATACTTCTTTTGTCATTGCCCTCAAGTTTTATAGACGAATGCGTGAGGTGAGAACTGAGAATTGTAGGGACTCTTAGACTTTATTTATTTCATCGATTTAAATTTTGTTGTAGTAAAAAGCATTAAAAAATAATCACATTTAATTTTTTTATTATAATACAAATTCTCATATAAAATTATATATCAATTTAAATTAACAAACTAAATTAGGCTTAATAATACATATTATAGTACCTTTATAATGTAACAAAAATCATTAAAGTAATCTGCATCACATGATGTAAAAATGTCATTAAAGTAACTGAGATCAACTTGGAATTAAAAATTTAAATTCTAAAAATAAAAGTAAAAATGTCATTTTTCATTTTTAATAAAACAAAAGCTGGCAAATTATTCGATCTGTCTTTAAGGTTCAAAATGGTAGAAACTTGCTCCAGTTCACCATCAAAGACCACCATAAATTCGATGTCTAAAAAGGCATTAATGCGTGAATCAATTTTGTGAAAAAAAAAATATTGTTCCCTTCCCAATTCGTCGCCTTCCCCACCTTCTCCGATAGTTTTAGCTTCGGCCTTCACACTATCTATCTCGGTGACCAATCTATTCTGCAACGATCTTACCAATAAGAGAAAAGAAAGTTAGAAAGAAGATGAGAAAACTATTGTTAAACTCATTAATGACAGGGCATTTTCTTATTGGGTGGACATGGTTTGGGATAGAGTTTTTTGGACAGGTGATCTCTGTCTGAAATATGCTAATAATTTCCCTAAATATTATTAAGAGCTCATTTAATTCAGTAATTTGAATTAAAATATTATTTTATATAATTTTTTATTATAATAAAAAATTAAACATAATTATTTTTCAAAATTTTTTATAATTATAAACTTAAATTTTAAACACGAATTGATGAAATAAACATGACGTTGTTATTTAATTTGAGCGAGTTATTCTTATGAATTATGAGTAGAAGACTGATTAGTACACTGTACACACATTAATACAGTTAAATTATAGTTCGTAGTTCATTATAATATTTTCTCTTAAAAAACACATATAAATTAAAAATAATTTAAAATTATAATTTTAAATTCATGAATCAAACGTACATTTAAAACTTTTTAAATAAATTTGATTTGGGTCCCCAACTTAAGGCCTGTTTAGTTTGTTGATTCGAGTTTTTAATTTGAGTTGAGTTGTGATTTTATGTGAGAGTTTTTTACTGTCATAAAAAAGTTAGATGTGATTGTTTATGAGATCTTTTTACTGTAGTAAAATTCAAATTCTAAACTCGAATTAGCGAAATGAACGGGGCCTTAATCTCTCTTTTTTACTAATAGCTGTAAGAACCTCCTTTACTTTTCTCATTTCTCAATTTTTTGTCTTGTAGGAAAAAAAAAAGATAGACGTAGAAAGTAGAAAAAAAAAAAAAACCTCTTTAATAAAAAAAGATAGACATAGAAAGTAGAAAAAAAAAAAAGAGTTTATCTGGTAGACTTTTAATAATTTTTCCAGCCAATATTTCACGTAGCATATACACTAATAAGTAATAACTAACATTGATTCAAAACAAATATGATATTTGATTCATAGATTAAAATTATGTGATTAAAATTATTTTTAATTTACGTATATTTTTTATGAGAAAAAATACTGTAATAAATTATGAATTATGATTCAAATCAAACCAAACATTCCCTAAACTTCAATTATTGAACAAGAGAGTCCGACAAACAATTTTGTTAAAAAAGATTCTAAATGACGTAAATGCACTTGCCTTCCATGTAGAATTTGTCAATTTCCAGGATCGCCGCCATCATTTTGTAGTTTTGTTAACCACGAGAACCAATGACAATGAAACGAAATTTGTTATGGTCTTTGACCATCCGAGTACTCCAGTTCATAGTACGAGGAGTTCAATTATTGGATACAAAAAGGCACTTGACATTTAGATGTTAGAGGAAATTAGCAAAAGAGCAATGGAATCTTCTCCAAAAGCAACAAACAAGCCTCACGCCGTGTGTATCCCACACCCAACACAAGGCCACATAAACCCAATGCTTAATCTGGCCAAATTGCTTCACCACAGAGGCTTCCACATAACCTTCGTCAACACCGAGTTCAACCATAAACGAATGCTCAATTCTAGAAGATGCAAATCCCTTGACATCTCGCCGGACTTCCATTTCGAAGCTATACCGGACGGTCTTCCTCCTCCTCCGACCGGCGATGATGATAATGCCGTTCGACATGTTCCAGACCTCTGTGAATCAATCAGAAACAAGTGCTTGTTAGACCCGTTTCGCAACCTTCTTGCCATGCTCAACGAGGGCACATCATCTAATGGCTTCAGTAGTGTTAATCCACCGGTAAGCTGTATTATTTCAGATGGTATTATGACATTCACTATTGAAGCTGCAGAAGAGCGGGGAATACCGGTTGCGCTCTTTTGGACTGCCAGTGCCTGTAGCTTCATGGCCTATAAACAATATTGGGATCTTGTTGATAAAGGTCTTATACCACTCAGAGGTATAAAATTAAATATACAAAAAACACATACTTTGATTTTGCGAGTTTTTTTTTTTTTGTTTTTATTTGTTTCACTTACACTTATTAGTCGAATTTAAGAGGCGCTTTTTATTGTATCACCGCCTTCAACTTTGGTAACAGAAATTGGACTTTCTTAGCTGAGGCCCGTGTATATTTTTATTCATGTCCTTGTAAGATGGCGCTCTCTTTACAGTCATTAATTCTATATTGCTAATACCAATATAGAATTAGACTTTTAAGATTTGAGATTCCATTCTAAGAGGTCAAACTGTTAGGATGTGTCAAATGATTTATGTGTTGGTCAATCGTGTGTTGTTTTTGCTACTTCTTGTGTTTTGTGTCTTGTGCTATTTGTTCTGTTCTCTGTTTTGCAATTTGTTCTGTTTTTGTTGTTAGTTCTTTTGCATCTTGTGCAGATGAAAGCTGCTTAAGAAATGGATATTTAGACAACACTATGATAGACTGGATTCCTGGAATCAAAGAGATTAGACTGAGAGATATTCCAAGCTTTTACTTAAATAGTAGCAAAAATGCAAATGAGCACACAATGATGAAATTCTTCACAGCGGAGATAGAGGCAACTTCTAGAGCTTCCGCCGTAATCATAAACACTTTCGACACGCTGGAGGACAAAGTGTTGGAAGCTCTGAAGGTGTTATCGCCTCCCCTTTACACGGTGGGGCCCATTCATGAGCTTGTGAAAATGGCTCCAACGACTCCTATCGGATCCAGTCTCTGGAAAGAACAAGTGGAATGCCTCCAATGGCTCAACTCGAAGCAACCCAGATCGGTGCTTTATGTCAACTTCGGAAGCATCATCTTCATGACCTCAAGTTCCTTTCAGGAATTCGCTTGGGGTTTGGCCAACAGCGGGAAACCCTTCATCTGGATAGTTAGGACTGATCTCATTGTCGATAGTGATTCGGCAGTTGTTCTGTCGCCGGAGTTTCTAGAAGAGACGAGAGGGAGAGGTTTCGTGGCGAGTTGGTGCCCGCAAGAGCAGGTCTTGAGTCACCCGTCTGTCGGGGGGTTCTTGACGCATTGCGGTTGGAACTCCACCCTCGAGGCCTTGAGTGCTGGCGTGCCCATGATTTGTCGGCCGTTCCTGTCGGAGCAGCCGACCAATTGTAGGTTCTTGTGCACCAAATGGGGCGTCGGTTTCGAGATCGAGGGAGGAGACGTTAAAAGAGATCAAGTGGAAAAGGTTGTAAGGGAGTTGATGGATGGAGAGAAAGGCGAGGAGATGAGAAGGAAGGCCGTTGAGTGGAAGAGAAAGGCTGAGGAGGCCACTGCGCCTGGTGGTTCTTCTTGGCTAAATTTTGACAAGATGGTCAAGGAGGTTCTTACGGCAGCATCATCGATGTAAGCCCTAAGATTATTGGACGAATAATTCTAAGAGCACCAACAGAAAGTGGACCAATGATATGAGACTTTTTGATAAGACTCGATTTCTATTAGTTGTGGTGCCTAGTATAAGTTCTGTTACTCCACGGTTGTATTTTACATTATATTTACATGATTTTCGACCAACAAAGGAAATACATGATTTCTGTTTTATTGTTGAAGATCCCATTCTTCCGCTGAATCCCCGTCCATCTTGCAGCTTCTGTTGGGTTTTTGTGAGTTGAATGGCCATGTTGTGAACTGGGCTTATGTGATGGGGAAGAGTTGAGATTGGATGTAGGTGGAAGTTTCAAATAATTTGTTTTTTCTGCAGAAAAACGTTTTCTTTTTTTATTTTATTTTATTTTTTTAAGTTGCTGAATTTAAATTATTTGTATATGATATAAATTTATCTCCTTAATCAAACAATAAGCACACCTGTGAACGAGTTATGGACAAAATGGCCTGATGCAGTCCGAGGGGGTTGTGCGTTTCAAGCATTGCCGCACATAAAAAGGGACAGTGGCGAAAACTATTTCCTGTTCTGCGGTTTTCTGCGTAGTTTCAAATTTTCTACAATGAAACTCAGGTCCACACAACAGTTTTATATGTACCATCAATCAAACTCAATTTAAAACAAAGATCAACACCAAATTTCTAAACTTAAAGGTCTCAAATCCAGGGAAATTGAACAACTTTCAGATAACTGGATGCAATTCAAGTCTTATGAACTCAGATGCTTGAGATTTAATTCATAAAAAAAATTTTATTTGCGTTATTGTTTTATACATGTTTTTTTAACAATGTCGTTTTTTTCAAGATTTGGTCTTGTCGTCTCCTCAAAATTTAGTTTTGCCCTTTAAACGCGTTGTTTGCCTACGCCATATCATTTTTATAAGATGTCTTTCCGATTACGATACTAGGATATCATTTTTGAGCTGTTGGTAGTTTTATGATTTTTTCGTTTCTTTAGGATGTCGTTTTCTACACAACGTGTGCTTACTGATGTTTCTTTGAGTTGTCGCTTTTCTTCATGCTCCTGTTTTCTTTAAAACATCATTTCCAAGGATTCTCTCTCTCCCTCTCTCTCTTCATTTACGTTTCCAATGAATTTGGCTTTATATGATGTCGTTCTTGTAAATGCCATTCTGTATGCTACGTCGTTTTTAAGATTCCAGTCAATAAAGATCTCGTTTAAGCACGATGTCGTTTCTGCTTGATGATTTCTTTATACGACATACCGTGTCCTGTGAGATGTTGATTCATGCATCTTGTCGTTTGAACACTCTCCTTTAGCATGATTTTGTATATTAACATGTCATGTTAGTTGGATACTAAATATAAGTCATTAGTGTGATAAAAATTCAGTTTTATTAATTATCATAAATTTTTTTAATTGACTCTCTAATTTATTATAATTGTCATATTAATATCTTGCGATACTCATTAATAAATAAATATTAGAATAACTATTCAAATCACATCTCATGTTAGTTATATGACGTTGTTTCTTGTTTGCTTTGGCCTATGATTGACGGCGTTTTGTATTATTATTATTATTATTATTATTATTATTATTATTATTATTATTATTATTATTATTATTATTTGCTATATTATTATTCTTCTTAGGTTCTGGATTCTGTCCCAAGCCTCGTTATACCGTGACAGGTCGTCTTTCTAGCATGTCGTTTTTTCTTAGATGTCTCTTTTACTGTGTCGTTTTTGACCTCATGCTCTACTGCTATTTGATTTGGAATTTTGGAAAGAACGTATTCTTTTTGTCTAGTGAGTCCTGTCTACCTCTTATATTTTTAAATATTAAAGAGAGAGAGAGAGAGAGAGAGAGAGAGAGAGAGAGAGAGAGAGAGAGAAGGAAATAAGATAGACGGATAGTTTGGATTGCAAATAAAAATTAATAACAGAAAATTTGAGGAAAGATGATAAATAGTACTTTTAGGTAAACACGAATTTATAAGGTACTGAAAAATGGTATATACCCTCTGTATAAATAAAACATTTTCTCATACCCCAACCTTTTCAAGGATAAAGGATAAAAAAGATCTAAAGAAAGGACAAAAATAAAATAAGTAAATATGTTTTAAATTAAAAATGCTGTTTACTACCCCCAAAAAAAAAAAAAAAAAAAAAAAAAAAATTGAAACTACGCTATTTCTTACAATTTCTCTCTCTCTCTCTCTCTGCGAAACAAAAAAGAAACGGCAGGGTCACCTTTTCTTCTTACGGTACTGAATTGTTCATATGACATCTTATTAATTAGGACTATATAACAATTAATACTGCTCATGCTAGGAGATAATTTGAACAAGTTGCTTTCCTTTGCTTTTGAGTGATTTCATCGAATTAATAATCTTTTAACATAAAGGTTTCGTTAAAGCTTAATTCATCTTGTAGTTGGAATCCAATTTCATCACTCTGCCTTACCAGAAATCCAATGTAATCACAATCCTCCTGAAATGTAGCTTTGTTTTAGCTTGGAAAGGCAACGAAGCATCCATTTCTTTTTATTTCTCTTGTCTTTGCAATCCCACTTCAATTGCCAATTGATGACCCTTTTCTCATTTCTATATGTCACGATGGATTCCATGAGGGATTCCATAGTTTCAAATCATGATTCTTTGTGGCCTCTTGAAAAGTGAGAGTCCATTTGGTGGCATATTTTGTCTTTTTAGTCCTTTCTTTAGTACTTTAGCGTCGTTTAAGTGTCCATTAAGTTGTTTGTAAGACTTTTTTTTTTTTTTTCCAGTTATAATGCATGTGCCTTTTTATGTCACACCACTTTCCACCAAAATTTTCGCATCTCCATCGTCGGCCCTTAAACAAGCTGACTCAAAGGTTGATTAGTAGATATATATATAAACTTGTTATATTATAACTCTGCTCTTATGTCGTTTTCACTTTTTTGTGGTAAATGGGTAGAGGACCAATTTGTTCAATTCCAAGCACCTTCGAGCCACTAATTGTGTTGTATTATTGTGCTTTATAATAATATGCTTCTTGAATAATTTTGCTTTGTGAAAGAAGCAGTTCAACTTTGCTACTAAATTATAACATAATGGTTTTTCTATATCAAATATTCTGCTTTAACGAACTTGTTTGGTCCACTTTTGGTTTTGATTCTACAGAAAGTCTTTTAAGTCAATTTTGGTAATGGAAACTTTATTGGGTCGTTTCCTTGCACTCTATGAGGAGACAGGACTTGTCCATGAAAGCTCAAGTTGTTGAGCAGAAACATAACAACTTCTAAAACTGCAATAGTCTTAGCCTCTATGTCAAGCGACACCTGAAAACAAGATCATCTAAGAACAATTATTTATGTCCATCAAAAAAAAAAAAAAAAAAAAGAATTTTGTTTATGTGGCGGAAATTTTCATATTACTAATTTAGATAGTAGGATCACCAGTTTTTACAAAATGAGACAGTGGAGAGGTTTTGACTTTTGACTTGTGGCAAAATGAAGGATTTCTAGATCACCAAGAACAGTTAATTACGTTACAAATGTACGGAAAATCGTATCCATCTCTATTTGTGATATAACTGCTATAATTTAGCAGCATATTAAAATCGTCACATAACAATGTAAAATTTAACTATATAATATATATATATATATATATATATTTACCTTCTGGTTTTAATGTATACAGTAATGCATCATAAATAACGATGCTGATAAATATACTATCTATGGACCAGACTAGGTTGAACATAGCCAAGGCTAAGTATACACAAGTAACCTCTTGTTCTTAACCTCTATTATACAAAACAAAGACTAGTGAAGCAAACAAACTGAATTTGATACATAGCTAATTCCTATTGAAAAATCTGGACAAAAGTCTTGGCTTTCATCTAGTAGCTAAATGAAGCAGTAAATTAAACTATAAATGTACTTTATATAAACCTAATAAGCTTCCTCTGGTTTAAAGAACATTATTAAGATCAAATAAATTAACACTTGAAAAAGATGAGAAAGAGTGAAGCAGACAGCTAAAATTTGATACATAATTCTGGAGATAGAGCTGACTAATAAAACTACCACGTTAATGTCACACCTTAAGAAAAAGTAGTAGTACACAAGGATAGAGGGGAGATACCAAATTGACTAGCTGTAGTAGTACTCATAACAACCTTTTTTTTTGACTTCCAAAATGTACCTCTTATTTTAGCACACTTACAAGACTAATTAGTACTTAACAGACAACATCTTCAAGCAAGCATCTTCAACCTTTTTTAACTAGTTGAATTCCCTGCCTAATTAGTACTTAACAGACAACATCTTCAAGCAAGCATGACAGCGCAGTTGCAGATGAAGGCGTTGAGCCGGTTGCCGCCGTACTCAAGCAGCCTCCAATTCAGCACCTCAGCATCCGGATTAGGGCGACACACGTACATCACTCCGAGCCCCTCTGCAAAGGCATCACCGTTGCCGCCAATGACTAGCAGCTCGTTGCCAAGGGACTTAAACGCGACGCCCCAGCCACCTACAGAGCCTGCGGCCACGGGGACAGGCCCTAGCGCCCTCCAGCTCTTGGCTTGCTTCGCATACACCTTGACTTGGTTCAACGAGGGGTCGAGCGAGTAGAGCTCATCGTCGACCACCGCAACGAGCGGCGGCGACCTCAAGGCCATCACCACCGTCCCCTCCAACATGTTGGGAATCAGCTGCCATGTCTTACTCTGCACATCATAGGCCTCAGCGCAAGTCAAAACACCATCTACGCGGTTTCTTCCTCCAATGACGTAGAACTTCTTTTCCATATAGAAACCTGAGCAATTCCCTCTCCTCTTGTGCATGTCCGGGAGAGACTCCCACGACTCGCTCTCTGGATTATACCTCTCGGCTGAGCTCAAGTACTCGCCTTCAGATAGCCCACCGGCCACATACCCAAAAGCGTCGCAACTCGCCCAGGCGAACAAGTTCCTCGAGTTGACCATGGAAGGGCCTTTTAACCACCTGTTTGTGACCAGATTGTATCTCCAGATACAACAACCACCATTGTCTTCCTTTCCTAAAATTCCATCAACATCATTATAAAAATATCGGTATCAGTGAAAATATTGCACAATACTTCAAATTTGGTGAGTTTCAGAAATTATTTTGGTGTGGTCATTTTATAGTGTTAGATTTTAACACTTGGACCGGACAATGAACAGGCTATGTTGTAACACAAGAAAAAACTAAAAAATATAAAACACTCAATACATTATGATAATTTTTTTTTTTTAAAAAAAGATAAAAGAACTCACGACCCCTGCTGCTCTGATACGATGTTAGATTTCGATAGAAGGTACATGCCTGAAACGAGAAGGTGAGTACCAACACAAAGGGTCTCCTTGTCAGCATTGTGGAAAGCGTAGTTGCCGGGTAGGTGAGGGAGTTCTCTGAGGGCGTTGAAATGACGATCAAAGGCCCACCAGTTCTGACCCGCTGCGAGCATGAAGACTGTCGGTTCTTTGAACCCAAAGTCTCTCCTGATCTTGTATATCTCGCCGCTCTTTAGGAGTGACAAGAATCTCTTGTTAACGAGAGAGAACTTACCATATTCTGACCTTGGAACTCTGGCCAATATCTGAGCTTCGACCTCATCAATCAGCTGAGGCACTTTTGATGGACAGTAATCTGCATCCTGAGGTTCTTCACTGGAGGAATGATAATAACTTCCTTTTCCCTTGTGGGAATTATTGGAATCATTAATTGTTTGAAAATCTTCATTTGTTTCTTCTAAGCCGATCTCTTGTTTGAGTTTCTTCTGTTCCAACATTGGTGAGAAGAAAGTACCCTTTTGAGAAGTGATCAAAATTCTTCTGTGACAAACAAACAAATTACAATCAACCAATAGAAATGACTACTATTAGCTTTGTCAAAAGAAGAAAAAAAAATAATAGGTAATTGGCATTATTGGTTTTACATTTTTTTATTAGGTGACAGTTTAACTTTTTTTTTTTTTTAATTTGGGTAAAATGGTCCTCAAACTCTTAAATTGTTAGCATTTAAACCTTTCCCTTTAATTTTAACTACTTTGAGGTTTTATAAATATATAAAGATAAGAACATATAGAGATAGTACTAATTGAAAGATGAGGATTTCACATACCTAAACAAGTAGTAGTAGTAGTAGTGCAGATCAAAGTCAAACACCAACTTCTTCAAAGGACTAATCACAGCAGAACCCTATGTAATAATAATTAAAAATGAAACCATAAATATTTCTCATCAAATAAGATAGAGACACTATTGCACCATGTGTTTGACCAATATTTAAAGCGCAAACACACTCATATACATGTTTATTTTATATATATATATATATTAGAGAGAGAGAGAGAGAGTCATACCAGAGAAGTAAATTAAGGGAAATATTAAATGAGAAGTTTTTCACCATTTTAAGGGTCTAAGGCACTAAAGATGTAGATGGTGAAGATATTAGAAGCAGAAGAAAGGGAGGAACAAGGAATAATGGCCATGCAACGAAGGCCATTTAAGGACAGAGATTTGTTAGAAAGAGAAAATTAATTACTTCTTCAACTCCAACCAGGACCCAAGGAGAGAGAGGACCAATCTGTTGGGTCTTTATGCTTAGTTTTTGTACTCTCTCATTTTGCACCCATTGTACTATCCCCAACAATATAATATTAATTATATATTTAATTAATAATTATTATTATAATAATCACTGGCAGCCCCCACTAAGCGCACACCACCAAAATTTTTAATGTGAGAGAGAAAGAAAGGTTGATGATCTCTTTTCTTTGATCATGGGGGTGACTGATAGAACCAGAGGAGATTTGTTCTTTTCTTTTTTTTTTTTTTTTTTTTTTTTCCCCACCACCTTTTCTAGCTCTTTCTTTTATTTTTCTTTATTTTTATTTATTTCCATGATTCCAAATATGATAATCTCTGGCCATGTCGGGGATTGGACACTAAGCTCCCTTGTTCATGGGTTGTTGTGAGTTGTGACAAAACGTGCTTAGTCTTCACAGAAATTGTTTGTATAATAATATTATATCAAAACATGAAGATACAGTAAGAAAAATACTATCTTGATCCTAAGTAAAAGTTTTCTTACCTTTCTTTTAGTTCAACTTTTATCTTTATTGACTTGAATGCATAAGTACGAGTAAGCCGATTTAGTTCAGAGTTTTCTGTACACCTAAGAATCTTCTTTTCCTCCAAAAAAAAAAAAAAAAAAAACACGTTCGAAAGCAAGATTCCAAAAAAAAAAAAAAAAAAAAAATGGTTCAAATCACGATTCAAAAAACCAAGAATTTAGTTATATTAGGCCTTTAGGAAAATCAAAGGTCACCAAATAGATGACTAGAGGCTTTAGAGAAGGTAATGAGAACTGAATTCTCTTTATCAAGTTAATTAATTTTCTAATCTGAGGAAGATGGCCAACTTCACTTAGCTGTCCTGTTTTTTTTTTTTTTCTCTCTCTCTCTCTCTCTCTCTCTCTCTCTCTTCAAATAATATTATTAATATGAGAAATTGAAATAGACAATTCACCAAATTAATGTAGGAAACTACACGTGCATTTCGAACGCATATATAATTTGGACCAGCAATGATAATTTCTCTCGTGACTTCTCCTTTCTTTGTTAGAGATTAGAACACGTAAAATATATTTTTATGGGAAATTATTTAAAATTTATATTAATAAATAACTTATTTACCAATATATAAAAAATAATAAGTCTTATTATGTTTTGATTTTTTTTTTTCATTTATCAATTTTACTCTTTTTCTTTTTATTTTATTTCATTTTTTCTCCTTCCTCTAAATCTCATTTTCTCTCTTCTCTCTCTACCTATCATTCATGGGTCTGTTCTTTTCTTTTTCATTGTCAGCCTTTTTTTTGATAGTTGTGCCGAAGATAGCAAATTACAAATTTAAAGAAGTAAGCGAATTGTGTTTCTTCGTAAATCCTGAATTAATTTCAATGTAAATTCAAGATTTGCTGTTCTTTCTTCCGATTGATAATCGTCGTCGAAGATCGCGAATTACAAATTTGAAGGAATAAGCGAATTGTATTCTTTCGTAAATCCTTAATTTACAAGTTATATTCTGAATTTTACTAATATAAAATAAATTTTTTTTTTTAATTCTACTCAAAAAATTAAGATTTAAAGTATGGTAAATCCATGATTTATAATCAGAACGTAAATTGTGTTATTTGTAAATCCTTGATTTATCGTGTAAATTTAGGATTACCATCAAAATACAATTTTTGTTAATTCATAAATCTAAAATTTACTATTAGAACACATATTGTGTTATTCGTAAATCTTAAAACTACATGATAAATGTAGGATTTACTATCAAAATATATTATTGTGTTATTCGTAAATCATGAATTTATACAATAAATCTTAAATGTTACCATCAGAACACATATTGTGTTATTCGTAAATAGTGTAAATCTAAGATTTATTGTTACTAGATTTTGTTAACTTTACTAATATAAGATAAATATTTTTTAATTCTGCTCATGAATCTTGGATTTAGCGCACTGTAAGTTCATGATTTACCATAAAAACATAGATTGTATTTCTTCGTAAATATTGAATTTATAGTGTAAATTCAAGATTTACTATCATAATATATATTATATTCATTTACAAATCTTGAATTTACGGCGTAGAGAACAAGGAGATAGAGAGATATATGAAGAGAGAGTCAAAGTAAATTTTAGGATTTTTTTTTGTTTTAATTAAAGGCATATTTGAAATGTTAATTTAGTGGAAATTCAAATTTACATCTATTAAACCTATTTATTAATTAATTATAAAACTTTCTCTATTTATTTTTATTGTCTTTTTAGTCAGACCTATTTCTCTTAGTCTCCCTGTTTTTATTTTATTCTAATATCCATACCATTTCAAGATAACCATCAATGGGTTGGGAAGAATCAAGTTAGGGGCGAATTTGGAACTTGATTAAATTAATTAATTAAAATCATCCGGTCTAGTGGGTTTTAATAAATGTGCTCATTAAGTACTTTCTAATTATTGATACACTCGTTTTCTTTAACTTTAATTTGTTATGACCAAATTCCATGCTCCAAGAGCTAGCCTATCAAACTCTTGAACTTATCGTAACATAGTAATAAAGTTCTTAAAAGGATCCGTAGGTAATCTGGTAAAGTGATTTTGATGTAAATAATTTACTATAGGGTTACTAAGATGATGACAACTGGCTTGTAAGTAATTTATTGTATAGTTTCTAAGTTACTAAGATGATGACATCTGGGTTGTAGGGAGATACTTCCGATGAGTTAAGATCATCTTTTAACAGTTTCTACCAAAAAAAAAAAAAAAAAATCTTTAACGACCATTTTTTATGGAAACTGATCGCGGATTCCAACAACTGAATAAACAATACTAGGGTCGTCTTACACACTACACTTATATCTATACACACACACACACACACATATATATATATATATATATATATATTTACTTGTTTATTTGATATCAGAAAAGATGTAGACATCATATTAGAAATATTCAGTGAATGATGACGATGACGGTGGTTTTAATCTTTTTAAAACCAACTCGACAATGTGTGTAGAGCCTTGTTAATTACTATCATAAAATTATAGGTTTCCTATATTTAGGTGTGGTATTTTTCTTAGTAAAGGAAGATGTATTTTAAAATCAAAAAATATACGCTCTAATTCTGATTGGATGATTTCAAATCATAAAAAAACTTAATCTTAATGATAGATCAATTCAGCCATTAAATTTTAATGAAGTATACCGTGAGATAGCACATGCGCACTATATTCTAATAAAGAAAAATTAAAAGTGTACATTAAAATCGAGCACATACAAAGATCTTTTAATAATACATTTATAATCAATAGAAGATTTTGATTAATCGAGAATAGAGACCTATATCCATAAGGTCTGCAACAACACTGTTGTGAAATGTCACAAGTAGATTTGACAAAAATTAAATAGGAGAGTGGGTAAACTACCTCCATTATTATAACACAAACACCAAAGTATCAAAATAGAAAGAAACACGTCCTACTCGGCAGAAAAAATGCATTGCCATTATTGAACTAAAAAACCTGAAGACCTCTTAACATGAACAGAACCACTGCGGTAAGCCGGCCAACATGACCATCCGGAAGCCCACCAAAGCACAATGAAGACCCATGCAACTCTACCATCAAGAAGCACCACCACGCGACTCCACTGGCGTTGAACGCCCATCCACAACCAGAGTGTCTCCCACCCGGCCTAATCCAGCCACAACCTAACCACGCCACAACCACTCGAGCACTAGTAACCACAAGAAATCTATGAACATTGCCTGACACATGCAGCTCCACCATATCACCGTACGTACCCCGAGCAATGTGTCACTTATCCTTGTAGTGCCACCCCAATTAGTACCGTAATTTGACCCAGCCTAGTCCATGGTACCCAAACTACTATTAATTTTGTACCCTAAAACCTAGGTCACGCTACCAACCCTAAATCCCAATATTTAACGACACAATTAATTTTGTACATCTTTACTAAATATAAACAAAAGCAAAAGCAAAAATGAAAAATTACAAAAGGTTGGCAATATACAATTTCATTCTTTTAATTGAAGTTAATGTGGTAATATGTTAATTAAAAGACAAATTAAACAAAACAAATAACAAAAAAGGCTGGGAAATGGGAATCAATAAACTTCATCATTTCTGTTACTTGGAATTAATTTTGTAATATGTTGACAAACAAATAAAAAATAAAACCAAAACCAAAACCAAAAAAGGCAAGGAATCAATAAACTTTGTCATTTTTTTACTTGAAATTTATTTTGTAATATGTTTTTTCTTGTTAGACACCGATTATATTGCGTCTCGCTCTACGTTGTAAATTTACAAAATCATGATCTATATGTTACAAAATCCTATTCGTGAAAGTGATTATATATATGACAATATAGTTCATATACATGATGTGTGTGAGAGTTTGCCGAGTTGGTCAGGTTTACGCTAGGATTAATTATGATCACTCACCCCAAATTCTAGTTGTATAATGAGAGATTAATGATAGATAATAAACAAATTAGGTACTATATATGATCAGAACTCTTGAAATGTTGCAAGCCCTTTTCATCGGGTTGCTTGATGATCATGATCACCAACATCAAATGCATATTATGGTGATTAGTGACGATTAATCTCTGTGATCATCATATGAAATCCATATCTGATATTGCTGATGGGTTCCCGCAATATAATCTTTCTAAATCATTTTTAATATATTATTTTATTATCAAATGCAGAGTAATCTATAATCTCATAGGGACACTTTAGAGCTGGTCTAGATCAAAGAGCTAGTAACCATACATTAATTAAATATACGAACCACAATTAAGATTAAGACGATATGATCACCAACGAGTAACCCAAGGAAAACATTGGAATATTATAGATCAGCAACTGGGTTTAATATTTAATTTAAGTATCATTAACAATATCTATCCTACTCAGATTGTACTAATCGAGAATATTAAGGAACTAATTAAAAACTCCCATTCGATTTGTTTTATCACACCCAATGACAAGAAGATGCCACGCCCTAACCCTAAAAAGTCCAAAACCATTGGTTTAAACCTTCTTTTCAGAGTTCTTTTGTCCCTTAATTATTATTCTATTCTATTACTTTAAGTTTTTATGTTATCTTTCCAGTACTGATTAGTGATGGTGGATTTGGCTCTTTTTTAATTTTCGGCTCTTTTTTTGGGAGTGACTTGTGAAAGGTTCTTTATACTTTATACATGATATTATCTTTACTCATGACCTTATTCGTATTGATTAATAGTCCAAGAAATTATTTTCACAATCAAATATATATATATATATATATATATTAATCCACCAGTATATACAAATCTTATTAATATTTTCAAAACCCTTAATTATTTTACAATGGTGAATATAAACTATACCAATACAGAAAAAAATAATGCTAATGTAGGTCACTAATTCCACATAGAAACACAATAATAAACCAAAGGGTAACTAGAATGACCGGTATATACAAATCTTATTAATATTTACAAAACCTTAAGCGCCAAAAAATGGTGAAAAAACTATACCAACAAAAAATAATGTAAGGTCACTTAAATATGACTGAATCTTTAGCGCAAAAAAAAAAAAAAAAAAAAAGCGGTTTTCTTAAATGGCTCGTAGTTTTCTAGTCCTAAAATATCGTAATGGAAACAATATAATAATATTTCTTTGCCTAAACTCTGTTACTCTTTTTGGGGTCGCTGATCTATGTCACGTGTCATCAAGTAACCAAAAGATGGGATTTATGTAAAACAAACAAATATATGATGTCATAATTGTGTTTTCAAACAATGCATGCTTTGAATGAATGCCAATGCTTTCTATTAGCACATGCAGGAACAGAAATATTCTATCTACAGAATTTAATAATTTTGAAATACTAAAAATAATACTCTAACAGTAGGATTTTATTTTAAAGTATTGTTAAATCTTTTTTTTTTTTTTAAAGTTGTTAGATATCTGCATTAATTTTTCTGTTAATATTGTATATAATTTCCTATTATAATGTGAATTTGATGAAATTTAATGTTACGGTAGTAAGCTTCCATATGTGAATATATAGGAAGCTTGTTTTCTTATTTTTCTGATGAAGTTAATTACCTGATCAACCACTATATACGTTTCTAGCGCGCACACAAAAAAAAAAAAAAAAAAAAAAAAAAAAGAGATAAACCAACAACACACCAATATTGCGTATCGTTAGATCTGAATTATGTTTTTTTTTCCTCCCTTATATTAGTAAATAATATACTTTCTACTGTACCCACTAGGCCAAAACTATGGACAAACAAATAATATCCGTTGTGTATATATATATATATATATATATATATATATATGGAGCAGTATTATTTGAACTATTTATATATAAATCAATTTCAAAAATAATAAATAATTGAAAAAATAGAGAATTTATTCTTAAGTAATAGAAGAAGATAAGAATACATTGAGGCTTTTTAATTAGTGTTTAAATAGTGCCTGAAAAAGTGCATTTATATATAAGAAGAGCTTTTAAACTGTTTGAGTAAAAAAGTCAAAAGCATTGTTATGAAAAGTAATGTAATAAAAAAATATACACGAGATATTTAATTTGTTGTTCATAAATAAAATGTTAAAAATATAAATAAAAAGCTTTTTATAAGTACTTTTTTCATAAGCACCAAGAAGATGACTTATTCTAAAGGTGCTTAAAAAAACTAAAAATACTTTAAAATTAACCAACCAAACAGATTTAAAAGCAGCTTTTAGAATAAATAAGCCAAAAACAGTTTTTTAAAGCCAATCCAAACCGGTCCTGTGTATTAGGATTTGAAACCACTCATCATGTATTTATATACTAGACCTTGGCAAATAAAATAAAAGAAAAGAATATGAATTAAGCAAGCACCACTTTTTTTTAATTATATTTATATTCTTACATTAACAATTCCCTTTTGTTCCTGTATGACAGGGTAATATATATATAATTCTGGTGAAGAACCAGATGTGTAATATAATTGACGAGCCAAAAAAAATAGTGTAATATCAGTTATCACTAGCATCCTTTTAAAAAATAATATTTTTAAACTTTGCTACTGCAGTGTATTTACGCTTCTATGAGGTTAATTATTCGATACTTATATAATATAGTGCAATGACATCAGGCAGTTACTAGTAATTTTCATTAATTTAAAGGTCCGTTTAGTTCGCTGATTTGAGATTTTTAATTTGAATTGAAATATGAGTTTATGTGAAAAGTTTTTTACTATAGTAAAAAGGTTAAATGTAACTATTCTAAGAGTTTTTCACTGTAATAAAACTCAAATTTTAAATTTAAATCGATAAAATGAACAAAATTTTAATATTTAATTAGCCCAAGTAAGCCGGACAAATTAATCGATTATATTCTTAACTGCCTGCCATAATAAATCTAAAGTAAAGATGATTGCCAAAATAATATAATTTCGACAATAAAAGTGTCATGAGTAGTACTACCTGGTTGATATTTAAGGTTTAGGAAGTAAACGAGCCAATTATTAGCCGAAGAAAAAGAATAGTGAATAAATTAGACAAAAGAAAACCACTCAAATTAAAGTCTTAGGTCTTTTATCTTTTTTCAGGAAAAAAGAACTTTTTCCTATTGTTAGGGGTTCATCTTTTTTTCTAAAGCATAATCATGATTCCACACCAATATACAATATTATATAGATATATATCTTAGCTTATGCTGTAAACTAATTTGATTCCAACCGTTGAAATTAGCCAACTATATTGTGACAAAGCAGAATAATTATACGATCAAATTATATTAAAGAATGTTGCTAAAAAGAGAACATGACGCGTACCATAGTTACGCATCATCATTCAACACCTACAGTTTCTCCTAATTCAAATAACAGATCTCAGAGAGGAAATCTTTTCATCAGGTTGGACGTTTAATTCATGTATTTAGAATTATTTTTATTTTATGTGTATTTTTTGAGAGAAAAAAATCTGTAAAGAATCATGAATCATGCCACAAAAATAAATACAAGAAACAAACATCCATGCCAAAAAAGCAAATGGTCCTGAAATCCTTATTAATTAATTAGTAACTGTTACCGGTTATTTGGATAAGAGAAACCCTCAACTCTGAATTGGGAACCAATTATCTCTCTATAGAAGCTTAGCTTAACCAATGAAAACAAGTCTTCTCTCTCTCTCTCTCTCTCTCTCTCTCTCTCTCTCTCTATATATATATATATATATATATATAGTTCATTTAGTCATTTATATATATATATATATATATATATATTGCATTAATTTAGAAGTCGTAGACACTAAAACAAGAAGCTGCAGATGGATCATTATCATTAGGGACCACAATTAGATCATCATTTAAATTTAATTTGTCCATTGGAAAAGTGAGACAGATTGCTGCTGACAGAAAATACGACGCAAAGAAGAGGCAGTTAAATGTTTAATTCCTAAACTCTCTGCAGTTCAAGATTCCAAGTTCCTGAATTAGATAATTATCTCCATGCATGTTGTCTTGTAGTAAGCTCACATTACGTAATTTGAAGATGATGACTAGTGTCCCTAGAAACAGTGACTGTTAACCTATAACACGTCTTTTTCTTTATTATATGAATAAAGTGAGACTTGACTCTTAATATTGTGTACAAATATGTTTCGCCAAATTAATATATGCTAAAACAGAACAAGAAAATAAATGGCTTACACAAATTGACGAGGCTATCACTAAAGAGTGAAGAGGCCCAAGCTTCTATCATCTGGTAGCCCAGCCGTTTCAATATTTGACAGACCCTTTTGGTGAGCTTTCGAGAAAATGCGCGTCGTTTGTCAAAAAATGACTATCTGGTTTTATTGCTCTGAAAAAATGAACGATCTGGTTTGAAACGTTTGATCCGTTTGATTGAAAATCTGATAATGACATGTCGTTTACCATCTGTAATGGATTTTGGTTTAATAGTTCATAGACTTCTTCAGAAAAATAGTATGAATTTCTTCAATATAGATGACTTGTTGTCGTTCTGTTTACGAGGTAAGGTCGCGACTTACCAGTTGAAAATTTGGTTCCACTTTTTTCCGGTAATAAAAGGAAATTTCGCATTTTATTGTCGTTTCCTTCAGAAAAAGACATGTAGTTTTATATGTCGTCTTTTTCTAGTCGACTTTAGAGCGAAAATTGCAATCGTTCTTTTATCTTGAATTACAAACTACACGCCGTTTTATCATTGTAACGACAGGTCACTTTAAAAGAGAAACAAACACGTCCTTTTCTGGATATCGTTTCCAAGGTGGCGCGTTAATTGTGTTATATAAGGAATAACTGTCCGGGCCGGCTCCAAGATCAATACCTAAGGGTATACTCGGTTTTTTCACACCTCCGGATAACCGAATTGACGGTTCAGTTTTGGCAAAGCAACCACCCAAGACCGACCAACCATTAAGAGTTAACTGTACAATAACCGGCCGTGCACAACGGTTTCAGTTTAGCCATCGGTTTCAACAAATAAAATTTAGAGAAATAATAAAAAATATACCAACGTGAAAAATTTAAAGAAATATATAGGTCAATTTTTAGTTATAGAAATTAATAGGACATAACTTATCAAGTTATAGTTCATAACCAGATAAGTTATGAATAAACTTATCAAGTTATAATTTATAACCAGATAAGTTAGACAAAAACTGTGAATTATAGACAATAACTTGTCAAGTTATGATTCATAACCAGACAATTTATGAATAAAATCAGTAATTTAATTTATTTATTAACATATGTAAATTATTAACCTATTAATTTTAATTCATCTCAAAATCTTAATCTATTTCTCTCTTTCTCTCTTAGTAAACTTTTTTTTTTTTTTAATTTTGTTAACTCAAATTCAAAAGGGCAAGAGCCCAATCACAAAAGCCCATACATAAAGGCCCATTTAAGGCTCAGATTTGAACAGTTAAACCTGACTTCACTACTACTCGCCTTTTATAGAGAACACGAGTGTGAGATCCGCGCGTTGCTGCGGAATGCAGTTTAACGCTATGATAATTATAATGAAAATATATTAATATATATACTTGTATTATACAATATTTTATTATATAATAAATATAAAATTTATATAAACATATTTATAGAGACATATATAGTATTATTATTTATAATATTTATATATATACAGAATAAAAAATAACACTGTTGTGGTCTTGAGCAGAGGTACCATGCATATACAACCAAGGAAAAAAATAAAATATAAAACATCGAGAAATATATATATAAAAAAAAAGATGAAAAATGAATAAATCTGGCGAAGAAAAAAAAATTAGAAAGAAGAAATATGAGAAACGAAGAAATCTGGCAAAAAACTTAAAAAAATAGACAGATCTAAAACATTACAGAAGAAAAAAAAAAGAAAAATAATGATGCAGAAACAAAAAAAGATAAACATAAACAACTCATGTTTGATATTGGCCACGGTTTCGTTCGTGCAGGTTATATATATATATATATATAATATATATGTGTGTATATGTGTGTGTGTTGTTCGAGTGAAGACGAAATTCGTAAAGATTGAAAAAGTAATCTCTAATCTCCCATCTCCAGTCTGGTGATCAGCATGAAATGAAAATTAATCTGATTTGTATATTATTATAATATAAGCAGCCATATTTAGTAGAGAAATAGAAATTGAAATAGAGACTACTCTAGAGAGGATCTCTGGAAGCAGGAACCTGG
Organism: Morus alba; assembly: GCA_012066045.3. Taxonomy (NCBI): domain Eukaryota; kingdom Viridiplantae; phylum Streptophyta; class Magnoliopsida; order Rosales; family Moraceae; genus Morus; species Morus alba. Next base: position 878,728 of record CP050233.2, read on the forward strand.
GTGATTTGTTTGTTAGTGTGAAGGTTGCAGAAGAGAGCAAATCGAAGAGAGGGAAAAAAAAAAAAAAAACCCAATCTCAGTTAAAAAAAAATGGAGTAGAAGATTACAGGAGCAAAGCAACGAAAAACATAAATGACAACAGAAAGAACTAATAAAAAAAATACCAAAATCAACAAACGAAGAAGGAAAAATAAAAACTCAGGCTCAGTCTCAAAGAAGAAAAATCTAGAAAGTCACGGAAGAAAAGAGATAAAGAGAGAGAGAGACGGCTACAGAAAGGAATGGAAGAAAGCAAATGAAAGAAGAAGAAACAAAATAGACAAAAGCATTAGTAAATGACCAAAATGGTCACAGCAAAAAAACACACAGAAATGTAAAATGGAGGGCAATATGGTAATTTTACAAACGGAACATAACATTAATTAAAATTTTGAAAAAAAGGAGATTAAAAACGGAAAAATACTGTTAATTATAATATAGTATAAACAGTAAATTCCGTTCTCTTTTAATATATGTATAATATAAAGTAGGCTAAAACTCTTTTTTTTTTTTTTTCCAATGTGGGACTCCAAAAATTTGGAGTTGTGCAGTTTTAACACACCAACTACGTAATAAATATTAATGAGAATCATAAATGGCAAAGCAAATGCGTGTGGTGCAATGGTTAGCCAGACCGTGAGCGATTCAGGACTCGTTTGATTGATACATATAAATTAATAATTTTTAATTTTAACATTTAAAATTTAAATTTTTATAAAAAAAAATATTATAATATAATTATAATTTTAAATTTAAACGCATAAAATAAACATGCTAGTTCAACTCCTTGCCACTGCAAAACATTATATATTTTTTTAAATATACAAGAGGTCGGTTCAGTTCGATTGGAACTGAATTAGCAGCATCCAAAACTGAAACTGAACCGATCAAAAATGGTTCAGTTCAATTGGGTTCATTTTTTATGTTAGTTATCTTCAGTTTGGTTAAATGTGTGCGGTTTTAGTCAGTTTATAATTTTTCTGAACACCCCTACCAATACGGTCGGTCCCTAGAAAACGACCCACTTCCCATCCTTATCCCTCCATACCACATGTCAGAAAAGAAATTGGATCATAGAGAAATGAACGACATGTCGTTTTTTAAGAGCAACCCGCGTTTAATAGGATGTCGTTTTGGAATAATTGGATAAAAAGCGACATGCCGTTTTTATACCATTCCTAATTCCCAATCCCCTTATCCATCCAAAAATAAAAGAAAAGAAAAAAATAAAGAAAAAGGATAAAGTCGAAAAGGGCCCACACAAGACTAAAGTGGTTGATTATCCTGGCAATCACACACCACACCCAGTCGAAGTGATCCTTACATCCATGGCAGCCTCATCATCTCCGCTGAGCAATTTCCTTTCCTTCATCTTTCCCACAAAGCCCCCTCCCCAGCACAAAGCTCCACCGCCCCAGCTCTCCCTCTCCGCCCCCCACAAAGACAACAAACTCACCACCACCACCACCCAATATGGCCAACAGGGGTCGGTGGCCCAGGTGGAGCCGGAAAAATCCTCACTGTCATCGGTGATTTGCCCGTCGCTGGCGTACGCGAACACGCTCTTCTTCAATTCGGCGTACAATGTGCAGGTGGTGGTGGACGACAACGAGCCGGAGGAGAGGCTGCTCAACAGGTTCCGGAGAGAGGTCATGAGGGCCGGCGTCATTCAGGAGTGCAAGCGCCGGAGGTTCCATGAGAACAAACAGGACGAAAAGAAGCGCAAGTCCCGCGAGGCCGCCAAGCGCAATCGCAGAAGGTGTCTATAATAAATGTTTTCCATTATTTTTTTATTTTTATTTTTATTTTTATTTTTTTGTGGAAATTAAGGTTGTTTATGTTTTTGTTATTGTTGTGCTCTTGATTTTAAATAGGCGTCCTCCTCCACCGAGATTTTCGGCGCAGAACAGGCAGGAAACGCCTCCTTCGAGCAAAAAGCAGGATGAAGTTGAAGATAACTGGGATTTACCCGAAGGAGACATTCCTTACTGACCTTCTTCGCTCTGGATTTTAAGAGACTTTTGGGTCTTCTTTGTAAGTTGCATTAAGTTGAGTGAATTCTCTTTCTTTGGTTAATCATAATTTCTCGCGTGTTTGTATTTAGTACTAAAAGTAGTAATTTTTCATTCCTGGAAATCCAATTTGAGAGCACCCTTTTCATGTTTATCTATCAGATTCATGGGAAGATAGTTTTGTGCCTAAAATATATAGGGCCTTTCCTGTTAAATGATGAGGAAAACTTCGAAATCCTCCCTTGTTTTTTGAGTGGAATTTGATGTTTAATATGGTATTTTCAGAATTTGCATAGGTAACACTTTTCCAATTTTTTTAAAGAGTGCACCATTGATAACAAATTTCGTCAAAATTGGACACAGGTTACCTTCAAACTGATAATCTGAAGGAATATTTGTGTCATTTAAAGAACTCAGGAGATTAAAATCTGAATTTCTCCTATATATATTTTATTATTCCTTTCCACTAGTGAACTAAACGATCACAGCTATCTCTACCTCATATTCATTGTCTGATAAGGACATTAAGAGTAGATATAAAGTATGAAGAAACTCTTATGCTATGCATTTGGTTGGTGCCCTCTTTCCTAAACTGATATTGAATGATTGTGCTCTGAAGTTTATCCAATCCTCAAGAACAAGCTTGAGATCATGGACCTTATCCTCCACATTGTCACAGCAATTTGCTTGCAAGGTATAAACCTTTCGTATTTCCCTACTATCTCCCGGGCAAAACCCACCAAAATAGGTTGCATTCAGGTACTGTATGCGCACACCAAGCATTTCGATCACATCCTGCTGCTCTTTCAATGCCTCGCATAGAGATTTAACATGGGAATTGGGGTAAAGAGTGCCCCAAACTTTCCGGTACTTAAATAGCTCGATCGACACAGCATTGGATTTCACGTAAAAAAGCCCCCTCCCTGGTTTGTTGCTTCGATTCTGTGAATCCTCAGAGTGTAAATTGCACAGGATTGTGATTTCGTATGAAGGGTGAATGTGTACAATTGGAGTCCTCAACCACATAACATCCGCCTCCTGCAACCGAACATTTCTCGTCAACATACTTAGACCAACATGGTAATTTATCCCAACCAACCATGAACTGGAGGAACTTACCGTGAAGATGAAACTGTAACCTAGATCAAGCACTTGCAGCAGCAAATTGTTTGTGTTCCTCTGAATCATGAGGTTGTCTAAAGCCAGAGGTCCCTTTCTTGATCCGAATGGTCTGAGTTGGAAGCAATGGGGATGCAAAACATTGCAATTTTGAAATGCTTGGCTTCCTAAGGTGACAATGACCAGGTGATTTAAGAGCCTTTTGGTCCCTTGGCCAATTTGAAAGATTTTTAGGAAGAGGCCGAGGACAGAGCCGGGTCTTGTCCATGCTTCGTCGAAAATCGTAGTCAGTATGACCGTCCCGTCTTCCATGGACGCACTCCTCAACACTTGGACCAACTCGTTGCTTTTAGAATTCTGATAACAAAGAGAAAAACGTTGCACCAGTTCACTTAATTTTTTTTCCCTAAGAAATAAAGTAAAAGTTGTAGTTACTTGCTTCGCCTTGACGTAATTCTACACCAAATTCTAAAATCAAAGTATAGAGTTCAAACTCTTACATCCCGAGTTAATATATATATATATATATATATATATATATATATAACAAGGTAGAATTAGCTATCAATTCTTTTGTTTAGAGAGCATCACAAAACCATTTTGCCATTTTGAATATAAGATTAAAGCAGATCAAAAGAAAAGGATTAAAAATGAAATGTAGAAACCGAGTATTGAGAAGCAACGGTCCCATCATTTCCTCCTGTTGGCTTGGAAGATTTCATTAGAAGGATGCAACAAGCAATCGAGAAAATTGACAGCGCCATTAAAAGAATATGTGGAGACTTTATCGAACTCGAAGTCTTCGTGTTCATTTTTGCTCCAAGATATTGAGTATCTTCGTGCGAATACGGATAGAGCAAGCAAACTTAAAGAGAAACCTCCTTACAGAAGACAGTGAAATGGTAAAATAGTAATAGAAGAGATTCACGTCTACCATTTCTTGCTGAAAAAATGGTATGTTTTTAAAAGCATGATCTTTCTTTTCATGGAATTCCGCAAGGAAATTCAAGTTTAGAGGCACGCTAAATAATCAATATGGAACATACCAAAAATAAAAGGGATTTAAATGATGGATTTTTCTTCTTTTTTTTTTTTCTGAGATACTGTTATTATGGTCTTCTTAAACACTATTATTATTTCCTTCTATTTAAATCAATAATAATTAATGATATAAGATGAGTGATACTGACTACTGTGGTAGGTACGAGGTATCACTTCAAAATCCAGACGTCGTTCCTTGATAAAACCGAAAAAGAAAATTGCAAAACATTTGTGGCTGCTGGGATTCGAGCCCAGGTCTCCACGGCCACAACGTGGAATTCTCACCACTAAACTACAGCCACAAGTTGTTGTAAAGAAGGTATAATTTTATTATTTATATTTTACTACCATATTTAACTAGAAATATAATGTTGTGCCGCTTCCGATTTAAACAAACACTTTCAAAAGGATCCTCCGACGACTACTCAGTGAAAATTTGAACAGTGAATGGGTTGACAAAGGTCTGATATAATCGAATGTGACGACGAGTAATAATGACACTTGCTCAATGGCTCTTGTGAGAGTGGCTATTAACAATCACTGAGTTGAAATTTGTTTTTATCGTGCTCATCATTGGTCCTTATTACTATTGTAAATTAATGAAAAAATAAATATTTTGGTTGGAAAGCTTAGGAAATAAATAGCAATTTCATTGTATAAAGTATTACTAACAATCTGAGTAGCGATGCGACTTAAAATCCGTACGAAAGTAGTAGGTTTAGATTGATTATAAATGAATTTATGTCATAATCGAGTTAGCACGATTAACACAATTAATAAATAGGTCGTGTTAGGGTTAACCTCCAAACACGAATTGACACGACTAATTATATGTGTCATCTACAATCTAATGATATATGATATAACATGAAAATTTATATGACATGTTAAATACAAATAATGTGAATTTTAATATTTGTAGGTAAAATTCATTTATTTTTCTTAAAAGAAAAGATAGATTGACCAATAAACATGTTAAATTTGTCATTACTGTGTTAAATAAGTCATTATTATATTAGTTATTTATTTAATATATTAATTTAAACAAGTTTACAGGTTGATATAATTAACACGATTAATAAATGAGTCGTATTTAGATTGACATTTTTTACACGTTTAATAAACATATTGTGTTTAGATTGATATTTTTTAACATAATTAATAAATAAATTAATATAAATACGATCCATTAACACGAATTGTCACCTTTGATATAAAGCTAGAAAAGGCTAAATAAACATATTATATTTTTGGCTGAAAGGGTAATCATTTTATTTGCGTGCAATATAATGTTTCTCAATTGTTTAGTACGTACCATTGACCAATTGGTAGGATTGTGACTAGGAAAATAATTACTATTCAGCTAAATAAAACACGTTCTTGCAATGCAAACGCGCTTTTATTTTTCTATCACGTTGCAGGTAAACTAAAACACTTTTTGATATAAATATTGAACGGCATTGGTGCATGCTAACCTTAAAAAATAAAACAATATAAAAAATAAAATATTCTTGCGCTTCAAAAGTCTTTCAGTTAGAGATTTGGGCACTGAACTTTTGACACATGATGCTCAGAGCAAATATTTTTCTGCCGCTTTACTTTTGCTAAATGCTGACTCACATTCATATTCAATTGAGCAGTTATAAGAAAAATGCTTAGGTTTATTTAGAAAAAAAAAAATGCTTAGTTATACCACTAATATTAAGCACCATCACTAATTAAAAAAAATAGACATCACATGTTAGTCTAGACCCATATTATATTAGTGGGTGGTGCTTAGCATCACCAGTGTCTAATAACATTGTTCACGGTTTTTATTTGTTCTCGTGAAAATTTATTTCCATCAAAAACAAAAATAAACCCCACTTATGGAGTATGTGAGTCCCACTATTTTTATGTTTCGATGTATGTCCCTCTATTAATTTTTTGTTATGTTATTTAAATTTAAAAATTTAGTTACATAAAATGAATAAAATATTAAAAATGCTTAAATAAATTATAATGTATTAAAATTTAATTTAAAAAACAGTCACATAGACAAAAAAAAAAAAAAAAAAAAAAAAAAAAAAAAAAAAAAAAAAAAAAAGAAAAAAGAGATCCTGATTCGGCCTCAATGGGTGGAAAAAGAGTTTTTCATATTCAGTTCAATCAATCAGACCTACTGAGCACTAATAGTGACATAAAAGCGTCCCACAGAAACAGTCCACGTGGTTGGTCCTGATTGCCGGTGGGGAAAAGCATGGTGGTAGGCCCCACAGAAAGGCAAAACGCGAAAATTTGAGTGGCGGATCGGCAACTGTAGTCGTGGACGACATCCAAAAACGTGCACATCGCAATGTCTGAGGATCGCTTCACACTCGTATCGCCACATGCCCACCTCCTTCCAATCATTCGCGTCACATGTTTCTTGCCAAACTGAAATGCGAAGTCCCGGAGCAATTGCTGGTGCTATTTTTGATTGAACGGTTAAGCTAAAAAATAAAAAAAAAAAAAAATCAAAAGAACAAGACAAAATTGACGACCATAAATTATCTAAAAGAATGTTTCCCCATGCTCTGGGACGAGAAATTTGGTCCAAATTGAACTTGAAATAAATCGAGGATTTAATTTAAAGAACTAATAAAAGAAAATCTAGAGAAAAGCTTCAATTTTTGGAATAATATAGAATTTCCCACTCTCTCTTTATGTATTTTTAACTCAAGAGCACCAAAATTTAAGAAGATCTCATAAAAAAAGAAATCATAATAATAAGAGAGAGAGAGGGAGAGAGATAACTAAATAGGTCTACTAAAAAGGTATATTTTCTATTTTCCTCCCTAAAATACATTTATGAGGACAATCAATTGGCCCATGTTGTTGCCAAATCCGAATATGTCGGAAGATACGTTCAAAAAGTCAATTTTAGTTTAATCATTTGGATTATAAAAAAAAAAAATGTTTAATCGTTTGCAAAATATAAGGTGTCTTTTGGACAACCTGAAAGGGCGTTTAGTTTGAGCCGTTAAACCATACAATGGACGATAGAGGTAATGACACGCGTCGGGGAGCAAAGTGGTTCCGGCATTTTGGTGCTTATCTGGAGGTGGCAGATGGGCGCTTGTGGGGCAGAGCTGCCAAGTTGTTGAGAGCGGACAAGATAGAGCCAGCGACGTCCAACCAATCAGATTATTTTCCTTGGCAAAAAATAATTAAAAATAAAATAAAGAGATAGATTTTCAGTCTACATGGCGTAATGAATATAGCTAGACGGACAGCAAAATTCATTAGATTTTATGGGCCATTATTATCCATTAGTAGAAAATAAGTTAAATGAAAAATTTAAAAAAAATATAGGTTAAAAAGAAATTAAAGGTCATAAGGCAATCTAATTATGGACAAATGTAAGTTATGGGTGGATGCGAATTAATTAAGTTATGGTTTATTATAGTTATAGATTTAAAAAATAATAATTTAGCCTATTTATTTTTTTTTTTTAATTTTAATTCATCTTAAATTTTGATCTATTTTCTTCTTTTCCTTTAAAAAAATATGGCAATCTATTCTATTCTAATGGGTGGATGCGTTAATTAATAGTTATTATCTTTCCCTTTTTTTTTTTTATCAATTACTCAATTTGGTCTTATTTTGAGTAATATTTGCCTTTATTTTTGCATTGAAATAGTTAAAAGGGACGCATAATCACGTGAAATAGGTGGTTTATCACATGAAGGAAATGAGTTATGATTTCATGGCCGAAAAAATAAAGTTCGTTCCAAACTTTTTTTATTTTCTTTTTTTAAAGCTATGTTTTCATTTGGGCCCGAATTTCCGCTTCACATTTTCTGATGACAATATCTAGAAAAATCCTCAACTCATTGATATAAACTATAAAGCATAAAGTAAGGTACAATCATGGAAAACATGTCTCATTTTTTAAAGCTAAAAAAACTTGATAATATTAGTGTTCACACATAATCTACACACTTACTTTCCTATACGTAATATGATTAACAAAAACATATACTTAAGCAAAATATAACACTGAATAATTACTTGTTTAGAATATACCTTTTTGTTTCTTCAAATTTTGATAAACATGATCCCTTGATAGCGATGGTGGATCATAAGAGGAAAAGTAACAAAAAATAAAAACCTCAAATTATTCATTGCAAACCTGCTTCCAATTTTAATGAATAATCATATGATAGTCTTCCTTCACAAGGACCACAATATTCTTTTTCCTTTTCCGCCCTCGCAATTTATCCACGGATTTGGTTTTTAAGTAATTTTATTGCCCTCCTGTATATCATTGCCAGCCTCGCTTTGTAAGTCAAAAAAAAAAAAAAAAAAAAAAAAAAAGACACAAAAATTACAAAAAAGTAAAAAACAAACACAAGCAAGACAAGAAGCTTGTGTCTGTTAGTATAAACACATTCAGAATTCATAATTAACACTTCCCTGCATTTTGAAGCCTTATAAAAAAAAAAAAGGGAAGTTTTGTTCCGATCCAATAAAGAAGAAAGAGCTCAATTTATATTTGTTATAATCCAGTTTTAAGAAAGAGACACCAAGAAGAAGAAGAAGAAGAAGAAGAAGAAGAAAAGTTTCACTTTTTTGTGTTTTTATCAGTTCAATGGAAGAAAATTCAAAGCAATATGCAGAAACAGCAATTCCACAAGTGGAGGCAGAAACTGTTGATTTGGAAGAAAGAGACCCAGAAAGCAATTCTCTCACAAGGCCGCTTCTCAAGAGAAACAGGACACTCTCTTCCAGTCCACTTGCTATTGTTGGAACCAAAGTTTCCCACATAGAGAGTTTGGATTATGAGTAAGTGGCAAAAAAAATTCTTTCTTCGTTTTGTTTTGTTTTGTTTTTTTTTTTTTTTTTTGTGAACTTTCGCGCCGAGTTTGAAGTTTTTCTATGATGTTTCAGAATCAACGAGAATGATCTGTTCAAGCATGATTGGAGAAGCAGATCCAGAGCACAAGTTCTTCAATATGTATTCTTGAAATGGACACTGGCATGTCTTGTTGGACTCCTAACTGGTATAATTGCCACTCTCATCAACCTTGCCGTTGAGAATATTGCAGGATACAAGCTTCTCGCTGTGGTTGCTTATATAGAACAAGAAAGGTATTTTGATCATTCCCTTGCTTGTGTTTCTTGTCAACAGTGTTTTCTTTTTCTGTGGTGCGTTCTTTGACACTGAAAATTGTGGGGAAATTTTGATGTGATGTAGGTACATCACGGGTTTGATCTATTTCACGACGGTCAATTTTCTTCTGACGTCGGTCGCCGCCGTTCTCTGCGTGTTTTTCGCACCGACTGCCGCTGGGCCTGGTATACCTGAGATCAAGGCTTACCTGAATGGAGTTGATACTCCCGACATGTTTGGTGCTACAACATTGATCGTCAAGGTGTGCCACTGATCATTGCACAAACTCACCCTTAACACAATTTTGGAGAACTACGGGTGATCACATAAAAAAATATAAAAAAAAAAGAAAGAAAGACCACGTTGCCATTTTAAATCATAAAAGAGGTCAATGAACTAGTTTTGCTGTGATCGTGTTAAATACAGCAATTTAAAATCAATATATAAACTAGTTATAAAATGAAAGGTATACTATCTTGAAACAGGATCCAGTAACAATAGGAAAGATATGTGGTGCAAATGATCAATTAACAAAATCATCAGTAGTGAGTTAAAACATTAGGGGTGTGGTTGTAATTGACTTCAAAATGATTTTATTTTCAATAAAAAGTAAAAATAAGATTGTTTTGAGAATTATTTTAAGACCGATTTTGAAATTACGTTTAGTTAGTTTTTTAAGACATTGTTTTGAGTATAATAAAAAAATAAAATCTTGTTTATTAATTAATATATTATAATATTATTGATACTTATTAAAAAATGAAAACAAAAAAGTGAAAACAACTTTCAATTGTTTTTAATTTTTTCACAAAAATTATTCTCATTGTTTTCGTTTTCAAAACATTTGCTAAACAAATGTCGTTTCGTTTTTATTTTCATTTTTTGCTTCTCAAAATATGTAAAAACTGTTTTCAAAAACAGTTCCAAACACGCTCTAGAATTTACAAATTAAAATTCATACAACATCCATTTGTTAATGCAAATGTCGTGCTGCATTGTCTTTGTTGTAGATTATTGGAAGCATTGGTGCCGTCTCCGCTGGCTTAGATCTTGGAAAAGAAGGGCCCCTTGTGCACATTGGCAGCTGCATAGCTTCCTTACTAGGACAAGGGGGCCCAGATAATCATCGGATTAAATGGCGATGGCTTCGGTACTTTAACAATGACCGTGACCGCAGGGATCTCATCACTTGTGGTGCTTCTTCTGGAGTTTGTGCAGCTTTCCGTGCCCCTGTTGGCGGTGTGCTCTTTGCTCTCGAGGAGGTGGCTACATGGTGGAGAAGCGCCCTCCTATGGAGAACTTTCTTCAGCACAGCGGTTGTGGTGGTTGTGCTCAGGGCCTTCATTGAAATATGCAATAGTGGACAGTGTGGGCTCTTTGGAAGAGGAGGGCTGATCATGTTTGATGTAAGCAATGTCTCTGTTAGGTACCGTGCAATGGATATTATCCCTGTTGTTTTGATTGGTATCATTGGTGGACTTCTTGGAAGTCTTTACAACCACGTTCTCCACAAGATCCTCAGGCTGTACAATCTTATCAATCAGTAAGCGTTTTAGTTAAAACTTCAATCTTTCATTGCGATATTTCATGCATTGTAGGAACAGTGAAACAAGAACTATTTTATTTAGGACAAAGACAACTTAAGTAGAAAGAAACCCAATCCTTAATATTAACAGGTAAGAGCTCTGCATACCGGCTGGGCTCCACCGTTGGAGACCAAGAACTAGACTAGCTCAACATGTTTCAGATAATCCATGATTGTCATCTTATTTCTCAAACTGACATAAAAAGTTTTTCATTAAGTTTTTCATTTGATACCTTAGATATGAAGTAGATTATAAAAACCTCAAGTCTCAAAAGCTATAACAAAATTGAAGGATTCAACAAAGAGTAACTTTCTTCCGTTTATTTTTTTATTTTTTATTTTTTTATTTAATGGAACTATTCTGTCTTCTTGGCAGGAAGGGAAAAATCCACAAGCTCCTCCTCAGTCTCTTTGTATCAATCTTTACCTCCGTGTGCCTCTATGGTCTCCCTTTCCTTGCCTCATGTACACCCTGTGATAACTCTCTTCCAGATTCAGCTTGCCCCACCAATGGACGATCTGGCAACTATAAACAATTCAACTGTCCCAAAGGATACTACAATGACTTAGCTACTCTACTTCTTACCACCAACGATGACGCAGTTCGGAACATCTTCTCGACCAACACTGCGGGTGAATATAATCCCGTCTCCCTCCTTATCTTCTTTGCAATCTATTGCATCTTAGGACTAATTACCTTTGGGATTGCCGTGCCATCTGGGCTGTTTCTCCCCATCATTCTCATGGGCTCAGCTTATGGCCGCCTCCTTGGTTTGGCCATGAAATCTTATACAAACATCGACCAAGGGCTTTATGCCGTTCTCGGTGCAGCCTCTCTGATGGCTGGTTCAATGAGGATGACTGTTTCACTCTGCGTTATATTTCTTGAACTCACCAACAACCTTCTCTTACTACCCATAACTATGATGGTCCTCTTAATTGCCAAAACTGTGGGAGACAGTTTCAATCCAAGCATCTATGAGATTATACTAGAGTTGAAAGGACTGCCTTTCTTGGATGCAAATCCAGAACCCTGGATGAGGAATCTCACAGTGGGTGAGCTTGCCGATGCAAAGCCGCCAGTAGTAACGCTCCATGGTGTTGAAAAGGTGTCTCGGGTTGTGGAAGTTCTTAAGAACACTACACACAATGGTTTCCCTGTTGTAGATGCTGGGGTGGTGCCTCCGGTTGGATTGCCCATTGAGGCAACGGAACTACATGGACTAATCCTCAGAACTCACCTCGTCCAAGTGCTGAAGAAGAAATGGTTTCTGAGTGAGAAACGAAGAACAGAAGAATGGGAAGTGAGAGAAAAATTTACCTCCGTTGATTTGGCTGAAAGAGAAGGAACAATTAAAGAGGTGGTCGTAACAAGGGATGAAATGGACATGTACATAGATCTGCATCCCCTGACAAACACAACACCTTACACGGTTGTAGAGAGTATGTCAGTGGCAAAAGCAATGGTCCTCTTCAGAGCAGTGGGACTCCGCCACATGCTCATTGTACCAAAGTATGAAGCAGCAGGGGTGAGTCTATATAACAATTTTCATTCACTTTAACTCCACCTCATCAAGCAGAGTTCATGATGTTCATTCTCAGTCACAGTCTTAACACATTTTACTCTTTCTGCCACTCACCTATCAAAACTAAAATAGCATAACATATCGTCATTATGAAAGCAATCATGGTCATTGCACATATACACAATACAACTAACCTGAAGGCTTGTCCATTTCTAGGTGCCTCCGGTAGTTGGAATTTTGACAAGGCAGGACTTGCGGGCTCATAACATTTTGTCTGCTTTCCCTCATCTGGCAAGATCCAAGAGCAGAGAGAAGGGGCACTGAGCCTCTAATAAGGGAAGAATGATGATATCGGCTTTCTTGGTGCGGGACAGCTCATTTTTTATTCTTCAAAGTTTTATCAAGCAATGCATTCTTTCTTGAATTTATAAGAGGCGAATAAGATGCCAAAAATGATGTAAACTTCATTAAATTTTAAGACAGCCAGATGCCACAGCAATGTAAACATGAATTTTCAATTATTATTTCTACATGAACTTTAGTCAGGCACAAAACTTCGTTTCTACAACAAAAGGAACCAACAAAAAGATGGCCGCCGATTATTTGGAACATAGCATTTTTTTTTTCTCATTCTTCTTGCAAGGACCTCTGCTACGAATTTGAATAGATGTTGTTGAATATTACAACTAATCCCGCTTGTCATTCTTCACAGACGCTTCTTCTTCTTCTTTCCTATTTTCTTTTTATTTATGCTTACTTTTCCGCCCCTCTTGAACACAGCCAACACCTCAATGCTGCAGTTATGATTTTAAATAACTTTGTCAATGATGAATATACAGAGAACTTGACAAACAAAGATGTGTAATAAAAGATGGAACTTCTCCTTTCATCTAAGGATCCAAACATCAGACTACCTTAGAGAAAAAGTCATATAAAACACTACGAAGTTTTACATGTTATGCAAGGCCAGAAGTGAAGAAAGAATTAAATGATCAATACCTCTGCGTTCCTGGGAAAAAATTATAACCGTGGGCCTTTTCCAAACACCACACCTTGTTAGACAACAACGACCTGCAATCCTGTTGGATAATCTCTCCATGGTTAGCTAGAAAATAATCAAACAACAGCCGAAAAGGAATCAAATAAATTCGACAGCTTCCAATTCAATCTTAGAAAAGAAGCACCTCTTTGAAGCTTTCCCATCCGCAGCTTATGTAAATGAGGGTTTGTGGCAGTGATTTACTGTCCTCAGAAGTTGTTTTGTTCCCTATCTGAACTGAAGCTTCCCTTGCACGTAAAATCCATGGTCTCTTTTCATCTTTGACTTTTGAGGATGGACTGATGTTGCCACAAATTTTAATTAATTAATAACTTCCCACATGTACAAGGCACAAGATCCTAGAGTTAAGTATATAAGAACTACAAAGCAGTCCAACCTTTCAAAGGATGACTCAGCTTTATGCTTTATAGACGATATATTACACAATGCCTCTAGAAGAGATGGATCTAGTCCCTTTCTAGGAGGATCAACAACAACTACGTCTGAGCCCCTTACCCAAGATAGAGGTTCCTGTTCAATTATAAAAAGAGGAAAATAAAAAATAAGATGGCCGCATCATGAAACTCGGATGAAAGTTGCAAGACAATCAATTCAAACCTGCAAGGAAAAAAATCAACCTTCGAAGTGTCTGCATGATGCCAGCTGATGCTGCTATCTATTGAACTCGGTAGGCGGTCAACCGTCTTCTCAAAAGATAGCTTTGACTCTTTATTGATCTCCACGCATCTAACAGACCTAGATAAACATACAACATCAAAATAACAATGTTTTCAGTTAAAGCAACATTTTCTGAGTCCATTTGAAAGGCAAGTTTCTTGCCTGCATTTTCTTGTGGCAGCCAAGGACAATCCAATAACACCAGCTCCTGCATACAAATCAGTTACAGATGATCCATATGGGACATACTTTTGCAACTTCTGGAGCAGGGCATCGAAAGCCTGCAAAAATGTAGCACCAAAACAAGGAATCATAAGAAGGGACTTCATAAGACGGGACTTCGTGTTAGCTTTAGAAAAAGCATTGCCTTTTTGATATTTGATCCTAAGTACTTTATGATAACTGACAACTTTGTTTCCTGATACAATACACAGGCAAAAATGTGGAGGCAAAAGGAGTGGTATAACACCTTTATAGTTTTTATGCTAAGTAGATGTATACTTACAAAGATTTGATGTTTATTTGGAGATTGGAAATTTTTAATCAAATAATCACATTTCCCCCCTTCTTTCGGAATAGAAAATTTCTTTACCAGCGTGTTTACTTGGCCATATAGCCAACCCCAATTAAATTGGGATTAAGGCTTGTTGTTGTTGTGTTTACTTGGCCAAAACTGGATGGAGCATTTTATTAAACAATACAAATTTTCCCCTTCTTTTAGAACAAAAATTTCTTTTACCCGTGTGTTTGCCTGGCCAAAACTGGATGGAGCCAAGGCAATATCAATTCCTCCAACGTGCTCCCAAAAGTCTCTTTCTCCTAAAAGATGTCTCCATCTATTGCCAAAAATTATCTGCATAAAATCAAGTATAGTTTCAAAATATTAGATAGAGAAAAGGGAGCAAAAACCATGTCATATGCATTTCTGCTTTGTAAAATAACCTCTAATCTTACATTGTTAGTTGATGTCTGAAAGTTGGCCCATATGGAATGAATCAAATGGACATTGTTCCTCCGTCCACCTTTTTTCCATAAAAACTGCACACCAATACAAGTTAAACAGTCGAGTTTCCTTTAAGAAAGAAAGAAAGAAAGAAAAAAAATCCAAATAAAATAAATAAATAAGTAAATAAGAAATTGCACGAGCTCACATTGGCTAAGGCTTGTAATTTATCTGAATTCGGAGAATTCTCATTCCTTGAGTTCCAAACTAGAGATACCTGCACTTTGCCTGGAAACATATATCACATTCATACGTAAGTAAAAGAAAAGATGGGATTACATAAAACAAGGAGTTAATACATGAAATGGATTTATGTTAAAACCATTCATATATCTCTTCGAGGCAGGAATAGAGGTATCATATGTCGTCACAGCCATCTGCAAGTGCAATCCACCCACAAATTAATCAGCGTCAATAACAATATCCTTAACGCCTAAGATACTAGTCATGAATAGCTTTGCTCACCTGCACATAACGCAAGTCACCTGTTCCCTCGTCTTCATCATAAGGCTCAATGCTTAGTTCTTTAAAACCTGACATATAACCATAGAATCACTTACAAAATCCAAAACAAAAACTTGTATACATAATAATAATGTATATTTCCAAGAAAATACGAATCCTAAACCTTGTTTCAGGAGCTCCAGGGCGGCATTAATGTTCGGATGGTGAGCTGACACGAACAAATCAAAATCAATAATCAAAAGATAAAGAGCCCATTCATGTCGCTAGTTTGAATCACAATTCAAGTTTTTGTTACAATGTTTTTTCTCACGTATGAATTCATTTTTATCTCAAGTTCTCAACTCAAACAAGTGAAACAAAAGAAGTAAAAGAAAAATGAATGACAAAAAAAGAAGTTATGATTGGAACCTTTGCAATTAGGAATATCTACGGCGTTATGGGTGCCCTCCTGGTACAATCCTATCAGAGGATTCTCCGACGAACCACGAACCGCTAATTTTGCTCGGCATCTCCATCCCCACTAATAATACACATATACATAAATCAAAACCACAAATTTAATAGAAGAATCATATCAAAAACCAAACTTTTTTTTTAAAAAATTTTTTTCTTAACTCTGCGAAATTAAGAGAGCTTCGACTATAACTGAACTCAGAGATTATTGAATTGAACTCGTTTAACTACCAGTTTACAGCTATCAAAGGCGAAGTCGGAGACGCCGAGGTTCTGGAAGAACTCGGCAGCTTCGTCGACAATGGCCGGCCGGTGAAGATCGAACTCGTGAGTGCACCCGGAGCACCTGAATTTTCACAACAAAAAAGAAGAAAATGACGAAGAAATCACTCTCATTCATAATGTTTTGAAGAAGAAAAGTTTGGAAATTTAGAGAGAGAGAGAGGGGGGGGCGCACGATTGGAAGTGGGGGCAGTGAAGGGCGCAGGTTAGCGGGGATGGTGGGGTTGAGTTAGGGTTTAGGGAGACAGAAGGAAGAGGAGGTGAAGGAAGCGAACGGGAGGAAGTGGCGGTGCGGACGGCGGGTGGGGACGCGTGGCAGCTGATAAGTGGAGGAGGCGGCCGAGCTGACGGCACGCACAGATGCATTGTTCCACCGGTGGTGTACGGACTCTCCTCCTCCCCTCTGTGGCGGGAAGGGATAATATAATGTCTTAAATTTATATAAAAAAAATAACAAATTAAAAAACATCTGCCAAAATATCAAGTGTTAATACCGGGTCGGGGGCCGATCGGACCCTGAGCTTGGCTGTTGTCGTTTTTATAAGGGTAATTTGCGTTGTGTGTGTGTGTGTGTGTCGTTTTTATGAGTCTACCAGCTTTTAACTTTGGACAGTTACAGCATTTTTCTTTTCTATATATATTGATTTTTTTTTTATAATTCTATATTGATAATTTTTTTTGTAAATATAATTCTATATTGATAATTAAATCTTTAAAAATTTAGTTAAACTGATAATGTCGGTTTAAATTCAGAGGGGAATAATACATACGCCCCACGTGTGCTTCACACTAAATATTAACATTAACATAAAGGAAAACAATAATAAAAAAAAAAAAGAGAATATATTTTCAAAAAAGAGAAATTTGCACTATAAATCCCCAAAAGTTTCAACTTATGATACTCAGATCTAAATTTAAAATCTCGTCATTTAGATCCTCAAACATGCATTTTCTTTTAGTCCCCATTTTCGAGCACCTGGAAAAATTTTGGATTGAGCTGAGATGTGACATTTTCACCGACGAATTGGTTTCGGAAAATTTTGATGTGATATTTTCTAGAAAGTGCATAGAAACCTAAAACTAAAAACTCGAATCGGTGAAGTGAACAAGGCCTTAGTTTTTCTGTTAAATGCCTTAAAATTCAATGTTATTTTAACCAGGTCTCCAAATTTTTGGACGTTTAATGCTTAAGTTCCCATTTCAAAGATCTTGATTTATGGATCACCAAACTCATATTTTGACGCTTCGTAAATTTTCAAACATAAATACAGACAAGTCACATGCCTCTTTTTGAAGGTTTAAGTCATTAAAATACTAAATTATTTTGAAAAAAAATTCCCTAAACATAAAGTACTAATTTTTTTTTGAAGTATAAAAATTCTAATTTTCATGTATAGATGATATAGATTATAGAGAATTCAAGAATAAAAAACTTTTTTTATTTTTATATATGACAACAAACAACAATTTTAAAACACAAGATTAGCACAACAAAACCGTTGCTGTATTTCATATATGTGGATCGAAATCCTAGTTTTAGTACACATGCTTGCAGATGTTCTCTGCCTTCTTAATAATTCCAAGGTGCTTTCTCTTTGACAAACATAAAAAACACCACTCTGTTCTTCACTCTCTCAAAAAACCCAAAATAGGCCTCTCTCCAAGACTGCTTGACAATCAAAGTTCCACAAACTCCCCAAAATCCCACAAAGAAACCAATCACCACGCTGATAATCAAGCCTAGCTTTTCCATGGCACCTCCATCACCACCATCCTTGTCTTCTTCATGTTCTCCAGGACTATCAGACTTTTGGTCACTACCATCACATTTTTTTGGTAAAGGGTCCCCACAAAGACCTGCATTTCCTTGATATATGGAGGGGTCACCAAGGGTCTGAAACTGAGTGGTAGTTGGGATTTTTCCTGACAAGTTGTTGTATGAGAGGTTCAAATGATTCAAAAAGGTTAAAGAAGACATGGTCTGTGGAATTGGGCCGGAGAGTTTGTTCATGGAGAGATCAAGAGTTTCAAGCCTTTCAAGGTTTCCGATCTTGGGTGGTATCGTGCCTGTCAAATGATTCATAGACAAATTGAGTGTGCCTACTTGTATTAGGCTTGTTAACTCCATAGGAATCTCTCCTGATAAGTTGTTGTATGAGAGATCAAAACTGTTGACAAGGTATAGAGTGGAGTAATATTCTAGCACTCTTCCTTTGGCCACTATTTCCAAGCGTCCTTGGTATTGTGCTGTATCTGCCTCTGTTAATCTAGACTTCAAGCCACTCAGATTGCCAATGCAATGGGGTATATGACCACAGAGATTGTTGTGTGAGAGGTCCAATATATGAAGATTGGAAAGGCCACACAGTTGTGGAGGAATGCCTCTGGTGAAGAAGTTGGAACGCAACCGTAAAATCATCAAAGATGCCATGCTTTCTCCCATCCAAGTTAGAAGATTGCTAGAAAGCTTATTCTCTCCAAGATCGAGACTAACCATGTGGGTGCAGTTCTTCAAGGAAGGAAGTTCACCTGAGAGATTGTTCTTCGACAATATCAAGAACTGGATGAACTGAAGAGAGCCCATTGATCTTGGAATAGTACCGGAAAGACTGTTATTTGACATGTCAACTATGTACAAGAATGGAATGTTGTCCCAGAAACAAGGAATTTCACCAGTTAATTGGTTGTTTGAGATTACCAAGGTGTTCAAGTTAGTCAGCTTACCAATTGACAAGGGAACTCTACCACTTAGAGAGTTCCTAGAGATGTCTAAATCTGTAAGCAAGGGCATTACTTCACCAATGTTGGGAGGAATTGGACCAGAAAAATGATTGTCCCTCAAATAGAGTTTGGTAAGGTTTGGTGACCAGAGGGGTAGAGGACCCTCATAGCGGTTGGAACTCAAGTCGACAGTGGAAAAGTCGCTAAATCTTAATGAGTTTGGCACCCTACCGCTTATTTGATTATAAGAAACATCTAGTTTGTTCAGCTCCAAATTCAGTTGCCAAAACCAGTTTGGTATGGCCTCTGAAATCCTAGCATTATTGAGTATCACCGTGGTCAAATGACTTTGATTTTTAAGCCATTGAGGAAATTTGGGACCCAGTTGGCAAGATCTAATTTCAATGTATGTGAGTCTAAATGGAGGTACCCAAGTAGAACTAATGTCGAAAACCAAGGAAATATTTGGGGAGTCTTTATAGATTTTTACCTCCTCCAAGCTTGAAAGATTCACCAAATGGTCTTCAGTCATGACACCTTCCCAATTGTTCTCACTCATTTCTAACACACGCAGTGTTTTGAGCTGCCCCAGACTTTTAGGAATGCCGCCACTCATTTGATTATATGACAAGCAAAGTTCTTGAATGGATGATAAGTTTCCGATGGACTCCGGGATCGAACCTTGAAAAGAGTTCTGCCATAGCTGAAGATATTTCAAGCTTTCAAAAAATCCTAAAGAATCAGGCAGATTTCCCGTGAATCGATTGTATCCCAAATCTAATGTCTCCAAGCTGTTGTTAGAGCACCTGGAAAAATTGTTGGTGAAATCGGTTATTTCACCGATGAATTGGTTTTCAGAAAGCTTCAAACTCTGCAAAGTGCATAGCTTTCCCAAGTTCCTTGGCAACTGACCTCCTATGTTGTTCTCTGACAAGTCAAGCTTCTGCAGCGAAGCCAAATTAGCAATCGCTTCGGGAAGTGCTTCTTGGAAGTTGTTGGAGCTGAGATCAAGATGAGCCAGACTTCTGAGATTGAATAGCCATTGAGGTATTTTGGTTTTGAAGCCATTGTTTGAGAGATCAAGCACCAAAAGAGATGTGAAATTGATGAAAGGAAGAGTGAAAGGAACGTTTGAAAGATCGCAACCGGACAAGTGCAGCTCCAAAAGTTGAGGGAGCATATTAACAGTTTGAAGCCAATTTGTTGCAGCCTTTGCCAGGTTCCAACCTCCCAAATCAAGATACTTTAGAGAAGAAAGACCAGAAAGCCAGTTGAGGTCACTTTTCTCCGACAAAAAGTTGACATTTTTGAGATCAAGATAGTTCAATCTTGATAGGTTGCCAAGGCTTGGAGGAATAGTTCCTCCAAAGGATGCTCCAGAAAGATTGAGGTACCTCAGTTTCTCTAGTGATCCAATGAAGTATGGAATCGGGTAACCATTGAAGTTGTTCATGCTCAAGTCCAAGTGATTCAAGTCCTTCAAAGCGAGCAAAGCCGAGTTGACCTCACCACTTAATGCATTCTCTGGTTGAGGATTGCCAAGTTTGATCTCCACCACTCGTCCCGTCGCGTTGTTGCACCTTATTCCTCTCCATTGGCAACAATCTTCCCCTACATCCCAAGATGAGAGCCGGCCTGAAGGGTCTGTTACGTGTTGTTTGAACTCGAGAAGCGCTTTTTCTCGACATCAATGCAGCCAACATGATGGTGATCAAGATGGCCAAGGCAGGACACCGGCTTAATGGCTTCAAGGGACAAAGTTCCACATAGAACTTAAGAACTAATAAAAGAAATTTAATGAAAGCAGTGGTGCCTTTTCCCATTTTCTATTGCGGGAGAGCATGCAAATGGGTGTTATTTCTTTTGGCGACCCATTCATGGCCATTTTGTAGGGGAAAAAAATTTCCCGCAACGACTTGCAGTCAGTGCTTGTATATGCTTTTTACTATTGGAATTCAAAGCGTTTTGGAAGTGTCAAAGTACTTGAAATGACTTTGGACTTGGTTGTGCGGTGGAAACTAGCCTAAAATTTTATGTTAGAAAAAACACTAGATATTCTACATGTTTCCGAGGACTATGAAGCCACTAACTTCTCACCGCTTTTTTTTTTTTTTTTTTTTTTTTTTTTGACAATAGTAAAAAAATAAAAAATAAAAAATAAAAATCATATACTCCAGAGGATACGTTTGGCATCTTTTACGGATATGAAAAGTCAAGAGATAACGAAATATCGTCATTTGCATTATACAGCCATTCAATAGAAATCGAGCATTTTAGAATAATTCACGGTATGAATGATGAAGCAACAATTTCCGTCCCAATTCACTTTTTTTTTTTTTCTTTCTATTTTTCCACGGGAGACTTGACCGGACAATTTAAGGTATGATGAAAGCTCAAAACGCTTGACTTTTAGTAGTTGCAACGTGAACAAGAAGGGAACAAACTTTTTTACCTGCACTCGAGCTTCTAGTACGAGGATAACTTGAGGTCAATGACAGTAAGGTCCCGTAAGGTTAAAAATTTAAGTTGAAAAATAATTTTATATTAAAAAATATTATAATAAAAAAATAAAATTAAAATTAAAAAAAAACCGTAATTAAAACTCTTATTTTTATATTCCAATGTGAAGGCCATTTAGAAGTCTCATAGCATTCATGCTCTGGAAATTTATGGATTTCGTACTCATTGGGACATCCCTCAACCACGCCACCCCTAGTAGGGGTTACTATGCAGTTAAAAAACAGCTTGGCGTGCCATATCGAGTAAAACAGCAGTATATCGCATCTTTTCTAGACGTATATGCTTTTCAGTTTTCTAACAGTTGAATGAAAGTTGAAAACGATTCTTTCTTGGTTAAGATTTTTGTTCACTTTTATCAAGAGATGGCTGACAATTTTTATAACAAAGTTACAAAATTGCTGGTCTTGAAGTCCGGGATCTGACGTCATTCATCTTAACTTCATAATCTTAAATGAATTCTGTTAAATAAAAGGAAAAATCAAACGTTTACAATTAGTTTTAAAATAATTTTATTTTTAATAAAAAATAAAAATAAAATTATTTAAAAATCATTCTAAAATTAATTTTAAAATTATATTTAATTAATTTTTTAAGAGATTATTTTAATTATAATAAAAAAATAAAATCATATTTATATATTAATATATTATAATATTATTAATAAATACTAAAAAATAAAAATAAAAAGTAAAAATAATTTTTTAATTGTTTCTTAATTCATTTACAGAAATTATTCTCACTGTTTTTGTTTTTATTTTTATTTTAAAATATTTATTAAACAAACATCATTTTGTTTTTATTTTTATTTTTTACTTTTCAAAATACGTAAAAAACTGTTTTTAAAAACGATTCCAAACAAACACAAAATCTCAGTAGTAACCCTTTCCTTTCAAGTGTTGTCGTTGCTAAATTACCTCTGTTGCAACACTAGACCTCTTCCAAACGATCCGTCTACAGGAAATATGACTTCTAGAAATTGATTGGTAACACATATGTTATTCATTAGGCAGATCACAACTTGATAGTTGACACAACTCATGCATGGTGAAACTATAATATTTAATCACCACGTCAATTCTCTGAACAATGTAGGATATGAAAAAAAAAAGAAGAAGAAGAAAAAAAAAAAAAAGGCTAAGCTTATTGGATAGTCTGATCAGTCGCAATATTTTTCTTTGTGCTTTTCATTGGTCATCTGTACCAAAGTAGCGATCGCCAAACTCGCCCAACCCCGGAATCACACGGAACTCTTCATTTAATGCAACATCTATCTCTGAAGTAACAATCTTTAAGGATGGAAATCGCTTGCAACAACAATGGATTCCTTCAGGAGCCTGAGGGTGAAAGAACCGCAATAAGATAATAAAATCAGTCTTTTGAGAGTAAAAACAGAAGTATGCAATGTGCATTTGAAACCAGAACCAAGAATACAACTCACAGAAATTAAGTTGAGGAATATAATGTGAGATTCTGGAACTCCTTTCTGTATCAGTAACTCAATTGCTTGGTTAGCAGAATTACCTGCAAGGAAAACACTGAGGTGAGTTTTCGATCATCAAATATAAAACGATAATTTAGCCAAGAATATAGGCAACAATGTAGAGCCACCTAATAAATTAAAAATTTACGGAACAAAACCAACCGAGGAAAACGACACATAAAGTTACAAAAAATGACAGCAATGATGACCAGCATAAACGACACAAAAAGTTAAAAATGACAACAATGAAGACAGGCATAAAACATAATACGGCAAAAACCAACAAAGGAAAAACGACAATAAACAGAGACTGACAAAACTATAGAAACCAGCAATTTGAAGACGACATCAAAACAGAATACGAAAACAATACAAAATGACATCCGAATAAAAATGGCAATAACCCTACAAAACATGAATAAAAAAACGACACTAAAAAACTATAGAAAAGACCACATGACATCTATCTGAAAACGAAATTAAAAACAGCAACATAGAAACCGAGTAATATGCAAGAATAGTTTAGCTAAAAGTATAAGTTGCAATGGAACCGCTAATAATTTAAGTTTTTAGAGAAATGGGTAACCCAACATTTCACTAGAGTAAGTAGTTCAAGAGTTGGAATCTCTTTAAACAAGTTTCCCAGAGAGCTATGTGGCAAAAATGCCAAGTAAATAACAAATCATCGTTCACTAATCCTTTTCCAGGAAAGAAAAAGTAAAATTAACAAAAATCATTCACTGGCATTTCATTTTGTTCGTTTCTTCTTTTTTTCTTATCACTATATTTAGTTTCTTGTTTGCTCTTCTTTTCCAGAAAAGTGACTTTGGCCTACGGTTTTGACCAACAATGAAATGACAGGGTGACGCACATATGAGAAATACGAAAAGTATTAACTGCTACTCAGCTTGATTAGAAGTAACTTTTCCATAAAAACTAGCATTAAGAAAAAAATAACAAAGGAAACATTAGTGCATAAGTAGCCAAAAATAAATATTATAAAAGGAAATTGAAAATGTTACCTGTAGCAAGAACAGGATCTAGAAGCAAGACATGACGTTCTGAAATGTCCTTGGGAAGTTTCTCATATATAAGCTGCTTAAGTTGGAGTAACTTTAGTTACTAAAAACGTCGGAAATTTTTCATAAAGACAAGTTAGCCCCAGCACATATTATCATGGTAAAAAAGCAGTCAAAACTCTACCTGTTTCCCATTGTCTCCATCCCGATGAATTAGGATTTTTCCAATTTTTATTCCTTTGCAACATGCACGTAATGCATTTTCCATGCTCTCACCACTGACACAATGAGCAACGAGAGCTTTCAAAGCAATACAATTGAAGGCATTGAAATTGCAATAAAAAATAAATAAATTCTGAATTGAACTGCAGACAGCATATGAGGGTTTTCACGTTTTTACAGCATAAGACCGGAACAGGCACTAGCACTGTGCATAATTCAAACGAAAAGGTCTTATTGCCAGTTAGCAAGAACTGATAAATCAGTACCTGGCATAAAGCTCACCTTCGAACAATGGAAACCCCACATAATTTTTTGCAGAAATCAACCCCAGTATATACTGATCCTGAGACAATTAAGAGTACATATTAAAGACAGGCAGAATAATTCCCATTTTTGGATCTAAAGACTTTAGACAAGATAATTTAAGATGACACGCAAAATATCCTGGTACAAATTCATGCCTCACACAAACAAGCACATCAACATTGTAGCGCACATGCACATAGGGATCCAACCCACAAAATTTTTATTTGCATTGACAAGTTTTTCTAGCCAAAAAAAAAAAAAGGAAAAAGAAAAATGCATGACCACGTAAACAAAAAATGCTAGTAAGACAAGCAAATAGTGAGCATAGGAAAGAAGGATCTCTAGAAGAAAAAAATTGAAAACCTGTTGGAGTTACGATTTGCTTCTCAGTGAATGGGAAATGCCCAAGTCCATGCTCCACAACCTGAGGGTTCAACGCAAAACCTTCATTGGACTTGTTTAAATAATTAACAGTTGAAATTTGGCAGAGCCAAATCAAATCAGGGAAGTACCAGGCGAATAAGTCGATCCGAATAAAATACAAAATCATGCTTTGATATATCTCGATCTCGAATCAGTGTATGCATTCCTCTAATCTGTAGCATCAGATAACCAAAGGATCATTAACAGCTCAATGTGAATCCATAAAGCGTATCAGACGGCAGCATTTGAGGGAAAAATTAAATGCTACAAGCTCAATGAGAAAGTGCAAGAAAACTATTTTCAAAAATGTTTGAAGACTTCTACAGTTGATGTGAAACTAAAAAGATTAGCAGCACTGTATTGCTCCAAAATCTGCAGCTAAATTCTGTAACTATTCAATGCTGATTATAAGGGGAAGAAGGTGATATTTCCATCAGATCCACAATCTAGAAATAGAAATAAAGATGCATTACTCCTTTTAATCTCTCACTACCAGATTCATAGAATTTTGTTCTCCAAGATGAAAGAAGATAAAGGTTGATTTTATGATACCAAATTGAAAACAGAATATGTACCTGAAATGTTGATTGAATAACATAAACATTGGGATATATCTTGCAAAGGTCGTGTTGGCCAAGCTTTGTGTGAATATGTTGCACAATCAAATCAATAGCAACATGATTATCACCTCCACGGGGAATGATCACATCAGCATACTTCTTGGATGGGAGAACGAAATCATCAAAAGCAGGCTTGACAAACTTAGCATACTGCACAATAAATAGAAAGATGCTGTTAGAAGATCTATGATGATAAAGACATGCCAGTAACACTCTTTCTAACTTGAATCTACATAACCTTATTTTTTCCCTCTTATGTGGTGAACTGAGAGCCAGTTGCTGCTTTTAAGATGTTGGAAGGCTCCAGATAACCCACAAAAAACCCTAGTATTTGTAAGATATCAGGACATCTCTCTACTCAGCTATTGCATTTGTCTATACCACAATTCCGCAAGATAAGCAGCGTTTGCAGTAGATCCTATTCTTAATATAAATATTCACAGCTCCTTTGAATGAAGTATCCATCCAAAACTCCTAGAAGGTTTTAGCTATATCCAAAGAAATATAAAAATCATGTAAAGGGGATTACCTGTTCAAGGACAGAGTTTACGTCCCTACCCCTCTCAACTGTGTCTCGCCTTATTCTACGAGCAAGCCTCACATCAGCATCTATATACATGATATAAAAAATACAGAAGTCAAATATTGGGCAGAACACATTGCAGGCAAGCATGAGGACAGGGATCACTTTCATATATTATAAAGGTAACTTCAAATATGAATATCATAACGTCACAGTTTTCATTTCTTTCCTTATGTACTCGGTACTCCACTGCATTCAAGTATCATAATCAATTAAGTAATCAACTAAAGAGACTACTCCAGCAACTATTATGAAAAGTTGGAAAGAAATGTTAATGCAACAAGAAGATCGTGGTGGCCATGCCAAGTATAGCACGGTAGCAATGACAAAAACTAAAAGAAGCGAAAGCCACGAACGGGTAAGAACGCCGCATTATAAATTGCATGGTAAGTAACCATAGAGAAGGAACTAAAACCTGTATCAACAAAAATTTTCATGTTCATCAGATTGCGGACGCGTTGGTCATGGAAAACTAGAATCCCCTCCAATATAATAACATCAGAAGCATTAACCTGAAAAGAATTCAGTCAAAATGTGTTAAAGACTATGGGAAGGAAAATTTCCACGGATCAAAAGGAAAAATAATTTTGAGTACCTGCCGAAAGCTATCCAAAGAGCGTCGATGCTCCTTAAAATCATAGATAGGAACGTGGACAGATTGTCCACACTTGAGCTTTATAATACAGTCTAGAAGTTGTTCAGTGTCGAACGCATCTATGAAATGGAAAAAAATAAAAAAAAAAAAAAAAAATATTGCACAAAACGTTCTCAACAGAAAAACCAACAAAACAGAAAAAATACACTTTCCATAGCTTATTCCTAATCCGGATAATTCAAATAAAATTATGAACAGTAACTACAATCTATAAGTTGTTCAGTAATCAGTATTGTCAAAAGCATCTATGATAAAAGACCATACAAATTAACAAAATTCCCAAGTTTAAACAAAACCTAACAAAACAGAAAAAATGCGTTTAGCACCTAAATCCACATAATTACATAGGAATCATAAAGGTGAATATTACCAGGATGATCAAAATTATACTCGTGTACACGTTCGGATTCTTCAGGAGTCAAACCACGGTAAAACGAATCCTGAAAAAAATAGCGCAAACCAATCTAATCAGAAAAAAAAAAATGTACAAACTAACAGTAAAGAGAAAGGAAGTAAAGTAAGCAGAAAAAGTCGAAGAAGCTGTGAAAATCACAATCACCTGATTGACGAGCACGACGCGGTGATCATGAAGCTGTTGGATTATCATGTCGCAGACCGTGGTCTTACCGGAGGCCGTACCACCCGAAACACCTACTCAGCTCAAATTCACCAAAAACAACAACAATTACGACCAAATCAGGAAGCAGAAAACGAAATTGATGAAACGAGAAGCGAATTGAAGCCAAATTTGAGGTTGAGGAAGCAAAAGGGAGATGAACTTTGCGAAGTTACCGATGACGAAGGGCTGCCGTGGGGCGTTGGAGTCGGCGAAAGCGGAAGAGGCGGAGGCGGAGGAGCGGTGCGAGGGGGAGAAGGAGGACGACGACGGCGGCGGAGAAGAGAGGAGGCCGTCGAGGCGGAGGCCGGAGAAATGGGGCCCAGACGCCGCCTCCATCACGTAGTCAATTGCTTTCGTCTCTTCCGGCATGGGCTTTTTTTTTTTCCCCTTTTTATAATTGTTTTTGGGAGCAGTAGGGGAAGAACAGGACCGTCGTCTGGTTCAATGAAGTTCAGCGGAGGGCAACTGAGACCGTGCGTTTTGGACGACCCACAAATGTCACGCGATTAATGTTCTTTTTCGATTCCATTTTTATATTTTACAACCTCGTTAATTTTACTCATTTAAATTTTTAATTTTAATTTTATTATAATTAAAAATTCACATAAAATATTATATTTAATTTTTTTTACACTAAAAAATATTCACATATAATTATATTTTAAATTAAATTAAAAAACTCCGGTAGATTAAATAAAAACTATATTTATATGTTTTATTATATACATACAATTTAGCCAAGCAATATGCATTAATTTGATTTCTATTTGGATAATATTCTCTTCTTGGAAAATAATTAAAAATGAAAAAAAAAAAGAGAGGAGAGAGATTTTTGATGTCTTTGTTGACTCAATACTCACGTGCGGCTGCACACGGTGTTCAAACGCTTCTCTTTTGCCTAGATTGATTGGTCTTTTGCTCGGTTATAGAATTGATTATTCTTTTCTGTTAAGGAATTCATTAGAGAAGGCTGGCGTGGAAAGGATATAAGGGAGGGTTATATTCTTTCTTGAGAACTTGAAACCTCGTTCTTGTAACCATTCTCTTAATTTTCTTGCACCAAAGCTTGAAATGAATGAGCTTTCTGGAGGGGTTAGGGGTCACCGATGTGGTGTTTACCACAGAGACAGAGAAAAAACGTTGAAAAATGTGAAAAAAAAATTGTTATTCTTGTTTGTTTAGTATTTAGATTCGATTCTTTGATTTTAATTATAATTCATAAATTACAAAAGATTTTTCTCACACAAAAAATATCGTAAATTAAAAATAATTTTAATCACATGATTTAAATTTTATGAACTAAATGGGTGTCTTAATGTCTCAATAAATAATAATCAAAGAAGGTGGTGGATATGCCATGCGATGAGACTCAAGTGATGGGGGTGCGGTGGGAAACGGCATGAGCACCAAAGAATGAATGATTTATAATTTGTTTTGTTGACGTCCAAATCAGCGTTGTATCGAGTGCGAATGTGAAAAATTGTTAATGTCTCAATAAATACATGTGGAGTATTTATAATTTGTTGTTGGACCCGGGTTGGACTCATGATCCATTTGTGTATGACCTTGTCAGGCGCATGCACAGGTGCTATGAATCCACATAGGCCGCCGTACTACTACTCCCAATGAAGGGTGGAGATGGGCCCAGCTAAGCAACTGTGTACGGAGCACCTCCTTTCTAAGTGTTAGCTGCTGCGTTTGGCCGGATTAAGGCTATTGAGTGTCAATAGTAACAGCCTCTTAGATTAGACTAATCCGGAACTTGAATATTTTGGATTTTCAGTAAAGGGTTTTCAGCCTATATTCGTCAACAATCATTTCTAGACAAACGTATGAATCATAGTTCAATTTATTAAAATAAATTTGCATAGTACTCGTTAACTAATCCATATGAATATCAATGATAGGTTATCCTTTTGGTGGCATTTCTGCACAATTCCCAATATCGTGTATATAAACTCCTTTGGTGGTGCAAAATTCCTTCTTAGCAAAGAAGTAAAATAAATTCCACCATTTCAGCCTCAAAAGTGAACAAGCTCTCAAGTCTGTGTCCATTATAAAATCAAAGGTTTGGCATAGCTCTATAGAAGATTAGGCCAATACAACTCTCTGCAACTTTATTATTAATTTTTCCCTCTTCAACAACACGAATCAAAACAATAATGAATACTCAACCTCACAGTCTCAACAAATTACACACAACCTCTATGATTTACTCAAATTAAACAACAAGACACCTGAAAATATTGCAAGCAAGAAGAGAAAAAACCCCAGTAAGTGCTTCAAAGATGCAAAAGGGAAGCCAAGAGTAAAGCCGCCAGAACAAAAATTGCACCAAAAGAATGATAATTGCTAGAAGCCGCAGAAGTGTGATTATCACTGGTTGTTGGAGAAGACGAAGACGGAGACGAAGATGAAGACGATGGTGATGCTGGAGTAGAAGGCGCACTTCCGGAGACGGTTGTGATCTTTACCTTCATTCCTCCTTGACAATGGCCCGAGGTACCACAAGCAAAGTATCTAGTTCCAGGCTTATTCAATTTCACCACATCATTGCCACTGCTCTTGGAGTCAAGTGCACTGCTAATTTCACAGTTCTTGTAGGCGTTCTCGTTAGCCAATTCGGCGACACTGTGCAGTGCCGAATACTTAAAAACTGCCCAGAGGCCAAGAACAATAATATAGGTTATGAATATTAAAAAAGTAGAACGAATAGAATATGAATACTCAATCTAACAAATTGTCGCCGAATTAGTCATTTTTATCCACTGTTAAAATCTTAACTGAAAAGCACATGACTTCCTTCTAAACACTTGCTCACTAACAATATAAAGTTACAAACTCTACTTTTTCTAAATCACATAAGGTACTTATCTCGCGTTGTTTTAAAAGTCAAAGACTAAAACGAGAATTTGGTCTATATTCTGAGACTGAAAATGACATTAACCCTATGAGACAATTGGGTGATTTGATTATCAAAGTGCAGCAACAAGAGGAATTACATACCGAGTTGATCTCCAACCTTGAATGTTTTATCAGAAACCCACGAGTTGAAATCCGTGGATGCATCCCAACCTTGGCTTCCACCAACAACATGTTGTGCTGATTGAGCTTGCTTTGTCATCAAAGCTACCAAAACTAATACAAAGAAGAATGTGTTCTTAGGCCCCATTTTTTCTTCCTTTTCTCTGCCTCCTTTCAGGTTATTAGATTTGAGCTTCTTTTCTTTATTGCTGTAATTAGTGCAATTATTTGTAGATGTCACGTGTAAACACCCAAAGCATTTATAGTGGCTTCCTTTAAAATCATTGGATGGAAGCATAGTCATAAATGCTAACAACTCAAGTTTGATGGATTTCGTAGGATCTACATTGAGGGCCGTTTTATTTTACCAAATTGCCATAGTGGACAAAATTTTGGGTAAGCCAAGCTTGGGCATCTTTGTAATTTAGTTACGAATAAGGGGCTCAAGTTTATAAAGTGAAAAAAAAAAAAAAAATTTAAAGATACGTTTCATGATTTTGGATTGTCCGAAAAGCAAAAGTTAGTTAGTTAAAGGTCGTGCAAGCTTGGAGTTCAAACAAAGATACGAAGAGTACTTCTCATGCTTAACGACTAACCAGGAAGCTCATTTGTTTTTTAATATTTTGTTTATATAGAAATAGAAAGAGACGTCATAACTATTAAACAGCTGGGTATCTTTGCTTTCAAGAATATTATTAATTTATGATATGGTTTGGAAGTCATAGAATATACACCTTGACCTCATCTCTACTATTTATTACATATTATTTCCTTCTTCTTTTTTTTTTCCTAGTTTCTCTCATCTTGCCAGGGAAGCCGTCATACTTCGAGAATGTTCTAGATTTGGTTGGCGATATCGTTCGTCATTTTGTTTTGGGGTTGGCAGGATTTGCAAACTATTCAGCTGTTTCAACTTTCTGCCTTGGTGTTGTAGAGAAATGGCCATGATCAATTTTGTCTAACCTGAAAACTAAACGCATTGGAGTCTAGTGGCAAAGAAACACACTCTCCATTGCCACCATTTCCGTCGTTGAGGTGGCGGCTGTGGTGCCAAAGCGGAGGCCGGAGAGGTTTGAGGCAGAAGAACACAGGGAGATGGAAGATAATAGGGCGTAAGGGAAACGACAACAAAAGTGGAAACGACATGAAAATAAAACGACAATAAATCAAATAAACGATAAAAACCTAATAAAGATGGCAACTACAAAGGGAAATAAATAAACCACACCTGCTAGTAGCTAAGACAAAACTAAAAAATGAATCCTTTCCCAAAAAAAAAAAAAAAAAAAAAAAAACTAAACTAAACTAAAAAAAATAACGAGTGTAAAAATACAATTAAATAAGAAACCATGCGACAAAAAGGTAAAAAACGACAATAAGAAATAAAAGGCGACCTAAAAAATTGACAGAAACTAAGAAAGGAAAAGGAAAATGTGAACAAAATAAACATTAAACATTCGACGGCAATAACTAAAACTAAATTAAACGTAAGAACGACAAACTTGAAAAACGACCTTCTTTGTAGGACACCAAAGCAAGAAAAGGTAACAAAAGAAACCAACAGAAAACTAAAATCGACAACAACTAAAACAAAACGGCAATAATACATAAACGACCTAATAAGAAATACGAGAATTAATAGGGGGACAAAATTGCAATGCCATTCTAAATCGGAAAAAAAAAAAAAAAAAAAAAAAAAAAAAAAAATTTTGCTATCACGTGGTTAAACGACAATGACCTTTAAACACGTTGAATGAGATAAACAACAATAACATTTAAACGACAACAACATTTAAAATCAAGAGACTACAAAAACGACATTCACAACATAAACGGCAATTAAATGAAAAACGACATCACATGGTGGAACAACAGCAAGCGACATTCTGAGAGCAACATCAGAAGAAAACGACAATAACTTGAAGAAACAATATAAAAGAGAGAGATGACAGGCTAAATGACATGATATTGAAAACATAGACAATATACAATCGAGATTACCATTAAACAACAATTTGTAAACGACATCAAAACAAAGAGATGACAAATTTAGAAATTTATAAAACGACATGAAACTTGGAATGGGAAAGTCGTGAATGAACAAGACAATAGAACTTTTATTTGCCTGCTTAAATTGTTATTTCTTTTCTCTTTATGGACAAGTTTTCCCTCGATTGATTCATACCATAAAAGAGTAAACAAAACATGCACAATTCTCTGATCCAATCCATTTAAACTGTCCTTGCAAAAACAAATGTTCAAAAATTTTCAAAATAAATTTAGATTTCTCATTAAGCACGTAGTTCTTTTGCTTACAACTTAGTAGTAGCTTCATTATCATATAATAGACATCTTGATCTTATAATGAGTTTTTTTTTTTTTCCTTATCATAAACTGACCCTCCTCGCTGAGGTTCAGTGTTGGTGCTTGAAAAACGACACTACAGCATTATAGACAATGTCCTTGGCGTCCACTCCCATTATGAAATCCGCGTGAGCATAATCCTTAATAAACTGAACAGTCATCTTGTCCACATCATGGTGCTTGAGACTATCAAGTAAAAGCCCTACGTCTCGGATATCGGAAAGCGCGTCCCGGCCGCCATAGCTAATGAAAAGCGGAAGGTTGTGAGGGATGTTGGAGAGGTTATAAACAGGAGGACTGGCTTCCCCGTAGTGCAACACATTGTAGTCGGGTCTCCCGTAGTTGAACTTTGCCAAAATCCCATGTCTCACAGCTGCATTATATAATCAATTTCATAAATGTATTGTTGTCGTTGTCATTTACATGTTGCAATTACGGTTAGGTTGTACGCTTGCAACCACTAAATTTCTTCTAGTATAAAATGTATATGGACTTGTTTGATAATATCATTTTAGGAAGGTCTAATTTCTTTTGTTATAAAATGTACATGGACTTGTTTGAGAAGTTGTTATATTTTGAATTTTGGACCTCTGTTTCTAATTTTGCTTTATTCACAAGTAACTATTTGTGTAAAAGCAACAATATCCCAAACTAAGCTACACAGATCTTCTTTTCGTTCCAACAAATTTATTGTTAATTAGTACAACTTATTTTGCTTTCAAGTAACATTTTCATGCAAAATTAAGTATAAGGTTTTTTTGTTTTTTTTTGTTTTTTTTTTGTTTTTTTTTTTTTTTTTGTAGTACTGGTACATGAAACAGTTTGAGATGGGATTGGACAAAGGAACTTACTCTGAGCCAAGTGAACCATGTTCTTAGTCGATGTTGACTGAGGTTCGTTCTTCAGGAAGAGGTCAACAGTTGAAGAATTGAGACAACAATTGTGACCTTAAACCAATCAATTAAGGAAAGTACTTAGTATTAGAATTTCTCTCAAGAGTGGTCAGCAAAATGTGAAGATATTGCTTAAGTAAAAGATTAGCTATTAGTACCAGTAATTGCACTAAGTAAGTCATAGCAGTCAACTCCTGGATAAGCACAAAGGCCTTTGAGAAAGTTGGCCACAGGCTCCCTGAAATTAATCATAAACCTCACAGATTAGTAAAAATTCCAGAGCTTGAAAAGGGCTTAAATTAATCTGTATGGGGTCTTTTAGTTTTTGATCGTACCCTTTTGGATTAAACTCCGCAAGGCCGAATAATGTGGTGATCTGTAGGCAAAACCAGATAGTACTTTAGTGTTATGTTCATAAATTGAGTTAATCATCAAAGGTTTCAACTCATGTGTCTGACTTCATATTCGTCTCGTCCTATAGTATTATGTCACATAAATTAAAATTCCATATATTAATTAAAATGTCAATCAGTTAAAAATATTTTAATTGACGCGACGAATATGATTAGGAGAACAGAAAATTGGACACGTTTCAAAGGGCCACAAAAAAAGATGACATACCTCTCCAACAAAGGATTTGGCAGCAACAACTCCAAGAGCAGTGTTCATATGGCTCAAATAAGCAATTGGACTCAACAAGGCTGCTGATTTCAGCTGGTTCACTAGCCTCCCTTCTGAGAAGGATGCCAGAGCTATCAATGTCCCCTGACAATTAAACACGTGTTAAACATTTTTGAGAAAAATAAATCTGCTAAGATCAATCTGATTATAATGCATGCTTAACACTCACCAGTGAATGGCCCACATAATCAATCTTCTGCCCTGTTTCTTTATACACGAAATCGAAAACAGCCGGAAGGTCAAAGGTCACCAGTTCATCCCATGACCAGTTCCAAAACCTCTGTCACATATAACACATTCATGCTATTGCCACAAACGGTTCTAAAGCGCATCACCTATATAAAAAATATTATGCTATTGTGTGTGTGTGTGTGTGTGTGTGTGTGTGTGTGTGTATAGCATTTGTTGCTTATGTATAAACTATAATTAATGCTATCATATATGTTGCAGTTTTAGCTAAAGATTGAAAAAGCACAGGAAAGAGGAAGACAAGGAAAGATAAATAGAGTAAAAAGGAAATAGAGAAATAGGGAGTAGAAGAAGAACCGGTCTGCTAGGGTCCAATGCTTTGTGCTTGCGGCTAAACCTGGTTCCTCTGGTGTTGGTAATCCACACATCAAAGCCATTATCAGCCAAAATCATTGGTAGATTTTCTTCTGGTGAATTTAAAAGCCATGTCATTCCATCCTGCATATCCAAATATGATATTGACATTACCCCTTCAGCAGTCAAAACGACACGGGAACTCAACAAGCATGCAACTCCTAATTTGTTCCCAAGTTATTATACTTAATAATAATAATAATAAACCCTACTTTTGAGCATAGTTACGTAATTATCATGTAGCACAATAAGATTCAGTTAACGTTTATTAGCATATTACTAATCATTCAGTTAATTATATTAAAATTATATATTAGATTAAGAAAAATATAAATTAATGAACTTTTTTGGATATATGTCGGTTAAATAATATACGTTATAGCAATGGTTTTTTTTTTTTTTTGGTTTAGTGTTTAGATAAGTGAATAGCGACAAGAGAGAGCAGGAGGTGCAGATCTCGAATTTGGTAACGATGGAATTATGCCAGAATCGGTGCATGATTTTGCGAAACTGTTAAAACATTCAGGCTCATCTGAGACTCTGATCCTTCTCTTCTGCCCTTTTCTAAAGAGTAAAAACGTTTAAAGCAGAGACCTTGGAAATTTAAACACCAACTTTTCTCATTCCGATGAGTCACTAGCGAAAAAATTTGAAAAAAAAAAAAAACACATGAAGACCCGAATACCCTTAAACGTGGCAAACTTAGGAGCTTCTCATGTGCACTTGTCAACGTTATGCTGTGGTATATCCATTATATTACGTTTGCGCGTTAATTAGGATAAGTCCAAGAAGTACTTATTAGCTCTATTCCTTCTATAAATATGTAATTATTCTTCCGACTATAAATATATTTTTAATATCCTGTAAATCAATAACAAATACAATGATTTTAGATAAGGTGGTGTTAATTATGAGCTTTTGAATAAACTACTAACTGTTACTTCCCAGCCAAAAAAAATTAAATGCTTTGCTAGATGAACGTTACTACTAATATTAAAAAAAATTTATTTACCCTAATTAAAAAAAACAAATATTTATTTATTTTTTGCTTCAAAATATATATATGCATACGCAATCATAGATAGTGTTCAACTTTGGGTAGTAACGGCAGACAAATGCTGTATATATTATAAAGTTTGCCCGCAGAACCATTTCCACTAGCGTAAATCAAGCAATAACTTTTAAAGTAACTGCATTCATTGTTGGCTTTTTCGATAACTTTATCTCAAGTCAACTGCTTTAACTGAATGATTCAAACACCTATAACCAAAATGTGCTTTAACGTCATAACTGTTAATGACCCCATTTATATAGTACTCCTTCCACTTTTCACTAGAATGGCCAGAAAAGATTTAGAAGTGGAATGCCAAAAATTATGAGGCTTCAAAAAGCCATGTTTAACGCCATGATATATATATATATATATATATATATATATATATAATATATATGCAACAAAACGCTGTTATAGACAACCTTTTATAACAACATTATTGTCAAACATGGAGTAAGATTTAAGCCTTGACATCTGATAATCCCTTTTCTCGCAACAAATTAAACTGATCAAATGCATGGAATAT
This sequence comes from Morus alba, assembly GCA_012066045.3. Taxonomy (NCBI): domain Eukaryota; kingdom Viridiplantae; phylum Streptophyta; class Magnoliopsida; order Rosales; family Moraceae; genus Morus; species Morus alba. The sequence goes on from CP050233.2 coordinate 915,417, forward strand.
GAAAAATATTTGTAACGTAACAAAGCTTAAAAATCAAATGAGATTCATGTTTTAGCTTATGCATAAGTAGAACTTACCACAAGGACTCCATGTTGGATCAAGACAGGCGGCTTCTTTTGGCCGCTACCCCGGCCAGTTCGCCCTTCTGAGATTCTTTGCACATTCAGAATATAGCCATCTTGAGTTGTCACCTGGTCATCCAAAAATTAAATTACCATGCAAACACATTTTACAAAACTCATTTAGTACTACAAATATTTAGGAAAAAAGTATAACTTAATAATAATTATAAGCTGAAAGGACATACTTCAATCTCTTGGCATTTGTAGCCATAAGGAAGAACCGATGCCGCGCATATACCGGCCTCCGGTGGAGCCACGACGCCTTTTCTCGGACCAAACCAGCCACGGCCAAAGCTGTGCACGCCATGAGGTTCGACCACGAAGACCAAGGCCAAAAGTCCCCAAGCAGCCATACTGAAAAGGAGTCGGAAAGCCATATAATAAAACTATGGTTTTTTATATGGTTTTCTTTTATGTGCAATGAATTGGGTTTTTGAGATTTTCGAGAGAGAAAAGCCTTTATATGTGTGTATATATATATATAGGAGGAGTGAAAGAAAAGACAGAGAGATATTATCATAGTGGGAACGCAATGGCTGATCATGATCATCATCATTGTTCTCTGCTTACTTTCTAGCTGCTTTGTTTTTGTTCTCTTTCTTGGCTTAACTTTTTCTGTTTTCTGTTCTCTTTCTTTAGTTTTCTGCTTTTCCTATTGCTTGGGCTTTTCTTGGCTTAACTGACTACTAAGACAACAACATTTGTTGTAAGAAAGTGCGAGGCTTTTCACGTTCTCCCGCAATGGGAAGGGGGTTAGAGAACGCAGGATGTGGGTCCCACAAGGGCCATTTTCTTTCTTATCATCTATCATCAATCAATCCACTTGATCTTTGAAATTTTTTCATGGAATGATCTGCAAATTTCAGGAACTGCAAAATTCAAAGATTAGCTGGGCTGTGGACCGTCCTGGACTACCACTCAAGATTAACATGATTTTATTACATGTTGTTGCGTATCTAACCAAAATAAAATGGGGTCCACATTACGACTGCCTTAATTCAGCTTGGTTCCACAGGAAACGACAACACGGCGGATAGAGAAAGCATTAGGCACCGTTTTGTTTTTATTATTTTTTTTCTTTTTTGAGAATTAGACATTGATTCTAATAGATTTGAAGCACAATGGTGATGAGAGTGCAATATTTTTAGAATTACAGAAGGAATTTGAAATTGAATTTAATACTTATAATCTAGATCAAATAATTTAAATTAAGACTTATCTACTAATAACTAATAATTCAAATTTTTATTTCTACTAATTAATATCTTAATATTAAGGATAAACTAAATACAAATTAATTTAAATTTAAATAATCAATCATTTTATGATGCCCCTACAAGATGGAACTCTGATTAGATAATCTAACTAATCTTGAATTGTGATAGAATAAATTGACATGAGTGACGGATCGTAGTTTGACGACAAAAAAATAAAAATAAAAAAAATAGATTTTGTACTATCAATAGTAATAAAAAAAGACATACAATATTTTTAAAGGTTCACCCTTGCTATTGAAATAAGTCCATTTTCAATTGTCTGCAGAACTTCATTATAAAAAATAAAAATAAAAATAAAAAAAAAAAAGTTTATAAACAGAAAATTGCACACCTCTCAACTATTTATATTTTGTCTAACACCCTAAATCAGCGGCCCCTTCCCGTTATAAATAACATAGGATAATTGAATTTACAAATGTAAAATTCCCACAATGACCTTACAACAAAAGTTCAGTCAATTTATTGTCTGCGTTCGCACCAGGACCCAAAACCGAAAGAAAGGACTAAATAACGTTTATTTACACCGATTTAAGTTTTATTCAGTAAAAAATCACATCTCAATTTGTCAATTTTCAATTTGATTCACATCTGGACTCGCCATTCGCCAAAAGGATGGTCTCTAAGCCCCTCCTTTCGACCATCCTTTCTGCCACTTTATATTGGCTGAATCCTCCTTTTTGCCACTTGCAATGTTCTGTTACGGCTTTCTCAACCAATTTGGTGATTATATGTGTTGCAACACGTTTTCTCAGCCCTTTAAGTAGCTAATCAAAACAAAAATTATGGGTCCAAAACGGAATTGCATTTTCCTCGGCTCAAATCACCTTTGTATATCAAAGAAATGACGTTAATGGCTACAATCTTATATGTAGCATTCTGAGTGTCGTAAAAGAAAAACATGCAGACTTTCCTAAATCTGTAAATACCAAAATTTAGCATAAAATTTAAAAAGTATCGATGTTGGATATAGTAACCTATAAATGTAATTCTACAAGTATCCATTTGGAATGAGCACTCATTTCTATCTATAGTGCGCACCTCAATTCTGAACTTTAACAGCAATACAATACAATATATATTTCACATATGTGTTGTATTTGTCTTTAATAGTGGATTCACTAAAATGGTCCGTGTCGAATTCTCTTATAACTTAAGTTGTTTGCCACTTGTGTTTGTATTTCTTTTTTAGTGAATGAAATTTTCCACTTTGTCAAAAAAAAAAAAAAAAATTCACATAAGGGAAACGGAATCATTGCATTTGCATATGTACCCTCGTTTGTGCGGACCAAAAGGTGACCTATTTTCTTTGTGGAGTGAACTTTTCTGCCTTTCACATTGGTAGGAATATGGTTTGCCTTAAGAAGCATATCTAGATACTAGATGAGTGGGTATTAAAAATAAAAGGAGACAAAAATAAGTGTGTGTCATGTTGTGCATGTTCTTTTAATCATTTAATAGGTTCATATCTCTTTGTCTGAACTTTTAAGATTTAGAAGATATTTAATTCATAAATTTAGAATTATTTTCATTTTACGTGTATTTTTTGTGAAAAAAATCTGTAACGAACTACGAATCATGATTTGAATTAGTGTCCGAATCCCCTTTCCAAACGTCCCATTAGTCTTTTCTTAAACTCAGCATGTATGGTAGGATATGAAAGAAAAAAAAAAATCTACGAGCTCTATTTTGAATTAATTAGATTTGTATATGTCAGTTTTGTCTATGTTTTTTTATTTAGTGTGATTTTATAACTTGATTTAATGTTTAAAAAAATGCATTAATACTCTATCGTAAAAAACTTAATCTTAAACATTGTACGATTTCTGCCCTGAGTTTCTTTTATCATATATCAACATAAGAAGGATGGAATTCTAAGGAGAATGATACAAAACTAAAGAAGTAAGAGACATATTATCTAATTTTCTAACAAAATATCTTTCGGAGCTCTTTTCTGCAAGCCCGACCAAAATAAAAGAAATAAGTAGCTATGAGAGACATACATACGGGGTAATCTTAATAAATGTCATTTAAAAGTACATGAATCAGTATTTTTACTTTTTATTTTTATTTTTAATCTTTTTAATTAAATAATTATACTGATAAAATAATATTTATTAAAAATAATGGGTAAAAATTTAGACCAATAACCAATAAATTTTCAATTTTCTCCGTACCCTACATGGGTTGAATGTAGAAGCCCATCAACTCCTTCAAGTAACCCATCTCTTTTTTGGGTTTGTATTGGTTTGGGCCTTATATCATGAAATTATCCAGACAAGGGAGTTTCCGAGTTTTCAAAATCGAGGTTGAAATGCATATTTATTGGAAAATATATAGGAATGCCCCTATAATTACAGAGCATAAAGATTTATGTTTGTTTTAAATATTTGAAAATTTATCCTTTACTATTTCCTTTAAGGGCGTTTGGTTATTCATGAGAAAGTAATAGAAAAAACGTTTAATATGAGATAATTTTAAAGGTAGAAATGAAAATTTAAAAAAATTTTATATTTAGTATAATTATTAAACTTTTATAAAACTCAAAAAAATAAAGCCCATAAAATTCACATTATCATATTTTAAAATAATCTTAAACCCACCTAATCAATTTTTTAAAAAGTAATATCACGAGAATCAAAATCTCTCTCGCCCATTTCTTCTCAGCCCATGCGTATATCTCGTCCAGCTTGTTAAATCTTCTGTCTGTCGCCGCCCGATCCACCATTTCATCCAACCTATTGAATCTCACAGGTCAGAACTTGCTTGGTCGTTTGTCATGGCTGAGATTTCGAGCTTTGCCTTCTCCTTTACACTTCACACTCTCTCTTGAATCACTCACCTTCTTATTTTTATTTGGCTTTTCAGGTTGGTGGCCGAGATGGTGGAGCAGTGCAACAACTGGAATTAGCTTTTGTTGCCGGATAGAAAAGAAAGAAAGGCATGATTTTCAAAGGTTTGGAGGGTAGAGGACTAGCAATACTCTCTGTTGTATAAAGTTATTTTGAAGAGCAATGTGTCATTGACTTTCTGAAAGGCCAAAAGAAATAACAAAATTGTCAGAATTTGTAAATATCTTGTTTCTAGAATTTCTTGAGGAAAATTGTCATTTCTCCCAGGCGTTTTATCTTGTTTTTACGAGTTTTTGTTGTTATGATTATTTGTTTTTAATACACAATATTCCTATGCACAACTAAACATAATAATGTATTATTCTTGAGAATTTGAGACAAGATTCATATATAAAATCAAACACAATAATGTATTATTTTTGAAAATCATATTATCCTTTATCACTTTCTTAAAAATATGATTTTTATTGATTACTGCATACCAAACATATAAGAGTGACATAATTTCAAGAGAATGATACAAAACTAACAAGGTAAATTAAATAGCAAATCTTTTGTTTTCTATATTATTAGTACGAAAAGAAGCCATGTCAGGAGGGAATCAATAAACATAGACTATATCAAGTAAAGAATCCAAAGTATGTTTGCTAAGAGAGAAATGAAATAGAAAGGAAAAAAGACATTTAATTTAGGTGAGGAAAAATAAAGAAGAGGTCCTCTAGGGTTTGTTTGGAATTGATTTTTGTTTGTTTTTAAAAATGTTTTTGCACGTCTTTTGAGGTATAAAAAAGAAAAAGATTTATAAATCGTATTTGTTTAGTAAATGTTTTGAAAATGAAAACGAAAACAAAAAACAACGATAATAGTTTTTGCGAATGAATTAAAAATGATTGAAAGTTATTTTCCTTTTTATGTTTTCATTTTCTAGTACTTATCAACAATATTATAATATATTAATTACTAATTATAACAAAACATTGATTTTACTTTTTTATTATACTCAAAATAATCTATTAAAAAACCAACCAAACACAATTTTAAAATCAATTCAAAATAATTCTCAAAACAATCTTATTTTTACTTTTATATTAAAAATAAAATTATTTTAAAAACGTTACCAAACGGCCCCTAGTTTTCTTCATATTTGAGAGATTAAAATTAGAGTTATTTGAAGGATTTAAAATCTCCCACTAAATACATTCCTTAATTCTTTTTCTCTTCTACCCAAATAACCACGGGATCCAGAATCCTTCCACTAACTATGGATCTAAATGCCAAAATTTAAAGAGTTTAGATTCTAAGTTGCGAAACAACAAAAAAATATTTGGATAATTTTTGTATAAACATTTAGATCATTCACGACCATTAACTGACATCCATTAGTTATTGGACCACAATCATAACAGATTTTTAAATTTAAAGTCTCATTTATCAAAATTATCAAGATCGAAGGTGCCAGCACAATGAATTCAAGGTGTACCATGCAATTAACCCATAAAGAGATGAGCATTCTTATTCAATTTAATAACAGACCTTGTCATTTAAACCGATCCTCATGATCATATTCAATCATGATGTTGAAGGACAGTATTAATTAGTAAACTTTTTGCATGTACAGGCACGTGAGAGATCCCAACGAGTATTGTGGAATAATGGAACATACCAAGCACTCTTCAGAAGAGAAACTAAGGTTTCAAATATTGAAACTTCAACTTTAGATGAAAAAAGATGGTATTATTTCACGTAAACCATCTCCTCCCATCACTTCTTGCATGCATAAGAACGCCAAAATTTTCACAAACAGTGTTTTATCCTTGGCAAAGAGATCTTAAGACTTTACATGATCCGGCAGAGGTAATGAAGTTTGATGAGTATTGAAGAACTAGTTTATACTCTTATGAGAACCAAGATTCTGTGACCCCTGGCTTTTTCCATCTACATTGTATATGCTACAGGGTTCAGAATCAAGGTCCTTCATTTACAGCAATGGCAGGGCTCATTTTCTTCTTCCGGTCGCTAAAGCTACGGCAAGAAACCAAGCTTGGAAGACAGCATTGTACAGACCTCATTGGTTTGTGAACATAATTTACAGCATCTCCATTATTAGGTGTCCTTTCACTGCTGCACATGGAATTAGGTCCCGAGATAAAAGGGGTTTCACGAGCGGATTTTGGAGGGACGTCTAGAGCGGCTTGCTTTACCTCAGGTCTCCCACTGGCCACGGCATTGTTGTTAGCTTCTTCTTCGTCATCGTCTCTGATGCTCTCTTTGAAAAGATCAAGCAAACTCCTTTTCTTTTCTGTTGGAAATGGCGCAGGTACGGACCGTACGGTGCCAGGAGTCCTGGCTTCAAAAGGGGCCGCGCTGACCTTAGAAGAACCCATGGGGACGCCTTGATGGACCGGAGTGTTACCACGAGACGGGGTAAAATCTGCATGAGACATACAGAGTTAAATGGTAAAAGGGGTCCAACAAAAAATGGCTTTAGGTATAGTGGAGAAGAATATTAAGTATTTCTTTTCCTTTTCAACTTAAAAGACCAATGTTCTAGCAAAAACTTAAGAGAAGTCCATGAGCCTTATTGTTGAAAAAGACCAAAGATCTTTATTGTGTCTTGAACTCAGGGTCAGGCTATACAAAAATTGGCGGGGGAAAGGTAGCTCAATGGTTTTATTAGGAATTGACCTTTCTCCTTTATTTGCCACCACATATACCAAGGGTTCATTGGGAACATACATTCAAGTTAGTGAATCTGATTCATTTTGGCAGGAACCTTTGTGAGAGAGGAAATTTTTTAATTCAAATTCTTCGTGAGATAAAAAACAATGTAGCAAAACCAAATCATGGGTTTAAAAATATATCCTCCAAACAACCCCCAAGTTTCCAAATTTTTCTTACCGTTATGTTTGTTAGATCATCAAATCGGATTCTGTTTCAAACTATTGTAAGAAAGCCAAATACTAGAATTTTGAGAAAATAGTGGAAAACAGTAGCATTGCTGTATTGCAAGACACGATGGAACAAGGCATTCGAATATGTGCTTACCACCATTGACACTATAAAAATCATCTTCACAGTCTGATTCCAACCAAGGCTGGGAATCAAAGAAGGCTTCCTCTTTACTATCTGTAAAGGAACAAGGCACACGTGTTTACATTTCCATAAAATTAAGTGTAAATTAGAGAAAAAAAAATGGCTACTTCCGAAAATCACAAACAAGAAGAACCAGCAAGTGTCAATGTAATTTCATTCCAAATTGAGGTAGACATAGCCGGGGAAACCTAACTTTCAATAATTCCTGATGTTCATATCTACTTCTTTTCTTCCCATAAGTCATAAAAATCTGCGGACCCTACAATACATGAATACACAATAATGTGGTCCATCCATCACCAAGCCTTTACCATGATCCTGAATAGTCAAAACCATCCACCACAAGATGAGCTTTGCCCCAACCATAATGCAAGCAAAACTAGTACTGGCCCCACAAAAAGAAGCATCTTTTCCAAGTTAAAAGCAATGGCAACTTGGCAAGGGCGAGGACCATACTAAACAAAATAAGTCGTCCATATTCAATAGTGGGTTATCTTTATCTATTTCTAAGCTATGATAAAAGGCTAAGAAAATTGCATTCACCAATATTTTGGCCATATCCCTTATCAACTCCTAGGAAACTCTAGGATACCAAACTTCATAAACTGCCAAGAGGGGTTAAAAAGTTACATTCCAAGACGTTTTTCTACAATGATATGCGCATAGTGTACAGGGTGGGTTTTCATGGTGGTTCACCCAAAATGACCTACTTTTTCAGACAAATCACACTAGAGAAAATAATAGTAAAAGAGACTTTTCTTATTTACTATTGGGGTCCATTTTCAGAAGTGACATGTACCAACTTCCCTTCAAACTCATAAAATCACATATAACACTCCAAAGAATTTCAGAAAATCTAACTTATTTCAATTCCAAAAAACAGCCAGATAGATTTATTATTTATATTTGGTACAACAAACCAAATATACTTTATAAAATAGAAAAAAGTTAAATCATTTGTAATTGTAAAAGGCATTAAAAATAAAGATTTCAGTAGCAGCATGTTTACCAGAAAATAATAAAAAGGCCTAACAAATTCCCCAAAAGAAAAGGGGAAAAAAAACAGAAATAAGTATATCGAATTTAAGAAAGTGATCATCTTATCTCATAACAATAAAGAGAGAATTTTTGGAGCATAAACGACAAGAAAACCACCCCCTCCAATAACAAACTCCGGAAATCAGTCATCAGAAGTTGAAATGGAGAAGGATCTTCAATGTCTCTCTAAACTAGTAACCACTATATATCAATAAATACTATCCAAACAACTTTTATTTCTTTTTTTTTTTTATTAATTTTAGTAAAGGATCTAGAGAAGAAGAAAAAGCCATTCCATTTCTACAACAAACTAAGATACATAATACAAAAAGGAAACTTTTTCTTTTTCCTTCTCTTTTCTGTCTTGCAAGATCAAAATCATGAACGGAGTTCGGAGCAGTTTCATACCATAATCTCGAAAAGTCTTGGAGGAGGGAGATGGCGACCAAGAGCTGAGAGCAACGTCCTTGATCCGACCGGCGGGTTTTTCCTTGACTGGCGAAGGTGGAATCTCGAGCTTGTCGTTTTTGGATCCAAACGACAGTCTGAGCTTCATGGCTGAATCAGAGCTTCTATTATGAAGAGAAGAAACACACGAACCCATATATACAATATAAATATATATCTATCTATCTAAACCAATGAGACTACTCTGATCATCACTCACAGGGAGAAAGGAAAAAGGAAAGAGCTTTTCTTTCTTTTTTTTTTTTTTTTTTTTACAGAGAAGGAGAGAGCATTGTAGCTATGGAACAAGGAGCAAGGAAACAGAGTTTTCTTGGCGTTTTCCTAAAGCAGTAAGAACAAAAATATGAGAGAGAGAGAGAGAGACAGGTTATAAATATCACAGACCTAGATGAATTGTGGATTTACGGAGATGGGTCCCACTCCAAAATGTGTAAAAAAAAAAAAAAAAAAACCCCAGATATTTGTTTTCTGGGGGAAGTGGGGCCTACCGATCATTCGACTTTTTTGTCTGTGAATTTCGTGCAAAGCCTGTCTTTTTGGACTTCTCTCTCTCTCTCTCTCTCTCTCTTCTCTCTCTTTTTTTTATTTTATCGTCATCATGGGACTGTGTCGCTAAATAAGTTTTTTTTTAGTGTAATTTAAGCGTGATTTTTATTAAATTTAAATTATAATTTGAGTTAAAATTAAAATTTGAGTAAAATTAAGTAAATTTTAATAAAATTAAAATTTTAAAAATATAAATTTAAATAAATTTAAAAATTAAGTTATATTTTTAAAAATTTTTATGACAAAAGAACATGTCTTTGGTATTTACTTCCCGCTCGGTGAAACTTTGTTTGTAGACCGTTTTGGTGTTTTCCAGAAATTGATTAAAATTTAATTATTACCAAATGGAAAATACCATTACGCAACTTGTTGGTTTGTAAAGGATTTTGGGAAAATTGTTTTCTGGACCCCACTAGTTTAGTTCTTCCTGACAAAGAGCACAAGTTTGCTGATGACTGGAGCTCAGTAATTGCAACTTGCAACTACAATTCAAGGTTTTGATTAAAATTAATTATAAATACGACGATAAGAATTCTTATGGTACTGAATTCAATTAGTATAATAATTATAAAAAGACCGGGAGTTTACAATGAGGAAAAAAAGGAAAGGAAATTGAAATGGAAAAAGCCTAACGTGGTCATAAGTTGACCTCAGATACGAGCATGAAAGTTCACAAAATAAATACAATTAAAGATTACATATTATAATCAATCATGCGCAAATTATGCGATGTCCAGCGCACAATAAACAAAAATCCCACTAAACCAATATCTTATGACAAGATTTTTTTTAAGATGGATTCGTTTTTAATTCGAATCATAATTCGTGGTTTGTTATAATATTTTTTCTCATAAAAAATATACGTAAATCAAAAATAATTTGAATCACATAATTTGAATCTTCTAACTAAACGTCTTATAAATTTTTAATTCAAATTAAGATGTGATTTTATATAAAAAAAAATTATTATAATAAAATAATTAGATGTGATTATTTTAAAAAAATTTTATTATAATAAAATTTAAATTTTAAATTTAAATCAGTGAAACGAATGAGATATTTATTGCTTTGAATCCATTCCATATTCCAGCACTATGAACAAACTTTTTTTTTATTTTTTTGCACCTTTTAAGTTTTGACCTTTTGGAATAATAGTCACCTCACAAGGAAATCTTTTATATACGCCTTGTTTTGCTTCACTTAAATGACAAGGCTTTGAATATATGCTCCTTTTTTTTCGTTTCTTTTTATTTTGGCCCTTGCCGGCAATCAAAGGGGGATTTTTTAACAAGAGAAATCTAGGAAAAGCTCTTAAAAACGTGGCAGGAAAAAAGAAAATAGAAAAAAAAAAAAAGAAATTCATAAAAGCATAATTAAAAAAGGAAAAAAAAAATAACAGCGTGATGATGAATATCCGAGAAAAAACGGCATGGCCACGTACAACATTGAACATTAAGTATAAAACAAAGGTCGCTGTCGTTTCAGCTTTGGAATTGTCTCCCACTAATCTTGATTACATTACTAAAGACAAATTTGAAAAAGCAATAACTAATAAGGTGGTGGCTGTGATTATCGGTTCGGTAAATCTGAATATGGTGGACATAATTAACCATATCTTCGCTGACGTATTAGTATGCAGATATTCCAAAATTAATTACCGCAAATTAAAAAAAAATGACCAATTCATTAGTCATTTAATAGGATGATGACCCTACTTGTTTTTTCAATTAGATTTTGAGTGTGAGTAATTAGTTCCACCAAAATGCGTGAAGTATACGGCAGTTGACTTCGAGAGCAATTTATATGATACGGGAAGATAGGGTTGTTTTTTTATTTAAAATTTTTTTAAAAAGATAATTTAAGTTTTAATTTTGTTTAAATTAATGTTCTTTTAAGTTTTAATTTTATTCAATTTTATTTAATTTTATTCAAGTTACAATTTTAACTCAAGTTATAACTCAAATTTAACTCAAAAATTACACTCAAGTTACACTCTAAAAGAATAAATCCAAATTGTCTGTCTGAGTTATTTGGTATTAGAGTACATTGCAAGGTACAACCATTGTGGACGAATTTTTTAGCCCGAACCGAAATTGACGGGTGAGAATTTTGTGAGCCACAACACACTGCCATCAACTCTCAAAATTAGTAGTATTTTGGCTCTAAATCGGCTTAACTCAAATAAGTTCAAATAAGAATGATAATAAAGCGAGATAATTTTAGGTCGGCTTAACACAAATAAAAATTACAATAGGACGATATGAGAATTAGTATGATTCCTCCAATTCCATACAACTAACCCTTACTTTCATTTTGTCCCCTAATACCCTTATCCACTTAATTTGAGGTAGATTGATCATTGGGTCTGAAAATACACAGAGTCAATTGATACTATCAATTCTGACGAGACTATAAAAAAAAGTACTCTTCCATAAATTACCTAATTAACTTTGCTCATCGAATGAACATGTTATCATGTGGAAATATAAGCACACACATTGAAAATGTTTTTTTACTTTTTGTCCCTTCTCCACTTACTTTGATGACTTTTTTTTTTCTTTTTTCAAGTAGGCAAAACAGAATCGACCTTGAAGTTACATGCAAATCGTGACCCGTGCTTCTTATGGAAAGTTATGTGCATATTAGAACTCTAACTAACCCCACTTTACCGACGTTGAATTTAAATTAATTTGTTTATATCTTACATCCTTTTGCTTTTGTAGGTCCTGTTTTCAGTGGAGTGAGATTTTACGACTCAAAATGAATTGTATAATAATTAGTATAAAGTGCTAGGATCTATGGACAGAGCTACATTGGCCTATAGGTCAGTGCCTTCATTCACTTTTTTATCCATTTAATTTTTACCGATAATTTTACATAATTTTACAATATAATGATTAAAAAAATTCAGAATTTAATAATACAATTTATGTATTTAAGTCAATAATTTTTCTAAAAAATATTATGCTATTTTTTTGTGACTGAAAGATTATGAAATTAACATCAGTATTCTTAAATTCTGTAACAAATTTCATGCTAAGTTTATGTTTTACGATTAAGTAAATTCGATCAATAGATTCTCACCGTATTTTAAGACGGAAGAATTTTCAGTACGTATATAGTTTGAGAATCTTAATTTCAAGAATCTCAAAGCACAACACGATGTTAGCAGCGTATAAAAAAACGCTTCGACATTTTAAAAGAAGAAAAAAAACCTTAATTGTCAGACAGCTAGGTTGAAGTCACAAGAAAAATACTTATAGTAGAAGGGTACAATGTGAGCTCGGGAGTTGACATCATCGGAAACAATGTCATTCCGAGGATATAATGTAGAGAATTTAAGTTTAGAATTTATTTAGTCTAGAATAAATTTCAAGACTTGAAACAGTTCGAACTATTGTGCGAGTAAGAATTTAATGTGATATTGAAGTAGTCGGGGATTAATATTGAACTGTAAATAAGCAGTAGAAAATGAACCGTCAAAAATTAGAATTTTATATCAGTTAAGTATTTCCTTACAACCGGTATAATTTTATCGATTTCAAAGGAAACTTAAGATATGAGACAAAAATACATGAGTGAGTTAAGTTTTAGCTGGATGAGATGTGATGTGATGGTGGTAAGTAAAAAAAAATTATGACATACTTACCCCTTTCTTTTCTCCCACCTAGACCAGCCATGTAAGGAGGCTTTAAGCAAATTTTGCTTGATGAAGTTGTACTACAAGATTAAGGTCTCGTTCACTTCACCAATTCGAGTTTAAAATTTGAGTTTTGCTAAAAAGTTCTCAAAAATAGTCACATCTAACTTTTTTGTTACAGTAAAAAGCTCTCACATAAAATCACATATAAGCTCGAATTACAAACTCGAATAAACGGGCCCTAAATAAAGAGATGAATCAAATCACCCATTTATTAGAAGTCTCACTTTCACTTAGTTTTTCTCAAGTCTCTTTCTTCCATTCTCCTCACCAAAACTGAGCCTTCCCTTTACCTCACAAAAACCGAGCCTTCCCTTTACCTCACACACACTCAAAAGTTTCCATATATCCCACCACAAATCCTAATTTAAGTTGAAGAAGAAGAGCAAAAGTTTAAAGGTGGTCAAGAGAGTTTTTCAAGGGTAATTTCTTAAATTCTCCTCAATTATTTTTCTAGCTAACATTAAGCTTGAAATTATGGATGTAATTTGTGGTTCCTTTGAGGCTATGGTTGTAATAAGGGTGTGTGAGTTTTATGTTAGTTTTGTGTGTTTTGAGGTTAGTTTGATTAGTATTATATGGTATGAGTATGCTTGATTTAAGTTTACTTATTTTGGTTAGAGGTAAAAATTTTTGTTACTTTGAACGCGAAAATGAGGATCCTAGAGCGAGATTTTTCAGTTACTTTAAACTTCAACTTATAGTTCTTGATGTTTTGAACATTTATCTGTGACTGTGAATAAATCCAGTTTTAACTCTAAATGCAAGTTTTAAGCCATTTTCAAAAATGGCGCAATAATGTCCAAAACAACTTAAAAAAAAAAAAAAAAAAACTAGCAACTAGTATGGCAGCCAAATGTGGCCTTTAGAGGCCAAATCTCAGCTTTTTAAAAAATGTTGATTTTAAATCCTGATGAGACGAAGAATTCCTATAAAGAACGGATTTTCAAAATCTGACTCTATGATATAGTAAAATGTAGATTTTAGAAACGACACAGTTTTAATTGAACAAAACTAATATAGTTTTGGTTTTAACAAAAGTTTATCAAAGAACCCAAGATGTGATTTCAGTAAAATACTATGTTTTTAGACCTCACTTTAACGAAGAATAGTCATGAAGAAATATTTCGAAAAAAAAGGTTTCTACGACATAGTTTCACGGTGGTTTACAAACTAACCGTAAAATGACTTATGAAATAATTTTAAAAGTCGGTATTCAAAAAGAGATTTTATAATGGGATTTTAGTACTTGTAGCTAGATAAATGAGTAATCGGTTTTATAAAAATTAAATCATAGTTTCTTTCAAAAAAACTTAATAGTTTTCGAGCACAATATCCCGACGGGCACTTATGAGTCCAATATGTTGGCCCTTAGAATTTTGAAGTTAGATGCGGGTCCAATGCCCGTATTAGTTCAACAACCCCACTTAAGTCTAAATTTCAACGGTCTAAGAGTTATAACGCCATTACTAAGTCTCTAGGCCAAATTGGGCCTTAGTGGTAGAACAAGTCCAATAAAGTAAATTATGAAAAATAAGTTACTAGATTAGATAATTGATTTCAATCTATACACATGTATGTTAAGGGCAATTAAGGAAAATAAGATTTTGAGGATTTAATAAATTGATCTTTATAGTAAATTATCCTTCAGTAAAGGAAAGGAATGCATGCTTTAAGTAAAAGGTTAGATTTTCTTAATAAACTGTTAAAATAGAATAGCAAATGATAAATAATCGCACACTCTCAATGGTTGTTCATTTTCAGAAGTAAGCAAGTAAGAAAATAGGTTGTTTGGCGAAAAGTAGATTCCAGATCAATAAATCAGGTAAGTAGGAATCTCGCCTCTAGTATAAATAGATTTTAAATAAAAAGTTATTAAATAAAAAGTTACACATGTTATATATGCATGATTTATGCTTTGTGTTATAGTATGCGATGACATGCCATATTGCATACACCTTAATAAGTCAAGTGAAACTTATAAGAATAAACTAAGTTGAGTGTCGTACCAGCCTCTGAGAGGGAGGTAACTCAGGCTCCGCAAGGGAGAAGAAAAAAATAATAATAAAGTCCTCTGAGCGGGAGGCATTCAGTTCAGTTTATAATTACAGTGTCATTGGAGACCTTATAAACCCTCACGTCCCGATGATTGCGCACAAGTAATACGAGCATACGGGCCCATCAGTAAGTAAGATAATATCAGATAATAAGAAGTTAATAAGACATGATCATAATTAAGCATAATTGATTCATGCATATTTATTCATGTGAACTTACAGTTATTTTGTGAGAGATAGTTCCTATTTGCTGAGTGAAAACTCATCATAGAATATTTATATTGTAGGTAAGGAACCTACACCTAATGTTTGATGGACTGAGGGCGAAACAGTGGACGAACGATGTGGAGATCGGGGAATGGATACTGCTCGCAATTATTTCTGCAATCAGTTTTACGTTATACCTAGTTTTGCTAATTATGATTCTAAAACTATATGTTAAATGGTTTTGTGGATTATAACTGTAAGCAAGCAAGACTTAAGGATTTTGTATATACATATAAATAAATCTATTTGCTTTAAAAAAAAAACAACATATATGTTAAGGTATGAATATTTTAATCAAGAAAGTAATTCGAAACTTATATTTACTATAAGACTTTAAAAAAAATGTTTCACAAATTTTAAAAAATTTCAGCATATACAAATTAATTTCAGTTGCAGTGACGGTCACCTAAGAGGGCTGTCACAATAAATGTGCTCTTATCAAAATATATTTTCTATAAAAAAGTGATATTTTTTTTTCTTGAACCTATTCCACTATTTTAATATTTTAAGTTATTAAATTGATTTTCTTACTTAATCTTTTAGAAAGCCATTATTCTTTTAGTTGAATAATCCTATTATTTGATTTTTTTTATTATCTACTTTTTTTTCCACGTGTTTAGGAAAAACTTTATTTGATTTTGAATTAATATTATTTTAACATAATAAGTTTGTATTGATTAGTTATGTATAAATTTTACTTCTTAATTTTAGAGATTAACTTTGATTTGCGTATTTATAATTTATTTCTTAAAGAAAATTGTTAGTAACTATAAGAAAAAAAATAAAATAATGATAAATAATAAAAAAATTATTATAAGTGCTCGAAATAAAATCCTAGCTCCGTCTTGCTAGGATCTATCATATAATTGCATATAAAGTCATACCGGCGGTAACCAAGCTTTTCATGTACTTGGAACAAAAAACCACGTCTGCTTCGTTAATTTGCTTCACTGGGCCATTAAGACCATATTTAGTTTGAGGATTTAAAATTTTAAACTATAATTTAAATCATAATTTATAATTTATTATAATATTTTTTTATAAAAAATACACATAAATTAAAAATAATTTTAATTTATAAATTAAATATTTCTTAATAAAGAAAGGGATAATCATTGGTGTAGATGATTTTTTGTCGTATCCTCAAATAGTTAGGTTGACTTTGGTCATTGAAAAAAAAAAAAAAAGGTTAGATTGACTTAACATCTCTTATAGTTAATGAGATTCCGCGAAATTCAAACGTCATTTGTGTAGCGGATAAAAGTTTATTACTCTTGTAAAATAAATATTTTATTTTAGAATAAATACCGAAAAAATAAAGCGTTATTAATTCTCATTTCTCACCACCTAAAACATATCTAAGTTAAGACCAATATTTTCACAAAACTATATATATACACGAATAATTCCCAAAGATATGCAAAAGGAGTCTAATGACGCGTGAAACGTATCAATAAATTTAACGCGTGTTATAAAATTCAGCTCATCATATCGTTTATCTATTTTTTCATCGATGACTCATGATAGATATTTATGCCTTCTCATATGTTCTTCGCAATCCTTTCCCCCCCAATATATATATATATATATATATATATATCAGAAAAAATGGGTGGAAAATAATCAGTCTATAATATAGGAAGGAAATAGTCTATTTCCTATATTAAGTCGGTGGCATGGAGCGACGCGTGCACCTATAATAATTGCAAGTAAAACAAATTAAAAGGGCATAATGGCGAAAGCATTTGAACGTGTAAAGAACACATGTGCGTTCGGGAACAAGACGGTTGAATTTGTCCCATTAAATTCCAAGAGAATGCTTAATGCCAACAGCCAATATGCCAAAACTTAAGGTCCACGACAATAACAAGTGATGATTTTTCCCTCACGTTCTTTTCTCAACCAAAAAACAAAATACTAGTGTCATTATTTATGTTATTTTTTAGTCATTATTTGATATATAAATTCAAATGTCTTATTTTTTATATAAATAATAATATATCATGTTAATTGTGTCTACATAACTATTGATTATTGCTAATTTTATCGCGTCGTGATTTTGTATGGATAGCCCTTAATTAGTCACTCTTCTTCTATGCATGTACTTTCTTGTCTTTTTAATTATTAGTGTGCGTTTAGTTAGTAGATTTGTATCATAATTTGTATCAAAATTCATGATTTATTACAGTATTTTATTTTACAAAAAATATACGTAAATCGAGAATGATTCTGAATTTAAGAATTAAACGTCCACTAAGTCTCAAATTAAACCAAAATAAAACAATGAGTCACTTATATAAATGCCAATTATGAGTGCCTTGTTTTAAAAAAAATACTTACTTTCTTGTTTATTTAAAAAATCTCTATTATCGTGAATATTAATACCATTATATCCTCATGTAATGAGAAAAAAAATATTGATTAAAGAACAAAATTGGTAAGAAAATGAATCTTGATATAGAGAAAATCATTCTTTGAATTTTATTATTTACAAAGTCAACACCTAGTATTAAATTATATTAGCATTTAATGAGAATATAGTCGTTTTAAACAAAGGAAGTTTCCTTTAATGAAAAATGAAAAAGGAACTCTGACGAAGGAAAAAAAGACCATTATCCTCCGCTATTGATCTAAAAGAATAATAATACAAACTATGACGAATGAAAATCAATAATAATTGTGAAAATGAATGCCAAATTTAAATTACACATGAAGAACGAAATATACAAAGCCACAAATTTTTTTCTTTAGAAATATTTATCATTATGATACATAATATGTCTATACATAAATATGCAAAATCCAATATTATTTTCATTAGTTTAATGAAAAAATTATTTGAAAAGCCAAACACAAAGCTAAACGTAATTTTCATTAGACTATTGATAAAATTATTATGATAGGGAATATATGACTAAGATACAAAATAGTTACACACTTAATATGAACATAAATGTTGTACTTTTATAGTTACATTTATGCATTGTTTTTTTTTATAACTCAAGTCATAACTTAAGTTTTATTATTACAGTGTTTTCTCTCATAAAATTTTAAATTTAACTTTTTTGTTAGTATTTTTTTTCTCTCACGCACAATTAAAGTTAAATACTTGAATTGTAAAACAAACCTAATTTAGGTAGAAATTGCCAATTATAATTATTACTGCAATATTATTATTGTAATTTATTGATTGCCTTGATTAAGCAGCTTGACAAATTTAACTATTGCGCCATTAGATCAACAAACCATTTTTTTTTTGGGGCATACATAACTGAATAGGGAATTTTGGAACCATACAAACGACTTCATTTCAATCCCACACCAGGGCACCTCTTTGTTGGTGCAAATAAAATAAGAGTAATCTTGACAAATACTTTTTAAAAGTATATAAGTAAGAATTTTTACCTTTTTTATTCTTAATTCATAACTTTTTAAGTTAAATAATTATATTAATAAAAAGATATTTTTCGAGAATCAAAGATAAATGTCTAAATTCATACACTCTTAAAGATAAATTTTTCATTTTTTTCGTAAAAACAAAGTGGACTTTGAAGTAATCTTACCTACTAGTTTGCTAAATTATTTATAAATTTAAAGCTAAATTCTTTATTTTTGCCGGACAAACACATCACCGTTAGTGAGGCCCATTCAGGGGTAACACACAAAAGGCGTTAGTGAGGCCCATTCAGGAGTAACGCACAAAAAAGGGGCCTATATGGGCGTTGAGTTGAGTTGGATCATCTCCTTTCTCCCGTTAGTGAGGCGCATTCAGGAGTAACCAAATTGTAGTTAGGCTAAAAAAAAAAGAAAAAATTGAAGAATTTACATTAGAGTGAGTCGAAATTTTTATTCTTTATTTTTAATAAATATTTTTTTATTAATATAATTATTTAATTAAAAAAGTTACGAATTAAGAATAAAAAATAAAAATTATAACTTATACATTTTTAAAAAGTATTTATGAAGTTACCTAAAAAGACCATTAATAACTATTTATCACTTGTTTTTTAAATCATTCGAGACACATAGATAAAAAGCCTATATTATCCCTCAAAAGAATCCATTATTCTTGATAAATAAATTTTTATTAGTATAATTATTTAACTAAAAAAATTATGAATTCAAAATAAAAGATAAAAATTTTAACCCATACATTTTTAAAAAATATTTATCAAGCTACTAAAAAAACCATTAATAGCTATTTATCACTTTTTTTTTTAAATGATTCGAAACACGTAGATAAAAAGCTTATATTACCCCTCAAAAGAAAATATATTAAAAGAAAAATAAGTAAATTGCTGTATTTTGACCATCATTTTTAATAAATGGTCCAACTTTTATTTTTTAAACAAATGGTTGAATTTTTTATTTAAAAAAAAGAGCATTTTTCAGTACAATCATGACCGATTTATTATTATAAATTTACTAAATTTATCATTAATAAATATGTAATTGTTTATTAAAATTGATTAATTAATAATGAATTTCATTTAATTATAAATTTATATTAATTAATAATAAAAAATTATTGAGTCAATTACTATTACTTAAGTCAATCAGTAGTAAATTAATATTAACTTTAGATTAATGAGTGATTAACTACTGAATTAATAAACATGAGACCGAACAAAATTGTAACTTAAAAAAATAAAAAAAAAAGGAGATTCAATGTAAGATGATATTTTTTAGAGGTCAAATTTAAAATTAGTCCGTATACCAGGCCATTTTCTATTCCTGAAAAAAAAAAAAAAAAAAAAAGCTCACCCCCTCACAGCCGGCGCCATTTTCAACAAACCCACCAACCCAACCAAGCCAAAAGCATCCATTACGCGATTACCAAACACCCGAAAAAAGGTGTAAATTTCGTTCGGCGGCGGAGAATGGGGGTGGCGGCGAAAATAGCACCGTCTATGCTGTCGTCGGACTTCGCCAATTTGGCCTCGGAGGCCCAACGCATGCTCGATTTCGGCGCCGATTGGCTCCACATGGACATCATGGTACTCTTTTCTTCGTAAATTTCGTCGTTTTTTTTTTTTCCGTAAATTTTAATAAAGCCGACTAATTTATGTCTTTCGTTTGGTGGTGCAGGATGGGTAGGTTGTGATGTTTTGCTTATGTTGTAATGTTCCTGTTTATGTTTTAGCTCACGGAATTCGGGTTTGATCATTTCTGTTTATTTGGTTTTTGCCGAAGTTGGGTTTGGTAACATGTGTTCACATGATCTTATTATTTAATCCTGATTATGATAATTATGGCCTTTCATTCTTGTTTAATCCGGTGTTTGGAGCTGTCCAGTGGATGTCATGATTTCAGCTTCCAATTCCTTGTGGTTTTATTCATTGATTTTGCATTGTGTTCGTTTGATTTTTTTTTTTTTAAATACAATTCATTCATAAGAAAATGAGTTTATGGGTCCATTTAGTTGCCAATATTGCTGATTAGTGTGTGATTTGTGGTTTTATACATTTGACTGTAAAGGGTCTTATGGTCATCGTTTTGTACCTGAATAGGCACTTTGTCCCAAATCTTACAATTGGAGCACCAGTCATTGAGAGTTTGCGAAAGCACTCGAAGTAAGATCTTCTTTTTATGTTCCTTCGTTTGAGAATTTGTGGCGGTGGCATTTTCACAATTTCTGGACTGTATATGAAATTTTATTCTTATTACATACAGAGCATATTTGGATTGTCATCTTATGGTTACAAATCCTCTTGATTATGTTGAGCCTTTGGGAAAAGCTGGTGCTTCTGGTTTCACTTTCCATGTTGAGGTTTCTAAAGGTATGTCGTTGTTGGTCACTTGGTTGAAATGTTATATATATATATATATATATATATATATATATATATATTATATTTGGGCTATTGATTTTACCTGTTTCTTTGTAATTTGGTTAGAGAATTGGCAAGAACTTGTCCAAAGGATAAAGTCAAAGGGCATGAAGCCTGGTGTGGCTTTAAAGCCTGGGACACCAATTGAAGAAGTTTATCCTCTGGTACGCTTTTTTTTTTTTTTTTGTTGTTGTTGTTGTTGTTGTTGTTTCCTTCTCAATTTCTACCTTTGTTTGCAATATTGGTTTAAGACACACTTTTATTGCTAACTTTATCCAGATTCAGGATAAATCAAGGTTTATTAGTAATGTGCGTATCTATTTACTATTTGTAATGCTACCAAAAAGACGCCTCCTTTTTGCAAGTAACCAGATACTTTTTATCATCGTACAGATTGAAGGAGAAAATCCCGTGGAAATGGTCCTTGTTATGACTGTCGAACCTGGCTTTGGCGGGCAGAAGTTCATGCTGGAGATGATGGATAAGGTGCCATTTCTTCCTTCCTATGTTATTTCCTTTATTTTCTATCTTTTAGTTTCCATGACAAGTTTCCCTTTTTCTCACTGTCATAATTATGTTCTTTTCCCTTCTATGAAGGTGCGCACATTGAGAAAGAAGTACCCTGCTCTTGATATTGAGGTAAGTCCATCCATGTCAGTCATCGATGCCTTTGATGACGAGAGCTGTATGCTAATAGGGAGTGAGGATGTTATTGTACTCCAAAATGTTTTTGGGTGACATTTGGGATCTTCTCAAATCATTTAGGGAGATTTTGGATATAACAATTTAAACATATTTTCCTCTAGGAAACTCTTCACGAGTATTGTGCAAAAGTTTCCTTCTTGGTTCATTTATTGGAATTGAAACCCTTGAAAGAAACTTAGCTTGCCCTTCGGTTTGTTTATTGGAATTAAAAGCTTTGATGTTTTCCTTGCCCTTGTTTTCCGAATTCCGATACTAACTAACTACTAGCTTCCTTTCCATTTTTTGCAACTTCAGATTCTCCTGGTCAGCCTTTAAATCGCTTTCCCCTTTTCCTTTCAGTCTTCCTTCTCACCTCCTCCTTTCTGTCATATATGCAGAGACTAATTTGTTGCGACAATAAAAGAACTTATTAAGAAGCACGCAATCTCTATATATTTCTAGTCTTTTACAGCTATGTTCCGGCGGTGCTACCTAGCTCAACACGTCAAGTTGTTCTCTCCATTTGCAAAATTTCATGGATCAATGCCATTGATATAAGGTCAACCTCATTTTGCAGGTAGATGGCGGTTTAGGGCCCTCAACCATTGAAGCGGCTGCATCAGCAGGAGCAAACTGCATTGTAGCAGGGAGTTCAGTGTTTGGAGCTGCTGAGCCAGCACATGTGATATCCTTCTTGAGAAATAGTGTTGAGGAGGTCCAAAGAAACAGTTGAATGTTCGTACAGGCTCAAGGCCATTGATGAATTATATTTGATACTCTAGACTATACATACATGCATCGAGAGTGTACTTTACTTTTAACGATTGTTTTTGATTTACGATTTTTGAGTGTTGTATCTCACTAAATGCAATAAAGCTAATCCAGCTTTTAAGTGATATTTTAAAGGCGTTGGAATACAATTTTCATTTTGACGCAGGAGCATATTTGAATTGGGGAGGCGGCCTGCGTGGCCTAGGCCTCGAAGAAGTGTTTAGGCCAGTCTGTTGGGTGCGCTCATAGATTCGTAAGGGACTCCTTGAAATAAGGGACCAAACGAGTAGTGTTTGGGGTGGATTTTCGAGTCTAGTCTTGAGTGATGTTTAAAGGATTTGATTGTGCCTCTCCAATCAGTTGCAACTCTTTTGGGAGGAATGGTTGTGTCAGTCTTACATCACATTTAATTGGTGCATATGCTTATTTTCAGCTTTCTTATAAAGCAGCCTGTCATCTATTTTGAGTGTTGTTCCCTTTTTCTTGAAAGACCATCTCACGTTCCAGGTCATGTTTAGAACCTAGACTTTTAGGTGGAAAGAACATAAAATTTGACGGATTAATGTTTCTTATTTGGAAATTGGAAACCAAAAATTGGGGCAGAAAAATATTATTGAAGAAAATTCAGCAAAAAATTAAATAGAACAGGTTGATTTTATTTTTCATGAAATTAAGAGGAAAATTTAAATATGCAAAATTTATATTTATCTTGTGCCTTTTCTCTCACTTTCTTGGACCTCGATTCCGACTCAATGCTAACACAACCCTAGCCTCGAATCTCGGTCTGGCCTTCACATCGGTCCCAACCTTGATGCAACGTTGGTCCAAACCCCCGACATCGGTCTTGGCCTCTGACTGGATACCAAGAGGTGAAATATACTCAAGTGTTATATATGAATGTTTTACAGATGTTTTTTGAAGTTTTTATTCTAAATTGCAAAAATAATTAAATGTGCAAGGGGTATAAGCATGAATACAGGCAGCTGCATTTTCAAGAAAAGGTCATAAATATATGGGCCATTTTGATTTGTGATAAATCAAAGTGGTTAAGAGGTAGAAAAGGTACACTTTATAGTTTTTTTTTTTTTTTTTTTTTTTTTTCCCTCTAGTGAAGTAGGGGCAAATAAAAACTAAAACTAGTGCTATAGTTAAGTGAAAAATACGTTTTATCCTTTTATTTTTTTTTAAAAAAAATATGTGCGATTATTTAAGCTCGATCGTTAGAATTAGCTGATCAATTCCCACGTCCAATTGTAGTAGCATTAACATAGTAACAACGTGGTAATAAGAACATATTTGTTTGCACTAGAACCAATGTCAAAATCCGAGAAGCCCACATCTTGCTCAAACACTTGAAACACGATAAAAGATTTTCATGTCTGCATTTTTGAACCAATAAATTAAGCGAATCCCGCAGATTGAAAAGATTTTTCGTTTTTGGACACAGAAATTCCTTACGTAAAAAGCTTGTACTATACACACCCAGTTTTGCTGATCGTTAAGCCTGCAGTGCATTGTATATATACAATGTCTTAATCCTGCTGCTCTCTTCCGCATCAGATTCGTTTCGCATTTCCATGCATATATATATATATATATATATATTTGCATTTATATATGCAGTGAATGCGATTATACGAAGCCTGAGAATATCATGATACGTCGTATCAACCAATATATTCATTCATTCGTATTCCTTTACCACACACATATCGTCAACACAATATTTCTTGAGACTTGAGAGCAATGCACTGCCCATCTTTGGTGCACGTGACCAGGATTTCCTCGACAAAATAAGACTCTGTTTGATACGAGGAAAAAGAAATAAAATAGTTCAATTCACATATTATTATTATTATTATTTTTTTGAATAACCGTGGTGTTCAAGTCTTTATCCCGACTCAGTCACTGGATCCCTGTAAAGCGCCCTCTTCGCCTGGATTTGGTACATCTCGAGCTTTTGGCCCCGGGCATATCCTAAGGAATTGACAACACAAAGACTCTGTTCATTTCACCGATTCGAGTTTAGAATTTGAGTTTTGTTACAGTAAAAAATTTTTAGAAACAGTCACATCTAATTTTTTTACTACAGTAAAAAGCTCTCACATAAGGTCACATCTTAACTCGAATTAAAAACTCAAATCAGCGAACTAAATTGACCTAAATAGAAATTGAACCTTAGACCTAATGCTTCCTGAGGCACAAAGTCCAAGCACCATTGAGCCAACCTCTTACGATTTAATGGATATATTAAATTAATGTGATTAAAATTGTTTGATGCTTTACTGTAGATTTAGGATCCGTTTGGGCTAGTTATGCTTTTACTCTAATCAGTAGTAGAGAAATATAAGTCGAAGCTTTTAAGTTACTGTTTGAATAGTGCATGGAATTTTTTTTTTTTTTTTTTAATTTCAAAAGAGTTTTTGAACTTGTTTGGTTAAATAAGTTAAAAGCTCTTATTGTTATAAAATGTAATATACTATAAGGATATCATATGAATGAATTTTTTTTAATTTGTTATTCACAAATAAAAAGTAAAAAATGTAGACAGAAAAGGATTTTATAAGTACTAAAGAGACGACTTCTAAAAAAAAAGCTTACAAAAGTAAAAAAAAAAAAAAAAAAAAGCTTTTTGTCGATCCAACACCTCTCTAAAAATAACTTTTAGACTAAATAAATTGAAAGCTACTTATTTTAAGCCATTCCAAACTGATGTAAGATGATTAATACTATAAATTTATAATGGCTAATTCAGATTGATTTTTAGCAAAATTTTCTTACAAAATTTTAAGACTATTTTACAATTGACATGATCCTTATCTTCATATAGTAATAGTGTGACGAGGTAATTGGTCTTGCCATGAGCATATCAGGCAATTAGCTGATCTAGACTCCCAGTCAAATTTGTGTCCCTAAGTTAATGAGGTGATTAGTGGTTTTCATGTGTCATCACGTGCGCGTTGTCAAGCTCAACATTAGACTTTCGGTGAAATCGGTTCATTGGTAATTTTTTTTTTTTTTTTTTTTTTTTTTTTTTACTTTATTAGGAGAAAAGTACAAAACATTTCTTCTGTCTAGTCTTTAGCGTCAAAAGGAAAAGACATTCATATGTTTCATTCATATGAATCAGCCAACCAAAAAGCAAAGAAATCGATTACTTTGTAGAGTTCTTTGTAATCTCACAGAATAATATTATATATCACATAAATGGTGAATTTCTAGTAAATTTTTTTTTTTTTTTTTTTTTTTTTTTTTTGTGGCCTGGAAATGGGAAGTTTCACTGAACTGGATTCAATGCAATTAATTATTCATCACAGTAAACAAAAAAGAAAAACGTGGGAAAACATTAGACGATGAGGAATGTAAGCTTTATGAGTGTAGTTTCAAGTTGGATTTCCTACAAAAACATTGGGAGACCTCTTTTTGCACAGATCTCAAGGATCTTCCTATTAAGAGAGGTTAGGATGTTTCCTTGCCTCTCAATGTCTTCCACTTAAAGGTGGTTGCCTTGTGTTTTAATCCTTTATTATTTTCTTTACAATTGCCATAATTTATTCATATTGTTAATCCACTCTCTCTCTCTCTCTCTCTCTCTCTCTCTCTCTCTCTCTCTCTCTCTATATATATATATATATATATTTCATCTTTGAATAACAAAAACAATAATCATATTTACAAGGTAAATCTTACTGAAAACTCCTACTTTATCTCTTGAATTTTAAATTGATCCCATCAGTGCAATCGAGTGAGTGATTTTTTTTTTTTTGGTGTGAAAAATAAATGAAGAAAGACCTCGTGATCATATTTAATTCTCTCATTTTTCGTTTGACTTTAATAAAAATTATAACAGCAGAGATAAAGTGAGAGAGAGAGAGAGAGTAAAAATTCAAGGGACCAAGCAGTGGTTTTAAAAGTTAGTCAAGTAAATTGGAAATGAATCCAAAATTTTAAAGGGTTATAAGCTATTGCCTTTTGTATGATTTAACAACGTGTAGTACGTGAAGAGTGAAAGGGATTGGCTACTCTTGCGATATTGGTGCTTGTCAACTTAGGCTATTCATGCCCTATTTGACCTATCAATTCTGACTAAGGCCATAGGCTTTGCTTTCATGCCCGTGCTTTACCGAGCATCAATATTGGTGTCTCTTCGACTATATTTGGACAATGATGCTTTCTTTTCTGCATGCAAATTCTACACCTTCCAAATCCACATCAATATTTTTTATACAAACTGGCCCTTAATAAAATGATTTCACTCTCAATTATTGTCTCCTTCCAAAATGATTACATGCGTTCCGTATAGGCAATAATGGTACACATGTTTGCTCAAAATTTCTCATAATAATATATATATATATATATATATATATATATTCTCTGCTATGCATTAATAATAAATCTGCTATGCATTTTTCTCAAGCATGCTTCTTTCTTCAAAATATTTGTTCACAAGATCAGCTTGAAAAGATTTTTTTTGGGTGTTTGGATTGCACACCATATCTTCATCGATAACCTCCTACAGATTCAAGTACAAAGTTTGGCTTATACATGAATGTTAATGAACTAGGTTGATCCCATTTCATATATTTTCTAGACATGAAATTTTTAATGTGCATTTTTTTTTTTCCCCTAAAAACATCATAAAACAAAACAAAATAAAAAAGTGCCATTCTAGAAGTACCAGTACAAATGGGGTACGTGTCTATATATACATATACACATGTATAATCTGCTTTGAAGCCCAAGGAGGTTCTCAAAGTCTCACAACCAGTTAGAAGAGTGGTGACTATATATAATCACTGGCAAGTGCCAATAGGTAACCACCCCTTAGCTAACAGAATCCGACGGGGGTGTTATCCAAACAGCTGGAATAATCCAGAGCTAAAAACATATAAATATACAAACCCCACATATAAATACAGAAAACCCTTTGTCATCCCCAAGAATCCTGTCCAGAACCAGCTTTGCTAAAATATTCTTAAAATTTTTATTTGACACCATATTCTTCAACATGGATCCAAAATCCCCACCGTCCAAAATCCAATAACAAAACTTTCTCCATATATATATATATATATATATATATTAATCAATAGAGAGAGATTTTGATTTTCTATGTGGAAGTGATCAGTACTAGTGGTGGTGGCTTATGGGAATGGCTGCTCATCAGATCAGTAATCAGCTCTACTTGAAAGCTTTTGTCCTTTTAATGTCTTTACTTGTCCTTTTAATAAGCTGCAAATCCTCATCTCCAGATCAATATTATTCCTCCTCTGCCTTTCACCGCAATACTACTACTACTAGTAATGGATCACTTTTGAGTCACTGTGAGACCTTTGCAATTCTCCGGACAAATTCATTCTTCTCGTCTCTCTCCAACTTGAGCTCCTACCTCGGCATCAACCGCTTCGCCATCGCCGATGCCAACGGCTTCTCTGCAGTGACGGAGTTTCTCCCCAGAGACCAGCCTTTGCTGATTCCGATCGGCTGTAAATGTGACTCCACCGGATTGTTTTCGGCGCAGTTGGCGAAAACTACTGTCAAGGGGGAGACCTTTTCTGGGATTGCTGAATCTCTTGAGGGCTTAACTTCCAGCGAAGCCATCAAGGACAAGAATCCCGGTGTGTCACCTTGGAATCTTGGTGATAAACTTGGGTTAGTAATTCCACTTCCATGTGCTTGTCCTTCAACTGAACCATTCAGATTCTTCCTCACCTATCCGGTTACTCAAGGTGATACAATCTCTAACTTG
Organism: Morus alba; assembly: GCA_012066045.3. Taxonomy (NCBI): domain Eukaryota; kingdom Viridiplantae; phylum Streptophyta; class Magnoliopsida; order Rosales; family Moraceae; genus Morus; species Morus alba. Next base: position 943,872 of record CP050233.2, read on the forward strand.
GCGATTAAGTTCAATACCACTAGAGAGGCAATTATCTCTGCCAATAACAGATCTTTAACAGGAGCCTTTAGACCTGATCAAGAAAGCTTGACGCCTTTTACATCTCTACTTGTCCCGGTTAGTACTAAGCCTCTTCTCAGTTCCCTCGCGAGACCCCACCAGCCGAGTTTGGGGTTTCCGGCAACCAGCATCCCGGTGATTAGTCCACGAAAGAAGAAATCGAAGATGAGGAGAATAGAGCTGTATATCGCACTAAGTGGGATCTTAGTTGGGGTCAGCATCGCCGTCGCGACTGCTTTCTTAGTGATCCAAATGAAGAAGAAGCAGAATCTTTGCAAGGGAGGGGACTTGGAGCTTCAACAGCTTAGCCTAAGCGTGAGAACAACAAGCGACAATAAGGTTTCCTTTGAGGGATCTAATCAGGACACTCTCGACGCTCAGGTCAGCACGACAACGCCCCGAAAGGCGCTCACTGAGACCTACACTTTTGAGGAGCTTAGCAAAGCAACAGAGGGTTTCAGCTCTAGTAACCTCATCGAGGGCTCTGTTTACCACGGCCGTCTCAATGGAAAAAACATGGCAATAAAACGGATACGACAGGATATCGTCCCCATGATAGAATTCGGGCTCTTCAACGGCGCGATTCACCATCACCCCAACATAATAAGGATGTCAGGAACATGTTTGAATGAAGAAGGTAGTCATGATTCATTTCTGGTTTTCGAGTATGCCAAAAATGGATCCTTGAAAGATTGGCTTCACGGCGGACTAGCCATCAAAAACCAGTTTATCGCCTCCTGCTATTGTTTCCTAACATGGAGCCAAAGACTTAAGATCTGCCTTGACGTGGCCATGGCGTTGAAGTACATGCACCACATAATGGACCCTTGTTATGTCCACAGAAACATCAAGAGCAGGAACATTTTCTTAGACGAGGAATTTAACGCGAAGATCGGGAATTTCGGCATGGCAAAGTGCGTAGAAAATGACGCGATTTCAGAACCTCTAAATTGCACCACAAATCCTTCATCTTGGAGCCGAGGCTATTTGGCTCCTGAGGGAGTAATCTCCACAGGAACAGACATATTCGCATATGGGGTTGTCTTGCTCGAGGTTTTATCGGGCCAAACGCCTATAATAAGGCCTAATGAGAAAGGAGAACGCGGGATTCGGCTATCTGAGAAGATCAAGTTAATACTGGAGTCGGAAAATGCAGAGGAGTTACGGGAGTGGATGGACAGTGCATTGGGAGAAAACTATTCTTTTGATGCGGCGGTTAAGCTGGCCAACCTTGCGAGAGCTTGCGTAGAGGAAGACCCCGCATTGAGACCCACCGCGGAGGAAATTGTTGAGAAGTTGACGAGACTTGGTGAAGAGTCGCCACAAGGAGAGTGTAGTTTGATCAGTGAGAGCTCTTCCAAGCCACTAGTCAAAGCAGCTGCAAACAATATGTGAATAATATATAATAGGCATTTTGTGAATTGTCGTTTTCGAATGTTTTGAGACTTTTAAATCAGCTTATAATGGATGCCATGTACTAGTGTATATTTGGATAAGAGTATGAGTTTGCACATAATATGGACAGTTTTCAATTATGTACTCTCTGTTTTGTTAAGTAATAAATCTCACTATCTCAGTGCTACTCCTTTTTGCTTTGTAAATTTGTTTAGTTCTCCTTTCTGGGGGGTTTAGGAGATTGCTGGTCATGCGTTAGTTTTTGTCTTGTTTCACATGATTTCTTGTTGCTATGTATGATGCTTCATCGAGACACGCGTTATTTTGACCATGTCAGTCAAACCCAGCGCATTAAAAATCGATCCAAAACCTTCGTAATCAAAAAGGAAAAACATATTTATGTAACCAAGGCATGTTAAAGCTTTTAATAGGAGAGGTGTCCAAGATGTCGGGACCATTAGATATATATATATATATATATATTTTTTCCGAAGATAAAATCCTAATGAGTTCTTAAGAATAAGAAAATTTTAAATTAACATTATAATTTAAGAACCACATGACCCTTTTTCTCTGTTTAGGCTTCTCCAAACACCAATTGATGTGGATGTACCTTAAGACATTAAAAAAAGAGAAGAAAGAATTCCGCAAGGAAAACGAAAAAACTGAATAAACTATGGAAAATGCGTGATTGATTTTTTTTTTTTAAAAAAAAAAAAAAAGCTAATTGACTACCGCCAAGACATTATATATAACGGTCACATTTATTAAATCGTAAACCAAATCTAGAAAAATTATTGGGATTGAAAAGGAAAGTAAATAAGTAAAAATAATTATTAATTATTAGTCTGTAGATAGTGTAACGAGAAACTAGATTATAAGAATAATAAATTTATTAAATAATTATTATCTTATACCAGCGCAAATTATTAGAGGTATATAAGAAAATTTGGCCTTCATTTCATACCACGGGGCTCCAAGGATTGACCGACCATCCCTCCTCATTTCCTTATTTGTGCGGGGCTCATTCCTTAATTATTTGCAATTATTAGGCATATGATAAGTAAAAAGTCCTAGCAGTAACAGTTGGAAGCAATGAAAGTAGAGTTTAAAAAAAAAAAAAAAAAACCTGATCCACTTATAAAGAATGGTGAACAACGTCTGTAAGAAGGTGAGAAACAGCAGGGCAGAGAAGCTGAGAAGTCCAGCGAAGAAGTTTTCTCTCACGTAATAATACTCCTTGTAAGAATGGTTGAAGATTTGGGTCGCATCCTCGAGACGCAACCAGTTCATGACGACCCCGGTCTTGCAGAGTATTTTCATGTCCGTGTTTGGTCTTAATAAGAGTGTCCAAGAGCAGAACGTAAGAAGAAATAATACCGTCGTAGTTCGGGCAATACAGCTCCAAGCTGACGGACGAGGTTTTTCTAGGAGAGCATCTGTGTATATTCGTGAACTTGTAACTCTGGAATTTTCAGGACACCTTTCTCCGAATCGAATCTGATATCGAAGATCGATTTTGGTTTTGCAGCTGAAAGCATCGGCTCGAGATACCATTCGATCGAAATAATTTCTGTCACGTTTCGTTAAAAATTGAAGAATTCAAAACTAATGAATTTTTCAACAAATCGGCTTGGATGTGAACTAGAAAGTAGACGGTTGATAAAATAGCACCAAAGAACTCAATGGCTAGCTAGTTGAACGAGGGAATCCTTGTCAAGTTGAGCAAAATGTCGAGCACCATCCGAGGTATTTGGTTCTCTAGCAGTATCAGGTCATGATGCACTAATGGTACCATGCCAGACAATCTGAAGCAACCGTCGGCGTCTGAGTACTAAAACCTCTAAAAACTTTGCCGCTTTCATGCCAATGGGTCCAGAATAGTACTCCCCAGCCTCTTTCCAAGCCTGGTGGATGGCTTTCGTTAAGGTACTTAAAATTGTCTCGGGGTCTTTGGGATTTGGATTGTCGTTTGGATTTGAAAGACGAGAGACAAGGTCAAACAAACATTTGGATTTGATCTTTTCGGTATGTTTCAGTTTTTCTTCGTTGTGATGGAAGGGACCGAAGGAAAATGAGTGGGGAAAATTCCGGCACAATTTGGTCGGAACAACTTACGAATAGTTTGGATGTTATAGTACAACTTACTCATATTTATTTATTTATTTTTATTCTGGTTCCTATTTTTCATTTTCTTTTGTGTAGTTTTTTCTTTTTAATTGTTTCTTGTTCTGTTCGCCTCTCTGGTTGGGCTTCTGATTGTTTTTAAGTGTTTTTTTTTTTTTTTTTTTTTTTTTAAAATTCTAATGCCTCTGTGATCGTATAAGCTTTATTATTCAACTGATTGAAATTTTTTTCTTTATTCATTCTTTCTTACTCTTGTTTTGATATTGATTGTGATTTATGTTTTCGGTTTCTTTATTTACAATTCTCAATTTTTAGGTTCAACTTAACGTCTCTAACAACTTTTTGATCTTTGATCTTAATCATGTCTCATTTCTTCTTAAACACAGTTAAATAAATCTTTTGTGTTGTTTTATATCATTACATGATTTATTCTTGCACGTTCCTTAAATAGAAAGTGACATTAATAGTTTGAATTTTTTTCCACCAAAGATTGTATCTATTTTTAGATAATTTCCGTCTTCTAAAAAAAAAAAAAAAAAAAATCCTAGAAGCATACCATGAGAATACCAATATATGTGATGAATTCCTTTTTCCGGCCTTTACCAATTACCGATTAGATGTGAACGTATACCATGCGAGCATCTCAGTGACTCACTCCGTTTCTTTTCTTTCTTCTTGCCAAAAAAAAAAAAAAAAACAGGTGTCATAAGAAAAATTAGCCATATATTACCATGACTGAAATAGAGTTCAGAAGAAATAATATTTAGGTTGGGCCCCGTAAAATGCAACTTAATATATATTTGTTCTTCTCTGGATTCATAATGAGGTCGTAAATTTTGTTAGTGATCAGAAAATTAGCTTCCAATTTCTTTTACTTGTTTCTTTTGCAACATGTTTACACTATATGTGTGTGTGTGTGTGTGTGTGAAGACTGACTCTAGTTGACGAATTGGTTGAGGCAGTTAGAATTTAGTTTTGCTGAGTTGGTTTCAAGACTACAACTTGTTATTAAGGAGGCTCATGGATTGATGACGTGTTTAATACCCATTGATTTGAATGTTGTGTATATATAACTTGGTTAATCGTTGAAAAGTCAATATATTGAGAGAATAGAAAAAGGTTACGTCAGAGAGAGAAGAAAATGAGAGAATAGAAAAAAGGCCGAGAAAGGCTTTTTGTGTAATTGAGAACCTGTGTTTGGTTGTTGAGAAAATCTTGTACTTGTGAGTTGAGAGATTTTTTTGTTGTAATCTCTGAAGGTGTAATTATTCTGAATAGTGAATTTGTTAGGGTAGAAGCCCTACTTGAATTAGGATTGTTTAATCCAAACCAAGTATAATTGCATGTGTTATTTTGTTTACTGTTTTTCTATTCTTGGTTTCGTTTGAGTTTAAGATTGGTCTCTGATTTCCTCACAATATATATGTGCACCAATTGCTTTTCTAGTTTAAAGTTTTCTTGACTAAGCAAGAAACTGTTGGGAGTTGAAACTGCATAAACCTATATAGATCAAGGGCAGTGATTAGTGCATGAAAATGCACCCTGAATACTGCTTTTAATTTATATAATATTAAAATATTTAAGTTTTAATTAAACAATTTCATAATTTTTAATCACAATATTTTTAATTGGAATTTCTCTAGTTTTTGCCTAATTAGTTACAAATAAAAATAGTGTAAAAAGCCACAAAAGAAGAAGCCATGAAAGCTATATTTTTAAGCCTTTCAGCCGAGCCACATGAGCCAGAGGGAGAGCCGCGTCAGCCAAGCCGAGCCGAGCCACCTTCTTTTCCTTCCGTGTGGGCCCCAGCCCTTCCTCTCTTCCCGACTCTTCCTCGCGCACGTCACCATCACGCCTTTTCTCAGCGCACGCGTAACTTCCACACAAATGATAGCGCGCGTCCAAGGCTTAATCTGCGTGGGTCCCGCATCTGCGTTGCCAGCCTGAGCTTCCAGTGAAACCGCCCCAGCTGTCAACTGGGTCCCAGCTATCTCCAACGGCCAGCTCCTTTCCTGCACTCCGCGCGACACGTAGCAAGTTGATTCTGTTCCTCCAATCAAGCTTTGACACGTGTCCAGATGAGACTGAATCTGAATTCCTTCCCCAAAAATCAGAGCAAATTACCAGATTTCTTCCACAAATCAAATATGTGATTTCTCCTAATTTATATGTAATTTTATTTTGTTTCCTTTTCTTTTGTAATTTTCTAGTTTTACAATTTATTTTCTTATTTGATAGGCAACCTCTGAACACTATAAATAGAGGGGTTGACCTAAGGTTTTAGGAAGTTTTTTTTATTCAGTTTTCTGTCGTCTTGCTGTCAGTCTCATATTTTCTCTCTAGAACTTGTGAGAATGTTTTGCAAGATAGGCTAGAGTTTTCTTGGTGAGGTTAGAGATGAACTTCTGTTGAGTGACCCAATTCGGGGTTTTGATTCCTTGTTCTGTAAACTTCAACATCTGAATGAATTAAATCTCATCTATTTTTCTATTACTTTTCAAAATATTGTGTGCCAATTTTTATATAAGTTCAGTCACGCTTTTCTTATGTAATTCTGTCATGCAATGTTTTGTTATTCAAATTATTTTGCAAATTGTCTTTTACTGCAATATTGTCAGATTGATATATTGTCGATTTTAGATAACTTGTAATAATAATATTTCCGGAATCAACATAGAGATTTAATCTATTCAGTTCTTTTATTTTGTGAATCAAAACTGGAATTAGTGAACGAAACATTAGGGATTCTCGACACCTTACCGTTTTTATTATTGAATTTTCTTCATACAAATTTTCTCTTTTTTGTTATATTTCCAACAAAATCTCAAAAAAATTATTCTTTTTCTTTAATTCACTTTTCTCTAACGCTTTTATTATGTTAATCATTCTTGTTATTTTGTTATCTCTCTGTAGATACAACCGCCTTTCTGTGCTACAATTAACCACTTGTGAACATCACTTTTAGGCGTTAATCAGGCAGGCTAAGGCAGCTAAGAGAATGGTGAGGCTTAGGCCTTAGCGCGCGCGTTTAGAAAGCACTAGATTAATCTAGAAGAATGAATACGACATGAAATAATCAATAATGAATGGACTAGACAATAAAAGAATAAGTGAATTATAAAGCAAAAAAAAAAAAAACAGTATGAAGATCGATGTGTATATGTACATATCACGACATCATGACCATAAACTCATCAAAATTGAGAACCCCATCACCCTTGAGATCAAATCTAGCAATCATAACCTTGCAGTCGTCAATACTCCTGGACTCACCAAGTCTACTAAGCATCCTCTTTAGACTTTTGGGCGTAATACACCCACGTCCCTCCATCTCATACATCTTAAAAGCCTCCTTCAAATCCTTAACCTTCTCCTCTTCTCTCCCTCCTTCCAAAAACTTCACAAAGTCATCCAAACCCAATAATCTGTCTCCGTCAGAGTCCAAATAGTCCATTGCCGCCTCCGCCTCTGCCTCCGAAAGCTCCCCGCCGATTGCCCCAACGCATGCTTGCAGCTCCAATGGCGATATCTTCCCGTCGCCATCGGCATCAAAGTGGTTGAAAACGCGCTCGTACTGTGTTACTTTGTCCATATATATGTACGCTCTTTATGGTTCACAATTTATACTCAAAAAATGCGAAAATTAATGTCGGCTCACTTGCGGACCGCAGTTGTATTTTTGCGATAATTGAGAATTGCGTTCGGAAAAGGATGAAATTACAACAATAAGCACCTGGAGATGGAGCTCAACGCTTGATAAAAACACCTTAGCAACAACAAGGAATCAACGTAATAAGAAGTGGGGAAATTGGAGGTAGAGAAGAGAGGGAAAAAGGATTAGGAAATGTTTTGAATTGAAAAACACGAGACAATTGGAGGCATTTTATATATATTAGTTTGTATATACGTCGGTGATGCGTGGTGATGCCGCGTGTCGTGGTTGACCGACCAATTAACTTATGGAAAGGGGTACGTACCTTCTCCTGAAAACAGCAGGGCATTTCCGTAGGTACTGGGGACAAAAGTCCGTTGACTTGAAATTTGGCTGACGTTGATAATATGCTAAGGGTGACGTCAAATTCCGCAAGGTCTTCATAAATGGAATCTTTCGAGAAAAATAAAAATGAGAAGAGAGTGAAAAAATTGCCCACTTTTTATTTCAACGGATTCTAGAATTAAAGAGGAAGAGGTTGTAATGCTGAGATCTATAACCGCCAAAATTGTTTCAAACAACCATAATAATATATATATATATATATATATATATATATATATAAAGAAAATTCCTCCTTAATTTTCCACCTAAATTTAGTTGTTTTTCACATATTGACTTGGAATTTGTCGACATAAAAAGAACAAGTCTGAAGTCACGATGAGGAAAGGAAAATTCCTTACAAGCGGGCGATAGAAATTAATGCTCCAACGATACCCCTTTTTGTGCATTATCAATTTGCTAAGATATCAATAAAAAAGAAAAGGTACTCAAAGCTTAATTTTGCTAGGATGTCAAGCAAAATATAAATTCTTTATCGCTAATTTGTTAATAACCAACTTCCAAGCTTAAATATAGCCGAAGTTTCTATAATCAATATGATATGTGGAATCATATTTGTGTTATTATGGCTTTTTTTTTTTTTTTTTTTCATTTTAAAATCTCAACTGTCGCGGTCGTATTATAACAATATTGACCGGTAAAGGGTTAATATTATTCAATCATATATTAAAATAAAAATGCTTAAACGTGATGTTCATAATAATATACATAATTACTAACATGTTTTTTCCCAATTAATACTAAGCCTTTCAGAAATTTTCGGTTAATAATTGGTCCAAGAAAAGAAGCTTATGGACTTGGTAGCATACAATAAAAAAATTAAAAAGTTATGGATATATAACACATGCCACTATTATTTCATTCTTTAATTTGTAGCATACAATAAAAAAAATTAAAAAGTTATGGATATGTTTAAGAGCCTTCATATTTAGTGGGCGTAAATTAAATATCCTTTAATTAGTTATCTTTCTAACTTGATTCAGTTATTTACTTTAATTGATCACCATGAATCTTAGCGATATGTTCTTTAAGGAATTTCCGAACACTATATTGTTGTTATAGAAAATACACCATATAATGATATATATATATATATATATATATACAGTTCATTAAATAGAGAAATGAAATAATACGCTCTCCACAATCCAAAGAAAATTAATACAAATTAAAGATGATCACTTGTATACATGGATATATAATATTACCGAACATGTCCAAATTAAAGGTGTAGCAAATAATTAACCACATATTACATGCTATTTCATAATGGTAAACAAGGTCTGTATGAATGTACATACCGTAATCAAAGCCGCTACTCCAAGTGAAATAAATGCCCAAGGGTGATTAAAATAGTCACGCATAAGCACCGTTCTATACCTTGGCCATTGGCGTTTGCAATGTTCATTGACTTGATTGGTAAGAGGGAGATAATAGTTCTCTTTTACGTAAGTGTCGGTGTAAAGTTCGTTGAAGAATTTGGTTGCTTCATCAACACTCAACCAGTTTTCAAGTATTCCTATCCTTGAAAACGACTCTATATCGTCGTTCGTGTTGATGAGATTGTCCAGGAGAATAGCATAAGAGGTGATCACGGGCTGACAACCCGGACAGCACTGTTCGAAGCTGATGAGGTTCCGAAATAGTGGCTCAGTTGTCTCTTGAACGAGTAGTGGTGGGATCTCCAAGACACCTTTGTTGAATTTAACGTCCAAGATGGATTTTGAATTTTTTCCCTTTTTGAACTTGATTCCCGCCTTCTTGAGACTTGTGACCGAAGCCATCCGTTGCCAATTGAGATCCACCCTCTTTGTAACAGAAGAAGGCCAAACCAATGAATTCCTCAACATATCAAGAATGTGTTTGATTTCATTTTGACGGGAGAGAAGTGTCTGAAGACTATTAGTAGAAGATGAAGTTGAGACAATGTTGCCAAAGAATTCAAAGGCAAGTTCAACAAGAGGCCTTTTGTCAATGCGGGTAACAAAGGGCAAGTTAAACAAAGTTTCAAGCACCACCCAAGGAATCTGGTTCTCTAGCATTATCAAGTCATGGTATAGAAATTGAAGCAAACAAGACATTTCAAATACCGGGTCGTCCAGTCCTCTAAGATTTTGGCACGCTTTCTTGCGGAAAAGCTGTATGATGAAGCAACCATCAAGCACCATAACTTGTACAAATTCATTCATATTCATACCAATTTGTCCGGCATAATACTTGCGCAAGCCACTTCATGAACATCGGTGACGGCTTTAATGACATCCCTTAACCGTCTCTGGTGGCATGGCTGACCGCCGGAGATGAGTTCGTGTAAGTATCTTACTTTGATTTTCTGTGTGGCTTCCATCAGAGGGCTTCTCTTGTAGTGGAAAGGACCAATGGAAAATGCATTTGGTGCATAAGCTTCTGCGTTGTGCCTAAGGAGTATGGTTGGGACTCTGAAGATGCAACACTCTTGTGGCATGAACAAGTTGTCAGCCATCAAATTCTGCAACTCAGCTGCCAGTCCATCCACATTAATAATAACATCATGATCTCCTGAAAATCTATCTCCGCAATCGTTAGCTGCCATTTTGTTGGTTTTCTCTACATTTTACGGGATATTACAAAAATTTAGGAGAGTATTAAGAAATGGGACTTCATACATAGAAGAAGATATACACTTTAGATGATCAAGAATTAATTAAGATCAAACACGATCAGGAATTGATCATATACACTTTATACGTAAACACATATTATATAATGCCCTTAATCAAAGTAGGTTTATATATTATCACAATTAATCCATGAAATACGAGCATTGTAACACTTTAGTCTCTACACTTTTAATATTTACAAATCACTTCTGATTTTTATTTAGAAAGTAATCCTAACACTGAAACTGATGAAAGATTTTTAAAATTTCATACAGATAATCACATTCCAATTGTCTTTTATATACACTTCAAATTAAGAATTAAGATCACGCTCAAGAATTGATCATCAACGTACACTTTATTAAGATCACACTCCAAGAATTGATCACATACGTACACTTTACACGTACACACAAATATATACGACATTTAGATGTACTTTCATAAATAATAATGAACCGGATTCCAAATAGAATGCAACAACTAACTAGTAAATTTACTTACCTGGTTTAAAGACTGCGTTTAACTTTTCGATGTGATATAATGCTCCTAGCTAGTGCATGTCTTCCTTCAGTACATGCATGCTTTTAAAGGAAAAAAAAAAAAAAAAGAAAAAGAAAAAAGAGTGAAATGCGAATCACGGCATGCATATAATATAATATAATATAATATAATATAATATTATATATAGTACATTATTCTATGTTTTGAAGTTTAATGTGAAGGAAGTATGAAGCTTTTTCATTCGGGAAAAACAAACTGGGGAAGCTAACAAGTTAGTATATATAGCACATCCAAGTTATACGACAGACAAAAATATGGAACATCGAATGAATAACCATATAAATATCTTGTGTTTATATATATATAGTGACGGATTTATTAGTATAGAATATTATACTAACATGTATACACATATAACAGTTTTTGTTTATTAAACTAATTTATGGTGCAATAAAATGTAAAAAATTATTAATTCAAAAGGGATTAAGTTTAATTTATATGCATACCTACTAAATTAAAATTAAAACCACTATATAAAAAAAAAAAAAAAAAAAGCTAGGGGCGCCATGGCCCCCTCTGCCCCAGTCATTGTGTGTCTCTATATATATATATATATATATATATATATTGAAATATGAAAGTGAATGTGAGAGTTTGATACATTTAGGCCCGATTTGGTTCGTTAGTTCGAATTTTGTTAATTTGAACTTTTTTGTTTGAACAAAAAAATTCAAACTATATGGTTTAAATTGTAGTTCGAATTTGATACATTTATATATCAAATTGTATGGTTTAAATTGAATTATAGATATTGAAATATGTAAGTGAATGTGAGAGTTTGACACATTTAGCCTCAATTTGGTTAGCTAGTTTGAATTTTGTTGATTTGAATGTTTTTGTTTGAACGGAAAAATTCAAACTATATGGTTTAAATTATAGTTCGAATTGACATTTGAATGCACAGTTAAAATTTTAATCTGAACAGGGATTAAAATTTAAATTTGTGTTTAGTAGGTGTGAAAAACAGAGAGAATATGCATATTTTTATTGTTAAAAAACGGTTTGAACAGTTGAACTTAGGAGGTGAGTTAAATTCTAAGTTGGACAGTTTAACTCAGTTCAAACATGGAATATTATTTGGATTGCAGGCTTATTAAGCAGCGAATTTAAACTATGCTTACTGTTCGAACTGCACTGAATTGGGTTAAACTAGTGAAGCAAACCGGGGCTTACTCTTAGAATAAAGTGCAATTCCAATGCTTACTCATTCAAGTGCGAAACGGGGGCTTACTCTGAGAATAAAGTGCAATTCCAATGCTTACTCATTCAAGTGCGAAATCACTTTCACTCTACCGGTTTCTTCTTCCTTTTCTTCTTTGGCAAAAGCAAATTATATTCGAACAAACATAGCAATTAATTAATCATAAAAGTCATTGCTGCGATATCCCTACCTTTTCTTTTTAAAAAAAAAAAAAAAAAAAAATTGTACCTGGGAGAATTTATACTTTACTTCACTACGACATGATAAACAACTCTTTTTTTTTTTTTTTTTTTTTTCTTTTCTAACTTTTTTTGTACTTAACGATATTGCAAAATGGGAGAAAGGAGTGCCCGTGGGGTTTTTGAAACAGTCATGATATTCATCCGACATGATCTTGGCCAACTTCGTTGGAAATGCTCAATTTAGCCTTAAATATGTTACAATTTTATTTGATATAAAAACGTCACACCATATTCTTTTGAAGAATTTTGTCACATCCTCGATATCAACTATTTTTCTTGGCCGTGTAATTTAAACAGGTGGAGCTGAGCTGGCTATCAGATCACGTGGAAAGATACCAAATTGATCAGTGCGAAACTGCTTGGGTTAATTGTAAAGGGTGATGATTAATTGACAAGCCAAGATTTTTGAAAAATGTTTAACATAAAATTCCATCCCTCGAGCATGGTCTCTGAATTTCCGAACATTATAAGCCCAGGAAACAATATTATTGAATTTAGTCGTGATTAAGCTTAAAAGTTTGTTTTTTTTTTTTCTTCATTTATTATTTTCTAGATGAGAGGATCATAAACTTAAATAAGATATAATATGGCTCCATTAACTGGATCTCAAGGTTTACAAGACTGAAATGTTTTGTAGGTTTAAGCCCAATTATGGCTATTGGGACCTATAATTCTTAACTTCGATCTATGCTGAACAAATTAATTAGTATTTTTTTAAGGGATGGGATCTTACCGAGTAGTATGATTTTTTGCATGTGTTAATGACAATTACATGCAATAATTTTATTAGGTGTCACTTAATATACACTCTAAAGAAGAAAAATATTATTCTTTGCTCTTTTGAGTAATGAGAAACAAAAGGTGAATGTTGAAAAATGACATATACATCAATACATATATAATATAGATCATACAAAAGGGTGATCATATCAAACATCACAAAAAGTTGCACAACAAATCAAGGAAAATCATTTACAATATTACTGATTCTCCATTGATAAAGAAAAAAGTACTTTTCTTATCACACGCAATGTCCTGTATTAATTACAATCTATGGCTTGATGATGGTAAATAAGGTCTGCAAGAAGGTAAGAATCAGTGCAGTAGTAACAGCAATGACCGAAATAAATGCCCATGGATGCTTGAAATAGTCACGCATAAGCACTCTTCGGTATTTATGCCAAGGATATCGGCAATATTCGTTCACTTGATGCGTGAGTTCTGTATAAAATGTTTCCTTCACAAAAGTGTCAATGTAAAGCTTGTTGAAGAATCTTGTTGCGTCGTCGATGTTCAGCCAGTTATAGATGGCCTTGCTTTTGCAAAGTATTTCCATGTCGTCTTTAGAATTGATGAGGTTGTCCAGCAGAACGGCGTAGGAAGTGATTATGGGGTCATAATTAGGGCAACATTGCTCCAGACTGATGAGGTTTCGAAACACAGTTTCCATCTTCATTTGTTGCAGAAGTAATCTTCCTTTTGATTATATGTAATTGAATCAACAAATGTGTTTGCTAGGATGTGGACTAGAAAGGAGAGGTTCGATAGGAGGTGGTGCAGTTGAGAAAATGTTACCAAAGAACTCGATGACTAGTTGAACGAGAGGCTTCTCGTCATCAATAGGTGTCGTTGTCAACCCATACAAAATGTCAAGCACCATCCAAGGGATTTGATTCTCTAGCAATAACAAGTCATGCCAAAGATACTGAAGGAGACAAGACATGGAGAATATTGGGTGTCTTTCTTGTCTGTTTTCTCGATCTCTAAGACCCTCGTATGCTTTCTTACGGAGAAGTTCAACGATGAAGCAACCATCAAGGACCAAAACCTCGACGAACTTGCCTTCTTCCATGCCAATTGGACCAGATCTGATTGTTAATAAATTAATTCAACAATTAAAAAAAAACAGTTCTTAACGATGGAGCAAAAATACATGTTCTACCATAATGGTTCCCAAATATTTGTTAATGAAAACTATCAAAGTAAAGGAGTAACTTAAAAAGGAAAAATGTTGCTTACGGAAATTAACTTTCAGATTGTTAATTTAGTTGTATCTTTCGGGTGCTTTGCTAGTATTAATCTTGCTACTACCAAATCTTTGAGTGGGGACAAATAATACCTCAATCGGATTTATCATATAACATCAAGTAAAATACATGAAGATATTCTTTTCTCATTCCTCAAACTTTGGTTGATGAAGAAGTAGAGAGATGTTGAAAAATAGTACATTAATAGAAACACACAAATACTATATTGAAAACGCATGATGATAACATCAGATGTTGCCAAACAAATTAATATCAATAATTATCCTCTTACTGATCATGAATAAATATATTCTTGATCAACACACGCACTACAAGCAAGGATGAAGGACATACAACAATCTATTCTTTATAATATCCCGTAATGGTGAACACGGTTTGTAGTAAGGAAAGAAACAGTAAGATAGATGCGGCGAAGACCGAAATAGCTGCCCATGGGTGCTTGAAATGCTCACGCATAAGTGCTCTAAAATATCTATGCCATCTGTCGTGGCAGTATTTATCCACATCACGAGTAAGTTTGAGGTAAAAGGATTCTTTGAGGTATGTGTCAATGTAGAGATTGTTGAATGATTTGGTCGCCTCCTCAACATTCAGCCATGTACTAATGGCCTCACTCTTGCAAAGCAATTCCATGTCATCTTTAGTGTTGATGAGGTTGTCCAACAGCACAGCATAGGAAGTGATTTTAGGCTCATAATCAAGGCAACACTGCTCCAAGCTGATGAGGTTTCGAAATACAGTTTCGGTTGTCTCCTGAATTAAAAGGGGTGGAATCATCAATTCACCTTTTGCATTGAACTTGATATCCAATATAGATTTAGCGTTCTCATCCTTCTTGAATTTGATCCCAAAATCATCCAAACGTGTGGCTGAACGCATTTGCTCGAGCTTACCGGCGAAAGGATCTTGTTTTATTTGAGAATCCAAAACCAATGAATTTCTCAATAGATCAAGAATGTGTTTGCTCTGTTTAGAACGAAGACGATCAGTGGAAGGTTGCGTAGTTGAGAAAACCGCACCAAAAAACTTAATGGCAAGGTCAACAAGGGGCTTCTGAACATCATCTATAGAAGTAATAGTCAAGTTAAACAAAATTTCAAGCACCATCCAAGGTATTTGGTTCTCTAGCAATATCAAATCATGTGATAGAAATTGGAGAAGGCAGGACATAGAGAATATTGGGTCATTTTCCCCTATGAGACTTTTGTATTCCTTCTTGCGGAAAAGCTCGATGATGAAGCAACCATCAAGGACCAAAACCTCGACGAACTTGTCTTCTTCCATGCCAATTGGTCCAGCATAGTACTGTCGAGCCTCCTTCCGCTTCTTGTTTATGGCTTCGGTGAGAGTCTTGATCATCAACGTCCTTGTTTGAACAGGATCCATATTAGAATTCGGGTTATTTGGATCAGAATCAATTAGACGAGAGATAAGGTCGCGCAAATATCTGGCTTTGATCCTCTCTGTGGGTTTCAGGTTTTCTTTATTGTGGTGGAAGGGACCAAAGGAAAAGGCGTTCGGTGCATAAGCATTTTGATTGTGTCTAAGGAGTATAGTTGGGATTTTGAAGATGCTGCACAGAGGTGACATGGACAGCTCACCAGACAGCTTTCCTTCGATGTTCTTTGTCAATGCCTCTATATCAATAACATGATCTCCTCCAACCGGAGCCATTTTATATGTCTCTTTGGAATAATCTTCAATACTTATTTAGTAAAAAAAAAAAAAAAAACAGAATATCAAACCAAGGGCTCTTTGTAAGAATGAAAGATACAATTGAACATTTAATAATTCTCAAATAGTTGTAATTCTCAAATAATCTTCGGAATATTTTTTTAAAGATGCTATAGTTATGTATAGTCTCTATTCTAATTATATATATATATATATATATATATATATATAGCCAGTGTATCTATCTTCCACTTTTACCAAAAATAAAAAAAAAATGAAAATAGAAAGTACTGTTTCTATCTCTAGCATATATATTACGAGAGCAAAAGCGCGCGTTTACGTACAAACCATCGTAGTATAGTATAATGACATGAAATTTACGAAAAAAGAATAAGAAAGTACATAATTAAAAAATGGAAACTAAACTTGAGAGAAAATCATAAATATATATACCTTAAATGATAACCGTGGCGCTGTAACTTGGATTGGAAGTCCAGCCTCCACGACTTATATATGTGGATGTGCAAGCATGAGATATAAATATATATAGCTCTCTCTCTTCTATCCTTATCTCTCTTGTATCTCCATACTTAAATTACTACGTACGTGGGCATCTTTTGAAGAGATCTCCTTGCTTACTCAAAGAATAAAGTGCAACCTCTAAATTATTACCAAATATATAAAGTACAAAGCACGACCAAGTTCTTTAAGAAAGGGAGGAAAAAAGTGAACAAAATCCTAATTTATGTTAATCGATCATTGAAACACGAATTATATATGAGGTTCACTTTAGCACTAATTTAATTATATTTACTACTTCTCTTTGTATATTTTTATAGAGACTTTGTAATGTCCCCGTTCTTTTATTTATACAAATAAACAGTAGCTCTAACCAGTTGGAACAAAAAAAAAAAAACAGTACATCTATGTAGAGAAGTTGTGCTTTTCTTCACCTTGGTAAAAAAAAACTTACATGTAGATTTAAAATGGCCAACATTCATTCTTTCCTAAAAGATTCATCACTTAATTTGCCACCATCTGAGAAAAGCTACATGGGAAACAGTTAAAGCAAACAGAGGTTCCCTCTATAAAAGGAATACAGACAGGATTAAATGTTCGAAACTAATTAATTTAGGAAGAGACATTGAATAAGCATTAAGGAGCATGTATATGTGAACCAAATTATCAAGCACTGCAGTACTACTCACAATATGTCTGCACCTTTTTTTTGTCTTAAGAATAATTCACGTTTTGAAGTTAATTTAGGGCTTTACATATGCAAAATAGTTGGGGAACAAAGTAGGACATGCATTTTTGCTTCACAGGTAAGAACTGCATTTTAATTAGTCATTGGATTAGTTTTACAACGGTCCATTATGGAGTAGGAGTCGTCGTGTGTCGCGTGATGTAACTTTTTAACACGGACATGCACATATCTAATTGTTAAAAAATTAATTCAACAATTAAAAAGTAAAGGAGTAACTTCAAAAGGAAAAAAGTTGCTTACGGATCTTTCGGGTGCTTTGCTAGTATTAATCTTGCTAGTTTTGTTGTATCTTTTCGGTGCTTTGCTAGTATTAATCTTGCTACTACCAAATCTTTTTTGGGGGGACAAATAATACCTCAATCTTATTTACAATGCATGAAGATATTCTTTTCTCATTCCTCAAACTTTGGTTGATGAAGAAGTAGAGAGATGTTGAAAATAGTACATTAATAGAAACACACAAATACTATATTGAAAACGCATGATGATAACATCAGATGTTGCCAAACAAATTAATATCAATAATTATCCTCTTACTGATCATGAATAAATATATTCTTGATCAACACACGCACTACAAGAAGTATGAAGGACTTAAAATCTATGCTTTATAATATCCCGTAATGGTGAACACGGTTTGTAGTAAGGAAAGAAACAGTAAGATAGATGCGGCGAAGACCGAAATAGCTGCCCATGGGTGCTTGAAATGCTCACGCATAAGTGCTCTAAAATATCTATGCCATCAGTCGTGGCAGTATTTATCCGCATCACGAGTAAGTTTGAGGTATAAGGATTCTTTGAGGTATGTGTCAATGTAGAGATTGTTGAATGATTTGGTCGCCTCCTCAACATTCAGCCATGTACTAATGGCCTCACTCTTGCAAAGCAATTCCATGTCATCTTTAGTGTTGATGAGGTTGTCCAACAGCACAGCATAGGAAGTGATTTTAGGCTCATAATCAAGGCAACACTGCTCCAAGCTGATGAGGTTTCGAAATACAGTTTCGGTTGTTTCCTGAATTAAAAGGGGTGGAATCATCAATTCACCTTTTGCATTGAACTTGACATCCAATATTGATTCGGCGGTATTATCCTTCTTGAATTTGATCCCAAAATCATCCAAACGTGTGGCTGAACGCATTTGCTCGAGCTTACCGTCAAAAGGATCGTGTTTTATTTGAGAAGCCAAAACCAATGAATTTCTTAATAGATCAAGAATGTGTTTGCTCTGTTTAGAACGAAGACGATCAGTGGAAGGTTGCGTAGTTGAGAAAACCGCACCAAAAAACTTAATGGCAAGGTCAACAAGGGGCTTCTGAACATCATCTATAGAAGTAATAGTCAAGTTAAACAAAATTTCAAGCACCATCCAAGGTATTTGGTTCTCTAGCAATATCAAATCATGTGATAGAAATTGGAGAAGGCAGGACATAGAGAATATTGGGTCGTTTTCCCCTATGAGACTTTTGTATTCCTTCTTGCGGAAAAGCTCGATGATGAAGCAACTGTCAAGTACCAAAACCTCTACAAATTTATCTTCTTCCATGGGAATTGGTCCGGCATAGTACTCCCTAGCCTCGTTCCGAACCTTGTGAATGGCTTCGGTTAAGTTACTCAAAGTCGTGTCACGATCTGAGGGGTTTGGATTGTAATTTGGATTTGAAAGACGAGAGATAAGGTCAAGCAAATATTTGAATTTGATCTTTTCGGTGGGTTTCAGTTGTTTTTCATTGTGATGGAAGGGACCGATGGAAAATGCGTTGGGCTGGTAAGCCTGTAACCTGTGCCTAGAGAGTATGGTTGGGACTTTGAAGATGCTGCTATTGGGTGACATAGCCAAATTACCGGACAGATTTTCTTTCAACCGTGCTTTTACGTCAATCACAATGTGATCTCTTCTAGGACTAATAGTATCCGCCATTGTGTATCCTAATCTTCATAATTGCATAGTGGAGGGAAAAGAAAACAAACAAAAAACAAAGTAGAAGAAAAATGCATGTTTGCAAATTATCCAACACCATGTTCAATCATAGAATCAAAATAGAAACGAAAACTCAAGAACACAAGCGATTGATCTCGGAGTTCAGTGGCAATTCCACCTACGTCTCCGTGAACTCCCCAGAGGAATTCGATTTGCACTAATCAACAATCTGATTACAAACAGCAATTACGGAGGGGAAAAACTTTCCAAAAAATTTCCAGCCCTCTTTCCCAAGAAACCCTAAGCAAGAAAAAAAATCCATTTCTCACTCTATCACCTGTTTCTCTCTCTAAGGTCCCTTTTCTGTTACACGCACTCTCTCTCTCTCTCTAAAATCTGAAGAATCCCTCTATTTTTCGTTACACGTGATATCCCCATACAAATGAGTGTATATATATATATATATTAGAATGAATGGAGAAGAAGTTTGACTTTTCTAGGGCTGGTTCATTACCAGTGCTCCAGCTGTATTTTTAACTTCACGTCATCTTCTTCACCTCTTGGTAATGTTGTCGTATTGTTGAAGTTAAGTGAGAAAAGGGTTGTCGTTTTTCTTTCTTCTTCCATCTTCATTTGTTGCAGAAGTAATCTTCCTTTTGATTATATGTAATTGAATAAACAATCTCCACCTCAATTACATATAATCCCTCAGTGCAAATCTTTCCTTCCTCTGGATCCTTGCTCGTCCTCATCTGTCATTAGCAACTGTCAATTCTTAGCAGTTTAAGACAATGCTTAAACTTGCTAAGAGTTCCAACCTTCGTCCCAACATCTACTGGATTCTCTTCAGTTGGAACCTTTCCAATGTTGATCTGTCCTTCAGCTATCTTTTCCCTGATGAAGTGATATTTGATTTCTATGTGTTTTGTCCTGTCATGATACACATGATTTTTACACAAATGTATTGCACTTTGACTATCAGAGTAAACTGTTCCTGTTCCTTTGAGTAGCTTCAGTTCCTTGAGCAGACCTTGTATCCAAATGCCTTCTTTGATAGCTTCAGTGGCTGCCATATTTTTTGCTTTGGTGGTGGATAGTGCAACAACTGGTTGGAGTTATGACTTCCAACTAATGCAATTACCACTTACCATAAAGAAATAGGCAGTGGTTGATTTCCTGCTATCTCTGTCTCCAGCATAGTCAAAATCTACGAAACCTTCAACTGTAACTTCTGGCCTATGCTTCTCATATTTTAAACCATACCTGATGGTACCACTAA
Source organism: Morus alba (assembly GCA_012066045.3). Lineage (NCBI taxonomy): Eukaryota > Viridiplantae > Streptophyta > Magnoliopsida > Rosales > Moraceae > Morus > Morus alba. Next base: position 964,343 of record CP050233.2, read on the forward strand.
TGTATTTTAATAACCATTTCATTGCTTCCCAGTGGTACTTACCAGGATTTGACATGAATCTGCTCAAGGTGCTTATGACATGAGCTAAATCCGGTCTGGTGTAGACCATCGCATGCATCACCGATCCCACAGCATTAGCATATGGAACTCTTTCCATAAACTTTCTTTCTTCTTCACTCTTAGGGCACTGTTGAGATGATAATTGAAATTGAGAGGTTATGGGCTGTCCTGGTGCTTTGGCTCCTCTTATAGAGAATTTTTCAGTCACCTTCTCTAAATGCTTTCTCTGATTTAGAAATAGGATTCCTGTACTCCTGTTTCTGTTTATTTTCATGCCAAGAATTCTCTCTGCTGGACCTAAGTCCTTCATTTCAAACTCTGACTTCAACATCTCTTTCATCTTGACAATCTTTGTCTTCTCCTTACTTATTAATAACATGTCATCTACATACAGTAGGAGATACTCTGCACTCCAGATGTTGCATCCTTTGTAGTATAGGCAAGTGTCAAACCAACTTCTTACGAATCCCTACTTGGTTATAAGGTATCAAACCTTTTATACCATTGTCTGGGAGATTGCTTGAGGCCATATAAAGACCTCTTGAGGAGACACACCATGTCATTTTCTTTTTGCACTTTAAAACCTTCTTGCTACTCCATGTATATCCTTTCTTCTAATTGTCCATGGAGAAATGCAGTCTTGACATCCATTTGATCTAGTTCTAGATCAAATTGTGCCACAAGAGATAACATGATCTTGATTGTCTTGTACTTGACCACCGGTGAGAATATTTCTATGAAGTCCACACCTTCCTTTTGAGTAAATCCCTTGGCAACCAATCTTGCCTTATACTTCACAGGTTCTGAATCGGATGATCCCTCTTTGATTTTGTAAATCCATTTGTAGGCTACCACAGACTGAGTTTTTGGTCTCTTCACCATCTCCCATGTTTTATTCTTGTATAAAGAGGACATTTCCTCTTTCATGGCTTTAATCCACATGCTTGCTTCTTTACAACTGACAGCTTCCCTGTAGCTTTCTGGTTCATGTTTTATCTATGTTCATTGCTGTTGTGAAAGCATATGCTAAAAGGTCTGAGTAGGCTGTAAATCCATATCTTTGAGTTGGCTTGGAAACTCTCTTTGATCTGTCCCTAACTAGCACATAGTTGTCCGGCTGTGATCTATTATGATCAAGTTCTAAAGTGGGTTGCATTTCTTCTGATGGCTGAAATTCTGGTTCATCAGAGGTATTTCCATAGTCAATCTGTTGTGCCTGAGATTGCCCATGCTCCACCTGATCAATGTCTGTCTTTTCTTTTGGAGGCTCCACCTGAATTTGACTCTCTGTAGCACCTGCATTGTTAGTTAAAGAAGTACCCTCTCCTGCAAGCATATTAGTGTGAGATAAACATGGAAAATCAAATTCATTAAATATGACATCTCTGATGTTTATTGTTTTAAAACCTTTTCCATCTCTAACCCACAACCGATAACCTTTAGTCCCTTCAGGATATCCTAAGAAAACACATTTAACAGATCTAGGGTCTAGTTTTCCTTCCTTTTGGTGAGCATAGGCAGCACACCCAAAGGTTCTTAAATGGGACAAATCAGGTGGTTTGTTTTTCCATAACTCCTCAGGAGTTTTGAACTCTATGGCACTAGAGGGACATCTATTTACCAGGTACGCAGCTGTCATTACAGCTTCACCCCAGAAACTCTTAGGCAAACCAGCTTGAAATAAGATACACCTAGACTTATCTAGTATGGTTCTATTCATTCTTTCAGCAACCCCATTTTGCTGTGGGGTTTTTCTAACTATTATATGTCTCTGGATACCTGCCTCAGCATAATAATCATCAAATAGTTTGTTACAAAACTCAAGTCCATTATCAGTCCTAAGAGTTTTGACCCTTTTATATATCAAATTTTCTTGCAAGGTTTTCCACTGTTTGAACTTATTTAAAGCATCATTTTTATTCTTTAATAAGTAGAGACAAACCTTCCTAGAATAATCATCAACAATAGACATAAAGTAAAAGTTACCACCATGTGTTGGAGTAGTTTCTGGACCCCACAAGTCTGAGTGTATGTATTCCAGTGGTGCCATGGACTCATGTGTTCCAGCCTTAAACTTGAGCCTATGTTGTTTTCCCAAAATGCACGATTCACAGAAATCCACTTTGTTGACTCTGTCCTTTCCCAGCAGCCTCTGTTCACTCATGATATGCAGCCCACGTTCACTGATGTGTCCAAGCCTATTGTGCCATAAAACAGCTTTCTTGTCCTCTGGTGCAACAACCACTGATAATTTTCCAGTAAGTGTGTCACCAATCAAGTGGTAGAGCCCATCCTTTTTGACTCCTTTCAGAACCACCATTGAGCCCTTACATATTTTCATAGAATTCCTTTCTATCTTTGTCACATGCCTAGAATCATCAAGCACACCTAGAGATATTAGGTTTCTGGCTAGGCTAGGAAAATATCTTACATCTTTAAGGATTCTAACAATGCCATCAAACATCTTTATGGCAACTGTGCCTAATCCTTCAACTTGGCAAGTATGACTATCAGCCATCATTACTTTGCCACCATTCACCTCTCTGAAGTTTGTAAGCCATGATTTATCATGTGTCATGTGGTAGGTACAACCAGAATCAAGAACCCAGTCCTGATCTTTAGCCTCAGTTGTCATCAAAAGGACTTCACCACTCTCATATCCATCTAAAAGATTTGCAGCTTCATGGTTGTCTGAGTCGTTTGATGAATGACCTTTCTCCTTTTGCTTTCTCTGATAGGCATAGCATTCCTTTTTAATATGGCCTGGTTTGTTGCAGAAGAAACACCTTCTTCCTTGTCCAGGGCCTTTTGAGGATGACTTACTTTTTCCTTTACTGTTGCCTCTTCCCCTTCGATTACTTCCATGTTCCTGACTTCTGCCCCTTGCAAACTGATTTTCCCCTCGATGAAGACTCTCCTTTTTCTGTTTTTATTTCAAGATCTCTGGACTTCAGTGTTGAGATGACTTCTTCCAAGGTAATTGACGCTCTGCCATATTTAATGGCAGACTTTACCTCCTTAAATGACTCGGGGAGTGCATTCAACATAATTATAGCTTGGTTCTCATCACTCAATGCCTCATTTTCACCAAAATTGGCTAGTTCTATATTCATCCTTAAGAAATCATCAAGATTCTGATCTAGAGTTCTGGCAGTGTTCATTCTAAAGCCAAACAGTCTCTCTTTCAAGAAGATTTTATTTGTTAAGGATTTTTTCTGAAACAACTCATCCAGTTTATTCCAGATTTTTGCAGGTGTATCTTCTTTATCAACCATTCTAATAATAGCATCTGAAAGATGTAGAATGAGTATACCTGTTGCCGTTTCCAAGAGTTCTTGTTTCTGATTTTCACTCCAGTCATTCGGCCATTTTAGGGATTCCTCAAGGGCACGAAGCAGTTTCTGTTGAGTAAGAAAGCCTTTGATCTTTCTGCTCCATATGCGGAAGTCTCCAAAGCCATCAAACTTCTCAATCTCCACTCTCAAATTTCCCATAATTCTGAATTCAAGAGGATCTTGAATTTTCCTTGTCAGATCTGCCGATCTTGTGGCTGGATTTTTCTCCTATGGTTGCTCGCTCAGAGGAATGTCTTCGAACTCGTCAAAGTCTGATCGAATCGTCCCTATACCAAGACTTTCTTCTCCCTCCAGTGTTCTCAAACTTGACTCTGGATTAAAATTAATCGCCTATAACTGGCTCTGATACCACTGTTGTAAATTATCCAACACCAAGTTCAATCACAGAATCAAAATAGAAACGAAAACTCAAGAACACAAGCGATTGATCTCGGAGTTCGGTGGCAATTCCACCTACGTCTCCGAGAACTCCCCAGAGGAATTCGATTTGCACTAATCAATAATCTGATTACAAACAACAATTACAGAGAGGAAAAACTTTCTAGAAAATTTCCAGCCTCTTTCCTGAGAAACCCTAAGCAAGAAAAAAATCCCTTTCTCACTCTATCACTTGTTTATCTCTCTAAGGCCCCTTTTTTGTTACACGCACTCTCTCTCTCTAAAATCAGAAGAATCCCTCTATTTTTCATTACACGTGATATCCCCATACAAATGAGTATATATATATATATATTAGAAAGAATGGAGAAGAAGTTTGACTTTTCTAAGGCTGGTTCATTACCAATGCTCCAGCTGTATTTTTAACTCCATGTCATCTCCTTCACCTCTTGGTAATGCTGTCGTATTGTTGAAGTTAAGTGAGAAAAGGGTTGTCAGTTTTCTTTCTTCTTCCATCTTCATTTGTTGCAGAAGTAATCTTCCTTTTGATTATATGTAATTGAATCAACAAATGTGTTTGCTAGGATGTGGACTAGAGAGGAGAGGTTCGATAGGAGGTGGTGCAGTTGAGAAAATGTTACCAAAGAACTCGATGACTAGTTGAACGAGAGGCTTCTCGTCATCAATAGGTGTCGTTGTCAACCCATACAAAATGTCAAGCACCATCCAAGGGATTTGATTCTCTAGCAATAACAAGTCATGCCAAAGATACTGAAGGAGACAAGACATGGAGAATATTGGGTCTCTTTCTTGTCTGTTTTCTCGATCTCTAAGACCCTCGTATGCTTTCTTGTGGAGAAGTTCAACAATGAAGCAACCATCAAGGACCAAAACCAACTTGCCTTCTTCCATGCCAATTGGACCAGATCTGATTGTTAATAAATTAATTCAACAATTAAAAAAAAAACAGTTCTTAACGATGGAGCAAAAATACATGTTCTACCATAATGGTTCCCAAATATTTGTTAATGAAAACTATCAAAGTAAAGGAGTAACTTAAAAAGGAAAAATGTTGCTTACGGAAATTAACTTTCAGATTGTTAATTTAGTTGTATCTTTCAGGTGCTTTGCTAGTATTAATCTTGCTACTACCAAATCTTTGAGTGGGGACAAATAATACCTCAATCGGATTTATCATATAACATCAAGTACAATACATGAAGATATTCTTTTCTCATTCCTCAAACTTTGGTTGATGAAGAAGTAGAGAGATGTTGAAAAATAGTACATTAATAGAAACACACAAATACTATATTGAAAACGCATGATGATAACATCGGATGTTGCCAAACAAATTAATATCAATAATTATCCTCTTATCGATCATGAATAAATATATTCTTGATCAACACACGCACTACAAGCAAGGATGAAGGACATACAACAATCTATTCTTTATAATATCCCGTAATGGTGAACACGGTTTGTAGTAAGGAAAGAAACAGTAAGATAGATGCCGCGAAGACCGAAATAGCTGCCCATGGGTGCTTGAAATGCTCACGCATAAGTGCTCTAAAATATCTATGCCATCTGTCGTGGCAGTATTTGTCCACATCACGAGTAAGTTTGAGGTAAAAGGATCCTTTTAAGTATGTGTCAATGTAGAGATTCTTGAATGATTTGATCGCCTCCTCAACATCCAGCCATGTACTAATGGCCTCACTCTTGCAAAGCAATTCCATGTCATCTTTAGTGTTGATGAGGTTGTCCAACAGCACAGCATAGGAAGTGATTTTAGGCTCATAATCAAGGCAACACTGCTCCAAGCTGATGAGGTTTCGAAATACAGTTTCGGTTGTCTCCTGAATTAAAAGGGGTGGAATCATCAATTCACCTTTTGCATTGAACTTGATATTCAATATAGATTTAGCGTTCTCATCCTTCTTGAATTTGATCCCAAAATAATCCAAACGTGTGGCTGAACACATTTTCGCGAGCTTACCGGCGAAAGGATCTTGTTTTATTTGAGAACCCAAAACCAATGAATTTCTCAATAGATCAAGAATGTGTTTGCTCTGGATAGAACGAAGACGATCAGTGGAAGGTTGCGTAGTTGGGAAAACCGCACCAAAAAACTTAATGGCTAGGTCAACAAGGGGCTTCTGAACATCATCTACAGAAGTATTAGTCAAGTTAAATAAAATTTCAAGCACCATCCAAGGTATTTGGTTCTCTAGCAATATCAAATCATGTGATAGAAATTGGAGCAGGCAGGATGTAGAGAATATTGGGTCGTTTTCCTCTATGAGACATTTGTATTCCTTCTTGCGGAAAAGCTCGATGATGAAGCAACCATCAAGGACCAAAACCTCGACGAACTTGTCTGCTTCCATGCCAATTGGTCCAGCATAGTACTGTCGAGCCTCCTTCCGCTTCTTGTTAATGGCTTCGGTGAGAGTCTTGATCATCAACGTCCTCGTTTGAACAGGATCCATATTAGGATTCGGGTTATTTGGATCAGAATCAATTAGACGAGAGATAAGGTCGCGCAAATATCTGGCTTTGATCCACTCTGTGGGTTTCAGGTTTTCTTTATTGTGGTGGAAGGGTCCAAAGGAAAAGGCGTTGGGTGCATAAGCATTTTGATTGTGTCTAAGGAGTATAGTTGGGATTTTGAAGATGCTGCACAGAGGTGACATGGACAGCTCACCAGACAGCTTTCCTTCGATGTTCTTTGTCAATGCCTCTACATCAATAACATGATCTCCTCCAACCGGAGCCATTTTATATGTCTCTTTGTAATAATCTTCAATACTTATTTAGTAAAAAAAAAAAAAAAAAACAGAATATCAAACCAAGGGCTCTTTGTAAGAATGAAAGATACAATTGAACATTTAATAATTCTCAAAAAGTTGTAATTCTCAAATAATCTTCGGAATATTTTTTTAAAGATGCTATAGTTATGTATAGTCTCTATTCTAATATATATATATATATATATATATATCCAGTGTATCTATCTTCCACTTTTACCAAAAAAAAAAAAAAAATGAAAATAGAAAGTACTGTTTCTATCTCCAGCATATATATTACGAGAGCAAAAGCGCGCGTTTACGTACAAACCAGCGTAGTATAGTATAATGACATGAAATTTACGAAAAAAAAGAATAAGAAAGTACATAATTAAAAAATCGAAACTAAACTTGAGAGAAAATCATAAATATATATACCTTAAATGATAACCGTGGCGCTGTAACTTGGATTGGAAGTCCAGCCTCCACGACTTATATATGTGGATGTGCAAGCATGATATATATATATATATATATATATATATATATATAGCTCTCTCTTATATCCTTATCTCTCTTGTATCTCCATACTTAAATTACTACGTACGTGGGCATATTTTTAAGAGATCTCCTTGCTTACTCAAAGAATAAAGTGCAACCTCTAAATTATTACCAAATATATAAAGTACAAAGCACGACCAAGTTCTTTAAGAAAGGGAGGAAAAAAGTGAACAAAATCCTAATTTATGTTAATCGATCATTGAAACACGAATTATATATGAGGTTCACTTTAGCACTAATTTAATTATATTTACTACTTCTCTTTGTATATTTTTATAGAGACTTTGTAATGTCCCCGTTCTTTTATTTATACAAATAAACAGTAGCTCTAACCAGTTGGAACAAAAAAAAACAGTACATCTATGTAGAGAAGTTGTGCTTTTCTTCACCTTGGTAAAAAAACTTACATGTAGATTTAAAATGGCCAACATTCATTCTTTCCTAAAAGATTCATCACTTAATTTGCCACCATCTGAGAAAAGCTACATGGGAAACAGTTAAAGCAAACAGAGGTTCCCTCTATAAAAGGAATACAGACAGGATTAAATGTTCGAAACTAATTAATTTAGGAAGAGACATTGAATAAGCATTAAGGAGCATGTATATGTGAACCAAATTATCAAGCACTGCAGTACTACTCACAATATGTCTGCACCTTTTTTTTGTCTTAAGAATAATTCACGTTTTGAAGTTAATTTAGGGCTTTACATATGCAAAATAGTTGGGGAACAAAGTAGGACATGCATTTTTGCTTCACAGGTAAGAACTGCATTTTAATTAGTCGTTGGATTAGTTTTACAACGGTCCATTATGGAGTAGGAGTCGTTGTGTGTCGCGTGATGTAACTTTTTAACACGGACATGCACATATCTAATTGTTAAAAAATTGATTCAACAATTAAAAAGTAAAGGAGTAACTTCAAAAGGAAAAAAGTTGCTTACGGAAATCTTTCGGGTGCTTTGCTAGTATTAATCTTGCTAGTTTTGTTGTATCTTTCGGGTGCTTTGCTAGTATTAATCTTGCTACTACCAAATCTTTGAGTGGGGACAAATAATACCTCAATCTTATTTACAATGCATGAAGATATTCTTTTCTCATTCCTCAAACTTTGGTTGATGAAGAAGTAGAGAGATGTTGAAAATAGTACATTAATAGAAACACACAAATACTATATTGAAAACGCATGATGATAACATCAGATGTTGCCAAACAAATTAATATCAATAATTATCCTCTTACTGATCATGAATAAATATATTCTTGATCAACACACGCACTACAAGCAAGTATGAAGGACTTAAAATCTATGCTTTATAATATCCCGTAATGGTGAACACGGTTTGTAGTAAGGAAAGAAACAGTAAGATAAATGCCGCGAAGACCGAAATAGCTGCCCATGGGTGCTTGAAATGCTCACGCATAAGTGCTCTAAAATATCTATGCCATCTGTCGTGGCAGTATTTATCCACATCACGAGTAAGTTTGAGGTAAAAGGATTCTTTGAGGTATGTGTCAATGTAGAGATTGTTGAATGATTTGGTCGCCTCCTCAACATTCAGCCATGTACTAATGGCCTCACTCTTGCAAAGCAATTCCATGTCATCTTTAGTGTTGATGAGGTTGTCCAACAGCACAACATAGGAAGTGATTTTAGGCTCATAATCAAGGCAACACTGCTCCAAGCTGATGAGGTTTCGAAACACAGTTTCGGTTGTCTCCTGAATTAAAAGGGGTGGAATCATCAATTCACCTTTTGCATTGAACTTGACATCCAATATTGATTCGGCGGTATTATCCTTCTTGAATTTGATCCCAAAATCATCCAAACGTGTGGCTGAACGCATTTGCTCGAGCTTACCGTCAAAAGGATCGTGTTTTATTTGAGAAGCCAAAACCAATGAATTTCTCAATAGATCAAGAATGTGTTTGCTCTGTTTTGAACGAAGATGATCAGTGGAAGGTTGCGTAGTTGAGAAAACCGCACCAAAAAACTTAATGGCAAGGTCAACAAGGGGCTTCTGAACATCATCTATAGAAGTAATAGTCAAGTTAAACAAAATTTCAAGCACCATCCAAGGTATTTGGTTCTCTAGCAATATCAAATCATGTGATAGAAATTGGAGAAGGCAGGACATAGAGAATATTGGGTCGTTTTCCCCTATGAGACTTTTGCATTCCTTCTTGCGGAAAAGCTCGATGATGAAGCAACCGTCAAGTATCAAAACCTCTACAAATTTATCTGCTTCCATGGGAATTGGTCCAGCATAGTACTCCCTAGCCTCGTTCCGAACCTTGTGAATGGCTTCGGTTAAGTTACTCAAAGTCGTGTCACGATCTGAGGGGTTTGGATTGTAATTTGGATTTGAAAGACGAGAGGTAAGGTCAAGCAAATATTTGAATTTGATCTTTTCGGTGGGTTTCAGTTGTTTTTCATTGTGATGGAAGGGACCGATGGAAAATGCGTTGGGTTGGTAAGCCTGTAACCTGTGCCTAGAGAGTATGGTTGGGACTTTGAAGATGCTGCTATTGGGTGACATAGCCAAATTACCGGACAGATTTTCTTTCAACCGTGCTTTTACGTCAATCACAATGTGATCTCTTCTAGGACTAATTGTATCCGCCATTGTGTATCCTAATCTTCATAATTGCATAGTGGAGGGAAAAAAAAAAAAAGAGACAAAACAAAAAGCAAAGCAGAAGAAAAAAGTAAAGTGTAAGGACTGTAAAAATATACAATACATACAATCGGACTTAAAGAAATCTACAGTTTAACGGAGGGTTTTAATATTGAAATTGCGGATGGCAAATGGCTATTAACTTAAATGCTCCGCTAAACCTAACAATAAAGGGCAGAAACAAAAAGAGAGAAGGTTAATGATCGTATGATATCGATTATAGTATAACTAATACGCTAAAAGAGATTTTAAGTACACTAATTGTCTTGCTTCAGCATCTAATTATTAGGGGGGCCAAAATTTTATGTAAGACCATCGTTATGCAGTGGTATGATACTGCAAGCGGAGTTTATAAAGTTATTAATTTTATGTAGTAAGAAAAAAATACAATAAATGAAACGTAGCGTAATTAGCAGATGATCTACGTTAATTAGTGACATTTAATGAGATAATCAATCATACCTCAATATGGCGACCTTATCTTCTGGAATAGGGCTCTCTTGATCAAAGTTCACTGATCGTCTCTTAGTTCATTTATGTCTGTCAATTATAGGATGAGATATAGAGTTCTCACAACCTATATTTATACATACATTTAGGGAGATGGGAATATCTGAAGAGTAGTATCCAATGTGCTTACTCATCGAATAAAGTTTAACTTCCAATTATTAATGATTAAAGCGCGAATCAGCTTCACTTTAGTGCTAATATATGATTACCGTTAATTAATTTGTCTTAGCTAACCAGCTGGGATTTTATGTACATAAAATTTATTTTTCCACTTTGTTTTGAAGACCAAAGAAGTTCAATCACTCTCTATGTTGGAAAAGAAAATGGAGAAAGAAAAAAAAAATACATTAAAAAGAAGGTGTTATGTTTTGTAAGCAAAGCCTCTAAATATTATATTGAGGAGAATTTATACTTTACTTCACCACTGTGTAAAGAGTGAAGCGTAGTAAGTGTAAATGTCCAAGCCGTACTTTAAACCATTAAAATATTATCGCGGTTTAAGAGAGAAGGTTTTACAAGTTGGAAATTGAAAATTGTCCCATGTGTTAAAGCAAATTCGAGAAAAATAAGGTCTGGTTGAGTTAAGTAATGGCAATAAGGTTAAAAAATGAAGGAGTTGTTCTTTTGTATTTTTGAGTTAGGGTGATTTGAGTGATGATTTTGAATTGAGTTTGAGTTATAACTTGAATTAAAGTTGTAACTTGAGTTTGTGTTTGGATGTGCACATTTGAGTTATGATTTGAATTGAGTGGGTCAAAACTTAAATTTGCACTTATATAGTATTTTAATAAAAACTCAATGGTGATGAAAAATTTTAATATGGTATATGAGTGGGGTTTTATTCGTTTTTTTGTTGTGAATGCATAGAAAAAAATCATCCCAATCAGAATTAAAACGAACAAGTTATGGCATTTTTAAGAATAAAATAAAATATTATTCATTAATTTGAATTTGAGTTCGAGTTTCTGAACTCGACTTGAAGGGAAAACTTGAACTCGAGTTTAGCCCCAAACTCGAGTTCAAATTTGAGTTCAAACTCAAATTTTACAAAAAAAAAAAAAAAAAAAAAAAAAAAAAAAAAAAAAAAAAAACATGAACTTAAATAAAGTTGTTACTCGAGTTTAAACTTTTTCTGAGTTTTGTTGTAAAAGAACAACCCCGAACAAGTCTTCAGTTACTTTTTACTTTCCTCATACCAAAGATGCCTTCATTTAGGCTCTCCAATTTTTGCACTTTGCCACCCACATTTTCATTTAGCGTTTCCACAATGGCTTGGCAAAGCAAAGACTATAATTGTAATGTATCTACAGATTTAAAAGACTATGTAGTTTAAAAGACTATAATTGCAAAGTTACCAAAAACACGATAATTACAATGCCTCTATCAATAGAGAGTATTAGGTGATACATCCAAAATCATTGAAAACAAAAATTGACTATAAATAGAGAGTATCAACGTATAAATTAAGGATGAAAGATGAAAGGATTGGTATTGAAAGAAAATTTGAGGGTAAATTAAAATTTACATAAATATTTTTGGATAATAATTGATATGCAAATAATTTTGAATAATATCTATATTGAAGATAAAATTAAAACATATGTATGTAAATTGTGATAGTAAAATATTGAAATTTCACAAAAAAAAGATCGTCTTCTTGTTTGTTTATAGCTATTAGGGGTGAAAGGAACCCAACTACCCGACCCTAGTCTACCCTACCTGAAAATTTAAGGTTTTTTTTTTCCAGTTTAAAATCAGCCCAACCCGCAATGGGTGGGTAGGGTCGCGGGCCCAAGATCCATTACCCCGATTAACCCTTCCCAGCCCAAAATTTAGGGTTTTTTTTTTTTTTTTTTTTTTTTTTTTTTTTTTGTTAATGTTTTTCTCTCAAAGTTTGGTAACTTTTGTTCCAACACATGAATGACAAGCTGGAAATGGAGGTGCCATGTTTATCGTTCTTGAGTGAACTTAGGGAATTCTAGTTGTTTATAGTGTTGAATTCATTACTTTTTTTATTTTGACTTGAACTCTTTGGTGTGGACTGTTTGTTGCACTTTTTTATTGCATATCTCAGTAATTGCTAATTAGGATTATTGGATATGTATGTGTAATGGACTTGTTCTATGGACTTCTTAATTGCCGGACCTGAACTCTCATTCAAAATGTTTAAAATCTTTTAATTTCTGAACACTTTGTTCATTGCTTTTGTATGTGAAATCTTTTAATTTCTAGACTCTTTCCTATAGTTTTCCCATGGTCTTATGCAACAGCAGCAATTTAGCAAAGAATCACCTATTTTGGAGTTGGTTTACCGATGGAAAAGATGCTGAAATAAGCAAATTTAGAGTTGGTTTACCAGAAGTAACCTGGCCGACTTGAGGTAAGCGAATGGTATATAGGTTCTGGGATTAATTAATATGTTGCGGCCTAACATTTTCTCAAGTCAATTATTACGGGCCAACCCAAAACAAACCCAAAAATTGACCCTACCTAACCGATTTTCACCCCTAATAGCTATAATAGTACAACAATGCATTTTAAAAAGTAAATAATAGTACAAAACTGCTATTTTGGTGATTATCACCTTAGCTTTTCAATTAATTACAAATTCACATGTCACCGAGATATATATATTAATCATGATACAAGATTTCACTCTCAGTTTTACTTACCAAAAAGATCTCACTCAATTTTACATCAATTTCAATCTCTATTTGGTTCGAAAAATCAATAGATCATTAATCGAACAATATATAAAAGAGTCAAAATTCTTTTCTATGGAGCTGCCATATAACACTCCCTTCACTTATCTCTTTTTTATCCTTTTTTTTTCTTCAATTTTTTTTTTTGTGATTTTTTACATTTTAATTTTGTGTGTGTTTTTTAATATATTGTTTCACACTTTACTCTTATAAGAGTAATTTTTCGCATGTGTTCCTGTTTTATTTTTGCCTGATTAAAATAATTTTTTTTCAAATATGTCTCCACTTAATTTTTTTTTGTCACTTGTAATCTTTACACATATTCTTTTAGTCAAATTACTCTTATGCCCCCTGAACTATTGACGTGTTATAAAAATGTCCCTTAAACTTTAAAAATATCAAATTCTCCCCTTGGACTAATCGCCGTTATCATGCTTTCTCCTTATTTGCCCCCTCTGTTAAATATTGAATGGTATAAGTATCACGTTTCTGACACATGACAGTCAATCACAGGGCAAATAAGTAACTTAGGTGAAAAAAAGGGACCAATTAGGGCTGATTAGGGCCACTGTGGCCCCATCTCTTCTCCCCACAACGACGTGAAGGCCACTACCTTCTGATGGATCTAGCCTCCGGCATACGATCTCCCCATCCCCTTTCTCAATGGCTGCCCACCCTCACAAGTCTCAATGGAAATCAAAATACCCATTTGACAAACATGGAAATTTTCTATTCGGTTTCTCTATACATATCAAAGTTGAAAGATACTCATAAAATTTTTGTTGTAATAAAATCGAGTCCTCCCTGATAAATTCAAAAGAGAAACAAGGTGCTAAACATGGGAAAAGAAACCAAGACTGCAGAAAAGAAATAAAAGAAAAAGGGACGAATTTCAAAACCAAAGTCTACAGTTCATGTGTGTTTCATAACAAAAAAATGGGCAAATAAGTGCTTTCAGGTTGCTTTTAATTAATCTTTGTCAATTTTGCTGGTCTCTTGTCTCAATCTAGGCCAGCTTTGTTGGCTTGATGATTTCCTCTAAATTTAATGTCAGGACTCGTATTCCTTTGCAACCCAAAAGAAAAACTCACAAGAAAACTAAGCAGAGAGGGAAAAAAGGAGGTTCCAAGTATGTTGATAGGTTTGACTTGTTTATTTCTTTTTTTTTTTTTTTTTTTTTTTTTTTTTTCAATTCTCACTCTGACTGCTCCTGATCTTGTTGCATGGCTACGAAATGAACAGGAAACTTGAGAAGGGGATTACTATATGGGCAAAATAGTCATTTCATATTACATTAGAAATTAAATACCTCAACAACTGCCACATCACACTTACTGTTCAATATTTAACAGAGGGAGCAAATAAGTGGGAAGCGTGATAACGACGATTAGTCCAGGTGAAAATTTGATATTTTTAAAGTTTAGAGGGTATTTTTATAACACGTCAATAGTTTAGGAGGCATAAGAGTAATTTGTCTCATTCTTTTTTAGAAAAATTCAAAAATCTTTAAATGGTTGTATAAGTGAATTTTCATTATTCAATAAATAATAAACTTTTTAAGTGTCTTCAACACAACAATATTTGCGGAGTACGTTAAAAACTAGTAACTCCTTAAAAGTAGGACAAATAACTCCTCAAAAAGATATAGGGCCTGTTTGGATTGGCTTAAAAAATATGTTTTTAGCATATTTAGTCCAAAAGCTGCGTTTGAACCTGTTTGGATGGACAACCTTAAAGTATTTTTTGGCTTTTTTAAGCATTTTTAAAACAAGTCATCTCCTTGATGCTTATTAAAAGCTTTTTTATTTACATTTTTAACCTTTTATTTGTGAGAATACCAAATTAAATATCTCATTAATATTCTTTTATTACATTACTTTTTATAACAATAAGGCATTGCTCATTTCATGACTCAAGTCACATTATCACAGTATTTTCTCTCACAAAAATTTAAATTTAACTTTTTTATTATAGTATTTTTCTCTTTAAATACACAATTTAAATCATAACTTTGGTTGCAAAAATGAACATACCCTTAGTGTTTTTTACTTTTTTACCCAAATAAGTTTAAAAGCTCTTCTTAGATATAAAAGTACTTTTTCAAGTACTATCCAAACACTAATTAAAAAGCACAAACTTATGTTTACCTTCTTCTATTATTTAAATGCACAAACACAAACTATTCCAAACTGGCCCATAATAAAACATTTTTGTACGTCTCAAATTAATTTACCATGTAAACATGAAATAGATTCTCCGATCAAGATAGATATATCTTTTTTTCTTTCCCCAAACTTTGGGTGACGAAGAACTAGAGCGATATTGGAAAATATCACTCTCGATTTTACTTACCAAAAAGATTTCACTCGATATCTTACATCAATTTCAATCTCTAATTGGTTAAAAAATAATTAGTAAATCATTAAAAACTCCTTAAAAGATATATTAAAAAATTTCTCTACGTCTCAAATTAATTTACCATATAAGCATGAAATAATATTCTCTAATGAAGATGGATATAGCTTTTTTTTTTCGTTCGCCAAACTTTGGGTGATGATGAACTAGAGCGATATTGCAAAATAATACAACAACAGAAACATAACAAACAAATGACAATAATTTTCTTCTCAGTATTAATACATTAATAATAGAAACATAACAAACTAATGACAATAACTTTCTTCTCAGTACTAATAAGTATAGGAAAATTCTTAATCAACATTATACACTGCAAGCTAGTGACATACAATAATTTATTTTTTATGATCCATTAATGGTGTACAAGGTCTGCAGGAAGGAAAGAATCAATGCGATAGACGCAGCGATGACCGAAATAAGTGTCCATGGGTGTTTGAAATAGTCACGCACGAGCGATCTTCGATGTTTGTTCCAGCTGGCCTGGCACCATGTATCCACATCACGAGTAAGTTTGAGATAAAAAGATTCTTTGAGGTAAGTGTCAATATAGAGATTGCTGAATGATTTGGTCGCGTACTCAAGATTCAGCCACAGATCAATGGCCCTATTCTTGCTAAGTATTTCCACGTCATCTTTAGTGTTGATAAGGTTGTCCAACAGAACGGCGTAGGAAGTGATTTTAGGCTCATAATTAGGGCAACACTGCTCCAAGCTGATGAGGTTTCGAAATACAGTCTCTGTTGTCTCCTGAATTAATAGTGGTGGAATTGTCAATTCACCTTTCTTCGGGTCGAACTGAATATCCAATATAGATCTTGAGATATCGCCCTTCTTGAATTTGATTCCGAAATCCTCGAGAGTTGTGGCTGAACGCATGTGATCGAGCTTACCGTCGAAATCGTCTTTTTTTATATGAGAAGTCAAAACCAACGAATTTCTCAACATATCAAGAATGTGTTTGCTTTGGATACAAAGAAGAGGAAGACGTTCAATCGAAGTGTTAGTGCATTTTATATTGGCTTATTTTTGGCAAATTAGTTGTAAGATTGGTTGACATTTTAATTTGGTAGACCTCTTAAGGAAAGTCTTGTTGTCATGTTTATGGACTACAAATCAAAGGATTTGATTGCTAAAATGAAGAGTGGACTTTTGGGGGAATTAATGGCTGACAAATCTTCAAGCTTGAGGAGAATGTGGTGTGGGGACACAAGGCTGAAAACAGAAAAATCTGGAGCAACTTTGCTATATATACATAAGTGGCATACGTGAGATTTTTGGGCCCCTTGAAAAAAAAAAAATTGGGTAATCAAAGGATACATTTGGGGTATGGTTTTTATAGAAGAAATATTCAGAAAAAGTCTATGTGAGAGTGAGTCTTTATGTGTTGATTGAAGATCGTCCTTCGGGAGAAGGATTAGAAGCTTTCGAGAGAAAGCACACTGCCAGCCGAAGGGATTTCGCCGTGCAGTTTTGAAGACGAGTGGTGCTCGCTGGACAAGGCCATTAAGGAGATTCGATACGGCGGAGGGAGTCTTTGGGTGTATAAGTCCGATTGGTATTTGTAATCTCTTTGAACTTAGTGGATTGTTCATTGTCTGGGCGTGGCCCCGCAGAGTAGGTGTGCACACCGAACTGCGATATCATTTTTCTGGTGTCCTTTATGTTTTCTGCATTAGTTTCCTGCTTTACTGTTTTACTGGTTTAATATCGAAACTTTCGTTATAACAATGTTACAGGAAAGTGGTGTAACGCTTTCTGTGACACCAGTAACCAAAACAGACCTTTCACGAAGGTTGACTGGTTGAGAAAACGTTAGCGAACAAAATAATGGCTAGTTTCACGAGGGGCTTCTTGTCTATGGGTGTGATTGTAGTCAAGTTAAACAAAATGTCAAGCACCATCCAAGGTATTTGGTTCTCTAGCAATATCAAATCATGTGATAGAAATTAGAGCAGGCAGGACATAGAGAATATTGGGTCACTTTTCTCTCTAAGACATTCGTACGCGTTCTTGCGGAAAAACTCGATGATGAAACAACCGTCAAGTACCAAAACCTCTACAAACTTTTCTTCTTCCATGTCAATCGGTCCAGCATAGTACTCTCTAGCCTCGCACCAAACCTTGTGTATGGCTTCGGTTATGGAACTCAAAACCGTGTCGCGATCTTTGGGATTTGGATTGTATTTTGGACTTGAGAGACGAGAGATAAGGTCAAGCAAATATTTGGACTTGATCTTTTCAGTGGCTTTTAGTTTTTCATCAAAGTGATGGAAGGGACCGAAGGAAAATGCATTGGGTGCGTAAGCCTTAGCTTCAATACTATGTCTAGAGAGTATGGTTGGGATTTTGAAGATGCTGCAATGGGGTGGCATGACCAAATTACCAGACAGCTTTTCTTTCAAGTGTGCTTTTACGTCGATAACAACATGAACTCCTCCGGCAATATCCGCCATTATATATCGTGACCTAATCTTCATGATTTCATAGAGGAAGAAAAAGAAAACGGAAAAAAAAAAACAGAAGGAAAAAAGTAAATTAGGTACTAGGACTGTAAAAATATGCATTATACGATTGGACTTTATAAAGAAACTAGTTGTACTGCTCGTGTGTGATGTATGTGAGGAGTAATCCGTGTTAGGTTTTAATTACTGTATTATTATTAAAAAGCATATAACATCTAAATATAATATCTAAAAAAGAACTAACGCGAAAGGGTTTAAAGTTTTAAGGCAAGAAGTAAAAAAAAAAGGGTAAAAAAAGGACTAAAAAAAAGAAATAAATAAGTTGTAAGACAAATGGAACTAAAACAAAGAAAAATAGAATTTGAGGGTAAAAAAAATATATATATCAAAAAGAGATTAAATGAAGAAATAAATAAGTTTTTGGACAAAAGGACCAAAACAAAGAATAAAATAAAATTTCAAGAATAAAATAAAATTTCAAGAATAAAATAAGAAAGGTAAGAAAAATGACTAAAATGAAGGAATAAATAAGTTTAGGGCACTACTATAAAGAAATATTTAAATAGGATAACATCTTTAAAAAAAAAATAATGTGGGTAAATGAAAGAAAAAGTTAAAAAGAAGGCAAATAATGAAAAAAATATAAAATTCTGAGGAAAAAAAAAACAAAGGAAAAAGAAAGATGAAAAAAAAAAAAAAAAAAAAAAAAAACCATTAAAAAAATGATATCACTGTTCATTGAATAGTGATTTTGACCAAAAGGGCGAGTTTTGCAGTTTTTTTTTTTTTTTTTTTTTTTTTTTTGCTTCTTATATATGTATAGATTAATCTACAGATAATGTGGAAGGTTTGCATGACATTGGGAAAGTTAACAATAATAAAAAAAAAAGTTAATAATATATATGCAATATAATTCAAGCGTAAGATCAATTATATATCTGAATAGCTACAGATCTAGAGTAAGAGGTGAAATATGAGTCTATGAGAGCGTTCGTAAATTTTTCAGAGTATTATATACGCTGTGGTACATAGTTGCTACGAAGTTTATAATGAAGTTCTTTTACGTAATAAAAAATATATATACATCTATATATTATATACATTACAATACGTAAAACATAGTGACATTAAACGAGAAAGTTAATCATATATACCTGAAATGGCAACCTTATCTTCTGGAATAGGGCTCTCTGGATTCACTTATCTCCTCGTTTATGTATGGTTGTACAAGAGGAATTATGAGATATTTTGTTCTGAGAACCTTAATTTATACACCTAGGGATGGGAATATTTGAAGAGTAGTCCTCCTTTGTGTTTACTCATAGAATAAAGTTTCCACCTTCCAATTATTAATCACTGAACTGCGAATCAGCTTATCACTTTAATTAGTGCTAATATACGTGATTATCATTTAATAATTTGCATGTGGGATTTTAGTTTCGATCTTCCGCATAATTTGTTTTGAAAATCAAAGAGCTTGATTGCTCGATCTATATATATAGGAATTGTGTTCAGTCCGGACTGGAGCGACACTTGTTTATTTTTTTATAAAACATGTATATTTCTTCTTTAAAATATATGTATATATTTTATGATAAAATACACGACATATATATATTTTAAGAGAAAATATGTACATTTTAAAAATATATATATACATGTTTCAAAGAAAAAAAAATACACAATCCGATATCGGACTGGAGACTTTACTTATATATATGTTGAAAACTAAAAAATTACGTCTTATGTACGTTTCCTGAATAAAGACATACAAAATGTTTAGGAGAATCTATACTTTACTTCAACACAGTGTAAAGAGTAAAGAATAGTTGTGACTACGTTAAATGTCCAGCCTGTAATTCGTGGCTTTCAAGAAGTCTAAGTAAGAGAAAAGGTTTCGCAAGTTGGAAATTGAAAGTAGCACTCAAATTGGTGTTGATCACGAGTAGAAAGTAGCTAGTGATTAGAATTACCTGGAATCAGAAGTTGGAATCTTAATGACTTGACGCGGGACTTTGTACTAATAAGGGTTCAATACATACTCACGTAAATAGTTTATATTGTGAAATGCCAATAACATAAGTAGAAATTACAGGATGGTAATATGAAGTAGGATGTTACAACTATTACTTTAAACGCCATAATGGATCAGCCTCGATAATTTACTTTAAACACTACTCACTAGTGCCCTTACTTTGAAGAGTCTATTATATAAACGAGGGCGAACCCAATTGACGGATTCAAACATTTCTTCGAGTATACTTCTACATCAGGCGGTATGACAAGAAGAAAAGGCATTCACTATTTCGTTACTTCGTGACCCTATATATATATATATATATATATATATATATTGTTACTTCCCTCATATAATATTAGAACCCATCATGGTAACCTCTACTCAACTTAATGCCAATTCCATTTTCATTTGGGCTGTCCAATTTTGGCACTTCTGCCACCCATATTCTCTTTGTCTATACGACGAGCAATTTCACACTAGCTAGTAGCCTGCTGGCGAACCAAAGAGTATATTGTTCATTGTACAATTCAAGTCATAAATCAAGTTTTATTACTATAATATTTTTTCTTATAAAAATTTAAATTTAATTTTTTACTATAATATTTTCTTTTCACATACACAACTCAAGTTCTATTACTATAATATTTTTTTCTCATAAAAATTTAAATTTAACTTTTTACTACAATATTTTCTTTTCACATATTGAGTTGTTTGTAAAATAAATAAATACGTATAACAATGTCTCTACGGGTTTTGAGCTTAGATGTATGTTACGTCCAAAATCATAGAAAACAAAAATTGACTACAAATGGAGTATCAACATAAGGGAATATATAATCATAGATGGAAATATTGTTATCGAAAGAAATATCATGGGTAAATTTATTGAAATAGTTTTGGATAACATTGGTTTTGAAATATTAAAAAAATAATAATATAGATCCGACGACTAATAAATAATGAACACTAATATTTTTTAAAAAATAGTAATAAATAAATTCTCGTTTATAAAAGTTAAATTACACGTAAGTTGTGATGGTAAAGTATTGACATTATTTTACGACACTTTTTTCTTCATGTTGTTTATGGCTACTATATTACGAGAATGCTATATTGGTGGTCATGCTCCACATCTTTTCAACCAATCGCAACTACATGATTATCAAAAAATAAAAAAAATAATAATAATAATAAAAAACCTAATGCACATGTCACCATTAAGACTTCAAAGCATCCATTGAATTTTAGCTAAATATCATGTTTGCCCTTTTATTTTTTATAATCTAAAACCTATTCTTTATGTTTTTTGACTATCTCAAAATTATTTCCTTTATTTTATAAAATTCAACGAGATTGTTAAAATGCCAAAAAAGTCCACAATAACCACTATGTATATATTATTTCAGTATTTTGTTTTTGAAAAATTAAACAAAATTAACTTTGAAACTAAAAACAAATCAAGGGAAAAAAAAAAAAAAAAAAAAAAACACGAATCTCTCCATTAATCACCGGAATAATCTTTCATGAAAGCACTAAAACGCCATCGTAAAAATCAAAATGAAAAACTTTCAGTGATCATAAAATAGACAGTGGGGCGTGAGTGAATGCTTCGCGTCGGTACATAGAAATTCATAGAAAAAAGAAGGGAGTCTAGAGCTCTTAAAAAAATTCACTGAGTGACCATTAGATTATTTTTAACGGTTAGATATGTAAAAATATGTATTAAAAATTTATAATACACCACATAAGACTATTCGCTTTACAGATATAATCATTAAAAAAAATAATTTAACGGTCAAAACAGAATATTTCACCGGTAATTTTCATAAAGAATCTTACCGTAAAAAAAGTCAAAAATATATATAAGAATTTTTATGAGATCTTTTCTAGTACGTTAACATACTAATATATCAATTTTTTATGTTAAATTTGTATAATATCACATAAAAATTAAAAAAATATATAAATTTAATAATAAAAAAATATGACTTATCAGTACGTCAAGTGAGGTAGTCTTCCTTCTAAAAATAAAAAAATAATAATAAAAAAAGATACACGAGTTCACAGCCGTACCTGACTCCAACCTCTCCGTTCCCGAGCCTCAGCGGAACCGGCCTGGGCCACCCCGGTTCGCGCGCTCGAACGACGACCATATGAGTATTTGCACAAGTGTAATTCACTTCACGAAACAAGGGTATTTTCGTCACAATGTTCTACTTCTCTCTCTCCCTATTTTGTCTGAATTTTTTATTACTCCTCTTCTTGAATCATTGCTTCCCTCTCCTCAACAGCCGTCCCTTTTCTTCGCTGTCGACGTTTCCTCTCTAAAACCCTTCGCTAACTCTCACCGCCGCCATGGCCGCACTCAGCCGCTTCGGCGCGGTTGCTCGGCCTCTGACGCGCCGTCTTCTCGGCCTCGTGTCTCGGCAAGCCTACGGATCGGCCTCCGCGTCTCAGCTCCAGTACTACGACTATGAAGAAGAGGAGGAGTGGGATCGGCGCGAGCCGAAGCCGATGGTGGACGCCGAGGGATGGCTTCCACCGAGAGGAGTGCAGTGGGTGGTGATCGGAGACCGAGGCGCCAAGAAACACGTCTATGCCGAGAGGCTCTCGAAACTTTTGGAAGTTCCTCACATTTCGATGGGCACTCTTGTTCGCCAGGAACTCAATCCTCGATCCTCTCTCTATAAGAAGGTTCAAAATTATTTCTCTTTTGCTTTAATTTCTTTTGAGAATTTCATTTCTTTCTTTTTGAATTGTGTTTTTTATCGATCTTTATATTTTGTCTGCGGTTCCGAATTTGAGAACCAAACGGAGAATTGAGCTGTTGATCTTTACGGAAAAATTTTCAAGGCTTCATTTTTGTAATCGTTTTAATTCTGCTGCCATTATTGTTGTAAAGGAGAACTTTTTTTTTTTTCTGAAAATGAATAAATATTCTCAAAATTTGATAATCTAGTGGAGTTCAAACGTGCCTACAATAAACTCTGGACTTTTCCATTTTTTTCTTTTTAATATTTTCATCTAAGCTTGAAAGTGGTACCACAAGTTATTTTCCCCAAATTATTTAACTTTGAGATTGAAGATAAAAGTAAGTCGAATCTCTGGTTCTTATTTTCTGTATGAGCATTATTGACCATTTTTTTTTCTTTTGGGAATTCTAGATTGCAAATGCTGTGAATGAGGGAAAGCTTGTGCCTGAGGAAGTAATATTTGCCCTCTTGTCCAAGAGACTTGAGGAACGATACTACAGAGGTGAAACTGGGTTCATTTTAGACGGAATCCCTAGAACAAGAATTCAAGCTGTAAGTTCCAAGAAAATGTTAATTTTTTATTTGTGGGATTTCAAAATAGACTTATGAGCATTCCAATGAGGAGTGAAAACCCCCACGCTAGTAAGCCCGTTTACATGTGCAAGTGCATGAAATTTAATGGTTTTTTTATAAATAAAAAGAAACTTGTTTCAAAAATCGACTTGGGGCTTGATGTGAATTGCGTTGCTAACATTGCATTTTGTCTGGCGTAGATGTTAGATTCTGAACTTTATTTAAATCGCATTGTGTTTTCCTTTTTTTTTTTTAACAGGAGATCCTTGATCAATTTGTGGATATTGATTTAGTTGTGAATTTCAAAAGCACAGAAGAGCACTTGGAGAAGAAGAATCCAGGAATTGGAAATTTCTCTCGTTGTCAAGAATTTCTTTGCATGAAACAACAAAAATCATCTGCAACTGATTCTGAAGGAGCCTGGAAGGAAAAGTTTAACGCAGAGCAGGTATGTTGACTTTTTGACATAAATTCCATGTTTAAAATGTGTGTTAACATTTATTATGAGTTTGAAATTGTTCCCATGATGTTGATTGGCGCATCCTTGTCATTTTTTCCCAGAGCAATACATTGGAAGATTACTACAGAAAACAGAGGAAAATTGTTGATTTTCAAGTAACTGGTGCACCTGGAGAAATATGGCAAGGGCTGTTGGCTGCATTACATCTCCAGCACATATCACAGAAACTGACTGCGTGATTTGGGTTCATATCAACGGGCCTCTTAATTTTTGTTTCCGGCATTATAGTAAATATGTATGATTGAGAATCGTAGAGTTTGTTGGAGTTTTCCATGATGAAGATTCCAACTTGTTTTTGCAATTTTGATCCCCGCTTTTTTGTTTCTTTTACGTGTTATGCTATATAGAGATTTGAGACATGCAAATGTGTAAAGTAGTGACGAGCAGAACTGCTGTTTGATACACATATCATGATACTATTACTACGTTTGCCTTTTATATTTCTGGTTTTTTATGGAGAAATGATGTTCCCAAGAATTTTTACCCGCTTGTATTTTTGTTGATTTGTTTGTTCCTTAGAATTGGCATTGTGAGCGTGGAGACATAATACATTGCAGTCGTCTGTCATGCACTGTCCAATTTCACTTTTGTGTGCTTTCCCATTTTCTGACGTTTTACATTAATTGCTGCATCCTCAATTTTGTTGTTTTGTGCTCCGTCGTTTTTAATCGGTGAAACGTGTCGTTTTCCACGGTATGTTGTTTTCACTTTCTTGTCGTTTTCTTTTTTTTTGGTCGTTTCTAAATTAGGCGTTGTTTTCTATTAGTCGTCGCGCCATTCTCGTGTCGTTCTCTTATTTAGTGTCGTTTCTAATTTCAGTTGTTGTTTTCCTATTTGTGTCATCTTTCGTACTTTACTATCTAGTCGTATTTTTTCTATTGTCGTTTATGCGACAGGTGTTGTTTCTATTTGTTGTCGTTTCATACTACTTAAAATTTAAAACTAATAAAGAACTCAACTAAATAATTTAAATATCCAAAATAATCCTACAGATTAATATAAATATAAATTTAAATCAATTTAAATCAAATAATAAACATAAAAGATATTTATAAAAATTTAATGTTAGTATTCTGCATGAGATTTTTAACGAAATAGTTAATTTAAAATTTATTCAATGAGGTAAATGACCATTTTTTAAAGATGCTTTGTCAGTAATCAATTGATCAAAATCACTAATGGACGGTTAATAATTGATTAACCAAACAAAAACAAAATAATAACCATTTAGCCAAAAATTAAAAGCTTGGACTATTTATTGTAAGGGAGTGGCAAAAAAGGACCATCCACCGAATTTTTCTTATAATTTGTGCGGTTTTTTCTTTGTTATTGGTTTTGTTAATTCTTGAAAATTTTAGTTTTAGTATATTTAGTCTATGAACTTTCATTTTTTGATAATTTTCATTCAAACAATAAAATTAACTAACGATTTTTGAAATTTAACGTAAATAACTGCATCATTATTATCACATAATTACTTAAAATTTTACATAAATAATTATAGCATGTCCACAGTATTATAATTTTTAAGAGGTTTTAAATAGTAATAAAGAGAAAATTTTGCATATATAACTTTTTTTTTTTTTTTTTTTTTGCAAAAATTTAAATTATAAGGTGATGAACAATGATTATCTTTGTTTAATTTTAGAAATAGTTCATTAATTTTACAGTTAAAGATCAAAACTGTCAAAAAAAAAAATTTAGAGACTAAATATACAAAAATTAAAAGTTTAGCGACGTCACTATGTTTGAAGATCAAGACTGACAAGAGCCACTTACTTTTTCTTTCCAAGAAAAGTAGGTTATTAAAAAAATATACCATTTTCTTTTTCCAAAGGAAGTTTAACTTTATGTTTGTTTCACTAGTTTAGTTCATTTTAACTTAAATTGAATAGTGAACACAGCATAAATTAATATTTAATAAATATGCAGTTTGAATTATATTTCTCATTTGAATTAAGTTAAACGGCTCAACTTAAAGTTTAGCTCCCTCCTCAAGCTCAACCATTATTCATTCTCTCTGCTTTTCACACCTACCGAACACAAATTTAAATTTTATTCTATGTTTAAATTAAAACTTTAATTATACATTTAAACGTCAATTCAAACTACAATTTAAACCACACAGTTTGAATTTTTCTGTTCAAATCAAAAAGTTCAAACATAAATTTAAATTTTATTTCATGTTCAAATTAAAACTTTAACTATAGATTTAAATGTCAATTCAAACTACAATTTAAACTACACAGTTTGAATTTTACTGTTCAAATTAAAAAATTTAAACTAATAAAATTCAAATCAACGAACTAAATGGGGGTTAATTTTTTTCCCTTATTCTGAAGCATATGAGTCGCAAATTCAAAGTTTGAGTCTTTTGCATTGGAATAAACTCTTCAGTCTCAAAGTTGTGTTTATACCAAAGCCTCTGCAAAATTATGCTATACAAAGTTCGATTATTATTATTATTATTTTTTTTTTTTTTTTTTTGGTTACTTGTTGATTTTGTAGAATATTAGTATCATGTATTTATATTCATAATTTTGTCAGGGAAAGAAAAGCGCATCCACTAGACGCGGCAAAGAAAAAAAGATGAGAAACAAAAAAGTTAGGCCGGAGATGATTTTTCTTCGAACGAATATCCTGATTTTAGACTAGGTTAGATGACTATGCATCACTTGTATATGACTCTTCTAGGTCCTAATTAAAGAGTAATTTGTATGTCATGATCTGCTTATGTTTTTTCTTTAAGGTTTTTTTTTTCCTCAGCTAATTCTTCTGTGTGATTATTACTTGTAGTATCCAAATTCTTGAAAAGTGTTAACGAAGATATTGTTCGAGATATTTCTTAAGACTCACCAATTGCCGATCCGCTATTCTTTGTGGCTCAACCTGTCGACGTTGGCATTCTATGATTTCTCACCCTGAATTTATTCAGAAGTTCATTTGCCACCATCATGACCGACAAGATCGCTATTCACCGCCCTACACTATCATTTTTTGAAGAACTCATATCCATTCATTCGGTGACCTCCAACATTGCGAACCATTTTGTAAGCTATTTTCTGAGGAATCAAAGTTTATGTCATCTAGTTATTTTGGACTTCACGCCCTCACCTGTGCTTATATGGGCCTCGTTTGATGATTTCTTTCTTGTGGGAAGTGGTTTCTTTGGAAGAAATATACAAAATACCATTGAAATGGATTTTTTTTTTGTGTTCTAAATTTTTATTGTTTGTAATGTTAGAAAGTTTTAGTTTCTTCTCTCTTTTGTTTTAGAGGTAGTTTTGTCATTTTAAAGGTTGAAATAATTATTTACCAAAATAAGATATAGATTCATGTATTAAATCTAATTTGAATGTATATATTTGATGATATTAAAAACTGAAAGTATACATTTTGAATAAACCTAAAGCAATTTGAATCGTGAGTTGTAAAGGCCATAATGTATGACTTGTGGTCAATATGGTACCATGACCTCACAAGGTGAATATGATTTCTTTTCTGCCTCCAATTGATTTGTGGTTGTAGCCTTGCGTTTACAATTAAAACTGCAAACTACACTCTCATTTTCCTACAAATCAACCAAAAACAACCGTGGCCATCAAAATTTATTTCCTCATAATTATTACACGCACCCATAAGATGTGTTTTTGTCATCCTTGAACGCCACTATATTTCATATTTACCTATTTTTCCAGTTTAACAGTGAACCCCTAAGACTTTAACAAAGTAATGATTTAAAAACTGACAAACAAGAGAAACAAATCTATATGAACACGTATATAGTAGCAGTTAACCAGGTCTACACTAGCTTTCCGTCCATACTTCGCGAAGTAGCTCATATCTGACTGCATTTTGGTTGTTGTTTTCCTTAGAAATCCAGCTGGACTTTGTAGGAACCGGTGAAGAGCGGGGACCATCCTTCATGATCAGAGCCAATGGCGAGTTGAGTTCATCAAGCTCGTCATCGCTTGTGTAAGATTTTCTGAGCACCGAGGACCCACTTCTCTTCAGATGTGCTTGACCTCCACCGACCTCTCCGATAACACTAACAATGGATGCTGTGGAAGGCGGAGCATACACAATTGCAGATGCACTGCATGGGAAGTTTGTGGCAGCGTCCTCTCCTGCCTCACTAGCATCCTATATGTAAACAAAAATCACGATGGTCATCTCTTTTTTTTTTTTTTTTTTTTTTTTTTTTTTGTTTTTGTGAAGTGATTTATGAGAAAGCTACATGATCAAGTCTGCGTTTAACCTTGAATTCTCATAAAATTAGATGATATTTCTAGTTAAACATTACAACTATACGTTTCCACATAGACAGCGATACCTCAACCTTACTTGATGACAGTACCGCATATTTAATTTTGACTGAAGCTGACCGTAGGGGTTGACTTTTTAAGACATTAGCAATTTTAAGGGATGCTTTTGTAATTCTTGAGAATGTAAGGATTTCACCGGGAGGATTCTGTACGTTTCTTGTGATTTATTCAGCCAAAAAGCGAAAAAAAAAAAAGGAGTAAAAATAAGACGGGCCATAAATCGTAATATGGGGTATGCCGCTTATCTCGTTTTCATTATAGTTTATATTAATATAATTAACTAACTGATACACACACACACACACACACACACACACACACACACACACACACACATATATATGTATGTATGTATGTATGTATGTATGTACAATTGACTAACCTCAGATTCAAGAGCTTCAAACACAGCATCAGGGATTGGATCAGGGCAAAATTCATCTGGCACAAAGTTTTCGAGGATTCTCTTAATCAATGGGGCACCAAATGTGGGGCATACCTTCAGAAGTAAAAAACAGAGGGGTGAGTAAATTGCATAATGCAGAGCATACAAGGAGAGACCAATGGAAGGGTCTGAGCTCAAGTGCTGAACCTCTTTTCTAATGGATTCACTTAAAAGCATATCCTTTGGAAGCATCATCAAGTCACTCAACGCATTAAGAAGATGGAAGGACTTGAAGGATGTATCTTGTCTTTCATCATCGTCGTCATGGCCGTTTACTTCTTCGAGTGAGTCCTCATCGTCAATGCCAAATAGGTCGGTCAGCCATCTAGACCATTTTCCAATCTAATATCCACAGAACAATACAGAACTTTGAACTATAGCAGTTAAAAAACATAGATATGCATAAAACAGAAATACAGAGAAAAAAGCAATTCAAAGCACTATACTTTATATCACTCATCATTTCATCACTTAAGAGGCGACAGCACCAGGAGAATGGAAGTGTTCGATGAATCAAAGAAGCGACATGAGTTAACATGTGCAGGAGGAGAAAGGACGGACTATTCAACATTACACCATTCTTATATAGCTTACCGCAGTTTTCAGTTGTGCACCAGCCCCGAAACTTGATTTCCCAGCTGGAACAGGAAGGACCCTGGAGTCGCTGATGGGATCAGATACAGGATCAGTAGGGATCTCATCACCAGATTCTCGAAGAATGGCATTGAACACTGCCACATCTAATCTAGCTACACATTGCTCCATCACCTAGTTGCATTTAAAAAAATAAAAAATAAAGATCATTTCTTTTCCAAAAAAAATAATAATAATAATAAAAATAAAAAAATAAAATTATAGTAAACCAAGATAACACATTTTTTCACTGGAAATATAATAGTTAAGCTTCTAGTTTCTACTTTCCTAGCCCAGAAAAGAATATGAAATATCAAAGCATATAGATTTACCAATCTAGACAACATAGGCAAGCAGCCACATTCATGCCCTCCAGCACGTACAGGACAAAGTCGTTCAGAGGCATCTCTGAAAGCCTTCTTCCACAGGTCTAATGAAAAGCTACCTTGCTCTTGATCGCCGGAGATAGACGACGTCCTACTATAGCTTTTAGTTGACCCAGAACCATCATTTTTATCACTTTCCTTTGCATCAACAGACTGCATATGTGGAGTGAAAGTCTGGAAGTAATGATGAAAAGAATCAGGAAAAGTTCAACATATAATAGCTCACAAAACTTTTTTGCTTCATACATTGAAACTTGGCAACAAGGAGAAAGCTAATAAATTCTGACCTGCCACCAGATAGATTCAACAATTCTGGAAAAGATCCAAGCTTCAATCTTTTCGAGGGCATATGTAAATGCATTTGGATCCTCCCAGTGGCTGGAACCGCTGGACAAAAGTTCTGCTGCTTCCCTTTTGCTGGGAGAGGACATCTTCCATTTCAATGGAGATGATACCTTGTCTTTTACCTTTTGAGTGTTATTCCTATTGATAGAAGGTGCAGCAGAAGTTGGAAGCTCCAGTTTACCGGCAGCTTCGCTTATTATTGTTCTCAACACAACAGAATTTGACAACCAAAATGTTAACCTGAAATACATACGAGGGAAAAAAAAAAAAAAAAAAAAAAAAAAAAAAAAAAAAAAAAAAAAACACAGGAAAAATCAGAAAAGAAACTTGTGATTCTATACCAAAAGATAACAGTAACATGAACAGAACATGTTAGATCATATTTTACGTCAGGTGTCACAGATAGTGTTAGAACACTATTTGGAACACTGGTTGATTAATCGAGTTCCAGATTAACATTCAGTTGCTCGGGCAGAATAAAATGTAAAAAGTAAAGGAACACATAATATGGTATTGCAGTTTGGTGTCTATGCCCAGACGGTGAATAGTTCACTATGTTTAGAAAGAACACTAGACTTATTCACAGGACTCCCTCCTAGACAATGTTGTTTAATTGATGTTGTTTAACATGCACCACACGTCTTCTATTTACCCGACGAACTTCCTTCGACCGGCAGAGCTTCCTCCCGAAAGCAACAAGCCTCTCTCCCGAAGAGCGTAATGATTAACACTCAAAGGCTCTCAAAAGCACTTCTCTGGATATTTTCTCTATTAAAACTATTATGAGCTGCAATGAAGCCTTTGCATAAAGCTTCTTAGATTTCACGAGAATCTTATTAAAATTCAAACTTGGATAAGATCACTTTTATCTCCATGATTCTCTCTCCGGGGGGATCATCCTTCTTTCAAATTCGGATTGTGTTAAGTTAAAAGTTCAAACCAAATATGTACGAATCTAGGAATTATATTAAGGAAAAATCCGGAATTAAGTTCTCAAATATTGGACTTCTAAGAACTCTAGGACGGAATTACAACTAATGCTCAAATGGCGAGAATAAAACTAATGGTGGAATCACCCCGGTCTGAGAACCCGATCAAGAAGAAGATCCTCTTGCCCAACCAACAATACATGACCCTCCGGCCTCTAAATATGGCCTATCTCTAACCGTTTGTAACCACCTCCTTCCTCCTTGGGGCTGCCTTCCTCCGACCGTGGTGGAAAGTGTCTCGGGAACACCTCCGTCCGGCCGGGTGGCCTCCTCGGCCGGCTTTCCTCTCCATCGTATGAGGGGTGATGGCCCACCTGAGGTGGTCGCCTCTGACCTTCTTCAATTTGAAAAACCCGGGTGGATGCGGGAAGGGATTATGTTATGGCGACACAGTTTGACTCCTCCTGGACAATGGCTCCCGAATGCAACTAA
Organism: Morus alba; assembly: GCA_012066045.3. Taxonomy (NCBI): domain Eukaryota; kingdom Viridiplantae; phylum Streptophyta; class Magnoliopsida; order Rosales; family Moraceae; genus Morus; species Morus alba. Next base: position 995,675 of record CP050233.2, read on the forward strand.
AAGCTCCACGGTGATGTTAAACTATTTAACGTGACACCCTTTGCATAAACATTCTTCAACGAAACTTTTTTCTCGGATATTTTCTCTATTAAAACTATTATGAGCTTTTCTCTCCATAATTCTTCTTAGATTTCAACGAGAATCTTATTAAAATTCAAACTTGCAACAATAAAAACTTGGATGGATATTTTAAACAATCAATTAAAATTCTCTATTATGAGCTGCAATGAATCCTTTTGCATAAAATTCTTATTTTGCAACAAATCTTATTAAAATTCAAACTTCCATAAGATCAATCACTTTATCTCCGATGACCAAATTCTCTCTTTGAATTATGCAGCACATCTTTCAAATCCTTCATTTGCTCACAAAATCCATAAACTTTTCTCTAACGCATCCGAATATATATACCAATTTGTTAGATTATGGGGCAACAAACCCAACTATTACAATGATGCTCAAATTTAATGGTGGAATCATGTCGTAAAACATCCTCTTCAACAAAACAACTTTATCTTCAAATTTGACAACTTTAAACCCTATCTTCCAAACCTCCTTCCTCCTTTGAATTATGCAGCACATTTTTCTAATCCGATTCAAACAAATCATACATCAATCACTTTATCTTCACGTTTGACCACTTCCAAAGGCTTTGAATTATGCAAGACATCTTTCAAATTCAAAACAAGATATATATATATATATATATATATCCAAATATGATGCCTTTGAAGTATATATCACGATGACCAAATTGAAACAAACCAATGCATATTCGGATTATACAACTACTTTTTAAATCTGAATAACTCCTTCAAAATAGCAACTTAATCTCCACATTATCTTGCATGTAAATAATCTTCAAACCCGAATCTTGAAGATCAATGGCTTTTACCACAGCACACTTTGAATTTTAAACCAACAACTCTTTCAAATCCGCAAACAATGAGATCTTCACACAAAATCTGTCCTTGAGATCAATTTGGATTAACCCAAAATTTGCACTCACGATCACGGATGAATAGGAATCTGCACCAGAAAATCTTCAAACCTATTTTTTGAATTTTTACAAGATTGTCAATAAATTACTAACTAATAAAAATACCTAACAGACCAACTTCTTTCCACCCACATTATTATCTTGTTAAATACGGTGTATCTAAGTCTCAACCCAAGGCTATCTTTTGGTATGTCCCATCAAGAGAAGAGAAGCATTGCACAATAGATATAATGGCATACAAACATCTAAATGAAATATGGTCAGATAGTGCAACATGTAAAGGAAATGCATAAAAAAACTGCATCATCTATGTATACCTGGGGACGTCATTTCCACATGCTTTTGCGACCAACACTAGTCCTGAAACAGCACTTCTAGCTGCATTGGCCCTTCTAGACTGGGAACTTTCCCTGCAAGCATGAAGGTAGAGCCGAGATAGGCGCCGAGCTGGAGCATGTACCTTACTTCCAGAACTTCCATGCTCAGCAACGATTGAGTAAAGAGAAACCTCGACGGCGGCAGCTTCCCTCAACTCTCCTTCGAGCATTTTTATTTTATGTTCCAATTGCTGCATCTTGCTTTCTAAAATGGCACTTCTGGTATCTCTTGGAAACACCTTGGCATCTTTTCGTTCCTTAAGTCGAAGGTTACCCACACTGCTTTGTGCATCACCCTGAACACCACTTTCCTTAATATCTGCATGCTGATTACTACTAACTAATCCATTCCTTGCCGAGTCAGCTCTAACAGATTTCACGTGCTTTAATCTTTCACTTTTCAGGACATTCTCATTGATTCCAAGATTTGCCCTGCTTGGAGATGTATCGCTTCCCAATGACTGCTTTCTGGTAACATCTTGCTCAATGTACAATTCATTATTAATCCTTTCTTCTTCTTTCTTTCTTTCGTTGTCCTCCGTAGAGCTATCAAAGCTGTCCTCACTAGTTGCGGTTTCCTCGGAGAAATCTCTACTAATTTCCTCAGTTCGCCCATCATTCTTTCCATTAGATTGATAATCGCCATTAGAACCCAGCTTCTCAACTACCGGAGAATTCCTATTTGGGAATCCTCCTTTGGCTTGAAGAGAAATAGATCTGTGTTCTTGGCCAATTTGGTGAGCGTCATCTGTAATTTCACTTCTTCCAGCAGCAACATTTTCATTACTCCGTTCAGCAAAATATTCACCATCATTACTTTTCACTCTCATGTTGGAACCTGCTGCATTTTCATTCTTTAAGGATGAAGGGGAAGAATGACTACCATAGGATTCAACATCTTTCGGGATTTTTGTTGAACTTGAGTTGAGAGAGTGGGATACTGAAGCATGATTATTTAGGGGACTTCCCAAATCAGAAGATAAGTCTACTGACGAGGAGCACGATGAATTTCCCTTCCTATTTTCATGTGGTGGACTCTGACGTACCAGATTTGACTCTTCAAGCTGAAGTTTCGATGCTGCAGCACTTTTCTTGCTACTTCCTTCAGTGCCATCAGTCAAAGTGTTTACTGCATTCTGCAATTTAGTTCAAAATCTAGGTTACAGCTACGCCGAAAATGATAAATTTCCCTGACTAATTATAGGAAGAAATAACAGTTGAAATAAGTATTAAACGGAAGTACAAAAGCAGTTATATACCAAAGATAACACAAATGAAAAACGTAATAAGTACCTCTGCATTTCGAGGATGTAATCCCCCATTAGACTCAAAAGCAGTAGAAGAAGCTGTAACAGATGAGTGGGAGGAAACATCATCATCCGTGAAAGATGCAATTTCAGCTTCTTCCGCATATTCATCGTTCATCAAGGCTGAAACAGATTCTTCACCAGCATTATCCATCGGCATTGCTCTTGAGAAGCTGTCCCTAGACAAGGAGCTAGTGCTGCGAGCCTTCTCAACAGACTGAAGGGTTAGATACAAAACAGGTTGATCTGTGTTCCTATAGCTCCTCTTACAGTTCATCGGAGAGCTAATGCTTGTGACTTCTTTCAAAACACCATACTCTGCTAAATCTACAATGGCAGTAGCCAATAAGTGGCCTTTGACAGTCTTATCCCTACGAGGCTCATACAAATTCAACTCTAAACAATTCTTTTGGAATGCATCGCCATCCACACTTTTGACAGACATGTCCCTTACTAGCGTCACTGGAAGCCTAAAAGATTCGTTGAATTCAATCTTCCCCTCACCAACAAGGGATCCAAGTGATGGAACAATGGGGTTCGTTGAGCCGGAACATCGATCACCATTTTCCCACTGAATCAACACGGCTCGAAGTGATCTAAGTGACTGTGATGGTGGCCAAGGCTTAATCTCTTGAATATGGACTAGATAATCAATGTGAACCGCGGGGCTTCTCCTGTTCTTTGCTTTCAAGCCTAAAACCATTGTTACATAAACAGCAAACTTCTTCTACACCAGTGACTAATTTTCGCCAATGTGGTTCCAATAATTTCAATCACAAAGCGCCCTAAAAATCCAAAATGTTCATAAGCCAAAACCCAGAAACATGTTATTCAGTAAAGAAGTTTTGGATCACAATTATCACTTAAGCTACTAATGTTCAATAAAAACCAAATAAGGAAGAAAGAAATCAAGAGAGAACAAACTACTACGCTTACTTCAACATGATGATACAATAATAATATTTATAAAAACAAAAATAAAAAGGACTGCTTTAAGTACAAACTGACCTCGATTTAACAGCTTATACTGATATACAGGCTCAGATACAAAAATGGTTATATGGGTAAAAGATGAAAATGCAGAGATGAATAACTACTGTATAATCCTTAGAGATTCCTTCACTAGCACTCAGATCCGAGTAAACATTGAACAAAAAGCAACCAAATGTAATAAAATTTCAAACGAAAAGCAGCTCAAAGCAAGTAAATTTATGAGTAATGACAATGCAAGCTGGAAAAAATTAAGCTCAAAGCAACACCGGTAAGAGAAATGATAGAAATTAGAAACTTCACTGAAAATGACGCTTGAACTAGCCCACCAAAAAAAGTGCAAAACTGAGATGTTTTACCAGTATAATTTAGAAGCCCAAAAACCGTTAAAATGCAGAAAAGATGAAAAGTTAATTTGTTTATGAGTGTTGTTGAGAAAGTAGAAGCATTTAAGCTTAGATATATGTGAGCTTGAGAAAGGTGGTTTTAGTGATGGAGAGAAATCAGAACGTCCTCATTACCTTCAAAAAATAAATAAAGTGAAGCTGACACGGGATCATTTTTTCCATAAATATATTTATTTTTTCATTTAAAGGAAAGAAAATTAAAAATAAAAATAAAAGGCTTGGGCCAATGATTGATCTCGGCTGAGATGATACGACACCGTTTTAGTTGTTTTTTTTTTTTAGTTGGAATTTCCTTTGGTTGATGATGTTGTCCTTGAAGCTGGCTGGCTTGATAGTGACGCCTTAGCGGAAACGCCTCTACACCTAATTTAATTACATTTCCGTTTGAGTTTTGAGACATTTGTAAGGACGTTTGTATTCTTCACGCGATTGAAGAGCGTGATTCACACCCTTCGAGTTAAAGACAATTTTTTTTTTTTAATTTTATTGAGAGTTAAATTTGAATGTTTGTGTTTGTTAATTCGAGTTTTTTAATTCAATTTTAATATAATTTTATGTAAAAATTTTTTATTGTAATAAAAAAATTAAATGTAATTATTTTTAAAAAAATTTTATTGTAATAAAAGGAAACAGGTGTAAACTTATTGTCATGCTACATGATTTTTCTACCGACATTATTGTGTATTTTTACAAGATTTAACCTTTATTTGTTATATAAAAGGAAAAATTAAAAACTATGAAAAGAAAGTTTCCTAAAATAACTAGAAAATACATAGATATAACTTTTATTTGAGTGTGTGTGTATATTTTAAAATTTTAGAAAAGAAATTCTTAAAATAACTAAAAGATACAAAGATATAACTACGATAGACTATTTATATATAAATATTATTATTAATTATATATTTAGTATAAAAAAATATGTTTTGATATATTATTATAATTTTTACTCTAATGCGTAAAGCTATTTAAAATTCTAAATCTATTTTTTTATAATTATTAAGTTTTAAAAAGTTATAAAAATAAATTTTATTTTTAAAATAATTAAAAAATATAAAAAATTACAATAATTACATGAAAAAGTAAAAATTTCAACCAATAATAATTAAATAATGCTATATTAATAAAAAAAATATCACAAAATATAATATATTAAAAATTTAACACTGTAAATAATATTATATTAAAAAGTATTCTTTACATTCAAATACTAAATTTATAGCTTCTAGATTTTATAATTTATACCCACTTTAACACCTACCGTATCAAATCCGGGTTCTTCAAAGGCGCGTAAAAAAACATTCCAGTTTTAGACGCGCGTGTTTGTTTCTCGCTTGGATAGGGATACACTCACCGACAGAGAGGAGAAAAGCAGCAGTCAAACACAGCCCCCAAAATAGTGGCTCCCACGCTACTTGGGAACAGTTTGGGCTCGCAACCCATAATACACTACATAGAGTGGGCTTTGTTTGTATATTTTGGCCCACTAGTAAAAACAACATGAGAAGTATTAGGAATGTGAAATGCAATAATAATAATAACAACAATAATAATAATAATAAATACAGTTAATATTTTTTATGAAAAATAAAATTAATAAGCTCTGTCACTTCAAAAAAATTATATCTTTGGGAAAATCCTTGAAATGTATATATCATCTATTTGATAATACTATGAGGTGCTTCGTAGTTAAGTGTGTAGATAAGAGTGACGCAGGGTTAGTAAGAAAATGATTTTTCTTCATTTGTTTCCCATTAAATATTTCATGAAGTAGGACGTTGTTGGTGATTCAATAATATTCTGGGGGGGTCCAAAAACAGAGCTTTCTTATGTGAATGTTGATCTTACCCATCCACACCATACCACACCAGACCAGACGGTGTAATGGGACATGAAACAACCAATTAAAACAAAATAAATAACAACTTTACTTTCTTCACACCTTATTCCTTTTTTTAATTATTATTTTTTGTACTATTTCTACAGACTATATTCTAGGGGCATGTTCACTTCGCTTATTCGAATTTATAATTCGAGTTGAGATGTGATTTTATATGAGGGCTTTTTACTGTAGTAAAAAAATTAAATATAACTGTTTTTTAAAACTTTTTACTGTAATAAAACTCAAATTCTAAACTTGAGTCGATGAAATAAACAGGACCTACGCATATGCTTCAATATTGCGAGTAAGATGTACAATCTCACTCTTTCAGTACGTTCATCATGGCCCATAATCTATTATAGAACTGAAACATTAGCCAAACTGGAAAATGGCCCAATCAGTAGGGAATGGCTGGATCACCAAACTTGACTTGAGAAGTTGTTTTTGCCTCCTGAAAGAAAGACCAAAGTGGTTTAGGATGGTGAATAAAGTTGCCATAGCAAATAAATAAATAAATAATAAAAATGTAGCATAAGCTTGAACTCTAAGCATCAAAACAAACAATAGCTTCAACAAAAGGAAGTTGGTTGACATGCCTAATAGCTTCTCACTACTGCTGGTAAGACCTATGATGATATTTGAAAGTTGTTAAATCTGGGTGTGATTAATTATATATTTTTGAATTCAGTAACGTTCAATTAAATAAGCAAAAAAATAATGCGAAAAATAAAGAACACAAGAGATTGATATCGCTTATCACAGTTTAGTTAAACAACCTACGTTTGTGGGGTCACACTCAAATAGTGAACAATCTACTAAGTCTCAATGATTATATAAATAAATTAGACTTAATATATATATATATATATTCCCCAGATGTAATGTAAAAGTGTGTCCTGGTTCTAAACCCAACGACTCTAAAGGTTGATCTTTGATTAAGAGGGATACTGATGATTATGGTTTGGTTTTGGACTATAATTTTTAGTTCGTTATAGTGTTTTTTTTTTATAAAAAATTTAAATTTTAAAAATTAAAATTATGAACTATGATTCTGAACCAAACGTTGAATAAAAGTTCCTCAATCATCATTTTGGACCCGGAAATGGTTAGGCCCCTCCTCCGGCAGTATGTGGAATTCCAGAGCCCTGCCAACCGGTACTGCATAATCTCTCTAGCTGCCCTTGAGCATGAACATCCTACCATCACGCCGCCCCTGGCTGGCAGTGAATTGCCTCACTCCAAACTTGTCGTGTATGAACACCGGAAAGTGGCAGGGCTGATCAGCAAGAGATTATGCGCTCCACAACACACCTAGGGAACTCGAAACTCTTTTTCTCCTAGGGAACCGATGTGACCCACTTTGGTTATTTGATGTTAAATTCAAGTGGTTAATGCTTGGCTGAGAAAACAAGGCTGAAGGGGAAACCCCACTTAGAGAAGTGAATGAGATATTAAGATTTAACATGCTGAAGTTAAAACAAGATCAACAAAATGCGCAAGAATATCACCTGAGAAACGAGTTCTTGATGAGAAGAATCGTAACCATTCCTTTAGGCATTAGTGGCAACTAAGAATTTAAATGATTCTCTCAAATCTAACACTCTAATACTAGTTAATAATCTCAAATCGGGTATTCTGCCAAAAAAGACGTGGCAAAATCAGTAAGCGTCATAATTCTAGTAACTGAATTAGGAAATTAACCCTGAACAGATTCTTTTTCCAAGCTCAAAATGGTGAGATTGATAGGAAGCCCAACCCATCAAGAGCAGTATCATTGAAGTAATTACTATCAAGTTTAAAGTATTGAGCTTGGCAGGCAAAAAATTTGAGCTCAAATCCAAGACTTCATTGTAAACAACTAGTTACACATTGTAACAACAAAATAGTCTGTAGCAAAACACATTGTAAAAAGTAAAGAACTAGTTCAGCAAACCACATTGTAAAAACAACAAAGTGCCTGTCTTCACAGATTCGCCACAAAATTACAGTAATTCATACACTACGTGAAAGTGATTCGGTTCATCTCTTGCGTGGAAGGAGAGCTGTGACCCGACATGTAAGCCAACAGCAAATTCGCGTAAGCTCCTCATCAGCGTCGGCTCCTAATCAACATTACGACCCTTCCATTTTGCGTACCTATACTCACCATATATTCCCCGACGCTTCCATTTTGCCTTCCCCATTTGCTTTCTAACGGATGTGATGGAATTTATTGTCAAAATCTTAACTCATGGATCATCTGATTTGATCTTGATGTGTCATTTTCTTTTTAAATTTTATTGTTCAGAGCTCACAGCCAATTTATTAAATTTATTTTACCCAAAAGAAATCCCCACAATATATAGAGAAAGGAATTTGTTCACTGATTATTTGAATGATTGATTTTAATTTAGCAAGTAATGCGTTTATTTCATGTTTTGCCGCCTACGATTGGAAATTTCTCATCAATTGGTCCAGTCTTCATTTTCTTTCCCCTCTTCATCCAACAAAATAAGGGTTGTACGAAAAGAAAAAAAAAAAAAAAAAAAAAAAGAAAAGGAACTTGACTGACTCACAAAAACATCAAAACTAATAACAAACGAAAATGAAAATAGTTTTAGAAATCGAAATCAGAATCACCGGAATCCACACGACGAAGACATGTGATACAATTGAGGAAAATTGTATTAATGGGCACTCTTCGAGTCAGTGCTAAACTCCTGAGGAACAGAAAATTCTTCTTCTTACATGCCAATTTCTTGACAAGAAATTCCCTATTTATACTACCCATTTCCCACAAGGATTAATCTCGAAACAACAAATTGGAAAATAACAGAAATGTAAAAGCGCAAAAATTGAGAAGCTAATCGTAGTGATCCGCTTTTTCCGCAACGGAATCACGCCATCACAAAGTCGTTATATTGGCCCGGCATCTTGCGAATCCTGCCCTCTCGTCCAGAACCCTCTTCCGTTTCCAGTGGTTCTGATGCTTCTGTAGTGTCCTCGCTGTTCTCCTTCTCCAAACGACATCTCTCCTGCGTCGTTTTGCCGAAAGTCTCTTCTTCCCGGGCTTTAGACTCGGCCCATCCTTTTAGCTGCTTCTGGACCCGGCCTCCGTCTAACTTAAGGCTAGCCCAGCTATCACTCCCCTCTCCATCAATTATGACCTTGTCCTCAAGGTCAGGCAGGTTGTAAAGCTTGCTGAAATCAGTGAGTATTTTCCAGGTGGCGTCCTCCAAAGGGCTGTGAGACCACTGAACGAGAACCTGTTTCACGGGTTGTCCTCCCATGAGCATAGTGCGCGCGGCTAGGATAGCCAATGGAGCTATAAGTGGCCTGTTAGTCTGGCTAAACTCCGGCAAGGGATAGCTGGTGGAGTGCAGGCTATCTCCCTTGAAGGCTTTGAGGAGGGAAACGTGGAATGTAGGATGAATTCAGCTTCCCAAAGGTAGTCCGAGAGTATCGGAAAGGGTCCGAAGTAGCGTCGACAGAGCTTCGAATTGAGACGCTTGGCCACTGTAGATTGCCTATACGGCTGCAGTTTAACCAGGACTAAGTCACCCACCTGAAACTGCATGTCTAAGCGTTTGCGGTTAGCTAATTGCTGCATCCGGTTCTGGGCTCGCGTTAAGTGTTGCTTGAGACTCTGCAGAATGGCATCCCTCGAGCTGAGGCTTTCATCCACTGCTTGGATGGGCGAAGATCCACGCAAATACGACGGAATAGTAGGTGGCGGTCGCCCGAAGAGAGCTTGGAACGGTGACATCCCAATGGCCGAGTGGTGACTAGTGTTGTAGTGGTATTCTGCCCAGCCTAAGTACGTATACCATTGCTTTGGATTTTCAGTCGTGAACGCCCGTAAATACTGCTCCAAGTAGCGATTCAGTACCTCGGTTTGGCCGTCAGTTTGAGGGTGGTAGGACGAACTCATCTTCAATCTTGTGCCCATGAATTCGAACAGTTTCTGCCAGAACTTACTGGTGAAGATAGGGTCTCGATCAGAGACAATCGTCTTCGGCAAACCATGCAGCTTGATAACCATGTTGCAAAACAACTCTGCCACCTTTGTGGCTGTGTAGCTTGTTGGTAAGCCCCCGAAGTGTGCGTGCTTAGTAAGCCTGTCAACGACCACTAATATGGTGGTATGCCCCTGCGACATTGGAAGTCCCACGATGAAATCAAGAGCTAAGTCCTCCCATACTCTTTCTGGTATCTCCAACGGCTGCAACAAACCATAGGGGGCGGTGGTTGAATATTTGATGGTTTGGCACGTGAGACACTTGGCCACGAATTCTTTCACGTCTCGCCGCATCCCTCGCCAATAGAAGTTGGCGGTGAGCCGGAGGTAAGTTCTTTCAACCCCAGCGTGGCCTCCAGTAGGTGATTCATGGAACTCTTGAAGCATGAGCGTCTTCAAGGCAGAGTCCTGACTAAGGAAAAATCGATTCTTATGCATCACTAAACCATCCCTTAGTGTGAACGCTGGATCGTTCAGGCCCCCTTGCTGTATCTGTTGCCGCAACCGTTGCAGGTCAACATGCTCCAAATTTTCCTTGCGCAGTTCCGCTAAGAACTCAAACTGGCCGGACGAGAGGGCTGCTAGTAAGTGTGGCGGGTCTGCCTCAAATTGCCTAGAGAGCGCGTCAGCGGCAGAATTTTCTGCTCCCGCCTTGTACTCAATCGTGAAGTGGTACCCCAATAGCTTCCTCAAGTAATGTTGCTGCTCGGGAGTTTGGATTACCTGGGTCACAATTTCTTTCAAGCTCTTGTGGTCAGTCCTTATGATGAAATGTCGCCCGAGGAGGTATTGACGCCATTTAGTCACTGCCTCCACCACCGCGCATAGCTCCCTCAAGTAAGTGGACGTTGCCATCATTCGAACCCCCAATTTCTTGCTGTAAAAAGCCACCGGGTGCCCCTCTTGCATCAGCACTCCCCAATTCCCACGTTAGAAGCGTCCGTTTCCACCACAAACGTTTTGGAGAAGTCCGGTAAGCATAACACGGGGGTCTCCATCATGGTATTGTTGAGACGAACAAATGCCGCTGCTGCCCTTTCGTCCCATTTGAAGTTATCTTTCTTAAGTAGTTCGGTGAGGGGGGCTGCGATTGAAGCATAGTGGGCTACAAACCTTCGATAATATCCAGTGAGGCCCAAGAATCCCCGCAACTGCTTCAGATTTTTTGGTCGAGGCCAATTAGCCATGGCATCGATCTTGGATGGATCCGCCCGCACTCCCTCCTTAGAAACTAAATGCCCCAAATACTCTATGGACTTTTGAAAGAAACGACACTTGCTGCTCTTCGCGAAAAAACTGTGGTCGAGTAGGCATTGCAACACAGTTTGTAAGTGGCTCACATGATCCTCTAATCCCCGGCTGTAGATCAAAATATCATCGAAGAACACTATCACGAACTTCCTTAGATAAGGCTTGAGGAGCTGGTTCATGGCCGCCTGAAATGTGGATGGGGCATTAGAGAGGCCGAATGGCATCACGATAAATTCGTAGTGCCCATCATGTGTTCAGAAAGCCGTCTTGTGCACATCCCGGCGGTCCATCTGGATTTGGTGATACCCCGCTCGCAGGTCCAACTTTGAGAACACTTCCGCGCCACCTAGCTCGTCTAAGAGTTCGTCAATGGTGGGAATCGGGAAGCGGTCTTTGACTGTGATGGTGTTAAGGGCTCTATAGTCAACACAAAATCTCCATGTCCCATCCTTTTTCTTGACCAACAATACGGGCGAAGAATAGGGGCTGCTGATGTGCCGTATGAAGCCATTTTCAAGCATCTCCTTGACGATTTTCTCCATAACATCTTTCTGAAAATAAGGGTAGCGGTATGGTCGGACATTTACAGGGGATGTCCCCGGTTGTAAGTGAATCCGATGGTCTATACTTCGCATGGGAGGCAGTTGTTTGGGCTCCTCAAAGACGGCTCGGAAGTGTTTGAGCAGTCCACGCCCCTGGCTCGGTAAGGATGCATCCAAGCTGTCCAATTCGTCCTCACATGCATCCTGAATAGGGTCATCACTCGTAGGAACCGCGTCCAACCTGAATACGCTGCTCACCCCCCGCCAAGCAAAAGGGCACTTAGTTGCGTATAAGTCACCTGTCGTGTGGACCAGGTGCTGTTCCCTTCTAACTTCACTGTTTTGCCCCTCCATTTGAACTCCATGGTTAACCTATCATGGTCATGGAGGCAGGGCCCTAACGTCCGTAACCACTGCATGCCCAACACAACATCAAGACCCCAAATGGGAAGCACGTATAGGTCCACCATAAAGCTATTTCCCTGCATAACTAACTCCACTCCTTTGCATTGTCGGTCACAAATAAGGTACTGTCCATTGCCCATATACACTTTAAACTTCCTAGAGTTTTCCGAAGGTAATCCCAATTTCTCCACTAAGGTTTCTTGGATAAAATTGTTGTTAATTCCCGTATCCACCAGAACCTCTAATGTTTCGGTGCGGAGTTTGGCCATAAGTCTAAATATTCTAGGATTGACGGAATTTGACAAAGTGTTGAGGCTTACCTCCATATCGATTTCCTCAGTCGGTTCAGCAGGTGATTGCTGGACCTCCTCCGCAAGGTCCTCGTCCTCCTCCTCGCCCAGCATGAGTAGAACACGGTTCTTACACCTATGATTAATGTGGTACTTTCCTCGCAACTGAAGCAAAGGCCCTTTTCTCGCTTCGCTTGTATCTCGGCTGGCGAGAGACGCTTGATGGGAAGCTTGGTGTCTCCGTGGGAAAAACCATCATTCCTGGAAGGATTTGTGGCCGGTGGCCCCCCCGGTGCACCCGATCGTGGTAAAAAAGTGCCCCCTGGTGTACTGGCTCGGTTCAGGGGAGTGTGGGAGGGTCGGAACCCTTCCTTCCGTGCCATTCCTAGCAAGTCGTCATTTCGTTCTTCAAATAGCTGTGCCTTAGCCATGGCTTCACCCAAGGTCAGGGGCCGAGACATCAACAAATCTCGCCGTATGTCCTGCTTCAGTCCCCATATGAAAAAATTTAGAAACATATGTTCCGATACCCCCGATATGCGCATCATGAGGCATTCAAACTCGGCGCGGAACTGTGCCACCGTACCTGTCTGTACGAGCTTGGAAATTCTACCCAAGGGATCGTCATAGATTGAGGCACCAAATCTCTTACGCAGCTCGAAAAGGAACACTTCCTAGCTGTGTAATGCACCCCCCTTTTCCATCCATTGAAACCAGGTGGAGGGTGCGCCGTCTAGGTAGAACGGAACCACCGCTAAGCGCATGGCTGGAGCCACGTGGTGCAGAGAGAAAAATTTCTCAATCTTGTAGACCCAATCTTCCACATTAGCTCCATCAAACCACGGAACATCCACGCGGAGAGTCTTCAGAAGAAAATTCAAGTCAGACGATGGAAAAGGTGCGTGGAGTACTCCGCCACTGTCCTGGTTGCTATCAGCGGTTCGTCGCTGGGGAACGACTGGTGAATCGGCCTCTCGAGCCGGAGGGCTGGCTTGAGAGAGGCGTTGCTCCGTGGTCTCTATATGTTGCTCCAACAGGGCTGAAAACTTCGCAAGCTGGTCATCCGAATGCTGTAAGAAGCTGGCCTCCATGGCTTTCATCAGTTCAGCGATCTCCTCGTTCCTCATGCTCAATGAAAGCACCAGTGATACAATTGAGGAAAATTGTATTAATGGGCACTCTTCGAGTCAGTGCTAAACTCCTGAGGAACAGAAAATTCTTCTTCTTACATGCCAATTTCTTGACAAGAAATTCCCTATTTATACTACCCATTTCCCACAAGGATTAATCTCGAAACAACAAATTGGAAAATAACAGAAATGTAAAAGCGCAAAAGTTGAGAAGCTAATCGTAGTGATCCGCTTTTTCCGCAACGGAATCACGCCATCACAAAGTCGTTATATTTGCCCGGCATCTTGCGAATCCTGCCCTCTCGTCCATAACCCTCTTCCGTTTCCAGTGGTTCTGATGCTTCTGTAGTGTCCTCGCTGTTCTCCTTCTCCAAACGACATCTCTCCTGCGTCGTTTTGCCGAGAGTCTCTTCTTCCTGGGCTTTAGACTCGGCCCATCCTTTTAGCTGCTTCTGGACCCGGCCTCCGTCTAACTTAAGGCTAGCCCAGCTATCAACATGGCTGACAAGTGACAACCTCGAACGCTTAGATCACAATGGCACTGAGCAAAAAAACTCAAAAATTCAAAGCAACACTACGGGTTGAAGCCGTTTGTGGCGGACAAAGGGAATATGACAGCAACAATATCGTGGCAAACGTCTGAACTCAGCTAAAAATCTCCATACCCTGACTGGGAGTCCGTTTAGTTGTTAATTTGAATTTTTAATTTGAATAAAAATGTAATTTTATGTGAGAATTTTTTATTATAATAAAAAAATTAAATATGATTATTTTTTAAAATTTTTTATTATAATAAAATTTAAATGAATAAAATGAACGAGACCTGAGAGTGTGTTTAGTATTTTAATTAGAGTAAATGAAATGGAAAGGAACAGGAATAAGCTTCGTTTATAAAGCTCTTCAAATTTAGTGGCATACCGTGTAATTTCTTTAATTGCGGGGCAAAATTATTAGCGTAGCTACAAATATATCACAAACGGCCTCGTAATTATTCAGCGCTTTTTTTTTTTTTGTTTTTTTTGGGTCAAATTCTACATTCGTTTCATTTACTTATTGTAGGTAGATGATATTTTAGGTTCGTTACATTTTTTTCCCCTCACGGTACATTCTTTTTCATCACTAGATTTCTACTGCTCTCCTTTTACCTCTTCACGGTACATGTTGATCCAGTTATTGAGATTGATTCCAAGACAACATTCTTTCAACATAGAAAATAAAATAAAATAAACAACACCAAAAACGATTTCAATCACACTCTTATCGCTGCACAAATTGTTCACGTCATTCCTGTCATAGAAACACAAGTACCCAAGCAAAACTCTACCCTGTAAAAGAAAAAAAAAAAAACAAAAAACAAAAAAAAATTCCTGTACTTTCTATCTGGAGCAATCAAATATGGCCTTTACAAAACTCTACAAATCACCATCTCACAAAGACACCCCCCAAACAACCAAACATCTCTACTTGCACATGAGTGGAAAGGTGGGCCCCAACGTTGCTTGTGTTTAAACAGAAGGAGCAATTATTTCCGTTACATGTAAGCCTGGAAAAATGGATGGTTTTTTAGGTGTTATGAAGAACCTGTGACCAACTTTGAGATTTAGGACTGTGATGTGGAATCTGATTTCTGATCAGCATCAGCCGTTGACTGAACTTGTGCTGCATAATGTAGGTTCCAAAGAACATCTTCAAAGGATGGACGTGATGAGTGTTCAGGAGATATGCATTTCTTGGTGATTGATACCACAATGGACAGTGATTCTTGTGAGCAAGTGGTCAGCACAATTGGATCCACGATTTTTTTTCGATTATCTTGACTTCCAAAGGATGTCTGTAGTTCATCACAAAACCAGGTATCAAATTAATGGACAAAGAATATGTATTTATATGTGTCTTAAAAGCAGTGAAATTGGATTTCTATAATTTATTATGCACACCATTTCATTTAGCAGAAACGTTTCTCCTTTCCCGGTTACTATCGGCCCAACAAGTGATTCAAGTAATATGAATCCAAAGTTGTAAACATCATCCTCAAGATTTTTCCTGTGGCTGCACAAAAGGTATCAAAATGTCAGTTTGCTTGAAGGTAACTAAAGAAACATAAATTATAACATCAAATAAGTTTATGAAGAGAAAAAATATATGAAGTGGACGATGGTGTGAGATGGAATCAGCATTCTTGCCTACAGCGAGAAGCATATGTTTGGCCTAGAACAACTGCAGAATCCTTGGCTCTAATTTATTTAATATTGAAAAATCATAAAAATCATCAAGAATGCTCAACGGGTTGTAGTTTATCTCGTACCAAGGACAAGATATTCTAAAGATATGATCATAATTTATAAAACGCATATCATGTCGTGTTTATCCAAACTTTACTTTGACGTACCTTGGTTTTTGGCCTTCTCCCTTAGCCTACGGAATGAACAAGGATGTATCTGTCAGTACAGCTCTTCGAATCAAACCATTATTTGAGAAATCGACAATTTCAGATCGTCAAGAAACATACCTCAACTTTTTCGATTTCTTCTTTGATAACTGATATCCCATAGTCACTCAACTTAGCAATCCCATGCTCATCAAGCAATATGTTGTTCGTTTTCAGCCGGTTGTCGAAACAACCTGGAATAACTCCAGTGTGCAGAAAATGCACAGCCTTGGCAACTCCAATTAAAATTGCTAATCTATCAGACCACTTGAGAGCCTTTTCCAGACTATTATCTGCATATAATTGTAGTCAGCTTAAAGGTTAAGCTCCTTCAGGACGTAAAACGAGAATGTAGTGATTAATGTTTTAATATGAAAATCGATGTTGAGACTAAAATGCAGGGCCATCTTGTGATCAACAGGGTTTGGAAAGGTCAACGGATTTAGTACCTGATAGATAGGTGCGGTAATTCCCATTAGGTACATACTCATACACAAGGAAGACTTTGTTGGCAGTAGAATCATCTTGTCCACCACTTTCAGTACAATATCCCAAGAGGCTAACTAAATTTGGATGGTGAAGCTTTGAGAGAAACTCGAGTCGAACTCTGAGGTTCTGCATCGAATATTTCTTTGTGAAAGCCAGAGATCGTATAGCAACACAGTTCCCATTTTCCAGTTTCCCTTTGTAAAGCTGGAAAAACAAAATGTAGAAGTGGTTATGCACATTCTTAGTGAACCAGGTTTTCATCATGTAATTCTCTCATTGATACAGTTATAGCATTTTGGGAGGGCATTATAGTAGTCATAAACCTCTGAAATTAAAATAAAAGGATAAAAAAAATCCAAAGGCAGAAGAGCTTATGACCTAATAAAAGAACTTCTAGCACAATTTCTGAGTCGCTTATAATTCTTAGTTCCTTACACATGCCTACAGTAATTATAAGAGTGATCACTAGATTTTCTTTCCAAATCAAGCATCTACGATGAGTTTTCCAAGGGTACCTTCCCCGTGGAGCCTTCACCCATAAATTTAGACTTGCCAAAGTTGTCCGTCGCTTCCCTCAACTCTTCATAAGAGAACAATCGACAGACTGGGGTACCTTGTGTCCCAAGCTTTGCCGTCTGAGAAATGAACCCTGAAAATATAAATGTGAGCAAAATATGTGCATTATTTCAATCTTTCAAAGCCCTACAGCAGGGCAGCAGCGTACACCTATAATTTGTACCGGTTTCATAAATTCCACATGGACATAAACAAAATGCCAACAAATAAGGGACCAATCAACAACTTACTGGCGCTTGTAATGAGTTCAGAACAAACTACTGAAGGTGGATTATCTTGCTGTTTAGGCAATGTATGCTGATCTTTTGGAGTCTTCCTCGAGCGGTATCTTCTACACAAGAAGAGAACCCCAACTACCAAAAGCACCAGAATAACAACACCTCCACTAATGGCAGCAACTAAAACCGCTATTACTGTTCCCGTCGATGATTTATCCTCTTGTATGCCTTCTCTGCAGTATGATCCACGGTGCTGATGCTTGGAATCGATGGAAAGACAATTCCCATAGAGTTTAACAACTTTGTTATCTGAGTTACTGGCCAAACAAGGAGGAAGTCCACCCCTCAATCTGTTACTCGAGATATCAACAAACCCGAGTTTGCCACCACAACTTAGCTGGTCTGGAAGTGACCCACTTAGCTTATTTGATGCTAAATTCAAGTAGCTAATGCTTGGCAGAGAGAACAAGGCAGAAGGGGGAACCCCACTTAGAGAATTGAATGACATATCAAGATGCTGAAGCTGAACAAGATCACCAAAATGTGCGGGGATATCGCCTGAGAACGTGTTCTTGCTGAGAAGAACCGTGACTAATCCTTTAGGCATTAGTGGCAACTCAGAATCTAAATGGTTATCTCTTAAATCTAACACTCTTAGAGTAGTTAAGGAGCTCAAATCAGGCAATCTACCTGAAAGCTTATTTCCAGACATCGAAAAATCAGTAAGCGTCGTAACTCTAGTAACTGAATGAGGAAACTGACCCTGAAACCGGTTGTTCTTCAAGCTCAAAATGGTGAGATTTGACAGTGAGTCCAACCAATCAAGAGCAGTATCATTGAAGTAATTGCCATCAAGCGTTAAAGAATTGAGCTTAACCATTCTGGATATCTTTGGTGGGACAGAACCAAAGATGAAATTTGAGCTCAAGTCCAAGACTTCAAGTGCAGATAGCCTATGAATCTTATCAGGAAGTGGACCCCAAATTCCCAAAGACACTAAACTGAGAACCTTCAAGCTGGGTAGCCTTGTCAATGTGGTAACAAAAGAGTCAATGGAAAACCTCTCTGAGAGAGTCTGATTGGGAATTGCAAATCCATAAAACTCCCTAACAACACCCCTTTTATCTCCCATGATTTTGAGCTGAGTGACAGAATTGTCCTGGCATGAAATGCTCATGTGTAAAGAGGAAGACAACTCACAGAAATCTCCATTGTAATTTTCCCATGAATCCAATGCTGAAGGATACTCCAAATACTTCCTTAGCTGTTGTAAGACCTGGCTCTGGGAAGTTTGCAATTGGTGGGTACAAGGAAGCAATATGACCTCTAAAAGAAGTAGCAATGTAAACCAGGAGAATAATTCCATTGAACAAGCTCTTTTGAGAACTAATCAGTAGCCACCAAGTTTCACTAAAATGAAAACCCAGAATCAAAGCTGGGAAAAAGCGACCTCCTTGAAGATTCTCATATGGAAAATCAGCAAAAGAAAAGCCTTTTACTTCAAGTTCAGGTTCATGCAAATGAAGACTTCAGGAATTCTAGTTCCTATCCAGATGCTCCTGAGAATAATGGAAGTGATTCAAAGTCATTAACTTCATTAAAAACCTGAACCAACCCAACCCAAGTTCAGGAATTTAAGACGAACTTGTACAGAGAAAACAAGTTTCTCGACAAAAAAAAAAAAAAAAAAAAATCCCCACAAAGCAAAAACAAAAGGGACACAGTTTAGTAACCCATTACTGGTTTAAAGAAGAATGTTTCGCTTGGTAATTTCCAAGGAAAACAGAGAGGAAGCCACGAAGGAAAAAGGAAAAATAAAAGTAAATGCAGAGAAGACGAACCTTGGGAAGTGGACTTTTAGAAAAATCCAAAAGAACAGCAATTATAATGGATATGATAATATTCCAAGTCTTATTGTAGTTTCAGTAAATGAAAATGGAGCTTAGAAAAATGGGCTATAATGGCGGTAGTTGGAGAACAACCGTACGGGAGAGTGGTAAGGCATTAAAGTGCGGCTCTTTTCGGTTGGTTTATAATAGACTTTTGGATTCTGACATTAATGGGGTCAGTTCTTCTTCTTCTTCTTCTTCTTCTTCTTTTTCTTTCTTTACCAGCAGCCAAGGCTTGTGGCTATATTAATGTTAACCAAAACAAATTTAAAAATAAAAAATAAAAAATAAAAAATCAGAGATACAGACAAAAACATAGTGATTTTTTTTCTCTAGCTTTTTTTTTTTTTTTTTTTTTATCAGATTGAGTTACTGTAGTTGTAATGTATATCCATGTAACAAAATAAATAACGCTGTGGGATCGCCTTGGACTACTGTGGTAGGTTAGTGATTCAAGGCTCATGCTGGATGGTCTTTTTTTTTTTTTAAATGTAAAAGCATGTTTCTACTAGTTTAGTGCTCGATTTAAAGTGTTCACAATCATGTGTGCATATTTTTCGCTAGCAATTTAATGAAATTAAGACCTTCAATGAACATTCTATCAACGCATGAGAAGTCTTTTCAGTAACGTTCTAAACAAATTATGCTAACCTTAGTTGCCCCTCTTCTCTTATTTTTCTTGAGAAAAAAATAAATAAACAAATAAATATGGCTCATCTTTTGTTCTTATTTGCCTCCATTTTAATTTTATGGAACAGTTGATTTCTCTTTTTTGTCCTTGGACTCCGATAATTTCAATATTTGCCATCACATGGCACATGCTTTGCCCATCCCTCTTTTTGTTATTTTATGCGCCTTTTTTTGACCAAACTGACACTGTTCGTGCTTTCTTACCGTTGTACTTAAAATTTGTCCGTTAAAGATGAAGACCATTGAATATTGATTTGATTCTCCTAATGCTGATTTTATTTTTTATTTTATTTTTTTCCTTTCTCGTGGAATTAGAGCAGCTGTTATTACGTCGGATGGAACATCATTCTTATGATATCTTGAAAATTGATTGAGAGCTCGGTTTCATCCGCTGATCAAGTAAAGTAAGTTGTCATAGCAAGCAATTTCACGAAAGTTTAAGAATAAGATTAGTGGTGTAAATTAGAATTAACTGGAAATGATTAGCAAATTATTGGAAGTAGTAGGGGGATCACGGGCAGTGGAAAGAAACGGAGGCTAAAAAGCTGAAAGCCATAATTATGGTGGGCCCATTTGTCCCATTACACAGCCTGTTCTGAAAGCAAATCCATGTTACTGAAAAAAAAAACTAATGTAGACTTTATAGTAGACTCTCATGAAACTCTTTGAACATCTAAAGACTACATGGAAATAGAATCCTATAGGAACTTATTAGTAAACACAATTATTAGTGTGTTTTCTCCTGGGCTAAATAAATATTTTAGTATTTTGAAACTGCACGTTACGCTGAATCGATTCTGGTCGTATAGTGTCAAAAAAGAAATACTATTTATTATTCATTAGCTATTAGAGATTATTGACACATAAAATTATGTGTTATATATATATATATATATATATATATATATATAGGCAGAGTCTCTAATCCGGCACTGATATTTATATATTTTTCTATAAAATATGTATTTTTTTTTTTAAATGTGTATATTTTTTCTTAAAAGATATACATTTTTTTTTTATAAAATATACAATATGTACACATTTTAAAGAAGAAATGTACACATTCTAAAGAATAAATATATATGTTTTATAAAAAAATATACAACTGCTGTTTCAGTTGGAGACTCATCATATATATATATATATATATATATATATATGTATGTATATATAGAGCATTGTTCATAGAGCCAATCACATGCGCCATAGTCATAGAGGCATCTTGTTGTTAGTGTTGTGCTGGTGGTTTTCCAGTCAATTCTCGAAAGTTGAATACAACTTTAGTAAATGCGAACAAATATTAATCGGGAATTGTGTTCACAGACCGAAAAGAGAAGAAGACATGTTGTTTGGAGTTCGGATTAGGGGGCCAGTTTGTGCTGGACTTTGGCTTTTGTTCTTTTGTCTTTTGGATTGTGGCCTGATAATATCACAACATATTTCCAAATTAATCCATTTGATCTCAACAACGCAACACGAATGAATTCGTTTGCTTTTTAGCAAGCAAAATTAGTATTGTCATTTTCATAAATATATTTTCAGGACCAACCACCAAGATTTCGATAATGTATTTGATGAACTGATCGTTACATATTATAGCATATGATATGATATAATACGTGTAAAACATTTCCCCGTGGAAAAGCAAGTAATCATTAGCACTCAACAACAGCAACTTTCTCACATTTGACTCGATTTATCCCCAACAACCATGTTTCAGATTCCCTTTTTTTTTTCTCCTTTCCTCATGCTGAAATAACTGAAGAACAACATCAGTAGAATTTAAACTTCGTTTATTTCACCGATTTGAGTTTAAAATTTGAGTTTTGTTACAGTAAAAAATTTAAAAAACAGTCACATTTACTACAGTAAAAGTTTTTTACATAAAATCACATCTCAACTTGAATCAATGAACTAAACGGACTCTTATATTATTATGATTTATCAGCATATATGCATTCTTGTTGTGCATTTCTGATAAGCAATGTTGACGTGCATTTTTGTCTCATCTAATTTCACATAGTTAGGACTGGACTGGGACTGTGATAAACTAAAATATTTATTGTATATTTTATCTCAGTATGCCGGTTCGTTGGATCAAATAGGAAGGTTAAATTTTGCAGATGATCAGTAATACTGCTTTCTAGATATCAACGAATCAATATGAATTCTAAGTAATTAAATATTGTGTACCTATTTAGATGTCTGTTCAAGATTCACATTTATTCCCTTAAGCATCTAATTCGAGTTTAATGGTGGAACTTGGTTATTAAGAGGCCTGGGCTTTTTTTTTTTTTTTTTAGTTTGAGGCTTTATGAGTTAGAATTGATGTTTGTATTTTGCTTTCATTTGGAATATATACCTGTATGTATCAAATATATAGACATAAATAAATTAAATACTTGTATTCTATTAGAATACTGATAAGATGTTATTAAGGTTACTATGACAATAGAACATAATTAAGCACCCTAAACAAAAACAAGAACAAACCATAAGTTAGTCAAAAGTTCAAAAGATTCTGTTCCATCCAATATAGGCGCACAAGGCAGACAAAGACAATGATTAAAAATAACAAGATGGAAAAGTATCAACTCTTATATTTTTGAGGAAACCAATATCACGACATAAATTTCAGAAAAAGTTCAGTATCTACCGCACATGGGACAATAATATGTATTTCTTTGTGAGGGTAAAGAAGATAAAAGAATAACCAATATGGACGGTCTGTTAAGAGTATCAAATTAAAGCATGAAAGGACAACATAATTAGGTAAGGTACTTTGAGAATCGAGTGATAACAATCAAATAGTAATCTTTCAGCAGAAATAAATAAATAGAATTAAAGTGGAAGCCACTGATGATAAAAAAAAAAATAAAAGTTGCAAAAGATTAGCAAAAAATAAAATAAAAGTTGCACTAATTTATAACCATGTTTTATCTATAAGCATCTATTCTGAGCCCCTTTCTACCCCACACTCAACCTCATGAAAGTTCAAACTATGTACTGAAAAAAGAGAAGAAAAACTAATCCATGAAAGATATGAGACATTGTTTTTAGAAAGTATGGCCCTCTCTGTCGTGACGTTAATTTGGAAATTCCCTCTGCATAAAACAAAAAATGGATTGCCGACAAGGAGTGACCATATATCCATATCCAGACCACGTGTTGTTTAGAAGTACCTTAGATAGCTAGCAAAAATATCTCCCAAATTAGTTATTATTAAAGGCAAAGTCTTTAACTCAGGCACCAGGACAATCGAAAAATGTAATTATTTTCATATTCGCATGCATCATTATTTTTGCTCGTGTGAAACATATAATTTATTTAAATATAATACTCAATGTTACATATATTGAACTATAAATAAACTGAGCGTTACAAATATGAACCAACAATATTACACATGAATATGAAAAAATTATATTTGCCTGACTGGTGAGGGTGCTTTACTTAAAGACATTTCCTTTAGTGCCAAAAAAGGATTAAGAAATGCATAAAGAAAAGGATTGAGCATTTTTATTCATGGATGATCATATGATACAAATGACATGAAAAATCGTTATATGAATTTCCCTGTTACATTCATGTATTCCAAGGATAACAAACGACACGGTCGGAGTTGCAGACACAGGGCCCAGTGGGCTTTATACTCCAGCAGCAATCGTAATTACGACATCCAGACCTGTCTCTTTTCTGAATGTAAATATCGAAGTAATGGGAATTGCCGGGCCATTCCATACGGCAGAAGAAAGGCGTGCCTCCGATAAACGAGGCGCAAACCAGAACCCAAAGCTTTCATTTGGCGCCAGCGAACACGTGGACACCAACACCGTCGTCCTTGGACTTGCAATGGACCGCAAGTGTTATTCCTGGGCCCAAGTCGCTGGTCATATGAACGTGGGTTTTTATCGGCATGGGAGGAGTAACGTGCGGCCGTTTAATTTAGCGCGGTTATTTTGAGTTTTTAATTTGAGTTGATATGTGATTTTGTACGATAATTTTTTATTGTAGTAAAAAAAATTAAATATAATTATTTTTAAGAATTTTTTATTATAAAAAAACTTAAATTGGTAAAATAATCGGATTTCACTTTTGCGTAATACAATTGAGAGCAGAGTCACGAGGAGGATTAAATTTCTAGTGGATGGTAGAATTTCTAAACCCATATTTCACTCCTCCAATATTTTTACTGGCTTTGTCTTGGTCCTGGTTGGAAATGTTGGGTTCCCATGCGTGTGTGTGTATATATATATATATATATATATTATGTATTACACACACATGATTAATGGATTAAAGGGAAGGTTTACTATTTTTTTTTTTTTTTTTTAACGGAAGGTTTACTAATATGGTCTTGCATTTATTGTATTTGGGATTATTTCATGCAGAGAGTCCAGATTTCTTTCTTTATGGGGATCATAAACTCATAATCTAAAAAAAAAATTAAAAAAATAAAAAAATAAATTCACTGGGACTGTAGACAATGATATAGGTTTTTTTAGGAAATCCATTTAAGGATTTTTATTTTCTTATCTTATAACAACTACAAATGAAAAAAAGAACAAATTTTTTTTTTTTTTTTTTTTTTTTTGAAGTGACTCAAGTTGAGAACCTCACACACACACACACACAAAACTTGGGAACGACACTGATAGCAAAGAACGACAGTATATATATTGAGGAAATAACAACCACCTAAAAACGACTTCAAATGAAAACGAGATTAATTTGGATCTGACGACAATCTCAAAAAGACATGAGCGGTGAGCCCATAAAAAAGAGGCAGTGAATTAAAACATTGATGTCAAGTAAACAATGATGGAAATATGCAAACGTTTAAATGACAACCACCTGAAAAACGACATTAAATTGAGACTAAAAATTACTTTCACGATCAAAACCTTGAGAACGACTTTAATAGGCTTTGTCTAAATGGACCACGTCCATAATTCATGAATTAAATTCAGGTTTTTATTCGATTTTTTTAAAGGTTAAAACTATGGGTATAATTAAAAGCAAAAGCAACGAATGATTGGAACTTCACAAAACCATGGCAAAGGCAAACTATGTACTTTTCTCTAATTTTTTTCCATAGAACAAGGAATCAGAAAAATGGGGAAAAAGTAAGTAGTTAAATAATACTCATTAATCAACTCAAAATTAAAAATTGAACTTACTAAGCTATTTTTTTTTTATAAAGAAATCAAAATAATATGATAATTAAATACCTAAATAATCCTAGAAGTCAAAATAGGCACACCTTCATTGGGACAGGATTTACCGGCTGCTTTTTCTTCTTACATGAAAGCGGGTTTGGACCCTGCAAATAAATACATAGAAAGCAGAGATAATAGAAGCATTCGGAGAAGTTCTGCTAATGAGAAGACTAAAGCCAGACATTTCTGGCATAAGACAAATAAGACATGAAATTAGTTTCTAACCTTTGCTCTCTTTCTCTTAAATTGAACTCTTATCCTTCACCCACAGTCCCTTTGTTCCATTGCGTCTATTTTTTTACAGCCTCCACCGGCGAGTTTTGTTCTTCCTTTATGCTCTCCAATCTCTTCTTTAACAGATGGTGTTCCCACCCCGACATATGAGAGCGATCTTTGTCTAAAGTTTTTAGCATGTTCACGTTGAGATGCAGATATGGGCTCAAGGAAAAGGGCATTTCTCAAAGCAAACATAGCAGGGACACCATGAATCTGCCAGTAAAAGGATGATCTCAAACACAAGAAAAAGCGAAAAACATCCATAACGAATCGTGATCAAACCCCTAATGTGATATTTGCTGCGTATACTCAAATACTAGGCAAAACAATCATATCGAAATAAAGAAAACACGCACGCGAATGTCTCATTCGTTTCACTAGTTCAAGTTGAAAACTTAAGTTAAAAATTAAATTAATTTGAATTAAAAAATAAATTCATATAAGAGAAAATACTATAGCAGAAAAAAAAATAACTTTAAATTTTTGTGAGAGAAAAATCACTATAATAAAAACTTAAATTAAAGCTAAAAAATTAAAAATTCAAAATAGGGATAAGCATGGAACATCTAAGCCATATGAAATCAAAACTTAAGAGATGATCAAACCAAACCTCTAATTAAATTAAAACAGGAGAAAAAAAAAACCACTACATCATAATCATTAGAATACAAAAGCACAATCAAAATTTAAACCTCAATCTGTTAATCAATTTATTAAGACAGAAAATTGATTCACGAACAAGATTAAAAGTTGACTAGGGATGTAAATTGGCCGGGTTTGGCCGGGGTACCACAAATGTTTAGGCCAAGCCGACATTGTCGGGCTAAAAAAAAATTGAGCCGTGATCCCCTTTTGAGCCCCAAAAGCCAAGATACTTCGAACTACTTGGGTTCGGGTTGGGTGGTCAGGTTGCTCTACATATGTGCCGCTTTGCTCTCAACTCGGGTAGAAGAAGAGAACAAAATGCATGGTTACCTCACAAAAATAAATAAATCAAAACAGTATCTAATTTCTCATTAGAAGAGAAGAATTTTTGGGAGTTTCAAACTTTTGAGGAACATAAAGATACGAGAGGAATGATTCAAAACATATGAGGACGGTGGAGGTAAATAGTAGAACAGACGGAAGACGAGCATGCAGTACGCGGGATGCCTATGTTGTGATTTACATTTATATATAGTTTATCATATCTTAAGAAAACCCAATACTACCCTCCCATTTTTTGATAAATTCACATTTATCCCTGTGTTTTAATAATTCAAAAGGTATCTCTCATTATTTTAAATTATTCCAAAATTATACCCTAAGTTTTTTAAAAGAAGTAAAACTATAATTGTTCAAGTGGCCAAATTGTTGAAAATGACATAAAATATTCTTAATGATCAATATTTAAACATTAAAAAAATAAACTTAGAGAAAAATGTAACATTTTTAATAAAATATTACATTTAAAAAATTCAAAACTAGTTCTACACAAGATTTCGCGCGTCTTGCATTGACACATGACTGGGGATGTGGACCTGTTGTCGCATTCTAGATTAAATCCTGCTCCACGATCATCCACTCTTTCGTTCTTGATTTTAATTAGTTTAAAATTTATACTCAAACTTTTACATAACTAATGGCTAAAGTAATACTTGAATAGTATTTATTGAGGTTATTTTTCGTACTTCAAAACCTTCAAAAGTAGGTGGATCAGCTAAAAAACCTTTAAAAGTGATGAAAAATGAGAAGGGAGGAAAGGCAGTAGACGGAATGCAATAAGGATATATATAATTTTTTTTGTTTTTTGTGAAATGGGTATTTTTATTTGAAAAATAGTAAAAAATAGGTCAATATGAAAAGTTTAGGAAAGTATATAAGCTAATTTTTAGTTATAGAAATTAATAGGCCATAACTTGTTAAGTTGTGGTTCATAACCAGATAAGTTATAGACAAACTTGTATTCATAATCAGTCAAGTTATGGACAATAATAGACAATAACTTATCAAGTTATAGTTCATAACTAGCAAGTTATAGACGAAAACAGTAATTTAACCTATTTATTAATTTATGTAAACTATTAACCTATTAATTTGAATTCATCTCAAATATTAGCATATTTCTCTCATTCTCCCTTTTTATTTTTCGTTTCCATGAAAATTTTATATATAGAACAGAAAAAAAAAAAAGAGTAGATAATCAACTACAAATGAAAGAATCACTCAAAAAAATAAAAATAAAAATAAAAATACATGATAGATATGATACCAATGGAAAACGTCATCTGGCTGCTCTGATTTTTTTAAAGCTAAGGGATGGACTTATGATGATTTTAATCCTGGAAAGAAACGACAATAACTTTATTTTTTTCTTGAACGTAAACTTCAAAAAACTACACTTATCGTATGAAAATATCAACTGAAAACGATATTAATTGGACAAAGAACAACATATGAAGTACAAGATATCATACAGGGAACAGTGTTAAAGATTTCTACAATCGGGGCCAATGTGAAATTTCATTTCAAGACGATTCCAAATACGAGATCACGAGTTCAGCCGCCTTGAATCCAGAGGCTATTGCTTTTCCAACAGACAGCCCACCCTTGTGATTGCCTACAGAAATAAACACAAACAATTCAGAATAACAGTAGCAACAACGAGTATCTAAATGCAAAAAAGCACATAATCTTCATGTGTGTTCTATTAAAGGCAATTCATCTTGCATCATTAGATTTAAACTCGTGATAATCGACATTTTATTCGTTTTACCCGTTACGAGTTAGTTTCTCACATAATTAACTACCTGCATAGAAGAATCCAGGAAGATTTTTCTCCATCATTTCAATAGCTTCCACAACTGAATCATAATTATGCCCGTACAAGGGAAATGCCTTCTTCCAGTGAAAATGGCTGTCATTAGCACGCTTCAAGCGTAAGATAATTATCCATATAACCGAGCCATAATCCAGAAGCTTTGTTTGATACTAATAAGGAAAAGATCATTACTTTACGAATGTGGGCTCTCCTTCGGCTCCTAATAACTGTTTAAGGTCAGAGGTGACAACATGTTTCAGTTCGTCTCTACAAAACAACAAAATCGATGGGAAAAAAGAGTGAATAGCATATAAAGTTTATACCAAGAGGTGCAGAGAAAAATACAAAGAATTAAAGCTTGATTACATTGATGCGCTTGCTAATTCCTTGTTTCGGCTTCCCCCAACAAAGGTTGTATATAGATATAGGTCGCTAGGTGCACGATCAGGAAACATCATAGACGAAAAGAGAGTACCTGCATAGCATAATGGACATAGTGATCAGTGATCACAACGTACCAGAACTACAATAAAGGACAAATAGCCAAGCATTACCTAAAGTTTTTAAACCATTCCGCTGCTCCACAGAAGGAACGAGAACTCCAAATCCCTCGAGGGGCCTCTTAATGTTCTCCTTTCTAAAGGTGGATATTATTACTGAAAGTGGGACGTAAGTCACCTGAAACATCAATCTCAGAGATAATACCGGCACTAGAAAATTGCTGTCAACTTGTACACGTCATGGAACTTTTCTCCCCTCAGATAAAGGCTTCTACTACACCAATATTAAAGCTCCTTATAAAGTTAATGAAGGTATTGTACCTAAAGAACCATTGTAAGGCGACACTTAATGTCACATTATCTGTTCCTAGATGCTCGACACATTACAGAAATGACAAAATACAGTTTAAATGATGAACAAATCTCTTTTGTTTCTTACCCCATTACCTCATAAATGATGAACAAATCTTGTTTGTTTCTTACCCCATTACCTCATAGAAGATTTCACGTTTTATGCACTTAATTTTGCAAGGTCACATGTTTCCATGCTATGCCAATCATACGATAAAAGGAAAGTCCATATAATGTAGAAAATCAGCATAAAGCATGATGTGCATAGGCTTTCAAATTGAATGGCAGGGGAATACCTCAGGAAGAAAATTAAGTGGGAAGAGCGTTCCACTTCTGGTGATCTTCATTTCTTTGACATTGCACAGTGGAGCCTGTGGTAGACAAGTTCATCATATTTACATAGCTTTCCTTCATAAACAAACCATTAAAGATAAAGATTTTGAAGTATCTAAAGAGAACAAGTGTAAAGCCTAGGTGCATGTTCTGAACATATCGAAGTACCCCGGGATAAGTTGCATAGCAGCCTCTCGGATGCAAATCATGCATGCTTATTCAGAAATGAAATGTATCCAGAAAAATGATAATGCAAAGTCATACATCCTCTAAATGAAATGTATCATTCAACTAACCGTCATAATTACAGCATCAATGGATAAACCCTTCGAATTCTTGTCAGGTTTAGCAGCAGAAGAGACTGTCCAATTTCCTATTTCTGACTTGCCCTTAAGATCATAAGATAATGATAAAACCTTTGAGTTTAGCTTAAGCTCGTCTTTGTTGAGCTCTTTGCATAGCGTGTCAGCAAGTGTCTGCACAAGATAAAGATTGAAAAGTGTAGAACAATTTTTAGCTTGAAGAGTAAGAAATGTGTGAAGCAAAGATCAAAATGAATAAAATGTTCATGTATCTACATTGCGGTATGGAAGGAGAATGTAACATCACGCACAATAGGGAAGCACTACTTGTCATGATGAACAAACAAAGCCAAAAACAAAAAACCTGCATGCCACCCTGAAAGGAAAATGAACCACGCTGGGGCTTCTTTTTTCCCAAAGAACGCTTTGCTTCCCCACTCTGCTCCTTTCTAGCAAATAACTTTGATTGAATCAATCCAGTTATAATGGAACCAAACCTGAAAGAACATAAGATTTTTTTATCTATATAGCAATCTGCTGAAAGTATCTCATTTACAATAATATCATGACCAAAAATGGCAACCAAAGCAATAAAGCAATTTTGTTCTGTAGATTAGCAAAATAAGCTGCAAGCGGTCACTAAGGAATAAATATGTAGAGAAAAAGGCAACTAAAATGTACCTATTCTCTAAATTCCATAGTTCTGGAAAAGTATGCCGCATCTGTTCAATAGCAAGGAAGTCAAAAAATCAGTTACTGAAAACCGAATGATTTAGAATAAAATGCCCTGGCATTTAACATCCAATTCCTAAAAAAAGCAGTTGATTAAAATGTAACAATAGTAGCTTTCTGAATCATAGTTAGATATTTCACATCCGAACCTTGACCAAACTAAGACAACAGAGAAATCGCTTAAGATAATGTCAACTTTAGCAACATAATCATATAGATAATTATTAGATAAGAATCGCATTTATGATCATTTTAGATTCCATGCAAGTTTTGCAAAATGGTAGATCACTCACAGAAAGAGATTCAGGATCTCCACCGCTTGTGCCAGCAACAAAAGGGTCAATGAGATAATCAACAACCTTGAGCAAAAACGAGACAGTAAAATTAAAATAGCATCAAGAATTCGGTGAGAATTATCTGAAGAAGTGACGTGCATAATCAAGTCATAAAGAGAGATAAACAACTTAGCTTTAGCAGGCATATAAAGGAAGAATTATGGCAAGCAAGTGCAATATACCTCTTTCCCAAAGTGACGCTGAAAGAATCCACCAACACTGAAAAAAATCAAATAAGTTAGTCAATTACATTCTCAAAAAATAGCAAAAAAGAAAGGTGAAAGCAAAAATAACTCTTTAATGACATAAAAACTTTATGGTAACCGATTATCACCTTTCTTGGGAGTGATCATCAGAAACTTTTGTGTTACTTTTCTTCCACAAAAATGGTTCCAAAATTATCTTAAACTGCCAGCCACATTTATGCACAACCATTAAACTTTGTGATCCTTATGGTCAATCGACCCAAAACAATACAAAATGATTGAGAAATAAAAGAAAAGAAAATCTGATGATGATGATGAATGAAAACACTTGCAAACCTTAGTTCGTGAAGAAAGAATGTTGCTCTTAATCAGGGCGATTGGGTTTGTAGGTATCTGATATATAACACAAGCAGCTGTGTCGGTCACGGGCAGACACAGAAAACTAAATAGCAGATTCAAAAATAAGACAATCAAAAGTACTAAAAAAGAAGATGGATGCAGCAAGCAGGACATACCAGCACTGGCAGCCCATTTCTAACAATATACCGTTTGTTCTGTGAAATTGGCTGTAACAGCAAGGGGAAAAAATTTTGAATAACAAAATGACCAAAACAAAACCAAGAGCAGCTTCCATAAATATTAAGTTGAAAACACTAATTTTTTTTCCAACTTTGCACCAGTTCTTACAAATTGCTGCTTTTCTCTAATTCCAAGATCATCAAGCAGACTTTGGACCTCGACTTCGCTTTCGGTCTGCACAGAGCAAACAAAAACCTTAAATGCCAATGACTAAAATTGTTTTCGGATCATAAGAAAACTGCACCATCCATGTTAACCCAGAATGAGTTTAACTCACAAAGTGATCAAACTAAATTTACCATGGTATTGGCACCTTCATCCCAGATTAGACCATGATGAGAAGAAACACTCCTCAACTTTCCTCCAGCTCTTTCCTCGGCTTCAAATACCGTCACGTTTAAACCGTGTGATTTCAACTTGTACGCCGCAGCAAGTCCACTACACCATCATAACATCTACTCAGCCTAAAATCCTCAACTTTTTTCACATAAAAGGGACTAATTTTTAGGTAATATTAGTACAGCATAACTTATCTAAATGGAGATCAAACGCTTAATTACGAAAACAACAATATATGGTATGTTAAAGATAAAATAGTGAAAATAATTAGACCCTATATCACTCATTCAAAATCAGTAAAATCCGAAAGTTCAAAAAAAAAAAAAAAAAAAAAAAATACCTGACACCAGCACCAATAACAGCTACACTTTTAACAGGACCTGAAAAATTATCATTCTCAACGCCATTAAAAATGCCATTAAAAGATGTCAAACCTTACACAAACTTTAACATAGTACAAAGGCAGATTATAATTATCAGGTGTCTGAATTTGTTGTGCCCGTTACAAAATTGTGTTTGTTGTAATCATCAGTTAGATAATAAAGGAGAAAGAGTTACTTGTTGGGTTATCTTGTTTCGAAGCTGAAGTGCCCATTTTGCGTTCTTGATTCTTCAGTGATGCTTTTGAGACTCGGATAGATTACTTCATAGAAAACTGTTGACAAACATCTCGTCTCATGTCTCAGGTTCTGACGGGGTCTTCCGAACCCGATTAAAAACCCGCTCGAACCGATAAGGCACACCCGTCTGGACTGTCTTTTCTACTTTGGGTAAATTGCTTATTTTGGTCCCCAAACTATATACGAAGTTGCAGTTTGGTCCTTGGATTTTTTTTTATAGGACAATTTGACGAGATATTGGATGCTGGGATTTTGCGTGTGATGACTGCAGTACTGGTCACAAGAAACAAAAAAAAAAAAAAAAAGAAAGGTCGATTATCATTTATCAACGCCACTAATTTTTCAATGAGTTAGAGATATTGACATGTAAAATTGTAATTTGTAGGTGACAATCATAATTTGCAGTCTTATAGTGAATTTTGTGATTAGTTAAAAGGTTTGACAAATGATCAATTCTAATTAAAAGTTGGGTTGGAATATCACCTCACCATGGTGATATGTGAAATTGAATTCAAAATCCGAGTAATAACTCGAGTAATGGAATACACCTTCCCTTAAACTCTCAACAACTCAAATTAATGTGTACAAAGTGTTTAGATTCTTTTTCCCGACATTTTTCTTCCCGTTGAGCCTTTCTTCACGTTGCTCTGCACCCACTCACGAGAAAGCTTCCCATTTTCGCCAAAAGCAAAGTCCCCAATAACCATTGCTTCGTGCTCATTTTTTTCCTGAAGATTACCCATTCGGTGTACACAATCCAGCAGACCTCCGACCCCTTATTTCCCGATTCTCAAAGAGAAGCCAACAAAATCCGAGTAGCCTCGTTCGTTCTTGAGAAATTCCTGTGAGAAATTTTTGCCTAGTGAAAAACCCATCTCCGGTGAACAAACGAGATCCGTCATTCTTGCGAAATTGTCCGGGTCTCGTTCCTCGTGGTTCATGCGAAAATTTTAGGGAGCTCGAATCTATCCAGCAGCCAACAAACGACATCCTCCATCTTCAAATTCTTGCGTTTATGCAAAACCCATCCTCGGTGAACATAATCCACACAGCTGCGTCCCTCTTCTTCCCGTTCGACATTTACGGTTATCGGTGTTCTTCTTCCGGAGATTCAACACGGGGAGAGATCAATGAATCGCGAGTGGGCGGGCGCCTTAATCGGGTTGTGATCTTTAGTCGATGTAGCGCCAAACACCGTGCGCAACATCGGCGGCGTGCTACCGGAGGAACAGAGGATTCGGTTATCGGTGCGGTATCCCTATCCACAGCGACGTTTAACACGATCCGTGTGGCGTTGTCGGCGGATCAACCGTTATCCTCGTCCGGATCAAACACGGTAAGGCCTTCGTGATATTGTTCTTCCATTGTTTCGGATTTACGGATATGGCTATTGAACAAATGTTCTTGCACTTGGCAATGCTTGTCGTTTTGTAGCTTCTTTCACGTTTTTGAGTGTCGTTTTCCATTTCTGCTCAGTGTGGCCGCCAGTGGTCTAGATGTCGTTTTCGCAATTTGGATGTCGTTTTCGTGATTGCTTTGTGATGTCCAAGGCTGTTTAACTGATCTGCTGCAACTATTAGTTGAGAAAGAAAAACTATTTCCACTTTCAATGCACTTTTAACGTTTTTGGAATACATTGTTGAAAGTGAATTTCTGTCTACTTGCACGCCCAATTTTCCATTTTCTGTCTACTTGTTATTGACATTGTTTGTACAAGAACATGTTTTCTTACCAGTTCAGTCCTTGGTTTCGGCCCAATTAGTACATAATTTCGAACCCAATTAGGGCTTGATGCTTTGAAAAATAGCATGCTCTATGTACACAGGTGCTTAGAAGGGATTCAATGGTCCTAGTTTGCAACTTTGCTGTGTATATGATGGCTTAGGAGGGATTAGATTGCAGTTGGCATACGTCCTTGTGACTATGAGGTTCATTAATAACCTATTCGGTGGGAGAGTTTACATAGGTTTGAAGCCAAAATCAATTCATTTCTTTGGTTGAATAACATTATGATGTTAGATTTAGGTGTAGATTTCATTTGATCCCATAATTTACTTATTAGATGCCAAGAGGAAGAACCGACGATGAGTCCACCCTTCACTGGACTGAAAGGCAAAAAGAGGAGTTGCTTACGCGACTCGCTGCCTATAATCGTTCATGAATGGAAAAAAGCCTCGATTCTAAGACTTGGAAGGATTGGGCGAAAGAACTGCAAGATTTTTTTAAGGACCAAGTGACTCTGCGAAAGTCCAACAGATGAGAGTTCGTCTCAAAGCCAAGTTTGATCACGAGGTTATGTTACTTAATAACACAGGACTTTTGGGACCCCATAACAGTCTTTGTGGACGTGCACCGATTTAATATTGGGAAGAATTTTCCAAGGTACATTTCTAAACTCCCTCTTCTAAGGTTAGTTAGTTTTTGTGGCATTCGCATACACTTGGGTAATTTTGTTTCGTCATTTACATGCAGAACAAGAAATGGGCCAAATCCGCCAAGAATCAGCCTCTTAAAAACTTTAACTTGTACTACGAGGCCTTTGGTGGAACGAGGGCAACTGGGGCATTTGAGAGGGGATTAGATCCTCCAACAAATGTAGGGGAGGGTTCAACCCCTGTAGTCGACGAAGAAGGGGCGACATCTGATGAAGTTGGAAGCGATGATTGCCGTTACCACCATGCGGGCTGGTTTGCGAACAAAGGCAAGAGGTCTCAACGTTGCCTCATCTTCCAAAGCCATCGGTAAGAAAAGCGACCAAGTCCTCACGGAGGGTAATGGGTGATCCGGTAGCGAGGACTTAATTGGGCGGCTTGTTTTTCTATAGAAAGCAAACACGTGAGTCGACTAAAAGCTCTCATCATCGCGGATCATCTTTGGGCCTAGTGATGATCTCCGGGACCGCCGCCAGCAATAGTTAAGGAAATGGCGATCGATGATGACACCGCAATCGTTTTTTTAGAGGCCATTACTTGGTATCCAAATCTGCAGAAGCTCTTCGTGAACATGAGTGAAAGTCGCCGCATTCTTACCTTATTCGTGACAAAAACAATTAATTCCACGCGGACTCAAGCATGTGGACCATTCTCAAACCCCAATACCACCATGGGGACACATTTTATGCAGCCACCATTCCCCAACTACATGTCTCAACTCGCCAATTACATGCATCCGCCACCCTACTTTGGCCAACAACCCATGAACAATATGCCACGCCCCTCAAACTATGGGGACCCCAACCTGTCCAACCGATGCCTAATATTCACCAAAACTACAATGCCCAACAACCGCCTCTTATAGTCCCCAAACACAAGATTACATGCCTCACTTTCCACCGCAATCGGGACATTTTGGCGTGATGGAAGTCCGGACCAACTTTGAGTTTTCCATGAGTTTTCCATATTTTATGTGTTACACCATTGTTTGTATTCATCTATTTGAACAATTGCCATTTTATGATTGAACTTAGTAGTTGAGTAGTTGTTATTGAACAATCATAATTTTTTTAGATTTGAACTTATAGTATTTGAGTAGATGTTGTGTACTTTGTTCTATTACAGCCATGCTAGTGTTGTATTGGTCATGGCTATTGAGTTGTATTATGAACTTCGGTATTTATTGTTGGATTATGTGTGCTCCATCTTTACTTGCAGACGGGATGACCATTTCATATATATTATTGTATTGTGACTTTAGTGCAGGTAGCAATGTGGAATGCAGGGCCCTCAAATTACGCTACCCAAAATAATGATGGAGATGACTCGGACGACGAATATGAGCTTTTGGCGGCAAAGATCATCTTTTTTTGTGGTATTACAACACATACATGGAAAGACCACCGCCGCAACCAAAGCATACTCCCGTACTCACAGGTACAATGCGTGTCCAATACCTACTCGATGGACATGAGGACGTTATTAGGGCAAAAATTAGAATGGGAAGTGATTGCTTTCGACGTCTTAGTTCTTTGCTTGAACTCAAAGGCCTTTTAAGGCCGACAAGGAACATGAATGTGGACGAACAACTGTTTATTTTCCTATACATTGTTTGTCAAAGTTCAAACAACAGGGAGTCGCAAGATCAATGGCAGCATTCTGGTGCTACCATTTCAAAGTATTTCCACGCTGTTTTGAAGGCGTTATATGAGCTCCGTTTTGACTTTCTTACACCACCAAACTTCAACATTATCGATCCTGTCATAGCCGCGCATGGAAACAAGTACCTGCCATGGTTTCAGGTATTTCCCCTAAACTTGTTACTCGTGTTGATAAATATGTAGAATTGTGTATTTTTGCTTATGGTAATTAGTTACTTTGTAGAATTGTGTTGGCGCTCTTGATGGTACTCATGTACCAAGAGTTCCATTCACCGCAAAATCTTGAAGCATGGAGAAATCGGAAGGGGTTCTACTCACAAAATGTGTTAGGGGTCCATTCGTTTGACATGAGATTCACCTACATATTAGCCGGATGGGAGGATCGCCCATGATGCACGTGGTGCTCACATCCGCAATGTAAACGCTGGAGAAAACATTTCCCAACGCCACCGAAAGGTATGTGCAGGCCCTTTACATATTTTTGGAAATAACACGTTTGTTAATAGCAATGTGGAACTAATATATTCATGTAATGTCTTCTAACGCACACCATAGGTAAATATTACCTCGTCGACTCTGGATACGCAAACAATCTATGTTACTTGGCGCCATATCGAGGGAGCACTTACCACCTTCAAGAGTTTCGGGCAAGGCGTGGTAGGCCCCAAACTCCGCGTGAGTTGTTCAATTACACACATTCGTCCCTAAGAAATTGCATCGAGCGCACATTTGGCGTGTGAAAAGCAAGGTTCCGTATTCTTAAATGCATTAACAACTACCCGATACGAACACAAATAGACATTCCTCCTGTTTGTGCTATTCTACACAACTTTATACACATGTACAACCACAACGATGATCTACTCACCGCGTACATGAGAGACGCCATTCCGATATTTGAAATTGATCCACTCAACACTGATCAAGATGTGAATCAGAATCACAATCCTGATCGGGGAACCCAACTTGCTCAAAACCGTCCGCACCGATGAGAAATGCATATATTAAGGGATGAAATAGCTAATAGTATGTGGGCTGCATATGAAAACAACCGGCGTTGAAGTTTATTGGTGTCCACACTTTAGTTTCGCAATGAGGTATTGGCTACTTCTTTTATCACTTGGTTTTTGTTGTCTTCATGAACTGACCACTTTGTGTTCATATTGTTGCAGCTGGCTGAGGGCACACACTTGCTCATTGACGAGACCACAATGGAGGCAGGAAACCTCTTCTCCGTTGGAGTTGACTACACAAGATTGCTTTAAAATTTGATGGAGTTGCAAAAGGTGAATTCGATCTTGCATTGTCCATAATGTCTCGGATGTGTGTATAACATATATATATATATATATGTGTGTGTGTGTATATATATATATATATATATAGCATCTCAATGTCCAAACAGGAAGGGGACAGTTTGCCATGTTTGCAGCAAGGTGGAAGGTGTCAAAATAAGGAAGGGCTGGATAAGAACTATGACAAAGAAGAGAACTATGTAATAAAGGCATTTTGTAGAGAATGTGACACCAATTAATGGTTTTTCCTTTCTTTCCCTTTGCGTTTTTTGTCTCACAGATTGACTGTAAAGTCATGTATTATTAGAAATGTGGTAGAGTATGAAAAATTGGTACTTTAGAACTCAATACAATGTAAGTGGTGACATGTGGTATGTGTTTTTGGATGTCGTTCTGCAATGTAGGCAGTGACTTGTACAAATGCATGGTTGAATGTTGATTTTTAACTTTGTCTGTTGGTCTCACGTTTGATGAAGTTGGATGTCGTTTCCCTGCTTGTCGTTTCCCTTGTTTTGCATGTTGTTTTGGATGTTGTTTTGGATGTTTTTTTGGATGTATGCAGTATTTGCAAGCATGTACAGCTACGGATCATATATGTGCATATATATGCACATATGCACAAAGCAAAGAGGAGTTGCCGGCGTGAATGTGCTCATTGTTTTCTAATGCAATATGTTGTGTACAGGTGAGTTTGAAAGTGTGCAAGTGAACACATAATTCAAGTTTTAAATGTCACATCAAGTTTTTACTAAACACTTAACTCAAATTTCACATTATAACTCCAATTAAAAATAACTCAAGTTTACTTTTTCAACTCAAATCATAAAATTCGAGTTAGTGAAGTGAACGCCCCCATAGTGAATTTTGTGATTAGTTAAAAAGGTTTGACAAATGATCTCACTAATGGGAAAAAGTGTGATAATGATCTCACCTCACCTATGGTGATATGTGAAATTGCTCTTGGATAATAGCACTCACTTGGAGGACATGGTTCCTTGTGATGATGGCAAGAATTTCGGTGCAAGAGATAGTTTCAGGGTCGAAAGTTTAGCTAATTTGATGGCGTCAATTAGACCCTGTTTAGCTTGTGAGTTCAAATTATGGTTATTAATCTCTCAGATTTCGAGTCGGACACTACTGTTTTCTCACTAATAAAAGAGTTTGTGCCATCTAAATAACACTGAATCATCAGAGCCCTGCTGCCTGCATCATATAACATGTTCATTAGTTACCGAGAAACAAATATTAGTTCGTAACTATTATGTAATATATATATATATATATATATATATGGACACACACACATATAGAAATTAATAGAGCATGCATCAACGAAGCAGTCATAGAACGAAGTAATGAAGCAGCCATTCTAGAATCTTCCATGACTGCCCTTTGGTCCCAAGTGAAGATTATGGACTCTACTTCTGGACAAACATCTTTGTATACCTGAAACCCACCAGTCAAAAAAAAGAGTTGGTAACTTCATCATTGCTTTATTTTCTTTCTTTAGTTGCCACTAATCACACTAGTCTTGGAATATATTCATACATGAGTATATGAAAATTTATATTAAATATTCGTGGTGATATTCTTGGGCCAAGTATTGGCATTGTAGGATTTAATTAGAATTCGTCTATTTTATCATGAAAGGAGTGGTTGATGAAAAGGAGAGAGATGCTTGATCAAGCTGTGTGAGCTTAGTGAATATACTCCTAATGTCTTGTGATAAGTGAGTTAACCCCTCTATTGTGTGTTGCGGATTGTGGAAAAAAACAAAAAAACAAAAAAAAAATAAGTGAAGAAGAAGAAGCAATTAAAACCATTGAGCTTGATATTAGCTGGTAACATCCATCTCACTTTCCCTCAAGTAAAATTACGCTCTAGCTAAATGTATGGACTGAGCATTATTAAGGTTTGATGATGAGCCATTGGCTCCAAAAAAAAAAAAAACTAGGAGTGTTCATCGAATGCGTCAATCCGACCAATTTGCATAATTCAATTCACTTCGGCAAATTGATTGAATTGAAAGATTTTTAGATTGGTAACGAATTTTCTCAATCTGCAATAACATATTGGATTGCGGATTAAGCATTTTTCAATATGCATAATCCGTCAATCTGAATTATATATATTATATATATTTTTCTATATATTTTGAAATAACTAACTTTTCTTTTATATAAAAAAACAAAAACAAAAACAAAAATTATGCAACACATATACATAATTCAAGTATATGCGTGTGTGGAATCTCAATTTTATCTTCAACGACAGATTTAATACAAAGCCCAAGCCCAAACTAATGTATGAACGTTGAATTAAAGTAACGTTGATGAATGATGAAGGTTTTACTTATTAAAATTTGTTCGCTATTATGGATTTGAATTTTACATTTTTAATTATTATCAAAGACTTGAACTTTATTTTAGATTTTGTGTCAAAGATTTATGTTAGATTTTGTGTTTTGATGAATTAGATTTATGGAGCTAATTTTAATTTTATGTTATGTTATATTTGTGTTTAATTTTGTTATTAATTTTATGAAAATGTTGAAAAAAGTGACATGCTACAAGAATCAAAGTGTAAAACATAACTACTCCATAAATCTGTGTAATTTAATCTGTGAAATCTTTTGCATATTGGATTAGATTGAGTGTCTAACAAATTGATAACAAATTGAAATTTTTCTGATTAATAATAACAGATTAGATTGTGAATTGACCACTAACCCGAGTAATTCGATCTGCGTAAAAACAAAAACAAACGGTTTAGCCCCACAATGATTTGAAAGCGAAAAAAGACGAGTTATAACGTTTACAAAGGGATCAAGAGCTTATGTTTTCAAATCAACTCTTAATATTGTTATTTGATTTGGATATTAAGATTCACGGCTCCTTCAATTGTCCTCGTGCCATCATTTGTGCTAATTTAGCAATGTAAAACAACTGATATCTTTTGGGTCAGAAGGTGTTGGCGACATATTTCCAACATTCATCAATTATGGACATAGCATATACCTTTTCTTTGTGAATGAAAGAACAGGAGAAAATGTACTTTTTATTGTTAGGATAAACAATAGCTATATTAGTTGACAAACTAGCGCTACTAACTTAGTGACTAAGGGTGCTACCGTTATGAAGCATACAAAAACTATAATTTTCATGTAATATTGATATTATACTTAAATAAACTGAATATTAAACATAAAAATAAACGATGTTACACGGGAGATATTATTAACCTCTCTAATCATAATTGCTTATTTATTATAATATAAATTAACTGAAATAACTCAAACAAAAAGTGCGGTACTAAACAAAGAGGACAATATTGATTTCATATAGAAGTTTGGAGATCAATTATACAAAAATTTTAATTTATTATTATCTCAATAAAGTGCACAATTCATTACCCAAAAAAAAAAAAAAAAAAAAAGCCGTCATTACAATAAGCGCAGTTATAGATAAAACAATATAACCCTTTTCGGACATATTTGGTGTCGTATTCGCACTCTTAACATTGAATTAGTTGAAAATAATACTTGGGTCGAGATCAAGATCCATAATTTCAGTGCGTATCCCGAGACCAAGCCAAGTATCGTATTTAATTAAAATTATACAATATAATAGAATATAATACGATACAATATCAGCCTATGAGAAATACAGTCTGATACGGTAAAATACAATACATAGTAGCTTGTAAAAGAAAAAAAAAATACAAGATATAATGCACCGAATGTGACTTAAGGATAACTAACATCAATAGAAATGAAAAAAGTGCTTATGGAGGGATAAATCTCCTACCGTCTACCTTAGGATTAAATAATGGCTTTCTCCAAACTTTTTAGGGCCTACAGTAAGTAGTCAATTAACAATAGCAGCATAAATTTTTCTTGAAATTGTAGAAAAACTGGATTGATTATTGTCAAAATGGAAATGACACGTCGTTTATTGTTCGAAGACAAAATAACAAAATTAATAAAATGATGTCATTTTTTGAAAAGAAGAAATATGTTACATACTCAAAAATATTAATTTTATTTTGACGTAATTTGTCAAATATATACTATGAAAAACCTAACAATGGTTTTACATTTTATCTTAAAAGACCATTATTGTTAATTTTTTGTTGAATGATATGACGGTTTTTAAGTTCATCTTAGTAGACAATAAATGCATGCACAGAGCCGGTGCATGCTCAATGGGACTTACACCCCAGTCAAATTTTGTTAGTTTAAAAATTTTATACACATATTTGAGTAATATATTAGATCGATACAAATTAGTCCCCACTAAAATCAATCTTATAATCCCTATTCTCAAAAGCTATATATAAAAATTATACACTCAATCTTATATTTTGATTAAAGTTTTGATTTAATTATTAGCTTATACTGAAAAGAATTTCTGACTTCATCACTGTGTAGACAACATTAATATCCTAAGTTATGATGAATGCTTTAACATTGGATTATTTATTGTTACGAAAACCCATTCCAAATATCATTATGATCAATCAAATTCTAAGCCAAACAAAGCGAATCATTTGCATAGAAACTTAAAACAAAGATAAAGTTTTCAAATCAAACAACTTCTATTGTTATTTGATTTGAAACATATGACTCGTTCCATTATCCCTTGCTTATAATATATGTCCTTTGGCAAAGCTAAAACAAGATCAGGCAATAATGAATGCTAAACAAATGTTTACACTTTTCTCCAAAGACAGCCAGTGGCTTTAAGAAAAGGTAAATATACAATATTAGACAAGAAAATTAGATGCTCCCCTTTGATTATTCCACTTATCAGCATGGTTATAAACTTAAAGCTCTGTTCATTTCACTGATTCGAGTTTAAAATTCAAGTTTTATTACAGTAAAAAGCTCTCAGAAACAGTCACATTTAACTTTTTGCTACAGTAAAAAGTTCTCATATAAAATCACATCCCAACTCGAATGAACTAAACGGGCCATAATATCATATTCACTTCAGTTTGGGAAGATTGAGACACAAGCAACTATTCTATAAATTGTGTTTGTTTAGATCTTGGAGACAAATATGCCTTTAAAACGACTCTTGCTTATTCCGTAGCTCTAAGTACTAGAAAAATGATCCAATAATAGAATTTGAATTGGGTCGCACATATCCTAATAATATCAACCAAAGAAAAAAAATCCCATTTGCTGAGGTCCACAAATAAAGAAAAAGTGACTAAAGAGTTGCTTGTGTTTGTTGCCAAAATTGAATGAACAACATTTGTTTAAATGATAATGGATCACAATTGGAGAACACTTTTAGCGCCATTGAGACTTAAATTCCAATGATTTATGATTCATGGTTTGGTGGGGCGGTTTTTGACCACTTAGTTCTTTTAAAGATGAAAAGGATGTTGGAAATATTGATAGAGAAGCAAAAGAATTTCAAACTTTGAGGTGTCACAATGGGTATCACTTGTCCCATTAGTGGACGGCAACTTCAATACTGGGCCAATGTTGTGAGGTGGTCCAGTTTCTAATGAGCCCACCAAGCATAAAATTTTTAAAAAAATTGAGAATTTATGTGTGAATATGAACTTTTATCATTTATTTTTTATAAATATTCTTTTATTAATATAATTATTTAACTAAAAAAGTTATAAATTAAGAATAAATGGAAACCCAAT
This sequence comes from Morus alba, assembly GCA_012066045.3. Taxonomy (NCBI): domain Eukaryota; kingdom Viridiplantae; phylum Streptophyta; class Magnoliopsida; order Rosales; family Moraceae; genus Morus; species Morus alba. Next base: position 1,039,187 of record CP050233.2, read on the forward strand.
GCACTTTCAACTATTTGTTAAGATTGCTTTAAAATTTTAGAATGGCCTGTACGACATTTTATAAGTACCATTCAAAATTTAAACTTTACTTCCCAATAAAGCTCTCCAGTGTGAGTAGTACATGGTAGTTGGACAAGCTTCATTGACTCTTGTTATTTGAGGAACAATATCTTTGTACCTTTGATACTGCAACTCAGATTTGAGAGAAAAGCCTGCTTTTGTTACAAGTCCAAAAGTTAAAATTAGGAGTAAAAATTGAGAATTGTTCAACCATGGTTTTGTTCAACGAGACGTCATCTCGTAAATTTAATGGTCCGTTAATTTTCATAGATTTTAGCTATAATTTAAACTTTTTTGTTATAATATTTTCTCTCAAAAATTTTATCAAGAAACCAGATTTTCCTGGTAAACTTTATTGCATTCTCATTGATCTTATAGCTTAAAATAAGTGCCAATTGTCCTTGGTACTCTGCAAATCTTCATGGATATAAACTGTGCTTAACTTTTATTTAATTTTCACTTAAAAGTCAATAAGGTGGATCAATTTATGCTAATTTCTCAGTACTTAGCAGACAATATTCAAGTTACAAATTATTAAAACCATTTTACTTTCCCAACTTCATTGAATATATATGTTTTTGTTTTTTTGTCTTGTGGCTCAAAAAATAGAACGGTGGTTCAGTTTACTATGAAAGGATAAGCTGAAAGTATTTGCATGGAAACCTTATTAATTGCATGTCGAAAATATACATCAAACCCAGCTAACTATGTGGCAGTTCTCAGCAAAAAAAAAAAAAAAAAAAAAAAAAAAAAAAAAAGGTGGCAGTTCTCAGCTACTCCGATTGCCCATGCAACAATATTAAAAAAAATTTTAATGCTGCACAAGTATACATCCGTACGCACCTTCCACGAAATGAACACATTACTTTTTAAAAAAATTTCTCAAATTTTACCTTTGGCCATATTAGAGATTGTGTGATTTGATTGAGGAAGATATGCTGGGAATCGAAATTCCCAAGTTGTATATATATATACCTGCATTAAAGAGGTTCACATGACTATTATTCCCATCACGTGCAGGGCCATGCTACTATGCCTTGTAATGTCCCTCCAAAGAATTAGTACCAACTAGTGCCTCACGTTTTTCACATATTTGGTAAATATTCTTAATTTTCTCGTCAACCGGATCTACTGACCATCTATTTTCTTCACTCCATTAAATGCTATCAATTTTGGATCGAATCATGCGGTTGAAATGGTTGCATATTTGGAGACATTGATCTCTATCCCCATCCATCTAACATTTAAAATATGCACTAGTTTAGTATGAGAATTATTAAATAATTTTCAAATTTGTTCCAAGTTTTATATTGATCTAATGAAATTGTGCAGCAATCATGATGTCTCGGAAGCTCTTAATTATCAGTTAATTGAACTTACGGTGCCGAATCCAAACTCATCTTTCAAGTAGAACTGGTTCAATGAGTCCAAAAATTTCTTCAAGACAAGTGAATAAAACACCAATGCTTTATTTAGCATAAGAGTTCCAAATTAAATTAGTTCAATTTTTCTCTTGCCCTTGGCAAATGGCATGCTCTAGTCAACGGTGATTTTCGTCTGGTTTATTTCATCGATTCGAGTTTTATTACAGTAAAAAATTCTCATAAACAGTTATATTTTAACTTTTTTATTATAATAAAAAATCTCATATAAAATTAAATCTTAATTCGAATTAAAAATTTAAATCAACGAATTAAACGGACTCAATAAAAATGTTTCTTCCTTTAGTTTAACTTCGTCTTTTTCAACTGTCATCAATTCCTACGACATTTGTTGGATTCATTAGTGGGAAGCATCTCTTTGATGTAAAGCCAAAACCTTAAATTAATCAAATAATTATCTCAATAAAATACGCAGAGTGAGTAGAGAGAGAGAGAGAGAGAGAGAGAGAGAGAGAGAGAGAGCGAGAGAGAGAGAGAGAGAGATCATGCAGGCTTATCCGTGACTGAAGATTCCAAGCAAAATTTCTGTTTGGTTTTGGTCACTTACGTTTTGGGCAGTCATGTACTTCTTTCTGTCTTATGAAACTATTAATTAATTGACAGTCACGCAAGGGACTTCTGTTCTTTATGACTTTCTCCTTTCTCCAAATCAGAGTGAACGTGCCCTTTTCTCGGTCAAGCTGTGTAGATATGTTACAAAACTGCTGTGACTTTATCCGTGCTCATACATACACACATATATACACATATATATTGATATATTTGGTTGAACCTTATGCTAATATATATATATATATATATATATATATATATATTGCTAGATAGCTCCCATTGACACCTACCATTTTATTTAAAAAAAAATAGAAAATTTATCTAATCCATACATTTATTCATTATTTTTAATAAAAACTCTTTTATTAGTATAATTATTTAATTAAAAAATTATGAATAAAAAAAATATATAAAATATTCATATAGTTTTAAATGGTATTTGTTAATATTATCCCTTTATTTATTTCACACTTACACACTCATCACTAAGCTAACCCTAGTGGATAACCATATGCTAAGATCAGCTTGTCATACATTTAAATTAATAATTTTTAATTTTAATATTTAAATTTTAAATTTTTTATAAAAAAAATATTAGAACAAAATTAAAACTATAAATTTAAACAAATAATTGCAGGCTATAGCCTATATTATATATGAGCCTGCCGCGATAAATTTCTTCTGCTCCCCCACGTGTGTGAAAATCCATCGAGTTGACGAGCCGAGCCAAGCCATTATATGTCGGCTAACTGGCTAAGCATGCATGGTTGCCACCACCACAGGCCAACAATGATGTCTTTTCCACTCAACTAATTGGGAAATAAAATATTTCAAGAAAAAAAAATAACATAACGTAAAAAATAGTGTGATATACTGCTTCTAAGTTCCAAGTGCTAAACTGTGTATGAACTGTGAATTATATTAAATTAAAACCACTATGAATCTAATAAACTTTACCTTTTTTAAAGAAGAAATTTCATTAAGAATTAAAGAAATACAACAATTGACACAAATGGTCCCAAAACAAAAGAAAAAAACTTAACCGATACCATCTATAAATTTAAATGAAACATTTAAGGAGTCAAAACACATGCAAAATTTCACAATCAAAAAATTGAAAAGGCACGTCAAATATCGAGCACAACTAAAATATTATGTATACTAAAATATCCTTTTTTTTCTTTTACAGAATAAGATATTTAGTAGAAAAATTCGTTTATTAATTTAAATTATAATTCATGATTCGTTATAATATTTTATCTCATAAAAAATACACATAAATTAAAAATAATTTAAATTTTTAACTAAACGTGCTCTTGTAATGAGTTGTAGGGTTCGTTTAGTTTCTAGATTCGAATCATGATTCATGATTGTGACAATATTTTCTCTTATAAAAAATACACGTAAATTAAAAATAATTTAAATCATATAATTTAAATCCATAAACTAAACAGACCGTAATAATTGAGGATGCAATTTTTTAGTTTCTATTCGATAAGGCCTCAGACGTACCATATCTCAAAATGGGTCCCACTTGGATCTTAGTTCTAGAAATGGATACATGCACAGATCTTCTTCTAGACTAATATTTAGATTGCATAATTAATAAATTTAATCCATCGTCTGTTCGTCGGAAGATATCAGAAGCTGCAAATTATGTGTTGTCTTTTTCAATGATTTTAATTTAATAATTCGATTAAGAGCAGATGGTCATCAGCGTTGCAGAGGATTTAAGACGTAGATAATTAATATTTTTCAGAAGCTACGAACGACATGTCATTTTCTACCGTTTTGCCTTAAATTGTATCGTTTGATGAAAATCGAAGGTCAAGATTCAAGAATGTTGCCACGTGGTCTGCGCAAATCGTGAGCAACGGGTGAAGTCTCGTATTGAGTCTATTGACAAACAAAATGGTAGGTGATCCGTTATAAATAGAACCAAATTTACTATCTATTTTTTAGTATTTTAATTAATATATAATTAATTAAATTACACATCATTTTATAATAAACACAAAAATATAAGTTAAAAAATAATTTAAATTTTTTACATGACGTAATTTAATTTAAAACATTAAAATTAAATAACAGATTTGAATTCATTATAAATAATTAAATTCCGTTCATTTTATTAATTTAAATTTTATTATAATAATAAATTTTTAAAAACAATAATATATAATTTTTTTATTATAATTAAAAATTTTTAAAAATAATTATATCTAATTTTTTTACTTAATATGTATCACATCTAATTCAAACTAAAAATTTAAATTCAGAATTAAACAATCTTAAATAAATATTTGTTGGTCAAAAAGTTGACTTAAGCAACTGACGGTGGCAGAAGCGGTTACTTGTTGAGTACTCGTATTGACTACACAACACCAGGATTAGTATCTATTATTATTATTATTATTTTTTTCTTATTTCCTTTTTTTTCTTTCTAATTAGCAGTCTGAAAAGCAGGAGAAACAAAATAGTCTTTCACTTCATAAATTTAAAATTTTAATTTAAATTGAAATATAATAATTTTTAAAATTTTTTAATTATAATAAAAAAATAATTAGATATGATATTTTTAAAAAATTTTAAATTGTAAAAATTTAAAAATAATGAGAAGGAAAAAACAGAAAAATCTCTCACCGTAGTCTACAAATTTGACCATGGGATTAGTGCAGTTTTTCGTCTTTTTTTTTTTTTTTTTTTCTCTCTCCTAAGCAAAAGCGGTTCTTCGTTGTCCCATTTCTTAATAATAGATGATAGACGAGAAGATTAGTACTTACTTTGAGATGTTTTATAGATCAAGATCAAATTAGATCTTATTTATTTTATTAATTTAAATTTTAAATTTTATTATAATAAAAAATTTTAAAAATAATTATATATATATTTTTATATAAAATTACATCTCAAATTAAATTAAAAATTAAACTGACCTTAAATTTCACGATTATATCTTTTTCTAATATCGTTGGCTGGCTGTTTCACGGCTGTGATTTGGGATTACGTGCTAGAATTAACGCTCCTGATATGGAATTAAAACCATCAAATCACACGAACTGCGCATTTAAAGCTGAACTACGAGTTCTGGGCCCACCTTAAAGCCTTTCAACATTGCCGCCCAACCTCTAACCCCAGACTCACAACAATATACACTCACATTGGTGCGTGGACCCCACGCCCGTAAAAAAAATATTAAAATAATACCAGTTCCATTGAAATCCATTTCTTTTCTTTTAACCACGGGTAAACCCGAGTTAAACCATCCCGATAAATTGCACCCCTTTTCTCTTCTTCGTCACTGGCGCTCACTTGTTTGAAGTTTCCTTCCCTTCCTTCCCTCGAGCTTCGCGTCCGTTTTAGAGAGAGAAAGTAGTTTAAAGTCAGAAGAAGCTATAGAGAGAAACGCATGCTTTCCTTCAACTGAAGCTGCAGCGAGAGCGAGAGCGAGAGAGAGAGAGAGAGAGAGGGAGAAAGCGCTACTGCCGAAGCTCAAACTCCGCTGGAAAATGGTCGTCTTTTCCGGCAAGCAGGTTTTTCCGGTGGACTACGAGGCCGAGGTCTCGAAACGCCTTCTCGAAGTTTCTCTCTCCGGAGATCTGAAATCGGCGCTCGAGTGCATCGCTGATCCGTTTGTCGATGTCAACTTCGTCGACGCTGTGTGCCTCAAGACCAGGAAGACCGAGGTGGTGTTGGGCGGCGAATCGGAGAGCGAAGTTCGCGTCGACTACGAGGAGTTCAAAACCGATGTCACTGCTCTTTTCGTCGCTGTTCATACCGGAAATGTCTCTCTGGTGAAGAAATTACTGGTAATGCGTTTGACCTCTGGTTTTAGTCTGTGTTTGATCGGATCACTATTGTTGAAGTTGAGATTTGAACTGTTTCATTGACCTTGTTTATCCTCACTGATTTCAAAGAGCTTTTTTTTTTTTTCAAAAAATTTGAAATATGCTGCTGTCGTTTTCTCTGCATATTGCTTTTCAGAACATAAGCTTGTCTTCTACTCATATTTACATTGCGCTTTTTCTATCCTTTATTTGTTTGTTTGTTTGTGTGAAAAGAGCTTTAAGAGCGTTTACTTATCATTTTTGGTATGCGATTAAATGCTGCAATGGTTTTTGAAGGTTTTTTTGGTTTTGTTTTACTGTTTTGGAAGTGTTTTATGTGTGGTTTTCGAATTTCGAACTTTTATTACTTCCCTTACTACCATAGTTCTTTATTCGTATTTCTTCGTCTGATCATTGACCATTCATTGGTTAAAGTAGGACTCTTTTCCTCTTTCCTGTTTGGTTCCACGGAAATTAGAGATTTTAAGAAACTAATTTTGGATGAATAAAAAATTTCGAACTTTACTTTTTGAAGCGTAATAGACTCTGAAGTTTGAATTTTGCTTTTGGTCGATACTTCAGGCTTCAGCCTTTTCTTTTGCTTAGTTACCGAGATTTGCTCGCATCAGCACGTTCAAACTGTTCCGATATATTTTTCCTTTTTTGCTTTCTTTATTTATAAAATCCAATTGCAATCCTTGAATTCAAGAAATAAAGAGAGAAAAAAAAAAAAGAAATAACTAAATAAAGAAAAAGCCTTGAAAAAGCAACCGAGGAATTTCATTCGAAAACTTACAGGTTTTTATTTTTGTTGTTATTCGGGAATAAGTCCATTCCTTTGAATCTCAAGAGATTTACGTCTTCCTTGTGTTACTGTTTGGAATAAGTACGGAAGTGTCTCATTATCAGTTAGCTCACTTCCTCTCATTAGAGGCATTCCATAGTACCTTTAAATTATAATTAATTTCATATTGTTGGATTTGAATCCAAGTTCCTATCCAACTGGTATTCGATACATAAAAACTGTGCCTTTTTCATATGAGCGGTGTGAGTGTAGTTTTACCCTGGCCCCTCTCATGTACTTACTAATTTTGTTCTACAGTTTATTTTATTTTTATTTTTTATTTTTAAAGCCGGAATAACATCGAATTTCTATGGGTTGCAAAATTGCAAATTCTAGAGGTATCTGCTCATCTTAACACAGGAGAGTTGAATTTCTGTAACTGTGGAATTCGTTTATTTTTGCAAAATTACATAATTACATGCATAAACGAATTCTTTTATTATTTTTTATTTTCAAAAGAATTCGCTTGTGCATGTAAATATGTAATTTCGCAGGTTCTAGATCCTATATTCTAACATGCTAAAAAGAATTGATAAGATCTTTATGGCATTCAATCGTGGAATAGCTGACATAACAAATGTTTGTTTGGTGACCTGTTTCTAAATTATAAATAGACTACTCAACGTGGTCTAGGAAACCCATGCCGACTTGTCTCCTTATCAAGTACACGTACACGATACGTCTCTCTATGCTTCGTTTTTAATGATTTTCTTTTACTTCCTATCATTCCAGCGTAACAATAAATCAAGATAATTACCGAGTAAAATTTTCTGTAATGGCCTGTGGGATTTTTGCAACCTACTAAGAATTTGGCATTTTTTTTTTATTATTTTATAAAAACGACAGAGCAATGGAGCTGACGTGAATCAGAAGCTATTCAGGGGCTTCGCGACAACAGCAGCAGTGAGGGAGGGCCACTATGAGATTCTTGAAATCCTACTAAAAGATGGGGCGTCTCAACCAGCTTGTGAGGAAGCTCTGCTGGAGGCAAGCTGTCATGGACGTGGTGCTAAGTTTGCTGAGCTGCTAATGGCTTCCGACTTAATCAGGCCCCATGTTGCTGTGCACGCTCTGGTCACAGCATGCTGTAGAGGGTTTGTCGATTTGGCGGACGCACTCATTAAGGTAAAACTTCCTATTTAACGTTGCCCATATGGGGCTGACTGTAGCCGCTATTTTGGCCCCACTACAGAGGATGTCTTGTGCAAAACAGGATTAAGTTGACTGTTGATCATTTTGTGATTGGTTTTGGTGTTTTTGGAGGAGTAATTCTGTGCAGAGTAAAAATATAAAAATGTAAACTGTTATCACCATTTATTTTATTTGGACGTCAAGTTAGGTAACTATCTTTATAGTTGCTACTGTTTGCAGGTGGGATGTTTAAAATGTTTGAGAGGTTTTTTTAGTTTAGAACTTTGATAGAGACCGATCAGGGCCTCCTCTGAGATTTACCTACGCTAGGAGGGGTAAAAAAGGAAGGACAGGAAGTGGCGTGGGAAAGAATAACGAAGTTGCTGAGTTGGCAATTCTGTTAGGGAAATTGGCTGAAGAGGGAATATAGGGGAGGGAACGTGAAGAGGAAGGGCATCGATTAACGTGAAAAGTGTTTGAGGAACCAGGGAGGAAGGGAGACCTCGAATTCTCTCATTCTATCTTTCTCGCTTTCTTTCTTGTTTTCTTTCATTTCTGTCAAGTTGCCGACGATCTTCGGCTGTAATCCTGAGACGTGAAGTGATTAATAACAGTAATCGGAATCTTGTTCTCCTGAGGAATTTCCGTTGCATCTTTCTCTTGTCATTCTTTTCGTTAGTAGTGTCCGGTAACGAGGTAGATAGGAAAGGTTCCTATCAATTTGGTATCAGAGCACCGATCCATGGCCAACTTTCCGGCTGAGTTGCGGCCAGACCGAGCGGTGGACGTGGAACGACGGATGGGGGAGCTCCAAGAAGCGGTGCGACTTCTCGGAGCCATGGTGGATCCAGTGCCACGGTTGCAAGAGGATGTAACCATCCTGGCCGGACGAGTGGAGCAGATGCAAGAGGCGTCAGCGCGCATGGAAGCCCTACTAACACGGCAGTATGGAGGAGACCGAGGGCCCGCACCAAGACGGGAGATGAGGGACCGAGACCGGGGACGGGAACGAGAAGACCGGCAGGAGTCTCCCGTTCGGAGAGGCCGCATCGAGCACCGAGGAAGGAGGTTGGAGCTACCCCTCTTCACCGGAGAGGACCCGTACGGATGGCTTTTCCGAGCCGACCGTTATTTCTCGATCAACGGGGTGGAGGAAAACGAGAAGGTACTGGCGACGTCGGTTTGCTTCGAAGGACGTGCGTTGGACTGGTTCCAGTGGGCTGAAGCGCAGGAGCCTTTCGCGAGTTGGAGAGAATTCCGGGCAGCTCTGCTGCACCGTTTTAGCCGCGCTCGAGAAGGGGACCCAACGGAAAGGTTAATGTCTCTGAAGTAGGGCGGAACCGTGACGGAGTACCGAGACGCCTTCGAGACGTTGGCGACGGCGCTGAGGGGAGTTCCCGAGCCCATATTCAGAGGGGCGTTCCTGAACAGTCTTCGGGAGGATATCCAGGCGGAGGTCAAACTCCACAGGCCCATCAATCTCCAAGAGGCGATGGATCTGGCCCAGCAAGTAGAGGACCGAAATGAAGCCCAGGACAACTTCCGGAAACTACGAATGGGCCGGATGTGGCGACCCGAGGGGCCGGCCCAAGGCTCGTCAAAAGGGGCCCAACCAAGAGGTAATTACCCTTTTACTCAGAACTTCCTTCAATCCAACGGTTCGAAGGAACCTAGTCTCTTCCCACGGGAGAAATCAGACTCGGCCGTAGCTCGAGCGGCGGCGCCCAGTCGGGACACAGGTTTCCGACGCCTGTCCGATGAAGAAATACAAACCCGACGTGCGAAGGGGCTCTGTTTCCGGTGTGACGAAAAGTTCGGGCCAGGTCACCGGTGCAAAAATCGACAGCTGCAGGTATTACTGGTGGCCGAAGAAGAGTCAGACTCGGAGGAGGCGAGGGAAGAAGAGGAGGAGGGTTCTGCTAGGGTTCCAGCGGAGGAGGTTGACCTATCTCTGAATTCACTGCTCGGATTCACTTCTTCCAACACCATGAAGGTGGTGGGACAGCTAGAAACCCACCGAGTGGTGGTGTTGATCGACAGCGGAGCCTCACACAGCTTCCTCTCCGCTAAGGTGGTGGCGGAATTGGGGTTACCCTGCGTTCCTACGGCTTGCTATGGGGTCCAGGTGGGAAACGGAATGAATTTCCGCCAACAAGGGGTGTGCAAGGGGGTGAAACTATGGATTCAGGATTTCTGTGTTGTGGAAGATTTTTTCCCCTTCGAGTTAGGTTGTGCGGACGTGGTATTAGGGGTTTCATGGCTACGGACACTCGGAGAGATCCGAGCCGATTGGGCCAAAACACGCTCAAGTTCCGGGAAGGCACTCGCTGGGTGCAGTGGCAGGGCGACCCATCGTTGAGCTGTACCCCGGTAAGTCTTCAATCCATTTCACGGCAGTTTAAACCACCCCAAATGGCATTCTTGATCGAACTCAGCCAGACTGAGGCTACGGCCGCGGCCGAGAGCCCCCAGACACTCCTCCTGAACTACAGGGGGTGTTAGATGAGTTCAGGGACATATTCTCAACTCCAGTAGGACTGCCCCCTGCTCGAATCACCGACCATAGAATTGTTTTGACAGAGGGCGCTACGCCTCCGAACATTAGGCCATTTAGGTATCCGTACGTTCAGAAGGGGGAAATTGAAAGATTGGTGGCTGAAATGTTGGCATCTGGGATCATAAGGCCAAGCACTAGCCCTTTTTCTAGTCCTGTAATCCTAGTGAAAAAAAAAGATGGGAGTTGGAGGTTTTGTGTGGACTACCGGGCTCTCAACCAAATTACAGTACCTGATAAGTTTCCAATCCCAATAATTGATGAACTGTTGGATGAATTGGAGGGGGCCGTCGTGTTCACGAAGCTGGATCTAAGGGCTGGATACCATCAAATCCGGATCCGGGATGGAGACATTGAAAAGACCGCGTTTCGAACTCACGAGGGGCACTATGAGTTTCTTGTAATGCCTTTCGGCCTAACAAATGCGCCAGCGACATTCCAGTCGCTAATGAATTCGGTATTTCGTCCTTATTTGCGCAGGTTTGTGTTAGTTTTTTTTGATGACATCCTTGTTTACAGCCGCACGTGGGAGGAGCACAAGGCCCATTTGGCTACCGTGATGGGGGTACTGCGCGCGGAAACGTTGTTTGCAAACCAAAAAAAATGTGAGTTGGGACGGCTGCAGTTGGAGTACTTGGGGCACATCATCTCGGGAGAGGGAGTCGCGGCTGATCCAGCAAAGTTGCAGTCAGTCCGGGACTGGCCTAAGCCAAAAAATGTGCGCGCCGTCCGGGGCTTTCTCGGCCTCACTGGTTACTACCGAAGGTTCGTCAAAGGTTATGGAGCTATGGCCCGCCCCCTCACGGATTTACTGAAAAAAGGGGCGTTTGTATGGACAGAGGCAGCCTCCAGTGCGTTTGAGACCTTGAAATTGGCTATGACTACCTTACCAGTCTTGGCATTACCGGATTTCTCCAAGACCTTCGTTGTGGAAACCGACGCCTCGGGGTCAGGCCTCGGTGCAGTATTGATGCAGGAAGGACGGCCGATAGCGTTCTTTAGCAAGGCCTTGTCGCCCAATTCACGACTGAAGGCGGTGTATGAACGGGAGTTGATGGCCGTAGTGTTGGCAGTTCAAAAATGGAGGCACTATCTCCTTGGGAATCACTTCATAGTCCGCTCAGACCAACAAAGCCTCCGGTTTCTACTAGACCAGCGGCTTCTACCTCCTGACCACCTACGATGGATTTCCAAGCTCATGGGTTATGACTTTGAGGTACAATATAAACCAGGGGCTGCTAACCGAGTTGCGGACGCTCTATCGCGCAAGGACGAACTAAGCAGCTTTATGGCCCTGTCCGTGCCACAGTTGCTGGATGTAGCAGCCATCAAGCGGGAACAGCAGGCCAATGAGATGTGCGCGACGCTGCTGGCTCAATTACAGGAAGGGGAGATAAACTCCAGAGGATACACCCTGCAAAATGGCCTTCTCTGCTGCAAGGGCCGCATAGTCCTCCCTCCTCACTCACCTTGGATTCCTCTATTGTTGCATGAGTTCCATGACTCAGCCGTGGGAGGACATTCTGGTTTCCTCCGTACCTACAAACGACTGTCTGCCAATGTGTGTTGGCCCGGGATGAAGAAGGAAATTAGGGAGTATGTCGCCCACTGTGCGACCTGTCAGCGTTCCAAGTATGAGGCCTTGTCACCGGCCGGGTTATTGCAGCCGCTTCCGATTCCACAACAGATTTGGGAGGACATCTCCATGGACTTCGTGACTGGCCTTCCTCGGGTGCGGAACGTTGATACGATCCTAGTGGTCGTCGACCGCCTAACCAAGTACGCTCACTTTTGCACCATTGGCCATCCTGTGGCGGCCAAGCAAGTAGCGGAGGTCTTCATCCGCGAGATTGTCCGCTTACACGGAATCCCTCGCACGATTGTAAGTGATCGCGATTCGGTATTCTTGAGTTTGTTTTGGCAGGAACTTTTCAAGCAGTCGGGCACGAAATTGCACCACAGCTCCGCGTACCATCCGGAGTCCGATGGCCAAACTGAGGTCGTCAATCGCTGCTTGGAGACGTACTTGCGTTGTTTCGCCAGTGATAAACCGAAGCTATGGGTTCAATTTCTGCCATGGGCAGAATTTTGGTTTAATACAAACTATAATGCTTCGACCCACCTAACACCCTTTCAGGCCGTTTATGGGCGACCTCCACCAACGTTACTTCGTTTCCAGGAGATGATACGTGGGCTACCAAACGACCTAGTCACAGAAACAGACTCGGGGCCATCGATGGTGGAAGATGTCAATCAACAAATGCTCCTCCGGAATCAAATGCTGGATTCTCTGAAACAGCATCTCATGGACGCACAACAACGAATGAAGAAGTTCGCGGACACCCACAGGCGGGACGTCAATTTTTCGCCAGGAGACCTGGTACTGCTCAAGCTCCGTCCATATCGCCTCAAATCCTTGGCACGCAAGGTAAATGAGAAGCTCTCACCCCGTTTTTACGGCCCATTCTCTGTGCTCGAGCGGGTAGGGGCTGTGGCTTACCGCCTTCAGTTACCGGCTGAGGCTCGTATCCACCCTGTTTTCCATGTCTCGCAATTGAAGCCATTCAAGGGCAGGGAGTATAAACTTCAGCCACTGCCGGAGCAGTTGACCGAGGAGCTAGAACTTGTGGTGGAACCCGCAGACATCTTACGCACGCGCCGGATTACAGGTGGAACTTCACAACAGCTGGAAGTCTTAGTGGTATGGCGCGGGCTGCCTGAGTGGGAGGCTACTTGGGAGCCCCTGGATGTGATTCAGCAACAATTTCCTCACTTCCACCTTGGGGACAAGGTGGCTCTCGATGGAGGGGGTATTGATAGAGACCGATCAGGGCCTCCTCTGAGATTTACCTACGCTAGGAGGGGTAAAAAAGGAAGGACAGGAAGTGGCGTGGGAAAGAATAACGAAGTTGCTGAGTTGGCAATTCTGTTAGGGAAATTGGCTGAAGAGGGAATATAGGGGAGGGAACGTGAAGAGGAAGGGCATCGATTAACGTGAAAAGTGTTTGAGGAACCAGGGAGGAAGGGAGACCTCGAATTCTCTCATTCTATCTTTCTCGCTTTCTTTCTTGTTTTCTTTCATTTCTGTCAAGTTGCCGACGATCTTCGGCTGTAATCCTGAGACGTGAAGTGATTAATAACAGTAATCGGAATCTTGTTCTCCTGAGGAATTTCCGTTGCATCTTTCTCTTGTCATTCTTTTCGTTAGTAGTGTCCGGTAACGAGGTAGATAGGAAAGGTTCCTATCAAACTTTCAACTTTTTCAAACGTTTCCTGGTCTTGCGCTCAACTTACTCCGGTTGACTCTCAGGAAATTCGTTCTTACTTCTTACCGACTTACTGTTGAATCTTTGTTTAATCTCAGTGTGGTGTAGATGCAAGTGCTACAGACAGGGTGTTGCTCCAATCATCTAGACCTTCATTGCACGCAAATGTCGACTGTACTGCACTAGTTGCCGCTGTTGTTAGTAGGCAGATTTCCGTTGTTCGTTTGCTGCTACAGGTGAACAAATTATTGTGAGAAATAATACATCATTATCATTTATCACATATGGACGAGGTCGTGGGGTCTTTATTTCCTCTATATTTGCCTATTCTTTTTGATAGAAATATTCGTCAGTTTCCATTAAAAAAAAGAGAGGAAATATTCGCCTGTTCTAGTCTTGTCCTGAGTAATGTACTTTTACGGAATAGTCCTGTAGCAATGGAGTACCTTTTTTTTTTTGGTTTGTTTTTGTTTTGCTTAACTCATAGCACTTTTTGCAAATTCCTTTAACTCATGGTATTAATCAACTCTTTTTGGTTTGTTTTTGTTTTGCTTAACTCAGTACTTTTTGCTAATTCCTTTAACTCGTGGTATTAATCGACTCATTTATAAGATACGAGTCATATGACTGTGACCCATTACCCTATGACCTCGCACCGTCAAGTGAAGGGTTCTTTTTTTTTTTTTTTTTTTTTTAAGTTGATATAATAGCTGATTAGCTTCTGTTTCTAGTACACGTATATGTGACACGCGGCGAACGGATAGGCTTCGATGTATGCAATAACTTTGACAGCTGGATATCTGCCATGGGATTAACCCAATGGTGCAGTTCTATGGTTGCATGAAATCTGCATTCAAAATGTGTCATAATCTTTATTATTTTAAGGTTTTTCTTTAGGCAGACTCAATACCGCTGGTAGTAAATTTACTCTTTTTTCTCTTTTAAAGGCACGTGACTGAAAATCTTATATTTGTTTCCTCTCCCAAAATGGAAAAAACAGGCTGGTGCCAGGACAGACATCAAAGTGAAGCTAGGAGCATGGTCTTGGGACACCAGCACAGGAGAAGAGTGTCGTGTAGGTGCTGGACTTGCAGAGCCTTATCCCATCACCTGGTGCGCAGTGGAATATTTTGAAAGCAGTGGTGCCATTTTGCGAATGCTCCTGCAACAACTCTCCCTCCATACCCCTCATTGTGGAAGGACCCTTTTGCACCATGCGATCCTTTGTGGGAATGCAGGAGCTGTGAGCCATCTCTTACGTTGTGGGGCCGACGTAGAATCGCCAGTTAAAACAACTGGAGGAACCGTGTTTCGTCCAATACACATGGCTGGTCGTCTTGGGTTTTCTGCAATCCTTCAGTGCCTAATTGACTTTGGTTGCGATATAAACTCCAAGACTGATATTGGTGACACTGCTTTGATGATTTGTGCAAGATATAAGCAAGACGATTGTCTCAGGGTATTGGCCATGGCTGGTGCTGATTTTGGATTGATTAATGCCGATGGTCAATCTGTGAGTTCAATTTCTGGGTCAAATATGTGGTTCTTTGGTTTTCAACAGGCAGTGGTAGATGTGATAAAAGCTGGAAAGTTGCCAAGATCGAGCAATCTCTCGGTGTTCTCTCCTTTAATCTCTGTGGCTCAAGCTGGTGATACAGAGGCCTTGAAAGCTCTTATGAGTTGGGAAGGATTTAATGTGGATTATCAGGATGATAATGGTTTCTCGGCAGTCATGATCACTGCATTGAAGGGTCATGTTGAAGCGTTCCGGTTGTTGGTATATGCAGGGGCAGATGTAAAGTTGGCTAATGAATCTGGTGAAACTGCAATTACTCTTTCGGAATCAAACCAGAATCGTGACCTTTTTGAGAAAGTAATGCTCGAGTTTGCACTTGAAAAGGGCAACGGGAATGCCGGAGGGTTCTATGCTTTGCACTATGCAGCTCGTCAAGGGGATTCGGATGCGGTAAAACTATTAACAGGTTGGGGTTATGATGTAAATGTTCCCGATGGGGATGGTTACACTCCACTCATGTTGGCAGCGCGGGAAGGCCATAGTACCATATGTCAACTATTGATCTCTCATGGGGCCAACATCAAGTTTAAGAATGAAAGAGATGAAACGGCGTTGTCCCTCGCTAGGAAAAATGGCGGGAAGGAAAATGAAGTAGAGTGTATATTGTTGGATGAACTGGGTCGCAACTTGGTAATAGGTGGTGGCCGTGTCCAGAAGCACACAAAGGGAGGGAAGGGGAGCCCTCACGCGAAAGAGATCAGAATTGTGGGCGACACTGGTATATTGTATTGGGGGAAGTCGAGTCGGAGAAATGTGATATGCCGAGATGCAGCCCTGGGGCCAAGCCAGGCATTCCTCAGGAATAGAAAGACTAAGGGTGATGCCGATCAACCCGGACTGTTTAGGATAGTGACAAACAAGAACAAGGAGGTGCATTTTGTGTGTGAAGGTGGGCGTGAAGCTGCAGAGCTGTGGGTGAGGGGCATCAAGCTTGTGACGAAAGAGGCAGTTTTTGGATAAGAAATGAACGATGATGTATAGTCAGTTTAGATTATTAGAAGAATACTCCACCTCGAAGTACTGAATTTTTTTTTTTTATGTTCAGTGTAAATGTTTTGATCCGTAGAAGGTAGCTTATTAACTCAGCACAACGTGGGTTAATCCAAATACCCTTCACTAAAACCGTTCAAAGCTCTATAAGTAGCCAAAAGCAAAAACTACCCAAGTACATGAAATTTATAGGATTTAAGAGAGAATTTTAATTGTTAACGTTGTGAAATGAAACATCCATTAGCGAAAGACGACGTTGCTGTGATAGGCTGAAGACCACATGGGGAATTACACGAGACAATATTTTAGAGTGCTATGAGCCTTAACTATGTTTACCTTCCGCAAAGAAAGGTTTAGATCTCTTTATCTTTCTTAGCTCACTTTACCTTGACACCAATCACCGGTAATTTAGTAAAAAACCACTAGGAAAAAAAAAAGAAGAAAGAACCCACATCTCAAGTTAAACAGTTGAAAGTGGTTGAAAACATGTCTCTTAAAGAGCCAACAAATATTATAGTATGTCATTTAAATAACTAAGAACTTCTTATAATATTAGTTTAAAAAAGAAGAAAGTAAGAAGAAAACAATTAAAAAACAATGTAAAGAGAATTGCATTAATTTTAAAAAAGAAAATATAACATTAATAATTGAAAAGGATTATATTATTTTACTTTGGTTCAGGGGTTCCATTTCTACTTTTACTTTGGTTCAGCTGTAACAGTTGCACGATTTACATCGTCCATGGCTTCCCATCCTAAGACTAGTAAGGATGTTGAAAACTTTAACGCTTCATCTGACGCTTGCATGACCTAATGAAACCAAACATCACATCTCATGGTGGACCCAAATTTCATGATAAAATGGTGACCAGTTTTTTATGCAAGCACCCAAATATGTCATGCTTGTAAACCTAAATACATCTTATGGGCTTTTTAGGAATTTAGCCTACTTTATCCAAGGTAAAACGGAAAGCAAAAGTAACAAGGCAACAAGAGTGCCACAGTATCTCCATGTTGGTATTGTAGCCATAAATTACATATAGACACAAGATGTGAATTGCACTTTAGTAGTTGCCAAGTTAAGAACTAATCACACAGCTTATGATATACAGTAGATGATCCTTCCAAGTTCTCTGTCAGTGGTAAATGCCTAAATGGCGTCTCATTTGGTGCAAACTCATAATGGCCAAGAGACTATATTGAAGTGAATAGCTGATAATCCCAATAAAATGCTAGACTGGGGTTTGAACTCCGACCTATGACCTGACCTTAGCAAGCCGAGCTCTTATTTCTTCCATTTCGTCCTCATCATCAACACCCTCAGCTATCAGCTCCTCCTGCGGATGAACCAAAAATAAATTATGTTGTTTAGCTACCATCATGACCCAAAATTAGTAAAACCGAAAATGTTAGATGACAGTAGTATTGCACGTACCTCACGGCTAGCTTGTGATGCCACTGCAGGTTGTTTCAGCTTCTCCTTCCTTACAGCTTCCGGAAGCTGTGCAGAAGTCTCACCAGCTATAGCAGTCAAAACCTTGTCAACCTCCTCTTCTATCTCCTCCTCTATATCCTCCGAGTCTAGTGCTGTGTCAACAGCATCATTCACCATCTCCTCAATTACCCCTGCCTGCCAAACCAGATATATAACGAGTGCTTTAGTAGAGAACTTTGGATAAAGGTCAATAATGTTTCCTTTAAATTGTAATAGTATTTACACGGTGATATGACTAACCAATTTCAGGATTACTATAGCATGAAAAGTCTATTATCCAAACGGACTTATGTCGTTTCCCAGCTAAATGAAACATAAATAACAAAATACCTTAGTCATTTCCTTGCTGAACTCTTGCATCGTAGCTGCCACCTCCGGAGCCTTCATGAGATTGTTGACAAGCTTCATAACCTCAGAACTCTTGGATAAATGGCCCACAGTACGGGCAATTGCTGCAGAATCAAATATATTACATTCAGACAGAGAGAAAATGGTGTACAGCTAAACCTAACCATGGACGAGCATTTTTTAAGGTGGAAGACAGAAATATAGAGAGTAACTTATTTGTAATCCTAGTTAATGAACCTCATAGTGTATAAGAGAGCAATATACTAAAATAATATCTCGTTCTTTCTCAACCATTTAGCTAATCAAAGTTAGGCCAGTGCAGAAATTCAGATTTAGGTCAAACCAAAATTCAGACTGCACGCTTAAAATACCAAAAAGCTAGACAAAAATTGCAGAAAGCATAACTACTCCAATATGCGAATTACGTGATACCGTATGCACACAGCTGGCTGTGATAGGAGGCACATCAAAGGTAGGAAAAGCTAATAGCCAAAATTACTCAATAATTTCCACAAGACTGAAAAAGAAAACGAAGAGGAAAAACTACTAGCCTAAATTCTAATGAATATACTAGGAACCATTTAATGGTTAACTATATATTTCAAGGAAACAGAATAGAATGCAAGTCATAGTAAGCAACTACAGATACCCAGAGATAAATAGCTGAGAATTTACAAGTAGCAATTCCATCTGCAATATAACATAAACACACATAATTTGAACATTATAATTAGAAATCTCGTACCAACACTTTCTCCAAGGTGCATTGATATTGAATTCATTTGCGCTTTATTTTCATGAAGACGGTTCACTGTTTTCTTAGATCTCACAAGTTCTTTTGCAAGTGCCTGAAATGATAAAGGGAGAAGTAATTTCTGATGCATACAACCAAACATCACCAAATAAACTATAGAATGCAAGGCCAGACTTTGTGACATTGAAATGAAAAGCAATTCAAATGTTCGGATTAATGCTGTGGTGATAGAATAGTGATAAAAGAAGGGGAAAAAAAAATGACACCAGTCGAAATCAATTTAGCAGCCACCAGACTTGCTCTTCTAACAGGCCAAAACGGTATGAGCATAGATGCTAAACTACATTTTCATATTCATTCAAACTATTTTATATATTATTATCAGAAAAAGAAATAACACCTTACTAACTTGAAACCGTACATTTGAACAATGTGGTGTCAATCGCACTCCCACCTCCTATCTACGTATGAATTCTGCATGATTTGCTTCCTCTTGAGTAACCCAATACCAAAATAGCTAGAAATTTTACTATTGTATCCATTTGGTTGAATAATGGGTGCATAAGATACATCTTTTCTTACTCTACTCATCAATCTGAACAGCTCAATATATGAAGTCATACAATTAACAAGAGTTTTGTAATTCGGTACCTTGGCAGAAACCATGTCGTTTCTCTTGGCAGCCTCTCTGATAGCTTTCTGCACATTCTTCTCTTCTTTTTCAATATCTAGAGAAAACCCATTACCCAAAACGACAAAACATACATACCCATCAATCCAAATTCAATAGACGATCAAATCTAAAAAAATTAAAATTAAATTAAGAAAAAAGAGGCCAAAACATAAATGGGGTTGACTAGGAAAAGCACAAGAATCACATAAAAGATTGATTTTACCTCTGATTTGGCGTTCAATATTACGACACTCTTGACGAAGTTTACGTTGCCAATCTCTCAATTGTTGCTGTGGGTTTGGCTTCGGCTTCAGTATATTCATCACCTTCTCCATCCTTTTAAAAAAGAAAAAATTTGCTTATTGTGGGAACGGAAGATTGTATTAGATCGAGATGGATTCAAGTCTACGTTCCCTTCTATAGAAGGATAGAATCTAACGAAACGCTGCTGTACGAAAATCTGATTCCCAAAAAGGAAAATGGAGAGACAAAAATATCATATTCGTCAGTAAAATCGTCCACTTGTTTTTGCGAGACGCGAATCCGAAAAAACAACAAATAAATAAAGAGAAAAATTCAACCTATTGATTAGCAAAATCATGGAAGCCCCTCTTTTTGGGTTTTTTTTTTTAGGAGTAAAAGAGATACAATCTTGAGTAAATAACACAAAATAAAAATAAAAAAAGAGAAGAGGGAGAAGCACAAACCTGGAAGAAATGAAAACAGATCAGACCGAGAACGCCAGGGAGATGAGACTTGATCGCAATCAAGGAGACTTGACTGCAACTCTGAGGAGAGATTCTTAGGAAGTGGGAGAGAGGAGTTGAAAGGGCAGAGGAGTTTTTTTTTTTTTTTTTTTTTTTTTTTTTTTTTCACAAAATGTTTTTCATATTGGTTAAAGTTTTGTAAAATTGTAAAAAACTGTATTCATTAATTTAAAATCGGTAATATGAGTTATGATACGATAATATAAATACGATAATGCGATTTAAAAATAATATAAATTTTATGGGTTAAAATTGAGGAAAAAAAAGCTCAGATCATAATTAAATTGACATGAAATTAATAAGAAAAATACGAATTAATTTTAAATTAGACCCGTTTAATGTAAACACGATATAAAATTCATAAAAAATAAAAAAAATACTTATATTTTTCATTATATATTTTTAATTTTATTATGAACTTGTGATATCATGATAGTTATACATAAAATATTATATTATTATTTACTTAATTTCAATTGATATTATTGTATTTTAGTGTGTTATAAATTTTAAGTTATTTCTAATATGTAAAAAACTAAATAAAAGTATACAATTTTGGTTTAATTTGTTAATTTAAGTTGAGATATAATTTTATGTAAAATTTTTTTATTATAGTAAAAAATTTAAATGTGGCTGTTTTTTAAAATTTTTATTATAACAAAACTAAAATTCTAAACTTAAATTAGTGAAATAAATAAGATCTTAATGATCAATCATTAATTAATTTAATGGTTAATTATTAAGTGATTTAACGATCAATTACTAAGCGATTTAGATTTATTATTGATTAATTCGATTATTATTTATTATTTATTAACATTAATTACTAATTAATTAAATTAATTAATAATTAATAAATTTTAATTAATAAATTATATATTTATTAATGATAAATAATTAATAAATTAATAATAAATTAGTTAATTATGATTGATTGTACTAATTAATCGTGATTCATTAATCAATTACTAATGGACTCATTTAAATGAAACAATTATTTTTATAAAATAAAAAAAATCAACAATTTATAAAAAGAGGTAATTAAAAAAAGGTTATGCCGTACGATTGTCCCTTTTTTTTAGCCCAAAACGGTGCGTATAGGCATGTTCAATACATCTCCTTGATATATGTAGGATAGTATGTACATGAGTCATGTATAGATTGATAATATCTTGCCATATCCGAAGAGGCAAGCACCAGGAATTCCCACTCCAGTTTCAAAGCCCTTCTCTCTGACAATATATTTTTTTTATACAAATTTTTCCCTCTTTATGGGCATCTGGAACTAAGCTGAAAATGAGGGGTCTCTGTGCAATCCGCTCTCCCACTTTCGCGCCCCTGCCAAGAGGAAGTTTTTTCAGCCCCTCAAGGTGATGACTCCTCTCTCTCTCTCTCTCTCTCTCTCTCTCTCTCTCTCTATATATATATATATATATATATATAGATGTATGTGTGTACACACACACACACACACACACACACACACACACACAAACAGGATGATATATAACACCCACAGGATGATTCACATAGATTATGATGTCTTTGTGCACATTTGGAAAAATTCTCATATGGGTTTTTGCTACAAGTTAGTAAATATGCTAGAGGTGAGCATTGTAAGTGGGTTTTTGTGTGATGATAATACTAGTTTAAGGATTATAAGGATTTGCGTTTTGAAAGTTGAAGGAAGCGTCCCATTTGTGAAAAAAAAAAAAACTAGTTGGTTCAACTCTTTTTCTCCACTTTTGTTTATGGTCAATTTTCTGTGTTTGTTTAGTTGAACAAACTATAAATGCTCTTTCATTTTCTTCCAGGAATCAAATAGCTTTCACTAGGAAATTCTTCATTTGTCGAGCAAAATTTGGTGAGTATTTTTGAAAACATCTCTTGTTTAGTTGTTTTCTTGGTATTCCTTCATCCGTACTAGAGCAAATTCACTAATTTATATTATTAGCAAGCACTTTCTGTGGAGAATGTTAATCAATAACCAAGTTTTGTTCTTGATATTCTTCCACAGCTGAGTCTGGGGTAGAGGGTTCATTCAGCTTAAAAGTGATACCTTCGAATCTTTTAGCAGCGGAAAGAGAAGAAGCCAAAGCTGTTTTAATCTTGTTCTTGAAGAAACATGGTTTGGGTCATGCCGTTGCTGCTAGAACCATCAACAAGTCAGACTCTTTTATTGACCATTTAGTCTCAAGGCTCCATTCTGTTCATAAATCTCGTTATCTAGTAGGTCCGATTTTAATGCTTTATCACAAATATCGTTATCTAGTAGGTTCGATTTCAATGCCTATATACTTCTCTTTAATCATTAAATTATGTTTATGTAGTAGATTCGATTTCAACATGTTACTATTTTCTCTTTGGGCATAGCTTAAATTGTTATTGCTATCCCTTTATTTGGTTCTCTCCTGATTAAATTTCCATCGACATTGAAGGACGAGAGTTAACGACTCTTGAGATCAGGGATGCTCTTATTCCTTACCTCGAGACCCTTCGCGAGGATTATGGAAATCTTCTAGTGGATGTAGTTGAAAGTTTTCCAAACCCACCCATTAAAGAACAACCAGTTGCACCAATAGTTCCCCCATCAGTAGTTCCTGCACCGGATTCACCACTCACGAATAATAAGAAGCTAAAGGCTATATCTCGAGTTAGTGAGATAGACCCGGATGGGAAGCTTCAACCTAAAATTCTCTACCTCCAAGAGCTTGGCATGGATCTTGATCAGATTAAAGGAATTGTGCGGAGATTCCCTTCTTTTGCGTACTATAACTTGGATGGGAAAATAAAGCCAGTGGTTGAGTTTCTTCTTGATCTTGGTGTGCAAAAATCACAGATTCCTACCATCCTCAACAAAAGGCCTCAGTTATGTGGAATCAGTCTCCATGATAATATTATCCCCACCATGACATTCTTAGAAAACTTGGGAGTGGACAAGACACAATGGGCAAAAGTGATATACCGCTTTCCGGCCCTCCTCACTTATAGCAGGCAAAAGATGAAGGCTTCCGTAGATTTTCTTTATGACCTTGGCCTGTCACCGGAGAGTGTGGGTAAGGTCTTAACACGATGGCCAAACATTACAAGTTATAATGTGGAGGACAAATTGCAGCCAACTGCTGATTACTTCCACTCGTTAGGAGTTAATGTTTCTGTTCTCATTCTTCGAGCTCCACAAACTTTTGGTCTTAGTATCGAGGCTAATTTGAAGCCAGTGACAGAATTTTTCTTGGAGAGGGGATACAGCAGGGAGGAAGTCGGGACCATGATCTCAAGATATGGAGCCTTGTACACTTTCAGCCTGAAAAACAACTTGACACCAAAATGGGAGTTTTTCTTGACCCTGGACTATTCAAAATCAGAGCTTGTCAAGTTCCCTCAATATTTTGGTTACAGCTTGGAAGAAAGGATTAAGCCAAGATATGCAGTCATGGAGCAATGTGGGGTGACCCTGCTATTGAACCAGCTATTGTCATTGTCGGGTCCTAACTTTGATAAGGCTTTGAAGGCGAAAATGAAGAAGCTACTTCCCAGCAAGCATCAAAATTCATAGCAGCCTCCGAGGAGCGAGAAGTTTATGCCGCTAGCACCACAAATCGGACTTAGTACATGATGGAGCACTGTAGGAGTATGGTTGGCAAGTCCGAACCTAAAATGACCGCATTTTTTTTCAAGAGATAGAGCAATATTTCTTGTTCCTGAGTCTATCTTCTGAATATGTCATGCTATTAACATCTGTATATGCAAAGTTTTGAGCTAATTAAAGCTGCTCTAAGTACTTGAGTTGCAGCATTTTCTTCCATGCCTGCCCTTGTCCATTGAGCTACATTATTATACTGTTATTATTTATTATTATTGTTGTATTTAAGATCTTAATTTATCGATTTGAGTTAAGATGTAATTTTATATTTATATAAAAATTTTTAATTATAATAAAAAATTATATGTGTTTTTTTTTATAAAAATTTTAAATATAATAAAATTAAAATTAAAAAATTAAATAAGTAAAATTAACCAGTTTAAGAATTTTTTTTTTTTTTTTTTGTCACTCAGCAAAATAAACGGTTTGGAAAAAAATCACTACTCTTCTTTTCCCTCCACGACACAATAGTTAAACCGTCCTTTGGCTCAGGGAAGTTGACCATTGACCTCCTTCAAAAGCTTTTTTTTTTTTTTTCATTAAAGAAAGGAACAACCCCAAAAAAAAAAAAAAAATTCAACGGATAAAGATAAGAAGAAAGAAACTTGACGGTTGGGAATGGCGATTTGTATTTGAATGGTACAGGTGACAGTCACAGAGCAAGGCATTTTTTACTGTCGGTGCTCCTTATCCTTTCTCTCACATTTCTTTTTCTTTTTAATTTTTTAATCTTAAACAAACCACTCAAATTAAACAAATGTCCACCGAGTCTCTTCTGAAAAGTTGAGGAGAGGTTTAGTTAAAAGATTTATTTTATAATTAAATTATGATTTATAATTTATTATAATTTTTTTATAAAAAATATATTAATAAAAAATAATTTTAGTTTTATAATTTTAATTTATAAATTACACATTTTTTAGTAAAATATTTAATTTATAAATTTAGAATTTTAATTTTTGAAATAAACATATCATTTATAAAATTGGGTATTATTTAAGAATTTACCTTACAAAGTGAGAAAGAAAAAACACTTTTTTTAAATTGTTATTATTTTTATTTTTGACAAAAAAATTAGTACAGAAAAAAAGTAATATTTTCTGAAAAAGAAAAAAAGTAATTGAAATATCAAAGCAAGTGATAAGAATAATAATTTCTTTTCTGGAAAAATTGGAAAAATTAAAAGAAAAAGTCAAAACCATTTTTTTTTTTTTTTTTTTTTTAAACTCGTTTCTTTGCAACGGTGTAAAAAATTTGAAAAACTTAAGAAAGGAAATAGGTTAATTTTTAGTTATAGAAATTAATAGGCCATCTCTGTCTGGTTCTCTAGATAAGTTCTGGACAAACTTCTCAAGTTATCTCTCTCAAATTAGTGGTTATGGTTCTCAGGAAGATTTATTTTTTTTTTAATTTTTTAAACTAAATTTTAACCTTGGGGCCTTTTCTCCCTTTTTTTGGTCTGTTTTTTTCCCCTCCATTTTTAGTTTCTTTGAGGTCCGAGACGAGACTCGTTGAGCACACACGTCGACCGTTACTGTAAAAGCTTTCCATGTAGAAGAGAGAGAGAGAGAGTTTCAGAGAAGAAGAAGAAGAAGAAGAAAAGGCCATGTTCTACTCACAGACTCTTTTGTCAAAGAAAGGCCCTTTGGGCGCCATTAGAGTCGCCGCTTATTTTTTCAAGAGGCTCAAAAAACCTCATGTCCAACACACTGATATCGCCTCTTCTGTTGGTATATTTCTCTTTTCAGAGATAGCTTCTTTCTTTCTAGTCTTTTCTCTGTCTTTTTTCTAATTTGTTTTGCTTTTTTGAGAAGAATGAGGCAGTACTCACAACCAAATCCTTGAGCTTCTTGACATTGCCCTTTTTAGTTTTCTGATTTTCTCCCCCTTTTTTTATTATTTTTTGCCCAATAACGCATTTTTAGTAGTGTTTTTTATTATTATTATTATTATTATGGATTTTTACAAGCAACGCTGTGTGTATTTATATGGGTTTTTGTTAAAATGGTTAGCTTGTGCCCTGAGGTTTCAAAACCATTTGCTTTTGAGGAAGAAAGATTAGCTTATATAACCCACTCGGGCTCTTCTCTTTTGCTTTGAAGTTTGAACTGTTTCAAAAAAAATATCATGTATAGTTTCTGAAACAGCCACTAATATGCTGTTCTGTTTAGCCATTTCAATGGTTATTTTGGTGAGATTAGGGTTGTTTTATCTTCCCTACGAGCTGGCATTCAAAGAGTGTTTTTAGAAAACGACACTAAACTTTTGGAAGGTACTTTTTCTTTCCGGTGGTTTTGGAAACAATGTGGGAAACAGTTTAATGCTATTTAAGAAGAGGATGTCATCTTTGTGAAGAAAAGAAATTAGAAAATACTTTGTTGGAAATGTATTTGACTCTTACTTTTTTTTTTGTTGTTCATGTGACTTTGTGCATATAATCATCTCGGACCGACTTCTTTTCTGAAATTTTTACAGTTAGGAATTTCCTTTCTTAATTGACATTTCCCTGATGCAGATAAGATTTTGCAAGAAGAATTTCCTGTCCTTACATATAGAGTGTTGGGATACCTTCTCCTTGGTATTGTCCGAATATATTCGAAGAAAGTCGAATATCTGTTTGAGGATTGCCAAGAGGTATTAATTGGAGTCAATAACTTTGTGGTTCATACAATAGAAGATTTGCCTTTAGATACACGGCGGGCACCTTATTTCGCCGTTACTCTCCCGGAAACTTTTGAACTCGATGCTTTTGATCTCGAGGTCCTTGATATTGATGACGCTATTGGGTAAGTCCTTTAACCTGTAAATCACGTGAGCAAGAAAGATCCGTTGTTTTCTGAATCATTTTCCCTTATCATTTTTATTTCCTTGTACTTTCCAGAGGCAACGTCCTGCCCCGTGAGGAGATAACACTCAAAGGTATTAAATTTGCAGTGCAAACATATTTTTATTTTTAGGTACTTTTATGGTCTTTGGTGATTTGGTATCTCATGTGATACAGATAATGCGCCAGAAAATGCAGGCACCAAGCAATATGCTTCAGACATGGTATGTAATGAAACATTTGTTTTTATTAAGCTATACATTTCAAACAACTTTTGTTTTTATTGCTGATATTCCTCGAAAAAGGTTTTGATTAGTTTAGCTTGATTTTCAGGGATATGCCATATACATTTAAAATATGTCGGGTATATTGTTAATGCAGTGTTTTTGTGAGGAAATTGGTGGCAGTCATAGTACGTGCTCTGCTGATTACTTCCCCGTTGAAGGGTACGTTCTACTTTAAAAGAAGCTCCGAGTATCATGTCAAAAAAAAAAAAAAATTTTTTTTTCCTCTTTCTTTGTTTTTTTATTTTTATGTCAAAATTTTCTAATCAATTCTTATTACAGAGTTGTCTCATCTTACTGGATGGATGTACATTTAAGCAACTCGATTAATATAGACAGCTTGATAGCAAGCATGGAGAATCTTAATGAAAATAGGCCCCGAGATGAAAGTGTGGACCTTGCAGTGATTTCTTCAGTTGAAAAGGAACCTCAAAATACCGATAAGCCATATGATGGAGGTAATCGAGACAATAGGGAGGCGGTAGAGGACACACAGATCTTATCATCTAAGGATGGAATACAAGAAGCAACAAGCACAGAGAAGCTTCAAGACTGCGGAGATAATGGTGTTAATCTTATGAGATCTTCTGGGATGGAAGAAGGACCCTCTGACCATGTTCAACCAGATGGTGAAGATATTCAAATTGATCCAAAGCAGATAATGGTCTCAGAATCTGAACAACTGGAACATAACACGTACCAGGCCACTAGGCAAGACCATAATCTAGGTAATTTACAGGCTGAAGTGGAGAAGCTTCTAGATAATAGGTGCTCTCATGTAGAAGCTCGCACAGAGAAGCTTCAAGACTGCAGAGAAAATGGTGTGAGCCTTATGAGATCATCTAAGATTGAGGAAGGACCTACTGACCATGTTCAACTTCAACCAGAGGGTGAGGATATTCAGATTGATCCACAACAGATAACGGACTCAGAATTTGAACCGGAAAATGAAATGTGTCGGGTCACTACGCAAGACCATGATCTACAAGCTGAAAGGGAGAAGCTTCGAGATAATATGTTCTCTCAAGTAGAAGCAATAGACAATGTCGTGTTTGTGCCCAAGGAGCGACAAGAACATGTTGAAACGTTTGACGAAGGGAATCATGATGACGGAGAGCAAAGACTACCTGAGATGCCAGAAAATATAAAAAGTCGTAGTTTAGGAGAAGGCGAGCCATTATTTATAGAGCTTGATAGAACTCCGGAAATCAAGGTTCCAGATGCTTCAGGTGAAAATTCTTCTCATGGGAATCCATGTAGTTTTGACATAACTAGAAAAAAGATCTTTCCTATGCTAAAGTTGCAATTTAAATTTGTGCTAATGCAGGTGCTTCCACACTGCAGTATATGGGTATTTCAACACCAGCTACCAAGGAGCGTTCTTTGGTGAATGCAAGGGCTGCTACGCCGAAGTTTATAAGTATTCCAACGCCAGCTACCAAAGAGCGTGCTCAAATTTCTAGGAAAAGAAAATGCATCTTTGATGATGTGATAGTACTGCCTAACAAGTATGCGATGGTTGCCTTTAACTGCGTTTTCTCCCATGTGTTACTTATAAATAGAACTAAGCCTAGAAACAATTAATATTAGCTTCTAACCTGATGATTTTGAGTGAGTTAGGAGCTGTGCCTAATGGTGGGTCTTTTATATTTCTTGCCTTTCAATTATCTTAGAATGGACCAGATCCGTGGAACAAATAATGTCAGAAAAATAAAAGGAATTAATGCTGTATGATTTTTCATGCTAAAAATGCACAGGGAACTTAAGGCAAGCATATATGACGCCGGTGACTTGGTTTCTAAAAGAAGAAAGCTTGCGCATACTGCTCTTGCTGTTTGGAGAGCATCTCGATCGCTCCACAATGTGTTTTTCGAGCCTTTAATTCCTTGTAAGTTTGATATACAGTTCATTATGAAATTTAATGAATACTTGTGCACTCTTTTCTAACCAATATGTTCTGCAGGTGCTTCCTCAGAACTAAGATCCCTCTTTTCTGTGAAGAAATTGAAGATAATAACCTCTGTTAAAACTGTGGAACCTCCAATAGAACTCAACATTCCTGAGAGACCACCAGTTGCTATATCAAAGCAAATATGCATTGCTCCAGAAACACCCGTCCAGCGCTCCACATTTGTGAAATCATTTGAGGGCCCATTGAGCCCTCAAACTCCAGACTATGATAGAGTAAGGCCTGAACTGTTTGAAAATTTAGAGCAGGAGCCAGCTTCAATCAGGGATGAGGAACTTGATCTCAGTCTTATAGATGAGGTAATGGCTGTTTAATGTTTGCTCTCTATTACAAATTACAACACATGGACCAGTAATATTTCCGAGTCTTCTTGTATGTGAACTTATCACTCCACCTTATACCTTTTTGCATGGGTCCAAAACACGTGGATTACATGAAACCACTCTATCTATCTTCTAAATTCTAATCATGGGCAGTATGAAACTTACCACACTTGGGGTATGAAAATGGCGTGTACTCTCGGTGGTCTTGCCTGGGAAATCTGGAAGTGCCTTTTGGTTTCTTAACTGCTACCAGATATAAGTAATTAATTAGTATGATGTGCCGTTTATATTTGGTTTATTTATTTATTTTTATTATTGTTTCAGGTGACAAACTCAAGTGTAGAAGATAACAACGAATTGGGTAAGAAACTATCCCATATTAGTTCGCCATGTTAATTGATTCAATTTACCTGTTCACCTTTGATTCCTTGTTTTGGTTAATGTAGAATTATGTCTGAGACTCTGAATATTATCTTTTGTTCTAGATGGATGGTCAGGGAGAACCAGGTATGGTTGATTTTCTATTCTTAAATTTCTATCTTGGCTATAGTGGATATCAGGTTTGTTTATCTCCTTGCTTAGCTAGATTTTTCAATTTGTTAACCTTGGTTTTACAGAAAGGTGGCAAGGTACCTGCACAGAAGTTTTCTAGATCAAAAGGAACGAGGAGAGGAGGAGGCGGTGACCTTGTCACAGGTCGTGAAGGGAAGAACCAAGAAAGAAAGTGCAAGTTTTTTCTATGAGATACTGGTATGTTTCTTCTGTTCAAGTTCAGTTGTTCTAGAGTCATCTTTTGACTGAAATTCCCATGCTTCAAGTAGAAATATAATAAATTCAATTTTTATAATGCCTCCGTTTATTTGATTGAGAGTTGCATTTTTTTCGCCGCAAAAAGTACACTTCCTATCAACTTGGACTTTGAACATGGGCGTTTGGGATGAAACGATAAAGTAAGACGGTGGCAAACGGTCTTGCACTTAAGCTTTTGGGAGAATTGGTGACAGTTATATGGTGCAAAATCTAACTGAAGTGACTGGAAAATTTCACAGGTGCTGAGCAGTAAAGGGTATGTGGATATTAAGCAAGGTGATGCTTATGGTGACATTTTGGTCCGCAAACTCGAAAGTCCAAACATGGAACCAAACTTGTGGAAGAGCTAGTTACCGGAAAACAAATTCTGGAGGAGTTATCATGTCACGACTTTCCTAGAACTGACAAATTCTATTTAGCCATTCCATAGGAATAGAAAACCTGTATAGGTTCGTACACCTCAACGTTAGATGAGTTGCCTTCCTTAACATGTTGTACATATAGAATTTTCTCCACGTGCTAATATATTAGTAGAATTTTATTTTATTTATTATTATTATTATTATTATTATTATTATTATTATTATACACCACGACATTTCAACCTCTTCGCATTGGAAGCTATTTATCGTTTCCACTGATCCAAGGAAATAACAAGATTGGAGTGGTTGCTAACCACAACTTTTTCTTTCTGTTTCACTGGTCTTATTTATTTTATCGATTTGAGTTTTCAGTTTTAAATTTTTATAGTTAAAAGTTTTCAAAAAATATTATATCTATTTTTTTATTACAGTTAAAAGCTTTTAAAAAATATCACATCTCAATTCAAATTGAAAATTTGAATTCGCAAAATAAAATGTTAAAAAATCGTTAAAAAATGGCTATGTACATGATTAGTAGCTAGCACATGCATTCAAATTTTGTCAAATACATTCGAATAGAGTCGTCGTCATCATCATCAGTTCTCTATTACATTAACAAATTAAAACTATAAAGGGAAAATATTAACTTTAAGAATTAAAATGAGAAGTTATACTTAATTATTGACGTTACATAAGTAACACTTTATATGACTCAAAATAACGTCATTATCTAATAAGAAATTTATGATATAGAAAAAAAAAAATTTGAAAAAGGATATTTAAAAATTGTGCCTAATAGGATTCAATTATCACATATATTCTTTTGATAGAATACACACATTACTTTAGGATATTAACTTTTTACTTTCTAATAATTATACAGAACAAGTGCCGTTCAATTTTTCTTTTGGCAATTAAATTTTACATGTTGTGCACTTCTCTTCAACGCCACCACCGAGTGCGCCGGTGACGAATGCCCCGATATTTTATACCCTCATGTGCTAGCCTATTGTCAACATGAATATCCCGAGTTGAACCCTCATACGCTAGCCTATTGTCAACATGAACATCCCGAGCTGCACCCGTCTGCGCCTCAGTCATCCCCGCTACCACCACCGTCATCTCCACCACCTCCTCCTCCTTCTTCGACTTCACCGCCGCCCCCACCGCCTTCACTGCCACCCCTACCACCTTCACCACAGGCTCCGAGTGGCCTATGTGATTTGCCTGCTAATGAAAACACATATTTGCAATGCTTGCTCCAATTTAATGGCCATGACGGAACTAAGGGCAACCCGATCAATTCCACTTGCTGTGCTCTCTGCCTCAATGCCACCGAGCAATGCCCTAGTGGCCATTGGTTAGAATTTTGGCCTCGATCCATAGCCTACTGCCAACATCCTGACCAGAACTCATCTTTGAAGCTGCCGCCACCGTCGCTGTCATCTTTGCCTCCTCCAGAAGAAGCCGCAAATAAGTGTTGGACTTTCCTTGATACCATGCAGTCTTGCATTAATGAAATCATGTCTGGATTCTTCAACAAGAGATTGGGAATGGGGCTGGCTTGCTGCTCCACCATGGCTAGTTGGGGAGAGGATTGCTTCAGCGAATTGTCTCGACAGTTTCCAGATATTTTCTACCCTTTCTGGCGCATACAACAATGCTCTACATATTTAGGAATTTTGCTTTAGCACTAATGGTCCCCAAACTTGTCAAAAGATGATAGTTTGGTTCCCAAACTTTTTTTAAACGAAACGATCCCCAGACTATTTAAAAGGGTGCAATGTTGTCCTTTTCGTTAAATGCCGTTAAAAAATAAAGACTAAATCCTAACCTATTAAAGTCAATTGAGACAAAAAAAATCACCTCATAAAAATGTCACTATTTTAAATTATTATGCCGTTACTTTTTAAACGACATATGGCAGAAAGGACTATATTGCACCATTTTAAATAGTTTGGAGTTCATTTTGTCAAAAAAAAAAAATTTAAGGACTAAATTGTCATCTTTTAAAGAGTTTTGGGACTATTCATGTAATTTACTTTTTTTTTGTTTAAATTAATCTATTAAAATCTATAGTTGAATAAGTGCCCTAAATTGTTGATTATTTAAGTGTATAAATCTTTAGGAACAAACGAAAATCTTGATAAAAAAAAAATAATGAAAATAAGTATAGTAAAACAAAGTATGACCGAAGAAAACGTAAACAAAGGGTGAGAAAGGTTTGGAAAAGAAAAGGATAAAATAACGACATCTTAAAATCTGCCAATTATTACACATCAATGATCAATCTTTGTCAATTATTACAAACAAATAGGAAACTAATAAGTGGACACAACAGTACCAGAAAGATATCCAATACGCACACAAGGTCCAACTCACCTCACCTTAAATATATGGGTTATTTTTTTTAACAAAATTTTGAAAAAATTTAAACTCAAATTATAATTTTATTCAAGTTTATTTTTTTTTTTAAAATATGAGTTTGAACTCGAGTTTAGAGTTAAATTCAAGTTTAAGTTTCATCTTCAATTTGAGTTCATAAACTCGAACTCAAGTTAATGAATAATATTTTTTCTATTATTAAAACTGCCATATTTTTCTTTTTAATTCTGATTGAGATGATTTTTTTTATACATTTATAACGAAAAGACGAATAAAAACCCACCCATATACCCTATTAAAATTTTTTTTATCACTATTTAGTTTTTATTAAAATATTATCTAAATATAAATTTAAGTTTTGACTCACTCAAAATACAAACTCAAATAGATTTTTAATTCAAATCATAATTCAAATGTGCACATCTAAACACAAACTCAAGTTACAACTTCAACTTAAGTTATAATTTAAATTCAACTCAAGATCATTATTCAAATCATCCTAACTCAAAAATGTAAAAGAACAACCCCATAATTTTTAATATTAAATTTTTTTTCGGCCCATTTAGTGTCTAACTTGAAGTTTTGAGGCTGTGGGTTGGGCCTGCACATCCCAACCTAACTCACGCTCTAACTTGCCTCCTCTGATATTTAACCCTAGGCAGACAATTCATTTATATTCTCTAGTTTCTTTGTGTTTGAATTAAGCCTCTATATTTGTTTTATGATAAGACTAATTTATGAGTGTAGACTAATTTATGTTTGCATTATGTTTAATGTTGGATGTACTACTTTACTTCATATTTGATGTTGGATTGAACTTTAAATTTCTATTTGTTTGAAAGTTTGAGTTATTATTTCTATTTGATGATGAAGTTTGAATGTTTGATTGAACTTTGAGTCTTTGATTCTTTAAATGTTGAAACTAACCATCTAACCCATCTCGCACCGCCCCAACCCAACCTAAACATCATTAGATTGTGAAATTTTTCTAACATTGTTAGGACTAAATATGTGTAATCCACACACTTTGGAGCGGAAAAAAAGCCTTATTCCGCACTAATCTAACCCATGAACAACCTTAATTACACATTTGGAATGAACTATTTTAGTGGACAAATAAAAACATTTATAAAGACTACATATGGCAAAATCAAAATATATATATATTTTTTCTGGAACAAAACCAAATATTTGATAATTGCAAGAAAAGATATTTACGTGAAAATATATTTGAAATAATATTTCAACACTGGTAATTAGAAAAGAATTTATTTAATAAAAAAGACTAAAAAAACTCCCAAAGGCCAAAATCCTGGAAGAGGCAGAAGGGCAAATTGAAAGGAACGTTGAGAAACCTCGAGAGAGAGAGAGAGAGAGAGAGAGAGAGAGAGAGAGAGATCAGAAGAATTGAAGAGGAAGAATGGGAGATTATCACTTCGTGTACAAGGACGTTGAAGGAGCATCAACTCAGTGGGACGACATTCAGAGAAAGCTCGGCAATCTTCCTCCCAAACCACCGGCTTTCAAGCCTCCACCTTTCACTCCCGCTGGCGATGAATCCTCTCTTCCCAAGGACAAGTCTTGGATCGACCGAAAGACTGAAGACGAGCTCGAAGACCTCGAAGATGACGCCGATCTTGACGACGATCGCTTTCTCCAAGATTACAGGTTGGTTTGGTCTTTCCGATTCCAAGAGAAAATTGAATGAAATGTAAAAGTTTCAACTTTGTCGGAACTTTGTTTCATCAATATTGTTTATATTCACTGCTCTGTTTATCTTGAAATGAGATTGGGAATTAGGGATTGCCTTTAGGCGAGTAACGAAATTATTTTTGATTTGGAATTTGTGAAAAGGAAAAGCCTTCGTCATCTATGGATCGTTTTAGTTTGATTTGAAGCAGTTGAATTAGTGGCTCTTGTGTTGTTGATAGGAAGAAGAGATTGGCAGAGCTGAGAGAAGCAGCTAAGGTTGCGAAATTCGGATCAATTATTCCGATTTCAGGATCAGATTTTGTGAGAGAGGTCTCTCAAGCTCCATCTGATGTTTGGGTTGTTGTGCTTCTCTATAAAGACGGGTAATCACCGGAGTTTAGATAAATTCAGTCTCCACTTTATTTCAAAAACTAACCTTGGTGATTTTTTTTCTTATGTTGAAAAACTGCGCAACAATTTTTTGTAGAATCGCGGAGTGCGGCGTGCTGATGCAATGCTTGGAAGAATTGGCAACAAGATACCCTGCAACTAAATTTTGTAAAATAATATCCACAGATTGCATTCCAAACTACCCGGATCGTAATCTTCCCACTCTTCTAGTGTATAACAATGGTGCAGTGAAAGCAAATTATGTAGGTTTGCAACAGTTCGGCCGGAGATGCACGCCAGAAGGTTCTTGAAATCCAAGCATGCTCTACCTTTCTTTTTGTTCATAAGTTGCTCAGGAACTTTTAGTTACTCTGTTGAAAGTCTTAACATAAGTTTTTCTTAATCTCCATTGCTGTGTTTTTTGAACTACTAGGCGTTGCATTAGTTCTCTGCCAGTCGGACCCTGTACTCAATGACGGCCAGAGTGGGAGTGATCCGTCAAGAAAAGCTGTCATTGATGGAGTTCGCAAGAGGTTTCTAGAGAAGGTTGTGACAGAACATGAAGATGATGATGATGGATCTTCAAGTGATTAAGATGTTAGGAATTTCTTTGGTTTGTGTGATGTATTAAGTTTGTTGTTCCTCAAGAAATGAAATAGTTGCTCATTTTCTTTGTCCTTTTTTTTTTTTTGGGGTGGTTTTTTCAGTGTGCTTTCTTTTCACCATAGCCGCAAGTACAACTTTTTGGTTACCTCATTGTCCGTGAAGCTAACATGCCTAATTTTCCTTACCTCAATGTTCTGAAACAGTGTCTTGTCACATACTTTGTATCAAGTAACAATCACATTCCCACTTTAATCCTTCAATTTTTGGTTGGTTATGTAAGATGTAACTTGTCGAGCAGAAATTTTTACGGCATTATGAAAAGGTTCCTTTTTTTTTAATTTTTATTTTTTTTTTTATTTATCGTCTTAAGAGGCTACAGGTTTTCAAACAAGTGAGGGTAGAAGACTAAATGGCATTTAATTAGAAACTGAAGCTTCTCAATCAAAGTTGAAGTTTTCGTTGTTTAAACAAATAAACAACCGCCAACAAACAAGGAAAGTAACCATTGCTCTCCTCCACATGATCAAAATACATATCCAACAAAGGAAAGTAACCATTGCTCTCCTACACATGATCTGACATCTTTTGTGTGGAGTTTCCAGGCAACTGCCAGATGACTACACGTTTTCCTCGCCAAAAACAAATTTGACTTCTTAAAAAGGAAATTATAGAAAATATTTGGTAGAACATTGAATACTATGCTTTCCAAACTGTCTTTTTTTAAATATCATTGCGGATCCGCACATTCATTCATATTGTCACATAGCAAGCTTCAATGTCTCTTCAAGCGCTCACCACTTCGGCTTTATTCTTCTTGCTGCCTTTGCTTGTGTCGCTATCTTTTTGTTGTTGCTGTTCAGCCTTCTTCTGAGCCCGTATCATGGCTCGTCTGGCACGGGGACGCATTTCTCTTACCGTCCTAGGAGGCATCACATATGGCTCAAGGGGTCTGTCACCAAAGGGATGCTCACTTCCAGTGAATATCCGCAGCTTTCTATCTCTATCCTGCATTCACAGAACATCTAAGCTGAATAAAAACTTGAACATGATACAAGTTATAACATAAAATGTAAATGACCCTATATTGCAGTTGCCAGATCACATCAAAAAACATTGTCTGAAACAAAACAAGGGAAAGCCAAGTAGGTCCAAAAAGAATATCTGGAAACATGAAATAAATAAATAAAGTTCCAAGAAATTTGTATGGCATCTCAAATAATGCGTACATCACGCAATTTGTTCCTCGGAAGCATGCGTAGCACAGCTTTCCGAATGACTTCTGTAGGGTCTCTGGCCAACTGGTCTTTTAAGCTTCTTTCTTTGAGATGGCCCACATACCTACAGGTCATAAAATTTCAACGTCAAAACAAAAGTGCGTAAAGAGGACGAACTTTAT
Organism: Morus alba; assembly: GCA_012066045.3. Lineage (NCBI taxonomy): Eukaryota > Viridiplantae > Streptophyta > Magnoliopsida > Rosales > Moraceae > Morus > Morus alba. The sequence continues at coordinate 1,076,149 of CP050233.2, forward strand.
TTACAGGCATCACACAGCTACATGAATGAACAAAAGTTCCTACTCCTTTAGTTTTCACCAGCATTTAGGACTGCCACTACTCTCATTCTAATGAAACAGTTACACATTCACAATCAAAAGATTATACACAGAGAATCATGGACGTCACAACCAGAATGAAAATTTGTCATATGCACTCTACAACATTCCAAGTTCCAATTGTGGAAACTGTTCAATTATGTAATGAATTTAGTGAGGGTACTTGCCCAGTATGCCAACGGTAAAATTTATCAGTGAGTTTTCTTCCCGTAACGCATATATCCTTGGCATTAATAACAATGCACATATCCCCGTCGTCACGATTTGGTGCATATGTTGGTTTATCCTTGCCTTGAACTACGGTTGATATTTGAGACGCTAATCTTCCAAGAACCTTAAGAGAAAATGAAAAGAAACCAAAGGTAATACAACAAGGGTATTATGTTAAAAAAACCCAAAACATCACCAATTCAAGTAAATAACGTGAACATATTGAACAACCAATTCCAAGAACAATTTAACCAGCAAAAACCCAGTTTCACTTTCAGACTAAATTTCCTTCTTTTGGCTTTATTTCATTATAATTTAGTTACCAACTCATTCTTTCCAATCCTGATCTTCCACTCCAAAAGCTAAATGAAGTAATTCGACAATATTGAATGTCAAGAACAACGAATGAAACTCTAATTTTGATCATTTAAAGAAAGAAAAAAAAAAGTAGATCAAAACCTGGCCTTTAGCATCAAATACTTTCCACCTCAGACCTTCTAGATTTATGCGTCTCAGGCCAGCAAGTGCTTTCTGCATCAATATTAAATTAAACCACATTTCACGTTATTTGATTAAGCATAAAATAAAATAGTAGAGAACAATTAAAAAAAAAAAATTCCTACTTTAGTTCTAAAACTAAAAAATATACAATTGCTAAAAAAAAAAAAAAAAAAAAAAAAAAAAAAAAAATAGGCACATAGAGCATAACATCTAAACCTTACGAATTGCAAAAGAATCCTATAAGAAAGGAATAACCTCGTTTTGGCCATTTCACAAACAGTTGGCGTGCATTGACCGACGAAATGTTATGTTACATAACGTGAATCGTTTAAACATCATTGGGAAACGAAAATTATTGATACATAATTATTAAAGAAAATGTAAAAAAAGAGAAACAAATACAGAAGAAGAAGCAAAGATTGCCTTCATATTGCAATTAAAATTGGTAGCTGCAGCTTGGCTTGCCATGTCTCTCTTCCTCTCGATGGTTCTGTCCTCAAACGCAGATCATCCACCTTTTCACAACCCAATCCAGCAATTTAGTGAGAAAAAAAAAAAAAAAAAAAACTCAACTAGTATACAAATTTTTGTAAATTTTTCGAAACCAGAAAAATAATTTGCACCTGTAAGTAAACCCTGAAGGAGGAGCAGGGTTCTGAGAGAGAGTGAAAATGAAAATTGCCGAGGTTGAACCTGGGCCGAAAAGGAACTCATTGAGCCCAGAAGTTCGAGACTGAGACTTAAGCCGTCATAATTGGGCCTAAGAGAAGGTAAGCCCACAAAATTCTATTCTTGGCCCGAAACTAAAAGCCCATTTTATTTCAGCCCAATTGGAATAAACAAAGATCGCTCGCCGAATTAATTTTTTTTTAATTTTTTTATACTCGAATCGCTCGAGTCGACTCAGTGCAAAGGAGCGAGTCAGAATCCTCCACTGCATAAGGCATAAAACTAGAAGAAGCAGCAAATAGCTTTCTGCAAAATCTGTTCGTTCGTTTCTGCGTGTTTTGGTTTTTGCAGAAACCGATTGGCGAAAGATGGACTCGGTTGAGGTACTGGTGACCCAAATCCAGGGGCTTTCGAGCACCGCCGGAGACGTATCGCGGCTCCACATAATTCTCAAGCAATCCGACGACTCGCTCCACCCCGAGTCGACTCGGTTGTTCCCTGCTCTTGACCAGCTCGACCCCTCCAAACACTCTCTCGGATATCTCTACATCCTGTAACTTTCCCTTTCTTCTCCTCCTTTTAGATTTCCGCATGTTTTTTTTTTTCCTTTTTTTTTTTTCATATTTGTAGGGTTTTAGATTATCGCATGTTACGAAAGTTATTTGATTTTGTTTTTGTATTAACGAGTTTGGGAACTCTTCAGATTTTGATTGAATGTGGTTAATTTTTGATGCGTTTTCTCGGAATCTAAACGCGGCACAAGGTCGAGGAAATTGATGTTGGATTTTTTTTTTTTTTTTTTTTTTAAAGGCGAGAATTCTGAGGATTTTGACGGAATTGGATTTTATTACTAGAGTTGTTTTCTTAGTGACTTAATTTGTTATTTTTAAGATGCCAGAATGGTTAATTCGGTTTGTGAAATTTTACGAAATCGGGATTTTGTGATTCTATATGTGTCTGGTTACAGAGAAGCATGCTCATCTGGTCCGGTTTCAAAAGAGCGAGCTAGTTCCCTGGTCTTAACCATCTCCAGATTCATCAGTTCTTGTGCGGCGGAGCAAGTTCGTTTGGCGACTGAGAAATGTATGTCTTAAATCCTAAGTTTGTGGCATCAGATGAATTAATATAGAAAATGTGTTTAGTGTAGCTAATTTGTTTTGTCTGCAGTTGTATCCGTTTGTAAGAGATTGAAAGACCAAGTTTTGCTCCTCGAAGCTCCGATGCGAGGTGTGGCGCCAATGTTAATGGCTATTAGGAAAGTTCAGACCTCATCGGAACATTTGACTACATTGCATCCAGAGTTTCTACTTCTCTGTTTGTTGGCCAAATGCTACAAAACTGGCTTGTCTGTTTTACGTGATGACATTTCCGAGGTTGATCAGCCGAGAGATCTTTTTCTCTATTCCTATTACGGGTAAGTTGCTTCCATCTTTTTCTTTCTTTTCTTCTCCCTAGTTACACAAGTAGCCGTCAGAAAAAAAAAAAAAAAAAAAAAAAAAGAAAGAAAGTTCCTCTGGTTCTTTGATATATGTCTCCATATGCGTTCACATTAGATTTTCTATATGTGCTAATTTAGTATCGCGTTATTGTTGGTAGCATCTTTTGTTGAATGTCAATTAATGTAGAGAAGATTTGAGTTTTGGCTTTGAGAATGTAAATCTTAGTTTGAAACACCCTTTGGGTCACAGTCTTGCAATATATTTATCCACGACATTTGTACCAAGGTAGTTAAATGATTATGATTATGTTCAAATAATCCTTTTCATGGAATGAAAATTCATGAGTTTTTGCCACTTTATCTATCTTGAAGGGTTTCCAAGTACTTCAGGATTATTATTATTATTGTATTTTCAAGTTCATTTATAAGAAAACAGCTGATAAAATTTTGCCTTTGTTGTCATGACAGAGGGATGATATGTATAGGGCAAAAGAAATTTCGCAAAGCATTGGAGCTTCTACACAATGTAGGTTAACATATCCCACATATTGATTTTCAACTATATGATTATGAACCCATATTTAGCCAACACTCTAATTGCCTGTCACATATTTTTCAGGTTGTAACTGCACCCATGTCTTCTATCAATGCCATAGCAGTTGAAGCATACAAGAAATACATACTAGTTTCTCTCATTCACCATGGACAAGTATGTTTTTCATCTCAGTAGCTGATTTTATTGAAACTTTGAATTCTCCACATTAGGGGAGCTATTTGTACTATGTGGTCAAATCAACTCACGATTTAAATGCTATTACTTTGAAGACTTCATTTTGTCTATTTCCTACAGTTCAATCTTTGATGATATAACTTTGGCTACAACTAATCCAAAGATTTGTTTCAATTGGGTGGCAGTTCTCCACCAATCTCCCAAAGTACACCTCTTCAGCAGCTCAGAGGAATCTAAAGAATTTTTGTCAGGTAGCAATAAAGCTGGGGATTTTCTTTATTCTACAATATTTCTCTTGATTAGATGCGTATCTTTTCTTGTATTGATTATTATGGTCCCTCGATTCTCTTCCTTGAGCAGCCCTACATTGAATTGGCAAATAGCTATGGTACAGGAAAGGTTACAGAGTTGGAGATATACGTTCAGACAAACAGAGAGAAGTTTGAAAGTGTGAGTTTTCTAAATTATTCGTCATCTTATTCATCCATTTTCTTGCATGAGCTGTGACAAATTTCTTAGCCTTAGACATGAGAGACATACTTGTTTAAATATGGCTATTATTCAGTGCTTCAGCCGTCTAAGATTCTAAATTAGGTTTGCTAAATTTCTTCCCCAGGACAACAATCTTGGATTGGTAAAGCAGGTTGTAGCTTCAATGTATAAACGAAATATTCAGAGATTGACGCAGACATACTTGACTCTCTCCCTCCAAGATATAGCCAGCACAGTTCAATTAAACAGCGCTAAGGAGGCTGAAATGCATGTGCTACAAATGGTAGTTTCTGTAATAGAATGACTATTTGTTCTTAAAAATGTCATGGCTTTATTTAAGACTTTACTCTCAATTTATAGATCCAAGATGGGGAGATATACGCAACGATCAACCAGAAAGATGGCATGGTTAGATTTCTTGAGGATCCTGAACAATATAAAACCTGCGAGATGATCGAGCATATTGACTCATCAATTCAAAGGTAAATCTTATGACAATCAATTGGTGTGATTATTCATTTATGGGTAGTACAGTTGAAACAGCATTAAGGCTTTATTATTAAACTTTTTTGTTCTCTTATCTTATTCAGGATAATGGCACTTTCAAGGAAGCTGACTGCTATGGATGAGAACATCTCATGCGATCCTTTATACCTCTCAAAGGTGAGTCCCTCATTTCTAGTTTTTGATCTGAACCTATTGTGAACCTTTGATTCGAAATATTGCTTTTCCATATATCTGCAGGCTGGAAGAGAGCGACCGAGATTTGATCTTGATGATTATGATAGCGTTCCTCAGAAATTTAACATATGAACTAAGCAAAAGACTGCTCTTCATAGGGACCCGAAGTGGTGAGAGATGATTTGTTGGCCCCTTCTATTGTGCAAAAGAGATGGAGGAAAGTTTTCAACCAGTTTGGTTCCGGCTTAGAAATAGATACCTGCGACCAAGTCTAGTTATGAAAACATTTCTTGTTTAACATTACTTTTTTATATATATCCTTTCTTTCTTTCTTTAACAGTGTTATGCAATGAATATATTATTTGCTGTAGCGAGAGAATTCCACTAGAATTAACCGAATGAAACTTCTGCTTCGTGAGTTGTGAAGGATCTTATTTTGGAAAGGAGGGTCATAAACTCATGAAAGTCCATATAGAGTAGTTGCATTGAATAATAATTTTAAGCATGATGATTTTGAAGATGATTTCCTACTTATCTTTCTTCATTTGGTTCATAACCAAACAGGAACAAAGATATCTTAATTCTGGTATTTCGCTCCCTATTCTGGAATATTGGTGTCAAAAGTTCTTGAACTATTTGAGACCCGTTATTCCTTAGAAGTAGATGACGCTTGCTATATTAAATGGTAGATGGAAGTGATCATGTGATACGAGCGTCCTAACTTTTGGATAGTAATTAGTGGAATTAAAAAGGATTAGTTTCACAAATCTCTAATCAATTTTTATTCCTTTCACGAATGAACTTTTGTTTTTGAAATTCATGATCATATAGTTTGAATTTTTTTGTAAATTTCTCCCCAACAATATCGAAATGCGTAATTATCTACAATAAATACAAGTGCATTTGAACAAGATTAACAATGATTGCGTTTCAATTATCAGAGCTGAAAATGGAGTGAAATTTGCCATGTAGTGAAATGGGCATTACAACTATGGGCCCAAACATTAAGATGGATTATTGGGCTTTAATTGATCAGTCCAATGGGCCTTGTATTCTTCAACAAAATACTGTAAGAACATAACTCGGTTGCCAAATCCGGCTACTCGGTTGGAGAGCCACCATCTTTCTCGTCTGCTCCGAGTCTCCGAGCAGAGTAAGTAGTTGCATAACTGTGAAGCCATGGGAATTGACAACTCTCATAATAGTCATTTCTTCTTTTCAAAATCCCCGTAATTTATGTTCCCCAAAAGAATTTGAATTCTAGCCAATTGCCTCGATAGGAACCAACGAAATCCTTGGATCTGGAGCTCCTTTGACCTTCTTCTTCTATGGACATTCTCTTCGCTCAGATCCAAGCGGACCTCCGCTCCAACGACGCCCTCCGCCAGTCCAGCGCCCTCCTCCAGGCTCTCCAGCAGTCCGCCGCCGGCCGCGACATCTCCGTCATCGCCAAGTCCGCCGTCGAGGAGATCGTCGCCTCTCCGGCCTCCGCCGTCTGCAAGAAGCTCGCCTTCGACCTAATCCGATCCACGCGCCTCACCGCCGACCTCTGGGACACCGTCTGCACCGGCATCCGCAACGATTTCGACTTCCCCGACCCTGACGTCACCGCCGCCGCTCTCTCCATTCTCGCTGCTATCCCTTCCTACCGCTTGTCCAAGCTCATCACTGATTCCAACAAGGAGATCAGCAGTTGCTTGGATTCGCCGAGCGATAATCTCAGGTTTTCCATCACCGAGACCTTGGGATGCATTCTCGCGCGCGATGATCTCGTTACTCTCTGCGAGAACAATGTCAATTTGCTCGATAAGGTTTCCATCTGGTGGACTCGAATTGGCCAGAACATGCTCGACAGATCCGACGCCGTCGCGAAGGTGGCGTTCGAGTCGGTCGGCCGGTTGTTTCAGGAGTTCGATTCCAAGCGGATGAGTCGATTGGCGGGGGATAAGCTAGTTGATAGCGAGAATTCGGTCGCGATTAGGTCAAATTGGGTTTCGTCAATGGTGGATTTGGTTTGGAAGAAGCGGAGCGCGTTGATGGCGAGGTCGTTGGTCTTGCCGGTGGAGAGTTTCAGAGCCACGGTGTTTCCGATCGTGTACGCCGTCAAGGCCATTGCTTCGGGCTCGGTTGAGGTCATACGAAAGCTATCAAAATCCTCGGGTGGTTCCAACGGGACGGTTGTGGATTCGAATGCGGAGAAGCTTGTGGGAGTTTCGGACGTGGTTTCGCATTTGGCGCCATTCTTGGCGTCGTCTCTGGAGCCGGCTTTGATTTTCGAAGTTGGGATTAACATGTTGTACTTGGCGGATGTGCCTGGAGGGAAGCCCGAGTGGGCTTCGCAATCCATTATCGCCATTCTCACGCTTTGGGATAGGCAAGAATTCTTTTCCGCAAGAGAGAGTATTGTGAGGGCTGTTGTTACGAATTTGCATCTTCTCGATCTTCATATGCAGGTAGGCTTGCTTATTTCTTCTTTCACTTATTGCATCTTTCAAAATTGGAGAAGCATTTCAGTTTCTTGTATGTTAAAGATCGTAGACACGGGATTCAGAATGGCGGAATTAAGTATAATTCACGTGTGTCCTACGTTCGGTGCATTATTGAAAACCTTAATAGCTTTATTTATTTATTTAGTTAGGGAAACAGAGAACAAAATTGTCCCGCTGAAATAAAAGCAACTTAAAATCGTCATTCAAAGAAAATTGATTTATAATCTGTTTTAATGTCGATTAAATTTAACTTTAGGAGGGCTACATTAACAACTAGCTAGCGGAGTTCCAAAAACTGTATCTTTATTTAGCTGCTTAAACGATGATCTAATGTAGTAGACTTTGTGTCTATAGGTTTCATTGTTTAGGAGGCTGCTTTTGATGGTGAGAAACTTGAGAGCCGAATCAGACCGCATGCACGCATTAGCATGTATTTGTCGGACAGCTCTTTGTGTTGATCTTTTTGCGAAGGAAAGCGTGCGAAGAGGGCAGAAACCTCTTGCTGGAACTGATATTGCCTCTCTTTTTGAGGACATTAGAATAAAAGATGACCTTAATAGTGTAACGAGTAAAAGCTTATTTAGAGAGGAGCTAGTAGCATCTTTGGTGGAAAGCTGTTTTCAGTTGTCTCTACCTTTGCCTGAACAAAAGAACTCAGGTATGGAAAGCAGGGTTATTGGAGCTTTGGCATATGGAACTGGTTATGGTGCGTTGAATTGGACCGAACCTGCTTTGGAAGTAGTAGAAGTTTGTAGGCCTTGTGTCAAATGGGATTGCGATGGACGAACATATGCTATTGATTGCTACTTAAAGTTGCTCGTTAGGTTGTGCCAAATATATGATACAAGAGGAGGTGTCAAAAGAGTCAAGGATGGAGCTTCTCAGGATCAAATTCTAAACGAGACAAGGTTGCAAAACTTGCAACGTGAACTTGTGAAAGATTTACGTGAGGTACAGCAGTTTCTTCCTGTGGTTATGTTTAAACCATGAGTAATGCATATATTTGAAATGCATTTATGAGGCTTGTCATATTAAACTCTCTCCTTTTGTCAGATAAATACCCCAAGAGTATGTGCCCGTGTCATTTGGGCTGTTTCAGAACACATAGATCTAGAAGGCTTGGATCCGCTTCTCGCAGATGATCCGGAGGACCCGCTAAACATTATTATATCAAATATCCACAAGGTTTTGTTCACCTTGGATTCATCTGCAGATACCACAAATAGGCTTCTAGATGTCCAGGCACTACTTTTATGCGCTCTGAGATTAGGATCACGCTATGCAAGGGCTGGGGCGTTACTGACTAAAGAACTTGAAGAATTTAGAAGCAATAACATGGCTGATTCTGTCAACAAGCATCAATGCCGTTTGATACTGCAGAGAATCAAATATGCTACTAGTCATCCAGAAAGCAAGTGAGCATATATGTACTTTTATCTATCTTTCGATACATAGTATCTTCAACTCGTAATTACAAATAGCATCTTGCTGCGTAAGTCTGACATGCCCGTTTACCTTTTTTATCATATCCTTCTTGCTTATGAAGACATGACTCGTTATGTTGCTTACTATTCTAAAACTCAAGTTTCATTTAAAAGAATAGGGACTGTTCTTGGGCAATGTGATTACAGAACTGATTGTTATTTTTATTTTTCAGGTGGGCAGGGGTGAGTGAAGCCAGAGGTGATTATCCATTTAGCCATCACAAACTAACTGTTCAGTTTTATGAAGCATCTGCAGCTCAGGACAGGAAGTTGGAAGGACTAGTTCACAATGCTATTTTAGAGCTTTGGAGGCCAGATCCAAGTGAACTAACCCTTTTGCTGACGAAGGGAGTCGACTCTGCATTACTCAAGGTTCCTCCAACTGCAGTCACTTTGACTGGTAGCAGTGATCCCTGCTATGTTGAAGCATATCATTTAACAGACTCTACTGATGGAAGGATCACTCTTCATTTGAAGGTTAAAATCCGTCTCTTTTTGCTATTTTAATTTTTAGATCATTAAAATCTTTTTGTTTTTGGTTGACACAGAAACTATACTACTTGTTACGGCTGCCATCCACCCAGTTGGCTAACTAATGCGCCTAATCTGAGAAATCACCCTTTCTGCTCATTTAAAAGAAGAGAATATAAATTTTTTTAGAAGCATTTTCGTAGTTAGTTATGTTAGTAAATCATGCTGGAAGAATATATTCCCACCATCCATGAGTAGTACTGTCCATAAACCACTGATACGGAAAAGATTACTTTCTGTTTTGACCTCAGGGCACCAGCTATCCTAGATTCTTATTGATACTCATGCTCCCAATTCATGACTTGCAGGTCTTGAATTTGACTGAGCTTGAACTGAACCGGGTGGATATCCGGGTTGGATTATCAGGTGCACTGTATTTTATGGATGGCTCTCCTCAAGCAGTGCGGCAGTTGCGTAATCTTGTTTCACAGGTTTGACAGCCCACATCAACACTGCAAAACTTTTCCCCCTTCATAATCTTCTTTTTCTTGAAGACTTGAACAAAGAATTTCTATTACCACTGATTGCCTAAGGAGAGCTAGTATTATTGATGCGTTTTGCAGTTTCATGTTTTGATTCTCACGGTTGATAATGAGAATTTCTTATCTGCCTGCTTGTTGATCTTTTTCCTAGGATCCAGTACTATGCAGTGTGACTGTAGGTGTCTCACAATTTGAGAGATCTGCCCTTTGGGTTCAAGTCTTATACTACCCTTTCTTTGGTAGCGGTGGTGCTGGAGATTATGAAGGTGACTATGCTGAAGAAGATCCACAGATAATGAGACAAAAGAGAAGTTTAAGGCCAGAATTAGGAGAACCTGTCATCTTGAGGTGTCAACCATACAAACTTCCACTCACAGAGCTTCTTCTCCCCCACAAAATATCACCTGTCGAATTTTTTCGTCTATGGCCTAGTTTGCCAGCTATTGTAGAGTACACTGGTACATATACGTATGAAGGAAGTGGTTTCAAAGCTACAGCTGCTCAACAGTATGGTGCGTCTCCTTTCTTGAGTGGGCTTAAATCCCTATCATCCAAGCCATTTCACAGAGTTTGTTCACATATAATACGAACGGTTGCTGGATTTCAGGTAAATATGTTTCCTGTCTTATTTGTGAACCAGTTCTGTTTTATTTTTAATCATGTTCTCTTATTTTTGAAACGTATTTATCTTGATTATTTTTTTATCTTCTTCTCTGTATTAGTTAGTGCCATCTTAAATGTTTTAAATTGAATCTGTTTGTGTACTAGTTGTATTTTTGAAATGTTGGCTTTAATTTCCTCCTGCTTAAAGCTGAAGGAAAACTCGTTAATAAATTTTGTTTTTTGGCAAATAACTCATACTAACTTGGTCAAAATAAATGTTCCTTGTATATTAGTATAAAAGCGTCAGAGTAATTGGAGTTATAGAATTAGATTGCTGGAATGTTAGGTTATTGCAATCTTTGATGGTACCTTAAGCTACTATATGTCATAGTTTTGATTACCTATCCTTGTACAGCTTTGTCTTGCTGCAAAAACTTGGTACGGTGGATTTTTGGGTATGATGATATTTGGAGCCAGTGAAGTGAGCCGGAATGTGGATCTTGGTGATGAGACAACTACTATGATATGTAAATTCGTGGTTCGAGCTTCTGATGCATCAATAACGAAGGAGATTGGATCGGATCTGCAAGGCTGGTTGGATGACCTCACTGATGGAGGCGTTGAGTACATGCCTGAGGATGAAGTGAAGCAGGCTGCTGGTGAGAGGCTCAGAATCTCGATGGAGCGGATAGCGTTGCTAAAGGCAGCTCGACCGAAAGCCAAGGTTCCCAAGACGGATGATGATGAAGAGAATGAGGATGAAGTGGAGGAAGAAGAGGATAAAAAGAAGGAAAAGAAGAAAGATGGTGCAGAAGATGATAAAAAGGGTCCTGCAACCTTGTCGAAGTTAACCGCAGAGGAGGTTGAGCATCTTTCTCTTCAAGCGGCAGTGCTCCAGGAATGGCACATGCTGTGTAAAGATAGAGATACTAAAGTTAATTAAGGTTTTTCTTTACTAGTGATTAAAAGAAAGGGTTTGAATATATTCTTTTTCTTTGGCCATGCTTGTATTCTTTTTCGTCTTTTCTTTATTGTACCGTTAAAGTAGGTGTTGAGAATCTCTGATTTTTTGTATTTGAGTCTTCATTTTTTCAACGGGGACTTTTCTTTCCTTGTATATCTTGTACGGCTAGTTCTTGACTCATGTCCATTTGGATAGAGGTTTTTGTTATAATCGTGAGTTTTTTCATTTGATGATTTGCAAGATCAACTTCCAAGAATCACGCACAATAAAGGATCAAGACACAGGAATTACTTGGTTCAGGTTTCAGAGAAACCCTAAATCCAAGACCAAAACGGGTAAATCCACTATCAGAACAGAACAATTTACACCCTCAATCTCTCTCTCAATTACAAGCTTCAACCCAAGCTTTCTCAAGATTAGCAAAAATAAAATAAAATAAAAAGCCCCAAGCTTTCCCAAAAATTCGCTCTCTCTAATTCACCAGAGAAGTCGATCTCAATTATGCAATCAGAAAGAAAATTAAAGAGGAGAAAAGTTAACTTTGGGCCTATTTAGTTCATTGATTTGAGTTTTTAATTTGAGTTAAAGTGTGATTTTATATGAGTTTTTTACTGTAATAAAAAAGTTAGATGTGATTATTTTTTAAAATTTTTTATTATAATAAAACTCAAATTCTAAACTTAAATCGGTAAAAAAAAACAGTCTTTAATTGTTCTGACCCTAAGTACCTCTTATACTCCATACTCCATATAAACAGACAAATAAATTAACTTGAGTTAGGCTCTTAACCACTAATGGTTAAGTCAATTATAAAGTCGGTTAATAACCAATGAGCTACAGCTCATAATTAAAACAGATTTGGCTAATATAACTGGCTCATAAAATCAGTCACAATATTAACAGCTCATTTTATTATGGAACTTCATATTTTCTTCTCATCGAGCTTAATTTTCAAAAGCTGTGCTTGTATTCTATGTCCCTATTTAATAAAAATATATCTTTTATTTTTTTCTTAGAGAATTTTTTTAGTGTTCATTTCTTTTTGAGACACTGATATTTTTTATTTATTAATTGTTAGATTTATATTTTTTTTTAATTTAATATAATTTTTAACTAGATTTAATATAAATTCAACAATTAATAAACAGTAAACATCAGTATTCTAAAAAAAAAAAAAATGAATATAATACAAAGTCCCTTTTTCTTAACGCGTGGGCGACAACTGTGTTGATAGTAGTTGTTTCATGACGTTAACTTCACATGCCCCATCAATCAAGAGCTAATTTGAATATTAAGCGACGCACTTTAACTCAACGACATGATTCACGTTTGCCGGCAAAACTATACTGGTAATAGACGACACCATCCTTCCAGACGTCATTTTTTTCAGTAAACGACACCATACACACTACACCTCATTCTTTCCTCTCCTCCTTCCCAACTAAAACGACAGCAAAATAAACGACACCAGACACCTTAATTTCAAAGGCAGTTTTTTATTTTTCTGCAGTTAGATTAGCAATGCAATAGATTTTTGTTTCCCTCCAATCCAATCAGGAGTCACTCACTCACTCACATGAAGACCGAACGAACCGCCATTTCCTTGTCTTGTCTCTGTGTCTCAGTCTGACCCTTTACACCTCTTATCCACAGCACTTCAGAGAGAGAAAAAAAAAAAAAATCGCAAAAATATCTGAATTTCAAGCTCTGAAGTGAAAAACTCTTGCTCAGAAGTATCGAAGCTCGAAACCCTAACCCTAAACTGTCACTAAGACATGGAAGTGGGCTCTCTGCACGATAGGTGCATTTGGTCTCCGATTCGCTCTTCGTCTCCTCATCGCCCTCTCGTGGTCCATTCCATGGTGGTCTCGATTTCCGCTCGGAAGAAGAACCTTGGATCGCTGCGTCGGAGAAGTTCTTGCCCGGCGTCGAGCTCCGAAACCTTGGTCGCCGGCTCGCGGAAGGAGGAGTTCGCGGATTTGAAATCTTGGATGCACAAGAATGGCCTCCCGCCTTGCAAGGTGGTGCTCAAAGAGAGGCCTTCCCATGACGAGAAGCATAGGCCCATTCATTACGTTGCCGCCAGCGAAGATCTTCAGGTGAAACGTGAAATGTGAAATTCTCTCTGGTTTTTTACAAGTTTGATTGTTCTTCAATTCTTGATGGGAAATTGGTTGCTTGTTTCTTGCTTGGAAGGTTGGGGATGTTGCGTTCTCCGTGCCGAATTCCCTGGTCGTAACGCTTGAGAGAGTCTTGGGGAACGAGACCGTTGGTAAGGTGCATTGGTGATTTTGTTGATTAGTATCGTCTTTTTCAATTATTTATCAAGAAACGAATGTGAGTGAGTTTTCTTGATGTCTTGCTTTCTCAATTTTATGTGTTTAGTTATATTAGGAAAAAAAGAAACAAACTTGAGAGGATGCATGATTAGTAGCCAACGCAATTTTTTTTTCCCCTCAATTTGACGTTACTTGATTATGAAGAATATTTAAAGAGTAGATGGATTTTGATAGGAGCTTTGGATGGGTTGGTGAGGTTAACTTTGTCACATCCGTATTCAGTTAGAAATATGGATAATTGAAATATATCTATATTTTTGCTCAGAGTAACAAATAGAATATGAATATACGGTTTAAATGAAGATGCATAGTAATGTCTGAATATGTGCGGATATTTAACAAATTGAATGCAGGAGTATGACTTATATCAGTTGCTTTGTTCTTCATGCAGCGGAATTGTTAACTACGAATAAGTTGTCGGAATTGGCATGCCTTGCATTGTATCTGATGTATGAAAAGAAGCAGGGAAAGAATTCTTTTTGGTACCCTTATATAAAAGAGCTCGATCGTCTAAGAGCAAGGGGACAGTTGGCTGTGGAATCTCCTCTTTTATGGTCAGACACTGAACTGGATTACTTGACAGGCAGCCCTACTAAGGTACTTATTTCTTGTAGTTGTATTCTCTTTACCATTGTAAGATCAATGCTTCTATGCCAATTTCTATATTTTCTTTGTTCACTTTTGTGAGTTGAAAGGATGCCTGTGGCTTGTATCCTTAAGACTGTTGGCTTTCCGTAACGTCAGGCTGAAGTACTTGAAAGGGATGAAGGAATCAAAAGGGAATATAATGAGCTTGACACCGTATGGTTTATGGCTGGGTCTCTTTTTCAGGTTATACTCAACTGAAATTGTGTATTTTGGCTAATGAATGACCTTTTTGTTTTTCAACAATTTATGACATAATTTTGTTTCTTTATTTGCCTCTTCAGCAATATCCATATGATATCCCTACGGAGGCTTTCCCTTTCAAAATTTTCAAACAAGCTTTTGTTGCTGTGCAGTCCTGTGTCGTGCATTTGCAGGTAATTTTATTTTTGTATTTTTCTTTTGGTTGTTGCTGTTGATGTTGCTGAATAGACAAGGCCATTGTTATTTGTTCTAGTGCCTACTCATTTATCGACATGACTCTTTCACATTAGATTGTATTTTTTGTGATGTCAGTACTTTTTAATTCGTTTAATGTTAAAACGATTTCAAATACCAGGATAGATTAGAAATACTGGCTTTTCCTTAACAGCCATTGGTGGATGTTTGCAACGTATCGGCAGTGCTTCAGTACTGGTTTTGAGTGGGCATGGAGATTTTCCGCATTGCATTCTTTTGATTTCTAGTCATTATGTCTATGCAGGATGTCACTCATCTATTTTCACTGCTTGACAAGTTGTATTCTCATATGTCAGAAAGTCAGCTTGGCTCGAAGGTTTGCTTTGGTACCGCTTGGACCCCCACTATTAGCTTATAGCAGCAAATGCAAGGCAATGTTAACAGCTGTTGATGATGCAGTTCAACTGGTGGTCGATCGCCCATATAAGGCTGGGGAATCTATTGTTGCTTGGTATGATATTTTATTTAGCTGTGTTTATGGAGTTGACTAAGATTGGAAATTGTTCGTTTAATAATTTTTCTAATGTTTGCTTCCTTGTTGCTGTTCTATAGCATGTGCAAAGTTGGTTATTTATTTATTTATTTATTATTATTATTTTTTTTTTTTGCAGGTGTGGACCACAACCTAATTCAAAATTGCTTTTGAACTATGGATTTGTTGACGAGTATAATTCTTATGACCGTCTGGTGGTTGAAGTAAAGCCTGGAAATCCCTATACTACTTATGTTTCTCTGTTTATGTCAGTCTTGCTGAATATGTTTCGTGCTGCATATGGCCCAGGCTGCTTTGAATAGGGAGGATCCTCAATATCAGGATAAAAGATTGGTCGCTCAGAGAAATGGGAAACTATCAGTACAAACTTTTCATGTATGAATATGAAACCTTTTTTTTAGCATATGAATTATTTGCATGATTCTTTGACATTGGTTCTTTAATGTATCTGCAATTCAGGTCTATGTGGGAAAGGAAAAAGAAGCTGTTACCGACATGCTTCCATATCTACGATTGGGCTATGTTTCAGATCCTTCTGAGATGCAATGTGTAATCTCTTCTCAAGGTCCAGTCTGTCCAGTAAGTGTATTTCATTAAATTCCCGTTTAAGTTTTGTTGAATGATTTTGATGTAAGAGTTAAGCTTTGTGTTTTTATTTCTTTGAAAGAAAAGTAAATCCATAGAGGAGATTTTGGGAATTAGATTATGTTTTAATAAACATGCCAAAAAGCCACTATCCTTGCTTTCTTGATTAATGAAGTTGTGTTTTCAGATGTTTGATCAGACACTAAATAATTTGGCTATCATATTTCAAGGTGGTTTATTTTTTCCGTTTCTTTTTATATTGACAAAAGTAACAGCGTGCTTCACTCTGGTTGATATATTTCGGTCCTTTGGTTTTCTGAAGATTCAAAGTTTTATGCGGCTCTCTGTGTAGAATTTTCTAGTTATAAATAATGAAAGCTTCTTTTATCAAGAGACCAAAATCTCAATATAACGGACTAACAGTAAATGTATTGGATGTTAATAGGTAAGCCCTTGTATGGAACGAGCAGTGTTGGACCAACTTGCTGATTATTTTAGGACACGCCTCGCTTGCTACCCAACTACCTTGAAGGAAGATGAGTCTTTGGTAAATTTCGACTCTTGTTGAATTTGAAATTATATTTAAAATCATGGCTTCTTGCATTACCCAGCGTTGTTTGTTACAGTTGGAAGATCCTACTTTGAATGCAAAGAAACGAGTTGCTACACAGCTTGTCAGACTAGAAAAGAAAATGCTTCATGCATGCCTACAGGCAACGGATGATTTTATAAACCAGTTACCAGATCACACTGTATTACCATGTCCAGCTCCTTATGCCCCTTCATTCAAATAGAAGGTACTCTTAACTGTGTGTGCTTGTGTTTTTCCTGTGCATGCGTGTGAATATACGCAAGAATGCTTTTTCTTTTTGCCCCACCCATTCGTTTTGATCCGGATTAACTTCTTGCAGAGATATCTATTATTGCAAAACTGTGGATTTGCAAATACTTGGGGGATATTGGTTAACATACAAGAATACAGACCAGGTGAGTTTGACAACGATTTTCCCCAAGCTATTTGTCTCCGACTAAAGTAAGCGCGAAATAGTTTGTCTGTCTATAGGAAGAAGGATTAACCGCACATTGATTGTGAAAAAAAAAAAAAAAAAAAAAAAAAAAAAAAAAGTGTTAATGGACTGAAATTCCGAGTCTTTTGTGGTATTGGTCATAATTCTGATTTAAGTTGACATATGTCTAGTTGCTAGTGTTGCTTTAATATTCAGCAATGTGCCTTTTCAGGTTTAAAATTTGTGCTCTCTTTTTTTTGTTTTTTTTACTTTGCAGGTAGGTTATGAAATTCAGTTCGATAACCAAGGAAATTAAAGAATTTCGCTACACCCCTAGCTGGCACTAGGAGGGGATTATCATGTGTGTTTAAGTGAATTCCATTGAACAAGTTTCTTTGGCGTGGCTATCAAATTTGGAAGATTTGGCTGTATTCTGTGAATAATCGACCTCAGTGCTCTTTGTAGAACAAAATGATGGTATCAAGGATGTTGATAATTCTGTTCGCTAATAAAATCTTGCTATTTTTTTGTACATCTAAAAACAAATGATTAATGCTAATTAAGTTTTATTCCTATGTTCTCTTCATTTTTGGTTTAGCCTTTTGGATCTAGCTTTATGCTGGTTGGGCAATGTGAATCTTTAAATAGGTAGCATTCAAATTTTGCTTTTCTAGATAAATTTTGGTTAGGTAATAGTTGATTATCTTAAGTTCTCTTAAGTTATCCAGGTTTGAGGCTGACAATTAGTTCTTCCATTCATTACCAATCAAGTTGCATGAGATGCAATTGGAGATCATTAAACATCGACAATCCGTGTATGTACATAAATCAATCAATGAAATAGCGTTCAAGAATTACCAGATAAAGTAAAATTGACCTCAAGTTACCCAAAAAAATAAAAGAAAGAAAAGACTTGGGGTTATTGGGATTCTTGTGACAAATGAGATCACAAAGTCAATTTAGTTCTCCACATATCTCCAATGACCTTCTTTGGTTGCGGATTGTCTGGTCCTCTGTCCCTCTGTCCTGATGTAAAATACAAGTAACCATCCCAAAAACCGGCTAATGTGGTTTTCACACGATACGGAAGCTTCCCGATCACTGACCATCTCTGTTTATTAAGTAGAGAAAAATAAGTCTTTTTGATTTTCTTTCAGAAAAAGACTCGACATAAACAGGAATAAATAGTTAGTTCTCAAATCAAAACAAGGGACGAGATTATAAATACCAGAGTGTCTAGATGAAATTGGAAGACCTCTCCAACCAGGACCATCCTTTTGGTAATTGGATGCTTTTCTGTGGTGCCTCCGGTGATGATGATTGAATTGTTTACAATCACCCAAGCAAACTCTATATGAGAGTTTGGCTTTGGCATTGGAGGAAGAACTTTCCATCTCATTTCATCATCCAACATATAGACGTCACTGTAAACCACCTGAAAATTTAAATCACTTTTAGGCCTTGTTTGATCCAAGGGAGGGAAAATAGGAAGGACGGAGAGCTAGATAACCCAAGTGAGGGAAATGGAGAGGGAGGGGGTGTCCTTTCTCTTATGGAATTTGCTATGAAAGGAATGAATGAAAATAATAATAACAACAATTTTCTTGTTTGGTATAAAAATGCAAGGGAAAGAAAATATTTTACTTGTACAATTGTTACTTTATCTTTAGTTCGTTTAGTTTCCTTCAATAACAAGAGGTAATGAAGTAATTTGACACCATATAAGTTCCATCATGAATCCCTTCAAATTGCGAGAGAACAAAACAAGAGTTTTTCTAAGGGTTTCCATTCCATTCTCTAGTTCTTCCTAACAAAGAGTCATAGGTCTAAAATCCTTCTACTAAAACCCCCACTTCTATACATTAGACCACTTCCCTCTCCTATATTACTACAGGTATAGAAATATCTGCTATGTAGAGTTTATGCTAAAAAGACGTATAACCAATTGGTGCAAGCATAAAAAAAACAACATCACAGCCAACTATTTACCCCTCCAAGAACAGCAAATTGGAAAGTAGAAGAGAATGATACCTCGTGCCTGCGTGAACACTTGAAGATAGGCGAGCCAGGTTTGGCCATAAAATCACCCTCTTGACCACCGATAACAAAGAGTTGATCATTGGCAACTACGCAAGCCCTGTTAAAAGATTGAATCTCGTGATTAGTAAACAAAGAAAATGCAGAACATTAGGGTGAAACCAATGCTACAATCCGTCGGACATGTAATCAGTGGTAACCATGAATTGATGAAGTGAACAAATTAAATTTCAACCTATGAGGTCCACCACGTGGGATTGGAATTTCTTCCCGCCATTGTTTCTCTAATGCTCTGCCATCCTTCACCGCAATACTCCAGCTGTCCAGACCTGGTGTGTGGCGGTTCTCTTTGCTTCCTCCCATCACATGGAGTCTGCCTCTCCATAACTGTGTTGCTGGAGCATACCTGCAGTACTATCTCATATTAGAAAATCTATAAAACAAACACTAAAGTAGATTGTAGTAATGTAATATGAGGATACATAAAATAAATGGAGCTTTCTGTGGTAGGCATCTCTACCAGTGGTGCATGCTTCCAAACTTTAAATTTGATCAAAACCACATCAAAATGAGAAAGTATGCAAAACTGACAAAACTTGACACAAATCTCATATTTCAAAACAGTCCCTTTGGGTATTAAAACTAAAAAATGAATCGAAAGAGAGCTTCACATTAAGCATACAAAAATAAGGTTACCGAGGGGCGGGTAGATCAGGCAAAGTCTTCCATTTCTTGGTCTCAGTGTCAAGCACAAATGTACGAGCTGTAGGGCCTCTACATTGTGGTCCATATTGCCCTGATACAACATATATGTATCTCCCATCAGTTACCACTCCTAAATGTGAATGCCCCATCTCTTTTGGCATGTCAAACCTCTCTCCCCACTTGTTACTGGTAAAGTTGAATACATCCACATGAGAGTGCACCTTCAACACAATATACATAATAAAAGCGCAACATCAAAACTTAGAGTCCAGATTTGTGAACTCAAAAGACAAACATTTCACTTCAGGAACAAGATGCACAATTCAGAATTTAAGATTATGTTTATTTATTCAGATAATTATCTTTTTATATATCATTATCATGTTGAATTTATTATAAATAATTGTATTTTCAATTAGACTTCGACGTTGACAAGATTTCAGTTTTTCTCCTCTCGAGTTCTCGTTTACTTTCTAAATTCGCTCGATCGCCCTTTTTTCTCTCTAGTATCTCCTAGTTCCTTCTATCTCAATTCTATCTCTTCTCTCTCTTGATTCTACATCATTAGCATAATCTAGTATGTTGCCCTTGAACATCAAAGAAGCAAATTTTTTTTTTTTTTTTCTTTCCTGGGAAAAAAAAAAAAAACAAAGAACTTACATAGTCAATAGAGCCATATCCTGCAAAAACGTATAAAAGATTCTTAATCTGTACCGCAGCTCCGTCAAGGCGAGGCACCGGGGCAGGTGGCATTTCCTCCCATGGTAAATCAGATGCAGCTAAATCAGCAAAAGTTGCTGATAAGAATCTCTTCTTTTTATCTTCCAAAACACCTTGTTTCTAAAGCCGATCAATCAAAACGAACCAACAACCAAAAAAAAAAATCTCATTTCAATTACCAATTGAGAGTAACCACTAAACAAATCACATTGTGAAAAAGAACGAAAAAACAGCAATTGGGAAATCACATTGTGAAAAAGAACGAAAAAACAGAAATTGGG
This sequence comes from Morus alba, assembly GCA_012066045.3. Classification (NCBI taxonomy): domain Eukaryota; kingdom Viridiplantae; phylum Streptophyta; class Magnoliopsida; order Rosales; family Moraceae; genus Morus; species Morus alba. The sequence goes on from CP050233.2 coordinate 1,096,772, forward strand.
TATCAAGGTAATAATGCCCACCTTACTAGCTATGTCGGTGTCTTGGTTTGGTACAACGATAATCCCAGATTTCGCAGAAGACGAGGAAGAAAGAGAAGTTGAGGAAGCGTAGAGAAAATCAGCTATGAGAGCAGCTCCGAGAAGAGCTGCGATGGATATCAAACAGACCAACTTTGTTGCAGAGGAAGATTTGAGGTTGTGAACGAATCTGACCATTTTTTTTTTATCTGTATACCAATCAAGCACGTAAAACCCATTTTTATAAACAGAGAGAAGAAGAATGTTTTTGATGAGCTGAAAGTTTTTTTCGTGCAGCAGGATTTTGAGTACGCAAAAACATGGGCGCCAACGGTTTTTATTTCTTTTTTTTTTTTTTTATGTTTTTTTTTTTTTTTTTTTCTATATCTAAAATTAATACGCGTATCTTGCCATAAAGCAACGAAAATCGGTGGCCATTAGACAAAAATAAAATAATAAATAATAAAATCGGTGTCGTTTTATTGAAAAAAAAGGGATTATGAAGCGCATAGCAATTTTGCGAGGAAAAATTAAAACAAGATTTAGTGCATAGTAGATTTAAATAAATCAAGCATTTAATTAGAACTAAAATATCAAAAATACATGAGGTTTTCTAGTGAGAGAATTCAGGAGAGAAAGGGGGAAGAAAAAGAATAGTTTGGTCGGCAATCGGAAGCGCATTTTTGGTAAGTTGGTTATTAAAATACACTTACGCGCTCTGCGTCAACTGATTTACATGATGGTGGAGTCTGTGTTGATATTTTTTTCTCTTTTTTTTTAGTTGTTTGTGGAATAAAGACAGTCATTCTGTTGGTATTGGTGTTTATTTTTCTCTATAAATCATTAAATTTGTGTGAGCTTTGGTTGTTTTTTATCGTGTTTTCCCCCACCAAGCCATTACCTTGTGTGAGTTTTGTGTTGTTTTTATCTTCTCTATGTCTTTAGTCATATCTCCCTCCTCTGTCAAATAATTTGAAGGGTGCCAATTCGTGTTAGTGAAAAGTTCGTGTCAACCTATTTATTTTGGTTTAAAAGCATGATAAACATGTCAAAAAAATATTGACTTTAAAAAATCGGTCTTTATAAGAGAGTTTATTAAAATTATAATAACTTATTTTGAGAGAGCCAATCGTGGAGGGAGAATTAAACGAGCCAAAAGAAGTACTCCAAATTGTGTCTATTATTGGACCCTTTAATCCCTGTACTAGGACGCCAACGAATCTATCGATTTCGGTTTGTTGTATCAAGTTTTATGTATTGAGTTCTCGATAACCTTCATGATTTTTTGATTAATGAAATGTTTTTTTGCATTAAAAAATACTCTTAAATTTTTTTTTAAAAATCTCTATGATTCTCTTTATTTTTCTATCTCCTCACTCTCATTCTCTCTCACCCCGCCCTCCATCTTTCTCTCTCCTCTGTCAAATAATTTTCTAAAAAAATCTTTTGATAAAAATTGGTATTTACTTTTTAGTGTATATAGTGAGTCGTGTTTGTGTCAATTTATAGTTTTATTAATCGAATGTCTTTTATATAATGAATTATTAAAACATTAACCAAAACACGAAACATTTTGTCCTTATACATTAAACATGTCAAGTAATGTCAACCCAAAACACGACCCATTAATTAATGTTGTTTGTCAACCCGTATATTTAAATTAATATATATAATAAATAACTAATATATAATAATAACTTATTTAACACGATCAAGAAATTTTTAATATATTTATTGGTTAATTTATCTTTTTATAAACTTTCATATTATATTACATATTATTAAATTGCATATGACACATATAGTTAATCGTATCAATTCATGTTATGAGGTCAACCTTAATCCAACCCATTTATTAATCGTGTCAACCCGATTATGACCCAAACTCATTTCTAGTAAACCCAAACCTACTAATTTCGCATAGATTTCAAATCGTGACAACCGAAAACATTCAAGAAAGAATGGATTGTCGAATCATTATGTTGCTACCCAGATTATCAGCCCTAAATAATTCCTTATGCACTTCCTTCATCTTTTCTATCATACCCAATATAGCATTACTCTTTTAACTTGAAAAGAATCTGTTACATACTATAACTTAAAAAATAAAAAAAATAAAAAATAAATTGATGTTTTTGGGTCAATAAGGCCATTATTTAAAAAAATAGAGAATTTATCTTTGAAAATATACGAGTACTTTTATTTTTTATTATTAATAAATATCTTTTTATTAGTGTTATTATTTAACTAAAAAAATTATGAATTAAAAATAAAAAATGATCCATGCATTTTAAAGTTTATTTGTCAAGATAATTCTTGCTCGATGTAAACAGGCACATAAGTTTGAGGGATGAAGCCCAAATAGACTGGAAGTTTCCAAATGATTATGGGATGATGAACCAGTCGAGCCCAATAACCCAAAACTTAGTGAGAAAATTAGCGAATATACCCCCTTTAACTCGCCTTTTTTAATTTACTGCTATACTCTTTGAATTTTTGCGCATCACATCGTAAATAAATAATATTCAACAATTTAAGAAGTAGTACGAGAGCTATTTTTTTCCACAATTATTGTCATCTAAATTTATCAATATATTTTTAATAATAAGCACTAATTTTAAACATTTTATTTTACTTTTCTTTCTGATAAATAAAAAAACTAACTACTCTTATTTACTTTTGAAAATTCACATCTAATTCTTATTGTTTCGTCATACGTATATACTCATCCACTTAAACAATTTAAAATAAAAAAATTGTAACTGTAAAATTTATAGTTTTAATTAAAATAAAAAAGAATGTTTACTTTTATATAATGAATTATTAAATACCGAAATTATAAATATCAGTACAAAAAAATTCATAGATGATAGTAGAAAATGTCTATTTTGTCCTTATACATCTAAAGAGAGTTTCTAGTACTATTGCTTACCAACACTTTTAATTACACTTCTAGTATGCACAGTAGTCTTGAAAAAAGAAATTTAATGAATTGCCTTCCTATTTTTGCTAGAGTAACTGGCTTTTAACACGAGGCAAAGCAGAAATGAAAACAATTACTTTACCAGCACAATAATATACAATTAGTCCTTCTTATTCGATTATATATATATATATATATATATATATAACAATTGTGGTAAGGTAACAAAAAAAAAAAAAAGGATTTTTACACCAGAAATCTCCAAACTTTATAACCTTTTGCATTTTGTTAAAAAAATTGTAGAATTCTTTAGTAGGCATGAAAAGAAAATACTCTGATCTAATTGTATTTTAACCCTTAGATATGATTGTGTTGAATTATCATAATTTTGTAATATGATATGATTGTAAAATAATCTAACGGTTAAAAATTATACCTTAATAAGATTTCCTTTAAGCTTTTGATTTGGTCCCACGAGGATTACACTTTTCAATGACATATAAAAGTGCGAAATGCTGCAAAATGATATTTATTCAATGTATCATTAGTTTTGAAAAAATGTTGCATTTGTTTGGCATAGCTAAATTTTTTGGTGTTAGACCTTTTCCAACATTAGTGTTACATTCAGTTCATATGTCACTTGTCACTGCTATATGTTACAGAAAAAGTATGATAAAAAATCCTATACAAATCTTTTTTCTTTTATATCATATATGAGCATCTCAAATGCAAGGCTATAATAGATGTACCAATTGCAAATTTAGTATTTCAGTGCAAAAAATACTCTCTAATGCAATACTATTTATTGTACCAAATTTCACATGTGTTATATTTTGTGACAAATATCTCATCAAGTATAACATATAAAAAATTTGACATTTGATTACTATTGGTTGAAATATTTACTTTTTTTTTTTATGTAATCATTACAATTTTTGTATTTTCTAATTATTTTGTCCCTCAAATTTTTTTACTTTTACAACTTTCACAGCTTAATAATTATGAAAAATAGTAAATTTAACATTTTAAATTAGAGTAAAAATAAAAATAACATACTATATTACACTTTTTGATAGTAAATATACAATTAACATTAATATTTATATTAGAGATGGTCTAAGGATTGTTCTCCCTCGAGTCCTCATAACTTTAGAGTCATTCTTATTTTGTCTTAAAACTTTAAAAACTATCATTTTATGCATGAATTTTGAATTAATTCTGTTACATCTTTTATGCTAGAATTTATATTTAAAACATATTAAAAATTGAAGTAATATAGTCACGTGATATTTCTCTTAGAATTTATATTAGAAACAAGGAGAACATATTAATTGATTACACTTAATTATTTCTGTTTTCAGTCTATTTTTAACAACAACAAAAAAAGTGTGGAATGCTGCAAAATGATATTTATTCAATGTAGCGTTACTTTTGAAAAAGTGTTGCACTAGTTTGGCATAGCTAAATTTTTTGGTGTTAGACCTTTTGCAACATTAGTGTTACATTCAGTTCATATTCCACTTGTCACTACTATATGTTACGGAAAAAGTATGATAAAAAATCCTATACAAAACCCTATTCTTTTATATCATATAAGAATATCTTTAATGTAATGCTATAATGGATGAGTCAATTGCAAATTTAGTATTTGAGTGCATAAAATATTCTCTAATACAATACTATTTATTGTACTAAATTTTCCATATGTCATACTTTGTGACAAATATTTCACCAAGTGTAGCATATAAAAAATTTGACATTTGATTACTATTAGTTGAAATATTTATTTTTTTATGTAATCATTATAAATTTTGATTTTTTAATTATTTTAAACATAAAAGTTTACTTTTACAAATTTCAAAACTTAATAATTATGAGAAATAGTAGATTTAACATTTCAAATAGCATTTTGAATTAAGGTAAAAATGAAAATAACATTCCATATTACACTTTTAGATGGTAAATATATAATTAGCATTAGCATTTGTTTTGAAGATGGTCTAAAGATTGTTCTCCCTCGAGTCCTCAAAATTTTAGAGTCATTTTTATTTTACCCCAAGACTTTAAAAATTATCACTTTGTGCATGAATTTTGAATTAATTTTGTCAAATATTTTATGCTAGAATTTGTATTTAAAACATATTAAAAACTGGAGTAGTATAGTCACGTAGTATTTTTTTTTTAAAGAATTTATAATAAAAATAAGGAGAACATATTACTTGATTACACTTAATTTCTTCCGTTTTTAGTCTATTTTTAACCAAAAAAATTCAAGCATATAGAGTAAAATGGTGTTAATTCAAAATTTTAGAAAAAAGTGACAGTTTTTAAATTTTAAGGAATAAATTGCAAGAACCTTAGAATTGAGGGGCGTGGTGAGATTGATCTTATCCTATAACTTGGCATAAAGTTTCTCATTTTTTCAATTATTACCCAGTTTTACCCGACCAGTAGTGCAGACCATTGGCCATTAGTGTCTTTTTATTTTTAATTTAAGAAATTCATATGTTTAAGATGTACGTTGCAATTTAAGTGGCCGAAGTCATAAAACGTCGAACGAAAAAGTAATAAAAGCAAATTTCAGTTTGTCTGTCGACATCCCCCTAGTCACAGATCCACGCGTCGATTTGCCCATCCTTACCAGCAAAAAAGAAAAAAAGAGGAAACAAAACTAATTCACTTCCCCACTCTCACTCTCGCGAATTCGCTTCACTTCACCAATCACGTCGCAACGTTTAGTAAATATCTCATCGTGAAGAACACGCGCTAAAACCTTTGCAACACCGTCCAATCCCTTTCCAACCCAATATACATGTTACGGGCAAATAGTATCACAACACGTGTGCATATTCTCGAACGGCCTTTTCTTCCACTTCGGTTGGAGGGAAATTATGCTTCGTCCTGCTACAAGCCCACGTGTCCCTCTTTTCCAGGAGTGGTGGACACCGTGGCGTAACTGATTGGTTGGGTGTGGGCCCAGTTAACAGACTAGATTCATAATCTAGATACGCAAAAAGCTTTTGGGTGGGACCCAATTAAATATGAAATTTAACCAATCAGGATAGGACACTGTCTCAGTGTTGCCCTAGACACGTGGTGAGCTCTCACCAAGCCACCGCGCCCCCGCTATGATTATCGCTCTCCGGGTAGAGAAGAGATAGAGAGAGAAAGAAAGAGAGAAAGAGAGAGAGAGAGAGAGAGAGAGAGAGAGAGAGAGAAGGGAGGGCGAGGAGGAGGAGACTGCCGACGGGAAATAAGACGAAAGGATTTGATGGACGGCGGAGACGGGTGGCACGTGGCGAGCTGTCAACAGAGCTCGCAGAAGATGATAATGAATCGGATTATGACGCTCAGATTCCGTCCGATCGCGCCGAAACCGGAGGCTGGAGGAGCTTTTCCGGGAGGGATTTCGCCGGAAAAGCACAGGGTTTTGCCTCCGGGGAAAAGAGTGAAGAGAAAGTATGTTAGGGTTCGAAAGGACGATAATAGCCCTAGGAGAAGAAACAGATCTTCCGAGAAGAACAGAAACTCGGGTTTAGGCTCGACCAGTAAAGCAACGGCGACGCTTCAACTGATGCCAGAGAAATCGAACGGCTATGGTTCACCGGGAAGAGGATCCTGGTGCGTTATCGACCGTAAAGTATCGGAAATCTCAGTTTTGGAAAGTCGGGACCCACCGGCGAGAACGAACTGTAGCGACGGCGCCGGAGAGGCACCGGATCGGACTATGGTGGGCCCATCTAGGTCTGAGAAAGTGTTGGTGGAGTCGTGGGTGACGGTGGAGTTCGCGACAGACATGTGCATGGACGTACGAGGGCTAGGGTGTACGGACGTGGAGAGAATCAAGAACCTAGAGAAGGACACGTGTCCAGGGTTTGTATCTGACGGTTTTCTGAGCAGAGTAGAGTGGGTGAACGAGGCGTACAGAAGGATGGTGGCGGAGAGCAACCACGAGGTCAACGATGGCGGACGGTGGCCGGAGGTGGTGGTTTGGCTGGTTTCGAAGGCGAATGATAATAATAATAATTATTATTATACAAGGTGTGTGCAAGGAGCGGGGTTCACGTGTCGTGCGAGGGTACAGTATATGAGGAATATGAAGGAAAAATGGTTGGAAGATAATGCCTTGTGATGTTTGGAGATTGGATTGTGGTGGGTTTGCATGGAGGCTGGACGTTAATGCTGCTCTGAGTTTGGGACTTTGATAATGGCGGTCGACGATATTATCAGGTATATATGTCAGTATTATATGTGATATTACTCTTGTTTTCTGAATTTCTGACCCAATACTGAGTGTTTTAAAGGCAAAGAGGTATTTATAATAACTAGGATATGACTACTAATTCCCGGCACATAGAAATGACTTTTGTATATATGGTAGGGTTGTGACTTATAAAATGTGCTTTTTTCTATTTTTGACAGAGGCCAGACTTTCCAAAAGTGAGAAAATAATTGTGTGTTTATAAGAAATAATGAAAGAGAGAGGTACGATTAAACCAGTTCAAGATCAGTAAATAAAGAGTAAATACCTCTATTGTAACTAAAATAATATTATTAATAAAACTTTTAAGGTTCTTCTTGCTCTAATGTTGCCATGTGTGTATGTGCATATTGAGCAGGAATCTAATATATAGTCCATGTTGGTCAATAATTAATCAACACTAAAGTTGAATGCCGCGTACCTAATGTATATATAATTAATATTCTAGATGCATGGTTAGGTCTAGAGAAAAAACTAAACAAAAAAAAACAAAATAAAATAAAATAAAATATGGATGATTAGGCGTGCATTTGGAGGAAGCATCATGATATGCACACTTTAAAGGCCGAAATTTGATAAGAAAATGAGGAGTAATGTTACTGTGAGAGGTGCATTTTCATTTAGGCACATGAGAAAATTGAGGATTGATTGAAGATGAAAACAACTAAAACCAAAATAAAAAATAAAAAATAAAAAATAAAAATTCAGGAAAATGGAAAATAAGTCCGTAACATTCAACTTTTAGTACAGTGACCATGACAGATAATGCATATTCAACTTTAGACGGGGAACGGTTCATAGAATAATGCATTTTCCCCCCTTATGTCCTGTATTTATAATTTGCGGCCTTTCTAGGTAACAAACAGTGATAAATAAGACGAAAAAGAAGACGCTTAATTTGCCCTTTTATGCAGCTGATCAATTGGTATATAATACACCATTGTTATTTTATTTTTTTGCTAAAATATATACCATTGGTTAGTCACCCCTGTAGTGTACGGATATAAAATTACCCTTTAGCTTTTAAGCAGTGATAGATTAGTTTTGACCAGTTATGAAGATAACGTTAGAGTTATACTGAAACAAAAGTCAAAGAAACGTCTATTTCAATCAGAGTTCATCTTTCTTGACCTTGAGCTCGAGTAACCAATCAATTTGGTCCAATTTAATCCAGGATTAATTTTGATTTAAATTTTTATTCTTTTATCTTTAATTAACACTCTTTTAATTAATATAATATCTAATTTAATTAAATAAATATTAATTAGTCTCCTAACACCATATATTACAATATCTACAGTTTGTCTTGTCTGTCTTTTGCCAGAATGAATCTATTTGTATCCTTTAATAGACGCAATAAATTATCTTCAAAACAAAACAATGTTGTTTAGCTTTTGTAATGATAGCTCTTAATGGTTAAGAATGACTCAGCCAATGTATTTACTCCAAGAGTTGTAGCTGTAACTGGCAGGAACAGGAAAAAGCCAAAACTCTTGGTCTTGGTAGGTAGGCAGTCATTTTTGGCAAAGAAAAAAATGGATAATAGCATGTGACGTGGCAGCAGGAGACCACCTCTTTGGGGAAAAACTAGAAATTAGAAAATAAGGTGAAATAAAATTGTCCCTTTCCCTGATGACGTAAAAAATCTAGCTCTAGATCCACCCAGTGATAGACCAACCACGCGTCCTCATTTAACACCCACCAATCGGATAATGGAATTTCATGTGTAAACCTTAGTTTACCTTCACTCTCTAACGCGTGTACTCTTCGCTTCACATTTTACATATATGTCGTGTTCTTATAGGAAAGTGCTTCTCACGCGCTGTGACAGAGACTGTAATGTTTCTAGTGTGTGATGTTTGCAAACCTGTTTAGTTGTTCTCTTCTAATAGAATAAAACCACGTGTGTTTTCTCTCGAACCTCTCGAAAGGGCCTTTCCACTACGCTACGTCCGAGGGCCTCCCACGTGTCCCTCTCCTTTCGGCAGTGCTACACACCTTCTCGTCTCCCATTGGCCAGCACGTGGGACCAACCGCTGCGCTCAATTACGCCGGATTCCATCCCCGCTCTCCCAAAAAAAAAAAAAACAAAAACAAAAAGCTAAACCAATCGTGGTCCAATCACTGTTTTATGGGTTGTCCCTAGCCACGTGTTCCGCTCAAAGCCCTCGTCGCTATGATTATCGCTTAGCAAAAGATAGAGACTTCTCAGCTTCATTCAGACAAGAGAGAGAAAGAGAAAGATGGTTTTGATGGCCGTTTAGCTGGTTCCGGTTTTTGTTGGAGATCATCAGGAAATGAGCGGTGTCGGATCATCGGATCAAGAGTACTGGCGCATGATAAGACCGTGCGCCGGTGGCCATGCGCAGGATAAATCGGTTTTTGATCGGATGTTGCCCAGATTCCGGCCGATAGCTCCGAAACCCACCACCTGTCCCGATGTCTCCGGTGGATTGTCCTCCGACAACAACAACACGAGTCACAACCTTAATATTCTTCCCAAAGGAAGAAGGAAGAGAAACTACGTTAGGGTTCGTAAATACACGAGAAGGAAACCCACATCAGTAAAACCTAGGAACGAGAGTTTTGATCATCATGATCATTCTTCGACGACGCTACAACTCTTGCCTGAGAGAAGCGATCTGAACCGTCCGATCGAGATAGATCTTAGTAATGGTGGTGGTAGTAGTAGTGTTGTGAAAGAAAATTGTTATTTGCAGGAGAATCGGGGCCTACCCACGTGTTGGATCAGCGATAAACGAGAGAGTGATGGTAGTAGAATGTCAGATCGGGTTTTGGTGGTGCAGTCTTGGGTGACGGTGGAGTGCGTCACGGGCACATGCATTGACAACGGTCAACTGCAAGCTGGGTTGGGGTGTACGGACGTGGAGAGGGTGATGAATCTGGAGAGGGACACGTGTCCGGGGTTTGTGTCGGACGGCTCGAACCGCGTGATGTGGGTGAATGGGGCTTTCAAGGGGATGGTGAGGGCGAAGAGAAATGACGGTCCGTCACCGGAGCCGGAGGTGGTGGTAGGGTTGGAAATTAAAGAGAGTTTCCCGTCGCTTTATTCTGCTTTCACTGGCCACGTAAAGCTTCAGTATGGGATGGGGATGGAGAGGTACTCGCGGATTGTGCCGTGTGATCTGTGGAGAATGGACGGTGGAGGATTTGCATGGAGGCTAGACGTTGAAGCTGCCCTCACTTTGGGCCGTTGATATTTACCAATGATTTAAGTGCAAGTTTAGCAACAATGAAAGACTTCAGGTATACCGTATATATATATATGTGAATATATCTATAAGGGAACACTTATTATGTATATATACATATAAGTTGATTAAGCTTAGGTAATTGGTTGATAAAACATCCATGACACTTCGCACAAATTCGGATTTTGTTGCCATCCAATCAAACCTAATCGGTACTTTTACTGGGGAATCCTTTAGATAGATTTGAATCACATAATGCGTTATAATAATCATATGATATATAGATAATGGGAATGTGAGTAAGCAGTGATCTCGTTTGCGGATAATAGATATACATAAGCTAGGAACCGTGCTTGCTAATTCAACCTTTGTCGGATAAGAGTGAAAGTATTTGCTTTTAGCTGTCACGTCCTCACGGTTTTATTGGTAGAAGCGAAAGCACAAAGAAGAAGTTATAAACTAAAAATTTATAATGCACACATAGTCTACAACTATTGCAACTATATAGCTTGTAATGTATTATCATGTTTTGGCCATGGATTAATACTAGTGGAGTACTGTTTTTCTTTGGCAGGTACGTACTTATAAGGATGTAACAAAAAGATAATGTGGGTGGCTCATTTTGTCAGTCTATCCAAAATAATTTTGGATGTCCATCTGGCGCCTTCTTTAGACTATATGGCTTGCCCTACAACTGGTTCATCCCAAACCAATGGCATTTATAGTCCAAGGGGTTTTTAGTTTCTTTCTCTATAGACATGATAAAACACACGTCATTAAGTAACAAAACGAGTCTAAAAAATTAATCAAAACTTGAGTAAATTAAAGAAATAAGAAAATAAATACTATCAGCAGTCTTTGTCAGAATCTAATATTCTTATATAATGAGAATTACACTTATTTGAAGTAAGCTAGTTTATGAAGTTGAACAACATGACTGCAGGAGTGATGTTGCTATCACACATGCATGGAACTGCAAGCCAGTTGGAGGGAGACTAGCAATTAAAGAAACTACCAATTAAATAGTGTGTTGTCGTTTACCAAGAGCCTTCAATACCAAGTGGCAATTAAAGAACTGCTAGGCATGTGGCTAGGAAACAAAAGTTTTAGGATGGGATTTTTTTTGGGTACTTTTCGACTGGCTAGCTTTTTATTTTCTGAGTTTTAGTTCTAGTTTCAGGCTCTTTTAGTTTACTGATTTGAGTTTTTAAGTCAAATTAAAATGTGACTTTATATGAGAGCTTTTTACTATAGTAAAAAAGTTAGATGTGACTATTTCTGAAAGTATTTTACTGTAGTAAAACTCGAATTTTAAACTCGAATCGGTAGAATAAACGATGCCTTAATTTACCTTTTTCAACTAGACAGTTCTCCATTTTAGATTCCGGCTACATAGAAAAGACAGTACGGGCTCTTGCTTTTCCACATGGAGAAAATTTAGCAAGTTCTTTCCACTTCTTGTCACCATTTTAGGCTTGTTATGTCTCACATTTAAATAGGGAGTTTTATATTTTGTTGGACTAATTAAAAATTCAAAATATAAAATTCACTTTGGAGTGGAACATAAATACTAATTAGTTTCTTTCTATATATTGGAATTCTTTTAAGCTTGAGTAGTAATGTTCAACCCTAATCTAAAGTATAACTCTGTTGGTCTTATTTAATTAAAAGATTCATGTAGTTTATATTCATAGTGCATTATAGTTGTTTACATCTTTTAACCTTGGGTAGTCATGGGATAAGCCGAAAAAAAGAAAAAAAAAAAAAAAGTGCTTTTGGTAGTTATGTTGAGCTAGCTAATAATATAACTATTCGTGTGTATGAGGAATAAAATTAAATTCGATTTAGCAGGCTGTCGAGAGTTTGACAATATCTCTATTAAATGTGTGTAAATAATTACTGAAAAAGTGTGTTAAAATAATGTCTAAATTGCCTCATAATTTCAGAAAGGCCAAGTCAAATACAGTTCAATTCATAAAATGCAGTGTCGACACTACAAACTCCTCATACCCTAATTGACAAAAAAATACACGAGTGATGTTGGCTAGGTTCGATGAAGTGAGACCCGCCTATGTAAAATGATATCATCACTGCTCTCGCATAGATCTAACCAACTTTTCACCTGTTATCTATTCAACCATTGTTTAAAAGTAAAATATAATGACAACAATAAAAAAAAAGAAACAACAATAAAATAAAATAAAAATAATAGAATTATAAAATAAAAAAGAAAGACCACACCACACAAAGACAACAATGAATAAAATTTTCTTAACAGTGGTCTAAAAAAATTACTTTACTTGAAGTGATTAACAACAGTTTTTATTATACTCTGTGGTCTTTTTTGCTATTAGCTACTGTTGTCTATTAGATCGATTGTTGTAGTGGATCTTTGTTTTTATTATACTGTACTATCCTAATTTATCTAAATAGAAGTATCAATTGCATAAAACTCGATTGAATTTTGATTTATGGACGGATGAACTTAGAAGAATCTATCATGACATTAGGATTGAGCAAAAGTTGACACTTTTTGTTTGAATAAAAATTTGACACTTTTTAGTAAGATTTGTTTCCTACCATGCCAAAAATTAGCTGCTAGCTATATAACTTAATACTATTTATCTATTGAATCAAATTTTCTCAGATTCTATCTTATCTCGATTGGATTTATACACATCATTTCCTTATTTTTCAAGCTGACACGCGCACTTCGTCTTTGAGATTTGATTTGCTGATATGCATAGCATAGTGGAATTTCTGATCTTTTTTCCAACAGTATATTTATGGTTCTTAATTAAAAATTCTCATTACCGTTATCTTTTTGGCTTTACCTTGGATCATAATCTAGCTTCTTGATCAGTTCAACTGTAGCATCAAGTATTGACATTAACAAAGAGGTGCAATATACATAGGAAAAAGTAGAATATATTAGCGTTGTAGGGAACCTGGAACAGTAGATTTTTGCTTATATATCATTGATGGGAAAAGATCACGTAGGACAGAGACATTTCATATCACTGAAAAAGTATGCATAATACTTTACTATACGTACGCGTGGAAGATTCATTTGTAGTACTAATATATTATTATTATTTAAATAAATCGTTGGACCACACTATAAAACCAAGTTATAATTATATATTGTGAACCTAAACTACCAAACGCATTATCCGCTTGACAGTATATTGATTAAAATTGAAATTAACTTTATCCTGAATTTTATTTAATTTTAGGAATGGAGTTAATAAAATACTCTCTTCGTAGATTCTTCGGATTTTTATATCATTTAATTTGTGTCGAAAGAGTTTAAAATTACACTACCTCTTATTCTTATGCCTACTTTGATTCTATTAAATCTTAATAATAAAACATTAGCCGTCTCTTGTATTCTTAAAAAGCTCGTAACAAAAAGTATTTGTGATCACAACATAAACTTATGACTAAATGCAACCTTGTGAATAAAAGATGTCACAAAAATGTTGTGACTAAAGATGTTACGAGGAGATACGGTGACTAAAAGTTATTTTTTTTATAGTGAATATCAGCCGTCTCTTATGTTATATTGTTGTTGTTGTTCATGTTAGTAGACTGTTGCTAATTCATTATTTCATGTTTTTACAAGGTTTTCTCTAAGAGAAAGACTGGAATATGAAGATATGGAGGAGTAGTACTACTTCATCAAGAGTCTTGTAAGTGTGTGTTTTATATATATATATATATATATATATTTATATATGTTTACATCTATATATATAATAAGTAGCATTTGAAGTAGCTAGCTGGATCGTGAATGCGTACAGCCAGATCAAGCAGAATACATCAGGCTTGAAATTACCAAGTTTGTGCAAACGAATATCAATAAACTTGGCCTGCCAAAGTTGAAGTTTTCCATCAATATGGCTGCAGTGTAAGACAAGTACCATCTTAACGGTAACGCGCATTGGTTACTCTATGCAAGTTGTAACAACCTGTTGACAACATGAGTCTTGTTTATATGTCAAAATATCCTATTGGAAATATACCATATCAATATTATATACTGTAGCTCATGTCTCTCTCTCTCTCTCTCTCTGAGGACTACTTTATTGAAGTGAATCAAGTTTTTTTTCAGGTCTTCATGAAAGCAATTCAAAAACCAGTCTATATATATATATATATATATATATATATATATATATATATGACCTTATTAATATCAGATCTATATATATATAAATAAATTTAGAATATTTATACATGACTAAAGAGAATCCTAATCTTATTCAAATAATTTAAACTAAGGACTTATCTCCTAATAACTAATAATTCAAAATCCAAACTAAAGGATAATCACTAATCTATCTCTAAATCCTAAGAATAAACTAAATACGAACTATTTAAATTTAAATTAACAAATCATTCTTATCATGTCCCCGTAAGATGGAGCTCCGATAAAAGAATCTAATCTTGAACAGTGATAGAACAAATTGACATGAGTGACAGAGTGTAGGTGTGGCTGCATCGTCGACAAACATCGAGGAGAGGAGAGGGGAGGGCACATAGTGCTGAGGCGACAATTATCAAGAAGGAGAAGATGGGAGGCTCTTAGGCACAGAGACGATGATTGTTAGGAGGGAAAAGAGGGCACAGAGGCGCGGAGAAGGCACATGAGTGTAGTGCTGGAACTTTGGACGAGCCGCCAGAAAATACCAAGTTTTGGCCCGAAGCCCGCCCGACCAGCTCAAAAATTTTAGGCCGCCCACCTAAGACCGAGAAGGCTCGTGAATGGGCCACGGGCTTGTATTTGGTTGCCCGAGCCTGGTCGGGCAACCCGAGCTTGCCCGAAGTGCCCTTAATTTTTTTTATATTTTCAATTTTTATAATTATTAAGTTATTTTGTGTTAAAATTATATAAAAACTAAAATCAACATTCACCAAACATTATTAACACAATAACAAATTAATTTTGTATATTAATTTTTAAATTCGTAATTCCTGATTGCCTCGTTAAAAACCTTACAAAGAAAAATTCAATTGGGATAAAAACTTAGTAAGGAAAAAAGTGTGTAATCATTTTGTGACGAATTACAAAGTTTACAAACTTACAAAGTTATACAATTACAATGTCAAAAGTAAATACATATTTACAAATTACAAATTTACAATTTAATTTGAAGCTGAAGAATTGTTTTTAAAATTAAATGTTAATCGATTAAATTCATCGATCCATTCTTGACTTGCCGGTGAAATTGTATCCTGTAGACGTTGATCGGCACGATCTT
Source organism: Morus alba (assembly GCA_012066045.3). Classification (NCBI taxonomy): domain Eukaryota; kingdom Viridiplantae; phylum Streptophyta; class Magnoliopsida; order Rosales; family Moraceae; genus Morus; species Morus alba. The sequence continues at coordinate 1,112,450 of CP050233.2, forward strand.
AATCCTTAATGCAGATGAAGGCTTCAACAATGTCCCTTTGTAATGTATTCCGAAGTTCCTTAAGTATTCGTCCTGTCGTACTGAAGGCTTATTCGGATGAAATAGTGGAGACTAGGATAAAAATATATCCATTGCCAATCGAGTTAGGATTGGCCAAGTTAATGCCCGTGCCCTCCACCATTAAACCAAGTCAAACGATTCTCTAGTACTGTTGACTACTAAGCTTTCACTGAGATACGCCATAAGCTCGTTGAAGCTGCCACCGCCGTTGCCACCTGTTGATGAAGATCCACTCCTAGCTTCTGTTTAAGTTGTCTTCTTATTCTTCTTCAACCCAAAAACATTCAAGAATGAATGCGGGTTTTCATCTTGTTGTTGCGGTTCCTGTACTCTAGAGTTTGTGCTTCTAAACCTATTCTCATATTTACTATAGATCAAATATATTTTTGCCTTTATTATTAGAAATGGGTCCGAACAATTGATGCCTAAAAATTCACCTAAGTTTTCTAAACCATCTAATTTTAATCTAGGAAAAAAAAATAGTATGTAAACCATACAACAAAGGCAACTTAGACCAATATTTTTTAAATTTCTTTTCCATAAAATGGATAGGAACTCTTAAGATTGGGTCCTCCCTATATTCGCTAAATAAAATACTAATTGTTAAAAGATCACCTAAAGCTAAAGGTGATGTTGGGTAATATGTTCCACTAAGTTTTAGAGTAACTTCATGAAACCTACCTAAAAATTGATACAAAACTTCAGCAATTTACCAATCATATGCGTCTATATGTCTTACTCCTAATTTTGTACACATAGAATTTGTTATAGCATCCTTATAGGAGATGCATTGTTGAAGCATTATATAAGTTGAGTTCCATCTTATAGACATATCTAACGCTAATGCTTTATGAGGTATATTTAATGCTTGTAAGAACCTAAACCAATCTTCTTGTCTTTGGTTACTACCTTGAATCCATGCAAGACTATCTCTAATTCTTTTAATGTGAGTACTCATTTCTTTTAAACCGGATTTAACTATTAAATTAATTACGTGACATGCACAATGTTGGTGGAAAATAGTATTGTCACTGAATAAACTTAAATCATTTTCAAAAAACTTAATTACTTTTGTATTGGCATTAGCATTATCTAATGTTATATCTATTACTTTATCTTTTAATCTAAATTCATGAATTACATTTAAAATTGTATTGTATATGAAATCTGCGCCATGTGATCCTAGAACACATTTAAAACCTAATATTTTCTTATCTAAATCAAATCCTTTAAAGTAATGTTCGGTTACAGCTAAATAATCTTTATTGGCAACGACAAACCAAATATATGCCATTAACGCAACGTACCCGCTAGTTAAGTGTAAAAGGTTTATTAATTCTTTTTTTTTCTTTTTTAAATAATTTTAATTAATCTTTCCTAAGAGTAGTTTTTAAAGTGAATTGTGCATTATGATTATGTGCAACCTTAATATATCGTTGCCAATTAGGATGCTCTACAAAACTAAGTGGTTGATCTAAAGCAGCTATCATTCATGCAACTTCCATACGATATACTTGCGGATCGTATTTCCCAGTGGTTAGACCACCGGTTACGCGATCAAAAGATAATTATGTTTGGCGGAGTTCGGGTCTACCGAACTGGCTAAGCTTTTGAAGAAACTTTTCAGAGTGTCTTCTCAAGTGTGTAGTGCCGTGAATAGTGTCACTTTGTAATTTAGATAAACAATATTTACATTGAGCTATATGTTTAGTGTTACATTCATTGTCGATCTCTTCAATTGTGCCAAAGTGATCCCCAAACTGTCGAGGTGCGCTTACATTTCCTCCTGGAGGTTTCAACACTTGCAGACGCAATCACACTTGCACTCGCCGCTTCTCCATGCCTACCACCATTGCAACCACGACCTCCTATACACCCACCATGGCAAGGATTATTAGATTCTTGCATAGCAAATTCATTAGTGGAAAATTGCCCTTCTTCTATGTTGTGTTGGGCATCAACGGGAATACCACTATAACCAAAAGAATCCATTATAAAAAAATAAGAGCGATTTGAGAGAGAGTTTTAGAATAATGTGATAGTTTTTGGAAAAATTATAAGAGAGATTGAGAGAAATTGACAGGGATTAAGAGAGTTTGAGTGAGAAAAATGTGTGGGGGATGAGGGGTATTTATAGGGAAATTTTTGGGTTAAAAATTTAATTTTTTCCCCAAAATTCATATCCAACGGCTACTTTTGTTTTCAGCGGGTCAGGGTTAGGCGGGTTCGGGCGAGTTCGGGCAAAAATTCATGCAACGGTTAACAAAAAAAAAAAAACTAGCCGTTGGGATCAGGCTTCAAGTCGGGTTGGGCTCCAACCGTCGAAATTTTGACCATTGGTCAGGTTTTTGAGCAGAACGGGCAGCTCGGGCAAATCAGACCTGGCTGCACGAGCCTGAGCCTAAAAATTTATTGTTAGATAGGCTCGGGCAAATAACTGTTAGGCTTGCTTGCCAAGCCCGAAAATTTCAGGCCTCGGGTCGGCGAGGCGGCCCAAAGTTCCAATACTACATGAGTGCAGAGAAGGATGAGGGCACATGAGAACGGAGCATTGCCTGGAGAATGGAGGTGCAATGCTTAAGCTTGGAGGCGCATTGCCTAGAGATTAGAGGTGCATTGTTTGGGGATTATAGGCGCATTGCCTAGGGATTGGAAGCACATAACTTTGGGATTGGAGGCGCATTGCCTCAGATATGGAAGGGGATAAATCGAGGCACATTGTCTGACATTCTGACATAATTTTAAGAGAATTAGGGACTGAGTATGAAATTATGATACCATAATAGATTTAAACTTTGAAGCATGATGGTATGAGTTTTTGTATAAATAAGAACAGTAATCTTATTCAAATAATTTAAACTAAAGATTTATCTCTTAATAACTAATAATTTAAAATTTAAACTAAAAAATAATACTAATCTATCTCTAAATCCTAAGGATAAACTAAATACAAACTATTTAAATTTAAATTAACAAATCATTCTTATCATATACATCTATATATATATATAAAATAAAATATGCATACGATATATATATTTATCCACACGATATGTAATTGGACTTGACTAAACGTAGAGATGAAAGCTGTGTGGTTGAAGCATTTTCAATCAAAATTGCTGTGTGTGTGTGTGTTTTTTTTTTTTTTTTTTTTTTTTTTACGGTTTGAAAAATTCCAAACCAATCGTTTGGTTGATGGATTCATGTCATGATTCAGATCATGGTTTGTAACTTATTATAATGTTTTTTTTAATAAAAAATACACATAAATCGAAAATATTTTTAAATCATGAGTCTGAATTTATGAACCAAACGTCCATTTGTCTCTAACGATTTGATATGGTTTGAACCCAAACCGTTCAGGTTTAAGATGGACTCGAGGACCTATCAAATTATTAATCATTGTATCCATGAAATCATAAAAATGAGTGTGAGATTTTCATCCATTAGATTAGTTAGATATTAAACTTGAACAAAACAAAAACAAAATACACTTTTTGGTCTAACATTTACACGGATGCAATGAAACGAAAGATGCCACACTGTCTTGGGCAATTTTTCCATTTTCCATATTTTTTATATAAAAAAACGACTAGTGACAACAAATATTAGAGTCCGTTTAGTTCATAGATTAAAACTATGTGATTAGATCAATTTTCGATTTACGTATATTTTTTGTGAGAAAATACTGTAACGAATTACGAATCATGATTTGAATCAGGGAACGAATTCCTCTACCAAACATCACCTAGAGAATTGCTATATAGCCCAAATCGTCTTTTCCTACGATCCACGCGCCTTCTTTCATTATATGCCACATGTCTCATATCCAGTGGTGGAGCTAGGTTTAAGCTCTAATAGGAGTGTGGCGTATACTAAATTTTTTTAGGAGGGAATGAATTCATGCTTAATTCGTACCTTTGCTAAGTATTGATCAATTTTAACTAAAAAAGACTTAAATGTAGAGAATAAAACACAAAGAAAATTTATAAAATGTGAAAGATATTTTTGTATTTTTTCTAATCAAAATCAACTTTTGATAAAAAAAAAATAAGTACAGATCTAACAAGAATTTAAAAAATAAAAGTGTAAATGTAAATGTAATACAATTCAAAATATAACGTATAATTTCATTTCAAAATGTAATACATAGAAAGCATCAGCTCATTAGTAACATTTATGCAAAGAGTAAAGTTGTTTATTAAAATAAATATAGAAATAAAATATAAAAAGGTAAAGTTTAGTTGGAGCAAATGTGAGAACCTTAAGTTTTAGTGGGGCTAAAACGAAAAAAGAATTAAGAATTTTCAAAGGTTGAAATTGTATTTTTCAAAAATTCGGTTGGGCCGGTTGGCCCACTCGTATCTTTATACCTCTGCTCTTGCTCATATTCTATCTTTATATTTATATATATATATATATATATATATATATATATAAAATCTTTATTTCTCTCTCTTTCTGTTCGATACTAACTTTGGAGATTTCATATCTTCTCAATCAGGCGGAGTTGACAAGGTACGCAGGTGAGTTTTTCATAAAATAAACCTCCTAAAACTTGAAATATAGAAAATAATAATAATAATAACACTCCTCTTGTAAGATAGATGGCAATAATCCCCACGAGACGGGGATCAGCCACGAACAGGACAGAGATAAGAGACAAATATTATATTACTCCCTACCCCGTCTTTGCACAGATACATTATATTATAAATGTTAGATAAATAAATTTTCAAACAAAATTAATGTTTTTGTCGACATTATTACTAAGTTTGATTTGTATATGCTTTGTTCTTTATAATCTAATTTGATTTTAATTTAAATTTACATTAGTTATAACTTTAAAATGTATAATTATATTAGATGGAGAATGAATGGGTATGGAAAAAGTCTCTTTAACAGAGAATTACTGACTCTAAACTTGTCTATTTTTAAGCGGAGATAAAAACGTTAATATGAGGATCGCTTTAAAAGGGCGGGGATGTAGATTGAAAATCATACCTCTTACCCCGCCCGTTACCTTCCCTAATAACTACTATCTCAATTTATTTTTTTTTTTTTTTTATTTTTAACAATTGATTTTCATTTTTTTCCTAGTAGATATGTAGAGCAAAACCATATCAGAAGGAAGGGAAAGCGAGCCGATACTGTCAAAGAGAGGACACATCTTTCTTTCTTTCTTTCTTTCTTTCTTTTTCCAAAGAACCTAATTTCTCGGTGGATCCTGTTTTATGTGGACAGTAGGTCATGATTCAAGCTATAAAGTGTCTGCTTGGAACCCATTCGAGGAGCAAAAAATGGAAATGATTTGAAGATTGTGTTTGGAGCGCTATCTAATCAAAAACAAAACTGGAAACGTTTTTGGCCTTTCTCACAAAATCGCACAATTTCTGAAAACGAATTTTACTCATTTTCCTTTTCTCATTTTCATTTTCTTCTCACTATTTCCTCGCACCTCACCAATATTGGCCTCTTCATCTTCATCGTCGTCTTCGCCGACTCAGCTCCGTTTTCTGAAACCTTAATCGCGCCTTTCCGCTGGCCATGCTGCGAGCTCATCGTCGCGATCACTGGTAAATAACTCGGGCTTTAAACAAATTTAGAAAAAAAAAAAAAAGAATACGTGAAAATTAGCGCAATAAGAAAAACCTCAAATTAGCTTTCAACAGATGGGGGAAGAAAGTAGGAAATCAATCGGTGGGGAGGTGATTTGGCTAGGATCGCTAGGGGAGAGGAGCAACATCTGTGATCAGCGGGGTTGCAATTCGGTGGCGGGGTAGCTAGTGGGGTGGGTGGTGATGTGACTAGGATCTGGGTTTTTTTTTTTAGGTTTGCTAGCAAACCCATGGAAGAAGTAGGTTATTTTTGGTTCTGCAAGTGATGGAAGAAGATGACTTGATGAGGAAAAACAAAAAAGAAAAAGATTTGGGGTAGCTGGTGGGGTGGGCAGTGGTGTGATTAGGATCTGGGGTTTTTTTTAGGTCTGGATTTTTTGTTGTTGTTTGCTGATATTTGTGTGTTCTGGGTTTTTTTTGTTGCTATTTGCTGATATTTGTGAGGAATTGATTGAATTCTGTTGATGTCAGATCTGTGCATTATTTTTATGATTTATGAATAGTTGAGATCAGTATAAACGAATTACCCAACGGTATTTTATTTTATTTTTATATTAAAAATAATCTAATAAAATTATTAAACACATTTTTAAAAATAATTTAATTTGAGATTAAAATTATTTTTATTTTTATTTTTATAAAAAAATAAAATTATTTTAAAACATATTCTAAATGTACCTAAAGTGTTTTTCTAAATAGTATTAAACCGACCATTTGTTGTAGTTTCTTTTAGGGAGAGAAATACAAAAATACCACTTGAAAGAACGTCATCTTTACATTTATAACACCTAATGATGTAAATTTAACGTCTATACTACTCAATTCACCAGAGCATATCCTGAAGGAATATTAAAATTATCCTACTAGATTATGTAGGTAAGATGGGGGAATATTCTGCTAGAATTTGAAAATCAATAAAAACAACGATAAACTATATGGCATAAATATAAAACTGTTGGATTTTAGTGGCATTCTATGATTTTTTTTTTAATAAATTAATTTTGTTAACAAAGTAGCCCATCTGCTGAAATTGGTAAAGGTAATATTAATAAATACTTTTTAAAATTACATAGATATTGGATAAAGATTCAAACTCACCTATTCTTAAAAGTAAATATTTTTTTTTTTTTTTTTTTTTTTTTTTTTTTTTTTTTTTCTCATTTGTTTCAAATGGTAGCTGAATGTAGTTGTTGTGTAGGTGAAGAGAGAGCCCATTAAATTCTTTGGGTGGGACAGAGAAAACACACATCTCAATTCTCAAACAACCAAGAATAGTGGGCCCTTCTGTAGTAGGGCAGGGTAGTTGAACCAAAAATAAAAGGCCCATTAAAATCCACTCCAGCTCTGTCTCGTTCTATCAAAATTCGAACCATCATCTGGTTCATATTGATCAGAGCACTCTCTCGAAACTCTCAATTTGTCAGATCTATTTTTCACCTCCTTCAGAGCCAAAAAAAAAAAAAAAAAAAAAAAGGAAAAGAAAAATCCCAATTCCTCCCAAAGGGGGTTTCATCCAATGGAAACCAAACATCATCATCATCATCATCATCTTCCTCTCTTCCTCTGCATGTTCATATGCATCTACCTCCTGGCCCGATTCGTCGTCTTCCGGAACTGGAGCCCCAAGACCCGACCCGAAGCCTCGAGCTGTTTGATCTCCCTGGCCCACGGCACTCCCGCCGTGTTCCTCGCCGCCCGGGCCATGATCCTCGACCCGACGGCCCGGCTCGGGTTCGCCTCCCCAAACACGGCCTTCCAGAACCTCGTACTCGACTACAGCGTGGCTTACTTCCTCACCGATCTCGTCCACTACCTCGTGTTCTTCCCCTCAGACGTGCTCTTCATCGGCCACCACCTCGCCACCCTCTTCGTCTTCCTCACCTGCCGCCACGTCGTCTCCCACGGCGCCTCCGCCGTCCTCTCCCTCCTCATCCTCGCCGAAGTCACCAGCTTCTGCCAGAACGCCTGGACCCTCGCCGCCGCCCGCAGGAACGACGTCGTCTTCGCCGCCAGGCTCTACGATTTCCTCTCCCCGCCCTTCTACGCGCTTTACTCACTCGTCCGTGGCTTCGCTGGCCCCTATTTCGTCTACCGGATGGCGGCGTTTTATCTCAGCGGAGCCGCCGACGCCGTCATCCCCAGGTGGGTCTGGGTTTCCTGGATTGTCGTCGTTTTGACGGCGATTTCTGTAAGCATTCTTTGGATTACCAATCTTTGGATTGAGTTGTACAGAGAAAGAATTGGAAAATTGGCGAAGAAAATTAGCTAGTTGGAGAAGACATATAAATATTTTGCCTTTTTTCACTTTTGAGTTCTGTTTATTGATTAATTGTTGTTATTTTTATACATTAATTAATTTCCGTTGCTAATTAGAGATTAGACTAATGTGGGCGGTGGGTTTAGATTAGAAATTTAGATTAGTAGATTTTTATGCATCAATTTGCACTTGCAAGTAGCTTTTTGTTCTGGGATAATTAAACTGGATAATTTTCTCTGAAAGAAAGCTGCTTTGCTTTACCAATTCGTTTCCTTTTTTCCCTTTTCATCTCAATTCTTATGTGTGTATATACATCATAATATGTAATTGTTCCGTTGGAGTGACGATAAAGCAAGAGCCAAGCTCCTTTTTCATGCTATTTGCACAACATTTGCACCCCATTATTTAAAACACGCGCAATTTATCTAGCTCCAATATTTTGTGTAAAAAGTCATACTAGTATGATTCACGTAGAAAAGACAATTTATGATATTGATGCACCCTTTGAAATATATGCAATATACAAACAACATTCAATATGATACCCCCACAGGAGAGCAGTCCTATTCTGTTGGTACATGACTTTTTGTCAAAGAGGAGATAGAAAATGGTTCAAATTTGACTTGGAAGTGAATTCTACTTCCCTAAGAGTAAAATTCATAGTTCTTAGCCTGTAGTATGATCGATCTCAACCCTCCAATAGGTGATAAAATCATCAGCAGAAGCCCCAGTATGATGCATATCTGAAATTGAGCATGCCAAAATTTCACAAAGTTTTCTTTATTCATCTTTTTAAAAACAATTTTTGCTTTTTCTAACTTCAACTGTTATAATCAAATTCAACTTTATCATTTGGAAAAGAAAAAGTTTCATTTGGAAAAAAAGTTTCTTCAATGTGGAACTTACCCAGTTGACACACCAAGACAAGCTACACGTTTTCGGTTTGTAGATGGCAAGCCACATGATGCAAGGGAGCTGAAAAATGAATAGAAGTAAGAAATTAGGATCCAATCTTTTAGACTTCATTAATATGCCTGTGTGAATTTCCGGGTATGAAAAATAACCATACTGATTTCAGATTAGCTTTTAATCTAGTTTCGTCACTAGAATTTATTATTGGGCAATATTATGGTAGGGAAGGTTTTTTACCCTATTTTTACTTTAACCCTATTGATGAATGATTTGAACCATTTTATTTACGTGTATTTTTTTAACCGTTGGATTCATGATTCGAATCGGGGGACAAATCCCCCAACCAAACATCCCCTAACTTTTTAACAGCCAAATGGAAGTAGTTTTACGTGTCTTAAATTTTTAACATGGATACTTGCATATCTGACTGTTAAAAAATTAATCTAACGGTTAAAACAACAATACCTATCGGTTGGGTAAAAAAGCTATTCTTACCACAAAGATTGCCTTATTATTGGTATAATTATTTAGTCTGATTGAATCTGTTATAATTTGGTGAGCAGAAACCACAGTTTATATGTCAGTTAAGCTTCAATTTAGGAAGGAATAAGTTGGGCTTACGAAGTATGTTGTTGGGGAGAAAGCAAATCCTCCGAAGAATCCCAGTAGACCACCGAAGAAAGGAAAGGTAATTGCAATAAAAAAAGTGAAGCCTGAAATACGAGATCACGAGTTATAAAATTGACTTAATTGCAACTCCATAAAATAGTTCAAGAAAAGTTGGTAAATTTTTTTTATATATATATATATATATATATATATATATAAAGTGTACTTGTACATACCAACGTATAGATTCCGTGTAGTGAAACGAAGGTACCAAGTGGGTTTGAAACGCAGCTTCTTCACCAACACCGTTTCGATCATGTCAAACACTGGCATTGCATATAGCTAAAAGAAACAGAGGAAACCAAATAAAACTTGCAAACACAGAGAGAGGCAACATTTGAAGAGCCTCATTTCATATTTTCTATTAGAAAGAGAACTGAAAGGCTTACCTGATAGCTTCCAATGACATGGACGACAACAAACATGTTGGCTGCTATGATAAGCCATTTCGGTTTCTCTAAGGAAATCAAGACATTGTCTTCAACTTTGTCACCAAAAACGTAATATCCGGCGAGCGCGACAGGGAAATAACACAAGGCCACGACTAAGTAGGCGATTAGCACTCCTCTCCACATGGGACCTTTGGATGGCTTCTCTGGTGTGGACGGAATTGTTGCCTGAATCTCCAACACCACGTTATGCCCTGCATAGGCAAAAGCTACGTCTCCCAAGGCAGTGAAGAAGTTAAAGACTGCTCCTACATCGCTCGACGCTCTGTTGTCATAAGAAACGTCTTTCAGAACACCCTTGTGAACGGAAGCCGACCATGCTATGGTAGAATAACTGCAAACATAATCACGCCATCAGTATTGCATTTAATTGGATTCAATCTCTCTCTCCTTTTCCTTTAAAAAAAAAAAAAACCTTTTTTTTTTTGTTTGTTTCCTGTTTAAGTTTTTGCTTGTGCTTTTACTAAGGAAAGGAAAGGAAAAATTTCTAGTTTCTAACAGCTTTTAGAATTTTTCGTCCAAAACTGGCTCTAAAAGTAACGTTTAGTTCATTAAGTTATACGCAGCCTTCGCGAAACATGTCCTTAAAACACTTTTCCTCTGAATTACAGGCCATGAATGGGAGAGTTGATAGATATGTTATGGAGTACCTCAGAGACATCACTGCGGCGGCTAAAGAGACGCCGGAGATGGAGTTAAAGTTGGGGAGGTGGGCGAGTACAAAATGAGGAGAAGCAAAGATTAGAATGAACAAGGTGAGGCTGATCCCGTCACAGCTTTCACATGCTGTTTTGTAAACCTTCTGAAGAGATTTTCCACCAGTAACCATATAGACAATATCCACACCAACTTCACAAATTAGCTGTTGAGGCACCACAATCCACAGGCCAAGCTTTTCGCCGAAAGCGTGTTGTCCCAGCTCATGGTACCTGTCGAACCGTTTCCCCGGCACCATTTCATGCATCTCAACCATTTGCCATAAAGTGAAGAGAGTGATCACCCATGATAGTATCAATATGACTACTCCAGGACCCCTAAAATTAAAAGGAGAAAATAGGAAACCTTTTTGAATTGTGAAAATTTAAGAAAAGTGAGAGTAGAAAATACTAAAATTGATTTCTAGTCGTAGCTTACCATCCTAGATGTGACATTGCGAAAGGAAGACTTAGGACACCGGCTCCAACCATGGCGGTGACGTTGTGGAAAGCTGCGTACCACCATTTTGCATTCCTTGAAGATGTAATTGGAAGCCAATCATCAATGTCCTTTTGCTTGTCCAAATATCCATCTCTTTGAATTTTCTGCTCTGGCTGTTCATCTTTCTGTAACATACATGTAAATTCGTCTCTAAGCAAATCCAATTCTCAAAGTTTCTAGGCATTAGAAGCACTTCACGTTCAAAAATAATTCATTGTGTAATTCAATCATCTTCCATCTTTCCTTCTGATTAGTCCTTACTAACTTAAGAAAAGCTAAGTAAGGATTCAGAGAGGATTACCTTGTTGTTGGGGTCTGTATTTCCCTCAATGGGAATATCAGACTTTTGATCAGTAAAATCTTGACTTTCCATGATTGTGAAGTACACTTCTAGTTAAACTTCAAAGAAATGAAGAAAATAAACTTACAATCTGCCTGAAGAAGAAGAAAAAATATGAAGGAAAACAGTTTGATAGAGAATATAGAAAACGACTATAAATATCAAGAACACTAAAGTCTTGAGCTTTGTCTCTTCTGTTTGATGGTATTCGTTAACAAAAATAGTCACCTTCAAAACATATAATACAAGGACTATATATAATTTTAGTTCAAGAGTTGGACTTGTAACATGTTGACAAAGCTTTTGAAAGAAATCAAAGAGCTGTATATAGAAAAGATGCAAGGAATTAAACATGTCAAACCATCTTTTGGAATTAACCAATAAACTCACCAAAAGGACATAAGCTGAGGACAGAAAATGGTGAGAGAGATTGAAAAGTATTTTAAGTCAAACGGATCATCCAAGATTCTAATCCGCGAGTCTCAGATGCTTGTTTTTATATATATATAATATATTAATCACTAGTTGTTAAAGTTAGGTGGAAATTTAGACTGTTTTCTTTGTATGATTGGAAGATGGCCCATGCTTATTCATTTGATGATTTAAAATTTTGAGGACCATAAAATAGAAAATAATTGCCAGTAACACGACAGATATTGAAGATAATATTAGCATTTCTGCCGTCCTTAGATAGCAAAAGCTTGTCATGTAGTTTTAGCTCGTTTGTAAATTTTTGCTGGCCAAATCTTTAAATATCTAATGCTGCATATTTTTGTATTTTAATTATGCACTAGGAAAATTAACGTATAAATACTTAATATTATCAATTATATGGCATTTGTAACTTAAGGACCAGTGAATGATCGTGTAATAATTGTTACAGTATGAACAAGAATACCTCAAACAGTATTGCATCTGCAAACCGAGTAAAACGACCGAGAGATCTCAAGGGAAAATGGTAAAAACAAAACAGTTCGATTAAAATAGTTCAGAAGTGTGGATAGGCAAAACTAATAGTTCAAACTTGTACCCACTAAACCACAGAAAGAGACACGAAATACTACATGGACTAGCTTTTAGGTCGGGCGTGACGCGACAACAAATACTTCATACGTCGGGCGACCAACAAACTAACCAACCAAACCACAAACTATCTTTCATGTGTGTACCAACCAAACCACATGACAGAAAAACCAAACACTAGAAGACATGCTGTCATTCACGCCGACGTCGAAAACTTCCGCATCAGGCACCAAATGGAAGTCAATGAACCTGGTGTGGAAAGCATACACTTGACAAAGAAATAGGAAAACATATTAAAATATATGGCTGACTTCCATGAGTCCATTCCAATGAAGTATGTAGCTCGTAGTTGCCTATAATTTACTACCATTTACTACCGATTTACCTAGGACAGAGAGATATAATCTAAGAGTAAAACTCGTAGGTCTTGGCTTGGAGTATGATTTGCCTTAGTCCTCCGATGGGTGCCACAATCAACAAAAGTAAGCCAAGTGTGATGCAAATCTGTAATTAATCAACCAATTCGTGTGAGATTAGCCAAAATCAAAAGGCAAATACAAATGAACAAATTAAAAAGAAAAAAAAAGAAGAAGAAAGAAACACAAAACTGTAAGGCGAACTTACCCAGTTGGTCCACCAAGATAAGCTGAATTTCTTTGGTTTGTAGATGGCAAGCCACATGATGCAGGGGAGCTGAAGATTGACCGAGTAAGGTATAACTCAAAAATCTTGTATAATATAAAATTTCCAAAGTCAAAATTATTAATTATTGTTTATGATAGAGGATGTGGCTTACAAAGTATGTTGTTGGGGCTAAAGCAAATCCTCCAAAGAATCCAAGAAGACCACCAAAGAAAGGGAAACTGATGGCAACAAACATTGTCAAGGCTGCAACAAACAGTGTTCTTCATATCAACTCGATGACCTTTTCTTTCCCTTTTTTTTTTTTTTTTTTTTTTTTTATAAATTTAAACACTTGAATCACGCATAATTCGAGACTACATACCGACATATACGTTACGTGCAGTGAAACGTAGCATGAAGCTAGGCTGAAAGTGCAACTTCTTGACTAGTGCAGTTTCTATCATGTCAAACACTGGCATTGCGTAAATCTAAAAAGCCAGAGAGCAGAAGAGGTGCAAAATTGGAATGAAGTACAAAAAAAAAAAAAAAAACTGTAACAGAACATGAAGAATTTGACATAACATTATAACCTGGTAGCCTCCAATAACATGTATGACAACAAACATGTTCGCCATAGCAATTAGCCATGTGGGTTTCTCCAACGAGATGAGGATGTTGTCGTCCACGTTGTTGCCAAACATCCAATATCCAACAAGAGCGACAGGGAAGTAGCACAAAGCGACGACTATGTAGGCGACGACGACTCCTCTCCACATCGGTCCTTTTGAGGGCTTCTCGGGAGTGGACGGAATAGTTGCTTGGATCTCAAGGACCACATTGTGCCCAGCATAGGCAAAAGCTACGTCTCCGAGTGCGCTAAAGAAGTTGAAGACGGTCTCCGAAGTAGTCTTGGCTGTGTAGCCATAGTCCACATCATTCTGAACACCCTTGTGTGCAGAAGCTCCCCAAGCAATTGTAGAGTAACTGCAAAAGAATTATGCAAATGTATTTATGCCAAGTGTCCCTTGATAACATATTTCTTTTTTTGGGGGAAAGTAGACCCTCCATTTTTTTATTTTTTATTTTTTTTGAAAAATATAGATGCTTTTATGCCTTTCTTGTATGTCAAGTAGTATGCGATGATACAACTTTTGTCATGTCACATAAAATTTAAGACATGTTAGTTCTAAACTTTCAAGATGACAAGTAAAGAAAATTAGGAAGACTAACCTCAAGGACATAACTGCAGCAGCCAAAGAGACAATGGAGATGGAGTTGAAATTTGGACAGTGGGAAAGTAAGAAATGAGGCGCGGCAAATATCATGATAAAGTAAGTCAGCTTGATGTCTTTGCAGGAGGAGCAGACGGTGTCATGGAACTTCTTGAGTGATTTTCCACCGGTGACCATATACACAATGTCCATACCAACTTCAACAACAAGTTGTTGAGGCACGACAATGTAGAGACCAAGCTTTTCTCCAAAAGCATACTGACCAAGTTCGTGATATCTGTCGAAACGTTTCTCTGGAACCATCTCGTGCATCTCAACCATTTGCCATAGAGTGTACAATGTGATGATCCATGACAACACTAGAACTACCACCCCAGGACCCCTAGAAAAGCAAGATAAATTTATTAGAGTGAAAACTGAGTGGATGGTAAGTGAGAGTTTAGTTCAAGCCCTTTCTACATACTCACTAGTACATGAGATTGCTGCTATAGTCGAAGGGACTAGGGAATATGAAGTGCACCACCAGATCTCCTTTTTTTCATACAACAAAAAATTGAAAACTAAGGTGTATTTTGTCAAACTGTTAGTGATTTTGGCCAAACATTTTTTATATATAGAACACATACCATCCAAGTTCTGACATGGCATAGGGAAGACTGAGGACACCGGCTCCGACCATAGCCGTGACATTGTGGACGGCAGAGTACCACCATTTAGCATTCCTTGAAGATGTGATTGGAAGCCAGTCATCAAGTTCCTTCTGCGTCGCTAATTTTTCATCAATCTAAAGGATGGTTCATCCATATTATTAATTTTCACAACATATTGAACAAAAGACATGTCAATATTACATTGGAACACCTTAGCATGGTGTAATATTTGAACAGTAATATTAGAGACAATGCTGGTATTGAGCACCACACTCAACAAATAGAAGCCCGCATATAGTCCCACTTTCTAACCCCCAATGCATTTTTCATAACATTTGGCAATTTGAAGTGTCAATTATGAGAGAAATATTGGCAGATTTCAAATAATGAATAATGAATAATGAATAATAATAATAACAACGGGCGTTAATAAATCTTGTGATTGATAATGTGAAACAACAATTTAATGAAAATCTTGTGTTTGATAGCACAATATACGAGGAACCTAGAATTATGTAAAGGAAAACGAGTTGCTATCCCTACACCTAAAATTAGCGACCTAGAATTCTGACATTGATTAAAAATGGCATCACAATTTATAGCTTCATATATCCTAAAACAGTGGAACTTTATATATTTGGTAAAAGTGAAAATTTATTAATATGCTTTTTCTATCTCGATTATAAAATATGTTACAGCTGTAACTGTATCGGACATTCATAAGTTCAAGAAAATCAACAACTATTAGCTAAATAAAGTTAGCAATGTCTATTAAAAGAAAACCGTAACACTCGGTTCACATCTCTTAAAATTTCCTTCTTTTTTTTTTTTTTTTTTTTTTTTTTTCCCTTGAATCCAATAAGTATTAATGTATATAATTGTTGGTCTATGATGTTACTTATACCTATACAATTTTATTTATTTATTTTTTTTTTGAAAAAAAAAAAATGTTAGGCACGTTAATCAGTAATAGAAACAAAATGCCTACTAAAATACTTGAAATTAATTAATACACAGCCCTCATCCATAAAAGAAAAATATAAGCAATGTTTTTATCTGTTGATTTAGTTTACTTTTATTGGAATAAAATAGCTTAAATAGCGTCATCAAGTCCTGGAAAATATTATATAAAATCCTTAAAAAAGAAAATTCATTACATAAACAGAGAATGAGGGGAAGATTTCTGTTTGCAAAATTTAATTGGAGCGCGTTTGCACATTTCCCGTACCATAAAAGAGAACAAAAATTATTGCAATGTATGCGAATTAAACAAAAAAAAAAAAAAAAAAAAAAAGGATGCTAATCCAAAAACAAAAATGAATAATGTAGGAAAATAATAACTTATATTCTATAGACGGAGGTGCCAAATTGCCAATCATGTCATTGATCACCCATAATACAATTTCAAGTCAAACATAATATTTTGCTTTGAAGGAAAGTTAGAAAAGAAAACGACAAAAGAAAGATATTTCTGGGCCCAACATAGTAATATTAATTAAACAAGCAGTACTAGAGGGAACAAAAGATTATAATGTTAGGCGCTTAATTAAAGAAAGTAAGAAACTTTAAAAACTCAAGGAAAATAAAAAATCCAGTTGGTGCACTAGTGAATGTTTATGATACGCATACGTTCTGATTTCTTCTCCTTCTTCTTCTTCTTCTTCTTCTTCAACTTTTTTTTTTTTTCCTTTTTTCTTTTTGGTTGCTAAAAAACGCGTTCTTCTATTAAAATATGTCGAGAATCAATGACCAGAAGGGAAAAAAAAAAAAAAAAAACCGCATTCCAGTGTAAAAAATAAAAATATGATAAAAACCCGCAGAAAGTTGAATCCAAGAAATTAGCCAACATGACTTGAATCCAAGAAATTAGTCTTTGTTTGTTTGTTTGTTTGTTTTTTTTTTTTTTTTTTTGCTTCTCTAGTGATAGTAATATTTCCGATGCTCCATATCACTCGTTAAACAAAAATTGTATGTGTGTGTGTGTGTGTGTGTGTGTTTTTTTTTTAGTTACCGCAATTTATCTACCACACAACAAACAAGAACTGTGTACATGAAGGACTCGTGCATGATTCTCAAGAGAGAGAGGAAGATTCATGCACAAGGGAAAAACAAAAAAAAAAACACAAATGAAACGACAAAACGCACGTCCAAAATACATAGCTATATATCCAACATGTTTGGAAAGATTTTTCAATATTTTAAGAAGAGAGAAAATGAGAGAGGCTAACATCTGTCCGGGCATAGCTGCTCTGAACGTTCTGCGCTTGAGTTCCCATGGCTTCTATCGCAGTGACTTTCAGACAAGTCACAAAACAACAAAAAATCAGAGATGTTTTGAAAACCTAGAGGAAAACAAAGCAAGATACGGAACCTTTTTTTTTTTTTTTTTCTTTTTTGTTTTGTTTTGTTTTTTTGTTTTTTTTTAGTGAAAAGAAATGGAGTTTCACTCTTGTGCTAGAGCCTTGTATATTTATAGTCAGATGAAACGTTCATTTTCTGTTTTCATTTTTTATTTCGAAGGGAAAAAAAAAAAGGAAAATAACTGAAAATGACAACTATTCACAATTGTCATGTAATTAAGCTATTATCATTCGTTTCTGTTCTGAGAGTATAGAAATTTCGCGGAAGCAAATGATTTTCCTTTTTTAAATGGCAGAATTAAATACGTATTAACTATGTATTCAAAATAAGATTAATGCATACCGGGAAAGAAATGGGTGAATTTCTAAACACTAAAGTTGGTGTTATATGAATCTGTTTAACGTACACTAAGGAAAATGATAACTTTTCTAGAAAGTAAAATTATCAATTGAATTTTTCTCCTCTCTCAAGCAGAGAGAAAGAGACAGAGACATTAATGAGTTTTTTTATACAGAAAAAAAATCTCTTAATAAAATTACCAAACACATTTTTAAAAATAATTTATATCTGAGATTAAAAATATTTTTATTTTCATTTACATACAAAAAATAAAATCATCTTAGAACGAGTTCTAAATGCGCCCAATAAGTCACCTTCTTGTCGCCATACCACCACCACTGGTGGTACATGTGGAAGTCCTTAGTTAGAAGCACTAAGGCACATATGATATTGCAATCGAATTATAAGATAAGTAAAGTTTATAACTTTCCAATTAATGTTTTGAAATTATATATTTTTTAAGGTGCTTAATGAAAGAAAGATAATGTTTAAATTTTGTAATAAGCAATAAAAATAATATAGTGAAGCATCTACAAAATCTTATTAAAGATGTTGTATATTTAAGTTTTAAAGCCGTCTTACAATAACTCTTTTTTTAGAAGCCTAATTTTGAGTTTCAAAAAAGAAATGGCAAGCAAATTCTAAGGGGCCAATAGATTGGTTCAACATTTCAATTTTCAACAACAAGGAGTTTTTTATTCCCAAGATGCGTTCAGGATTAGATATTCCACGATCCCTTTTTAGACTCCCTCCTCATCAATTGCCAACTAATTTGGGGATTAAATAAATAAAATACTAAAAAGAAAGAACTCAAGAATCACAGGACCGAAAAACTAAATAAATGTGCACAAGCTATTGGAGTAACGAAATAAAAAGCAATTGAAGCAATTTGCTTTTATTATTTCGAAAGTGAAAGTGTGGATAAGCAAATATAATAATATTTCACACGTGTACCAATATACTAAAACATACATACAATCATACTAAGAAATACAAAACATAATAAAACGTAAGGAAGGCCTGGACTAAGCTTCTCTGAGTCTACTGAATTACAAATATTTTTCTTTGCCTCAGACAATTGGCAAATACATGTTTCACAACAAGTCTACTTCTTCAGTCCTTTGAATGGTCTGTTTCACTTTTGTCAGGCCCACGATTAGCTAGTTGCCATCGTTCTTTCTATGCAATTGGTTGTAGTTGCCTCACATTTTACAACCCATTTACTAGGGAGAAATTATTTAAGAGTAAAACTCGTAGGTCTTGGCTTGGATTATGATTTGTCTAAGTCCTCCAATTGGTGACAAAATCATCAAAAGTACACCAAGTACGATGCAAACCTGTAATTAAACAACCAACTTGTGTTAGATTAACCGAAAACAAAAGGTCAAAAACAAATAAAACAATTTTTTTTTATTTAGTTATTTATTTATTTAAATTGAACCATAAAAATATGCAAACTTACCCAGTTGGTACACCAAGATAAGCTGTATTTCCTTGGTTTGTAGATGGCAAGCCACATGATGCAGGGCAGCTGAAGATTGACCGAGTAAGGTATAACTCAAACATCTTGTATAATATAAAATTTCCAAAGTCAAAATGATTAATTATTGTTTATGATAGAGGATGGGCTTACAAAGTACGTTGTTGGGGCAAAAGCAAAACCTCCAAAGAATGCAAGAAGACCACTAAAGAAAGGGAAAGTAATGCCAATAAACATTGTGAAGGCTGCAACAAACAGAATTCTTCATATCAATATACATTCCATTACCTTTTAAAAAAAAAAAATAAATAAAATAGAATAAAATTCTTGGCTCATTCATAATCTAAGACTACTTACCAACATATATGTTACGTGTAATAAAACGAAGCATGAAGCTAGGCCTAAAGTGCAACTTCTTCACCAGTACAGTTTCTATCATGTCAAACACCGGCATCGCGTAAATCTAAAAAGCCGTAGAGAAAAGAGAAAGATGAACAAAAAAAATGTTACTAATTAGTAAAGGAAAAAGAAAACAATAGAACATGAAGAATTAATGTGGCATAAAACTACCTGGTAGCTTCCAATAACGTGTATGACAACAAACATATTAACCATTGCGATTAGCCAGGCGGGTTTCTCTAAAGTGATAAGGATGTCGTCGTCAACGCTATTGCCAAAAATATAATATCCAACGAGTGCAACGGGGAAGTAGCACAAAGCGACGACTACGTAGGCGACGATGACTCCTCTCCACATAGGTCCTTTCGAGGGCTTTTCGGGGGTGGATGGAATAGTTGCTTGAATCTCAAGGACCACATTGTGCCCAGCATAGGCAAAAGCTACGTTTCCGAGTGCGCTAAAGAAGTTGAAGATGATTCCTGTAGCGGACTTGGATTTGTAGCCATAGTCTACATGAACCTTAACACCCTTGTCTATTGAAGCTCCCCAAGCAATGGTAGAGTAACTGCACCGTAGTTTTACATATCAAATCTCTATGCTTAATTTCACCGATTCGAGTTTAAAATTTGAATTTTACTATAGTAAAAGGCTCTAAAAAACAGTCACTTCTAACTTTTTTGGTACCTTAAAAAGCTCTCACATAAAGTCACATCTCAACTTGAATTAAAAACTCAAATCAACGAACTAAACGGTAGTTTCTTTTAAGGGGAAAAAAGTACATAACCCTCTAAATGTGTTGAAGATATAGATGTTTTATGCCATTCTTGTACTACAAGACAAAAAAGTTTATTGTTTACTTTTTACAAAAACAAGGGATCTTATAAATTAACAAGAATAAGGATCCACATTTTACTCTCTCATTTTCTACCAGATAGACCAGAAAATAAATCCCATGTCACATATAAAATTTAAGGCGTGTTAGTTTTAATAATTTTCTAAACTTATATTTCACTATCATAGAATCATAAAATTACAAATAATTAAAATTAGAAATTAATTAGACTAACCTCAAGGACATAACTGCAGCAGCCAAAGAGACACCAGAGATGGAATTGAAGTTTGGAAGGTGGGAAAGCACAAAGTGAACCGAGGCGAATATCATGATGAAATAAGTCAGCTTGATTTGTTTGCAGGACGGGCAGACGGTGTCATGGAACTTCTTGAGTGATTTTCCAGCGGTGACCATATACACAACGTTCACGCCAACTTCAACCACAAGTTGTTGAGGCACAACAATGTAGAGACCAAGCTTTTCTCCAAAAGCATATTGACCAAGTTCGTGATATCTGTCGAAACGTTTTCCCGGAACCATCTCATGCATCTCAACCATTTGCCATAGAGTGTACAGTGTGATGATCCATGACAAGATTAGAATTGCAACCCCAGGACCCCTAAAATTAAAAAGAAAATACAAAATCTTAATATGAATTCATAGATAAGTAAGGTTTATTATATGTAGAACTGATAAAAAAACACTAAAAATTAGACATACCATCCAAGCTCGGACATGGCGTAGGGAAGACTGAGGACACCGGCTCCGACCATGGCCGTGACATTGTGGAAGGCAGAGTACCACCATTTTGCTTTCCTTGAAGATGTGATTGGAAGCCAGTCATTGATTTCCTTCTGCCTCTCTAATTTTTCATCCACCTAAAACATTGATCATTTGTGTTAATTATTTTTTCAACATATTGAACAAAGACATGAGGCTCCAATTGCATGCATGCATGGATGGAAAGTTCACAATTTGTAGTCTTATTGATCTTGGAAAACAATGATTAATCTCATGTCATATGGTGGTGTAAAACAATTTATCCCTCTATTTAGCACTATTTGTGTCCAGATTTACTGTCTTTATTTTCTTGTCTCAATGATTGTCCCTTCTTTAATTATTTATCATGTCGTCTAAATTTAGTAATCTAACTATATTAATAGAAAAAAAAATACTAAAAATACTTAAACAAATCATGAGGTGTCAAAATTTAATTAAAGAGACAGTTATGGAGACATAAATTTAAGAAAGCAGATCCATTTTAACATTCTATTGTGACTGAAATTTAGGTATCAGAATCATATAGTGGTAGATTTGAAATAATAATAATAATAAACTTAAGAAAGCAGATCCATTTTAATGTTCTATTGTGACTGAAATTAGGGTATCAGAATCATATAGTGGTTGATTTGAAATAATAATAATAATAATAATAATAATAATAATAATAATAATAATAATAATAATAATAATAAAGAGTATATGCATGATACCACCACTCATTATTACTAGACCTCATATACATATAAAAAAAATACTTAGACATGTCATCAATTACGTTTAACACCACAAGTAATACCTCAATTATAAAATCCGTGTTATAGGTCCACCTTCTATTAGTTTTCATTAGTGGCACCCGTATTATTGTTTGTATATACAACTATATTATCAATTGTGAGTATAGTCGGAATTACTAATAGCAATAGCATTATTATGAAATTTTGAGGTTTGGTAGCAAAGTATATGAGGAAGTTAGAAGACTGGCTTTGCTTTTATCAAATGTTAACTTGTGAGTTGTCAAATAAAGTAATATTAATATTATTCAAGCTCAAGAGGAAAAAAACACACGGTAAGATCAAGGATAATTTTTATAGGGTGTAAATCAAGCTCGGTAACAATTATACAGTCTAGTTATTCATTTATAACATTTTTATGTGTAAATATAAGACTCAAATCTTTATACCAGAATTGTTTATGATATACATTTAAAAAAATCTGCACAAAGCTCAAGGAAAGAAAAGAAAGAAAAGAAAGAAAAGAAAAGAAAAGAAAAGAAAAGAAAAGAAAACCTACTGGTGCAGTTTTCTTTCTCCCTGATAGTGATCTTATCTCTCCCTGTGTGTTAAACAAAACTTGTATATGTGTCCATTTTCTCAATTTCTTTGCTACTTTTTGTTACTTTTTCCCTTGTTATATAATTCTGAAACGGGCGAAACTACAACACAAGCAAAAAAATATATGTTTCCAAAACACTCATGCGTGAGAAAACACCAAAAAAAAAAAAAAAAAAAAAAAAAAAAAACATAAATGAAACGACGAACTGCAATCTAAAAAATACATAGGCTATGGCTCCAACATGTTTGGAATGATTTTTGAATGGTTTAATGAGGAGAGGGAAAGAGAGACTAACATCTGTCCGGGCATAACTGTTCCGATCATAAGCTTGAGTTCCCATGGTTGGCTTCTGTATATATTTCTGGGACTTTCAGAGAATTTGTCACCGACCGACACAGAAGAAGAGATGTTTGAAAAACAAACTTAGATATATGGGACTTTCGCAGCATGCGCAAGAGTAGTATTGCATATTTATATAGGCTTTCAAATAAACTGTTCTTTTTTTTTTTTGTTTGACTTGTATCATGTAAAGTCATGACAAGGACAAAAATAAATAAATAAATAAATAAACAAATATATCTTTGTCATGTAAACATATTCATTCGCTTTCAATACTGCAGAAATTTCGCGGAAGCCAAAAGGTTTTCCCTTTCCAATGACAGAGCAATAAATACGAGTTTAATTAGAAACTGTATATGTTCTAAATTATCCGTGTTCATAAACTAGCATAAAATTAATTAATTAATTAATAATTTAATGCCTATGCATGTTTAGCAACATGAATCATGATAGGTAGGAGGCCTTAGGCGAAAAAGTTTCATGTTAGGCCTTTTACTATAAGATGTGTAATTTATAGAAACTTATTCCTTCTAATATGATGTTGAATGTTTTTTTTTTTTTTTCATTAGTCCGAATTTTATTATGATCTTTTGCTTGCTTAACTTTTTTTGTTACAAAATTTTCTTCTGATGCTGTGAATGTAAAAAAAAATAAAAATAAAAAAATTGCAGGATTTATGAGATGAGAGTTAACCATTATTAGCATCATGAACAATCAAGATTGTGACTATCATCGTGTCCATGAAGAATCGTAGCTTGGAGGATAAGTATCATAATCGAGGCTATGGAGTATTGTGGATCGAAACTAGAACCAGGAAAAAACACTTCCGCATGCGTACCGGTATAGTAATTCCTTCTTTGATCTCTTGAACTACTTAACAATATTTATCTAGTCCAACAACTTCAGATTCAAATTTGTATATATATATATATATATATATATATATATATATATATGAAATATCATTTAAATCCATAAAAAAAAAAAGCTAATTAAGTTCACTACGAGTTACAAAACTTGCAGTACTGCTTATGTGGCAAGTTTCATGTGATAAAATTATGAATCTGGGAGGGTATCGTGGCCGTCTTAGTCTCCAAAGAGCTTGTACTGTATATACTATTTTTTCCACCATACTTGGCCGATAAGCACATTATGTCCACCCCATTCTGTTGGAACGAGACCAACACCAGACTCAAAAGATCCAAACAAGAAAACTCAGAAATTAAGGTAGAAAACGAACAACACGAGTTTACCGAGGTTCGGGGCAGAAAAAATCCCCTACGTCCCCGTTGAGCTCTCTCACGAAGAACTCGATCCACTATTGAATAATTGATGAATACACCCTCAGACCTCTCCGATTACAAGAAATTCACACAAGAACCCTAGATTACAGATTCTCCCGAAAAATCCCCAGAGACAATACCCAGAAGAAAGAACACTCCAATTCTCTCTTGATTCTCTCAATCACAGTACAAGATTTTTCTCTCTTCCCTGAAAATCTGATCTAAACCGAAACTGTTCTTGTGAATTTCTCTCTGCCCGGTTGAAGCCGTCTTGATCTGTTTTCTCTCTCTTGAATGAGAGCTCTAAGTCGCAGATCCCCTTTTTGTTCTTGCTTCCACCGACTGCAGCAGAAATGATCTGCAGCCTACACGTGTTGCAATCCTGAGGCTCATCAAACACAGCATTACATATTTGAGAGCAAAACGTTTGTCGTTTCACTAACTCAGATTCTGAGGGTGACTTAAACGCATGTCGTTCACTGAGATTATTCCAACAAACTCCACCTTAATCTTAGTGAACTACAATGGCATAGTGCATCTATTCATAGTGAGGTCATTGCTTGACTACCTGATTTAGGTCATGTCAATGCCAAGCAAGTTTAAGCATTTTCTAAACTTGCTGGCCGTGACTACCTTGGTAGCCATATCAGCAGGGTTGTCTTCTGTATCAATTTTCTCCATCTTGATAGCACCTTCTTCAACCTTTTGTCTAATGAAATGTAGACGTACATCTATGTGCTTTGTTTTTTCATGATAAACTGGATTCTTACACAAATGTATAGCAGATTGGCTGTCAGAATAGATATTTGGAACTGACCTTAACACTTTTAGTTCCTTCAGAAGTCCCTGCATCCATATTACCTCCTTGAAACCTTCAACTGCTGCTATGTACTCTGCTTCGGTGGAGGACAGAGCCACTATTGGCTGCAGTTGGGCTTTCCAGCTCACACAGTTTCCTCCTAGAGTAATCATAAAAGCTGATGTGGAGCGTCTCCTGTCTCTGTCTCCTGCAAAATCTGAGTCTACAAAACCATCCAGGGTTGGATGGTTATTCATCCTTTTGTAGACTAGGCCATGACTTAAAGTATTGTTCACATACCTCAGAAGCCACTTCATGGCTTGCCAGTGTTCATGTCCTGGATTTGACATGAATCTGCTGAGGACGCTCACTGAATGTGCCAAATCCAGTCTAGTGGAAATCATGGCATACATAAGTGATCCCACAGCACTTGAGTAAGGGATGCTTGCCATGTTTTCCTTGTCTTCTTCTGTTTTTGGTGACTGCTCAGATGACAATTTGAAATGTCCTGCAAGAGGAACATTCACTGCCTTTGCTTGATCCATTGAGAACCTTTTTACCACTTTCTTCAAGTAGTTCTCCTGTGATAAGCATAGTCTGTTTTGTTTCCTGTCCCTCTTTATATTTATGCCCAGAATTTTCCTTGCTGCTCCCAAGTCCTTCATATCAAATTCTGAGCTCAACATCTTCTTGATCTCATTTACAGTCTTCATGTTGCTGCTTGTGATCAACATATCATCCACATAAAGCAGCAGGTATGCCACTTGATCTGGAACAGCCCCCTTGAAGTACAAGCATGTATCATACTCACTCATGTTGAATCCCACCTTGGTAACATAATGGTCAAATTTCTTGTACCATTGTCTTGGGGACTGCTTCAACCTGTATAGGGATTTTTTTAGTAAGCAAACTTTGTCCCCTTTACCTTTAACTTCAAAACCTGGGGGTTGGTTCATGTAAATAGTCTCGGTGAGATCACCATGTAGGAAGGCGGTTTTTACATCCATCTGCTCCAGCTCCCAATCGTTTTGTACCACAAGTGCCAAGACTGTTCTTATAGTTTTGTATTTTACAACAGGAGAGAAGATTTCAGTATAATCGATTCCCTCAACTTGTGTAAAACCTCTTGTGACTAGTCTGGCCTTAAATCTTCTTGGGTCGGAGATAAGTGCTCCTTCCTTGACTTTAAAGATCCATTTGCAATCTACCGGTTTCTGCTTCTTTGGACGGTCTACCAAGATCCATGTTTTATTCTTCATAAGCGATTGCATTTCTTCTTGCATGGCAAGTTTCCATTTTTCTGAATCTGGGCTGTTGATTGCTTCTGAGTAGTTACTAGGCTCGGATTCTGACAGTGCTTCAGCGGTATTGAGGGCATAGGCAACCATGTTGCTGCCAGTGAATCTAATGGGGGGCTTGATGACCCTTCTTTGTCTGTCTCTTGAAAGTAGATATTCATTTAGATTCCCTGCTGTGTCAACATGTTCTTCCAACACTTCTGAGTCTTGTGGCTGTTGATGTTGCTCTGTTGGCTGAAATTGTTCTGTTTGAGAACCTGCTTGATCCTCAAGTTGTTCCTGATGATGGTGGTCGGTTGTAGTCTCTTTCTCCACCTCAAAGTGTAGCTCATTTTCAGAGATATGATCAGTTCCTGCAGGGTTAGTAGGCATAACACTATCTTGTTCTACTTTTAAGTATGGCATGTTCTGTTCATTAAAGATGACATCCCTACTAATTATAATTTTAAACTTAGAACCCTCCCTAATACAGAGTCTATAGCCTTTAACACCCTCTGGATAGCCTAGAAAGATGCACAGTATGGACCTAGGGTCTAATTTACCTTCCTTTTGGTGTGCATAGGCAGCACACCCAAATACTCTAAGATTGTTTAAATTAGGAGGTCTGCCTGTCCAGCATTCCTCAGGGGTCTTTAGATCAATAGGTTTACAAGGGCACCTATTGACTAAATAGCAGGCTGTACTAACAGCCTCTCCCCAAAATTGTTTTGGTAAGCCTGCCCCAAATATCATGCATCTGACTCTCTCCATGAGAGTCCTATTCATTCTTTCGGCTATCCCATTTTGTTGGGGTGTCTTTTTCACGGTTCTATGTCTTAAAATTCCATTTTCCCTGCAGTGTTGTGTGAATATCTCGTGACAAAATTCCATACCATTATCAGTTCTTAGAGCCTTTAGTTTCTTATTTGTTTGGTTTTCTACAAGTATTTTCCATTGTTTGAATTTGTTAAAACACTCATCTTTTGTTTTTAGCAGAAAAACCCAAACCTTTCTGGAAAAATCATCAACTAAGGAGAGAAAATACTTGCAGCCACCGTGTGTTGGAACCCTCTCTGGTCCCCATAAGTCAGCGTGCACATATTCAAATAGACCCTTCGCTCTGTATGTGGAGGAAGTGAACTTCAGTCTATGTTGCTTCCCAAGGACACACTGTTCGCAAAAATCCAAGTGAGTCACTTTGTCCTTTCCCAGCATTCCTTGTTTGCTCAGTTCCTGCAACCCTCTTTCACTGACATGCCCCAGCCTTCGATGCCACAAATTTGCATTAATCTGATCCTTTGCCACTGTAGCTGCTGTACCAGTGATTGCCTTCCCTTGAAGTTCATACAGCCCGTGTTGCTTGTCCCCCTTTAATGTTACCAGTGACCCCCTGAGGACCTTCAGAGTTCGACCTTCAGCCTTGTAGGTGTAACCTTCATCATCGAGAGCGCCTAGTGAAATGAGGTTTCTCCTGAGTTCCGGGATGTGTCTGACATTGTTCAAAACGTGGGTGGTGCCATTTTTTAACTTCAAAATGACTGAGCCAATTCCAACTACCGAGCAGGTGTGATCGTTTCCCATTAACACCCTTCCTCCATTTAACGGCTTGTAGTCACAGAACCAAGCCTTCTCAGGGCACATATGGTATGTGCATCTTGAGTCAAGTATCCATTCATTTTCATGTTGGCTGGTTGTGACTGCAAGCATTTCTGAACTGTCATAACCATCAACTTGATTTGCTGAGGCGGATCCCCTTCAGATGCCTTCTGTTCAGCCAGCTTCTTCTTCCATTCCTTACAAAATCTCTTGATATGGCCCACCTTGTTACAATGATAACACTTTCTTGAATTTGATCTTGATTTTGATCTCGAATTCTGTCTGAACTTGGCCTTGCTATTGTCTCTCTTGGTGGGTCTGCCCCTGGAGAAAAGTCCCTCATCACCATGGGTATCCTTTCTCTGAGACATTTCCATTTTAATTTCTAACTCCCTTGATCTCAGTGCAGATAACACATCTTCTAGAACAAGACTGTCTCTACTGTATTTTATAGCATTCTTTACCTCCCTAAAGGATTCTGGTAGAGAAATCAGCAGGATTACCGCCTGGTTTTCCTCTTCCACCTTCTCTCCGATATTAGCTAAGTCTATGACGATCTTGTTGAAGTCATCGAGGTTCTTTTCTAAACCTTTAGTAATATCCATCTTGAATCCGAAAACGCTTTCCTTTAGGTAGATTTTATTCGTGAGAGACTTTGTCATGAATAACTGTTCTAATTTAAGCCATACCTTTGTGGCTGTATCTTCCTCATTGATCTGCCTGAGAACGTTGTCAGCAAGATAGAGAATTATGGTGGAGAAGGCGATCTCCTGCATCTCGATCTTCTCCTCGTCGGAGCCCTTGAAATCCTTCATGTCTCCCAGGGCCTTGGCCACCCTCTGCTGAACTAGAATGGCCCTTAATTTTTTCCTCCATAGGCCGAAGTCTCCGGTACCGTCGAACTTCTCTAGTTCGAATTTCGCTGTGCCCATCTTTGCAGAAAAAATTCCTCCTTGATTCTCAAAACAAGAATCCCCAAATTTTCCTTGAGTCTGATCCGATCGGAAAGAAAAAACAACCGTCGGCTCTGATACCACTGTTGGAATGAGACCAACACCAGACTCAAAAGATCCAAACAAGAAAACTCAGAAATTAAGGTAGAAAACGAACAACACGAGTTTACCGAGGTTCGGGCGAAAAAAATCCCCACGTCCCCCGTTGAGCTCTCTCACGAAGAACTCGATCCACTATTGAATAATTGATGAATACACCCTCGGATCTCTCCGATTACAAGAAATTCACACAAGAACCCTAGATTACTGATTCTCCCGAAAAATCCCCGGAGACAATACCCGGAAGAAAGAACACTCCAATTCTCTCTTGATTCTCTCAATCACAAGACAAGATTTTTCTCTTCCCTGAAAAATCGATCTAAACCGAAACTGTTCTTGTGAATTTCTCTCTGCCCGGTTGAAGTCGTCTTGATCTGTTTTCTCTCTCTTGAATGAGAGCTCTAAGTCGCAGATCCCCTTTTTGTTCTTGCTTCCACCGACTGCAGCAGAAATGATCTGCAGCCTACACGTGTTGCAATCTTGAGGCTCATCAAACACAGCATTACATATTTGAGAGCAAAACGTTTGTCGTTTCACTAACTCAGATTCTGAGGGTGACTTAAACGCATGTCGTTCACTGAGATTATTCCAACACATTCCACACCACATATATAAACAACCTTTTTCAGGATAAGATAAGATAATTAAATGTCTATTGTGAATCCTTTTGAGTATTTTAGCATGCGAGTCCAATAAATAGCTGCTCCAAATATCTTGGAGCACTAACTACTCAACAGCTCAATGCTCGTCTATATACAAAATACAATGTAGATTCGCCATTCACAACGGCTCCTCTCTCTCTCTCTCTCTCTCTCTCTCTCTCTCTCTCTCTCTCTCTCTCTCTCTCTCTCTCTCTCTCTCTCTCTCTCTCTCTCTCTCTCTCTCTCTCTCTCTCTCTCTCTCTCTCTCTCTCTCTCTCTCTCTCTATTGTGGAATAGTTCAGTGTCTTGTTTTAGGGTCTCGCCTAGTCAATTGCCTGACGGAAATGGTGGCGGTCAATCTCTGCTTAGTTTAAAGAGGGCGTGTTATTTCATTTTCAATAAGTCAATGGTGGCGGAAAAAAAAAATGTTGCATTTATACTGACTAGATATATAAATTGGGTACACTTTTTTGCATTTACATTAAACAATTTTTAACGTGCTTAATGAAATTATATATTTTTTAAGGTGCTTAATGAAAGAAATATAATGCTTAAATTTTGTAATAAGCAATAAAAATAATAGAGTGAAGCATCTACAAAATCTTACTAAAGATGTTGTATATTTAAGTTTTAAAGCCTTCTTACAAGAACTTTTTTTTTAGAAGCCTAATTTTGAGTTTCAACATTTAAATTTTCAACAACAAAGAGTTTTTTATTTCCAAGGATGCGTTCAGGATTAAATATTCCACAATCCTTTTTTAGACTCCCTCCACATCAATTGCCAAATAATCTGGGAATTTAAATAAAAAAATACAAAAACATAATAAATCCTAAGGAAGGCCTGGACTAAGCTTCGCTGAGGCTATTGAATTACAAATATTTTTCTTTGCCTCAGACAATTGGCAAATACATGTTTCACAACAAGTCTACTTCTTCAGTTAAGAGTAAAACTTGTAGGTCTTGGCTTCGATTATGATTTGTCGAAGTCCTCCAATTGGTGACAAAATCATCAAAAGTACACCAAGTACGATGCAAATCTGTAATTAAACAACCAACTAGTGTTAGATTAACCGAAAACAAAAGGTCAAAAACAAATAAAACATTTTTTTTTTTTTAAATTAACCACAAAAATATGCAAACTTACCCAGTTGGTACACCAAGATAAGCTGTATTTCCTTGGTTTGTAGATGACAAGCCACATGATGCAGGGGAGCTGAAGATTGACCGAGTAAGGTATAACTCAAAAATCTTGTATAATATAAAAATTACAAAGTCAAAATTATTAATTATTGTTTATGATAGAGGATGTGGCTTACAAAGTATGTTGTTGGGGAAAAAGCAAAACCTCCAAAGAACGCAAGAAGACCACTAAAGAAAGGGAAAGTAATGCCAATAAACATTGTGAAGGCTGCAACAGACAGAATTCTTCATATCAATATACATTCTATTACCTTTTTATAAAATAAAATAAAATAGAATAAAATTCTTGGCTCATTCATAATCTAAGACAACTTACCAACATATATGTTACGTGTAATAAAACGAAGCATGAAGCTAGGCCTAAAGTGCAACTTCTTCACCAGTACAGTTTCTATCATGTCAAACACCGGCATCGCGTAAATCTAAAAGGCCGTAGAGAAATGAAAAGGATGAGCAAAAAAAATAAAATGATACTAATTAGTAAACGAAAAAGAAACAATAGACCATAAAGAATTAGGTCCCGTTAATTTTACCGATTTGAGTTTAGAATTCGAGTTTTGCTACAGTAAAAAGCTCTCAAAAAAGTCACATTTAACTTTTTGTTACAGTAAAAAGCTCTCTCATAAAGTCACATTTCAACTCGAATTAAAAACTCAAATTAACAAACTAAATAGACCCTTAATGTGGCATAAACCTACCTGGTAGCCTCCAATAACGTGTATGACAACAAACATATTAGCCATTGCGATTAGCCAGGCGGGTTTCTCTAAAGTGATGAGGATGTTGTCATCAACGCTATTGCCAAAGATATAATATCCAACGAGTGCAACGGGGAAGTAGCACAAAGCGACGACTATGTAGGCGACGATGACTCCTCTCCACATCGGTCCTTTTGAGGGCTTTTCGGGGGTGGATGGAATAGTTGCTTGGATCTCAAGGACCACATTGTGCCCAGCATAGGCAAAAGCTATGTCTCCAAGTGCGCTAAAGAAGTTGAAGACGGTTCCTGCAGTGGACTTGGCTTTGTAGTCATAGGCTACATGACCCTTAACACCCTTGTCTATTGAAGCTCCCCAAGCAATGGTAGAGTAACTGCACCGCAGTTTTACATATCAAATCTCTATGCTTAATTTCACCGATTCGAGTTTAAAATTTGAGTTTTGCTACAGTAAAAAGCTCTAAAAAACAGTCACATCTAACTTTTTTGCTACAGTAAAAAGCTCTTACATAAAGTCACATCTCAACTTGAATTAAAAACTCAAATCAGCGAACTAAATGTAGTTTCTTGTAAGGGGAAAAAAAGTACATAACCCTCTAAATGTGTTGAAGATATAGATGGTTTATGCCTTTCTTGTACACTACAAGACAAAAAAGCTTATGGTTTACTTCTTACAAAAACAAGGGATATTCCTGATATTCCTTATAAATTAACAAGAATAAGGATCCAGATTTTACTCTCTCATTTTCTACCATATAAACCAGAAATAAATCCCATGTCACATATAAAATTTAAGGTGTGTTAGTTTTAATAATTTTCTAAACTTATATCTCACTATCATAGAATCATAAAATTACATGTAATTAGAATTAGAAATTAAGACTAACCTCAAGGACATAACTGCAGCAGCCAAAGAGACACCAGAGATGGAATTCAAGTTTGGGAGGTGGGAAAGCACAAAGTGAACCGAGGCGAATATCATGATGAAGTAAGTCAGCTTGATGTCTTTGCAGGACGAACAGACGGTGTTATGGAACTTCTTGAGTGATTTTCCACCGGTGACCATATACACAATGTTCACGCCAACTTCAACCACAAGTTGTTGAGGCACAATAATGTAGAGACCAAGCTTTTCTCCAAAAGCATATTGACCAAGTTCGTGATATCTGTCAAAACGTTTCCCCGGAACCATCTCATGCATCTCAACCATTTGCCATAGCGTGTACAACGTGATGATCCATGACAGGATTAGAATTGCAACCCCAGGACCCCTAAAATTAAAAAGAAAATACAAAATCTGGATATGAATTCATATATAAGTAAGTTTATTATATGTAGAACTGATAAAAAAACACTAAAAATTAGACATACCATCCAAGTTCTGACATGGCATAGGGAAGACTGAGGACACCGGCTCCGACCATGGCCGTGACATTGTGGAAGGCGGAGTACCACCATTTTGCTTTCCTTGAAGATGTGATTGGAAGCCAGTCATCGATTTCCTTCTGCCTCGCTAATTTTTCGTCCACCTAAAACATTGATCATTTGTGTTAATTATTTTCTCAGCATATTGAACAAAGACACGAGGCTCCAATTGCACGCAGGCATAGATGGAAAGTTCAGAATTTGCAGTCTTATTGATCTTGGAAAACTAGGATTAATCTCATGTCATATGGTGGAGTAAAGCGATTTATCCCTCTATTTAGCACTATTTGAGTCCAGATTTACTGTCCTTATTTTCTTGTCACAATGGATGTCCCTTCACTAATTGTTTGTCATGTCGTCTAAATGATATTTGGTACCAAGATTCGTTTCCTTATTCAAATCATGGTTCGTGGTTCGCTACAGTATTTTCTCTTACAAAAAATACAAGTAAATCGAAAATAGTTTTAATCACATGATTCTAATCCATGAACCAAATGTCTCATTAGTAATCTGACTATATAAATAGGAAAAAAAATACTAAAAATACTTAAGCAAATCACGAGATGTTAAAATTTAATTGGAGGGACAGCCATGAATACATAAATTTGGGAAAGCAGATCTCGTTTCCCATTTTAATATTCTATTGTGACTGAAAATTAGGATATCAGAATCTGGTAGATTTGAAATAATAATAATAATAATAATAATAATAATAATAATAATAATAATAATAATAATAATAATAAAGAGTATATGCATGATACCACCACTTATGATTACTAGACCTCATATACACATAAAAAAATATTTGACATGTCATCAGTTACATTTAACACCACAAGTATAGGTCCACTTTCTATTAGCTTCTATTTGTGGCACCCAATATTATTGTTTGTATATATAACTGTATTATTAATTGTGAGTATAGTCTCGGAATCACTAATAGCAATAGCATTATGTTGTGTGGTAAAATATGGGTGACATGTGGAAGCGCAACAACGTGACACGTGGACCTACCTTTTTTCAGCAGGCAGCAACCCTTGATGCTTAAAGCTCGCTTCCTCTCTACACTTAAGAGAGAGTACGATTTAGGACATCGACTCGACATACCGTCGAGTAGTCATACCGTCGACCAGTCGTGCCGTTGATCTTATGGCAATAAACTCCTGTCTAAAAAGGGTTGACGGCCAGGAAGGACGAACGGTCTACACAACATAGACGGCGAGAGGAGTACTCTTTAGAAGGGAGCCTGACGTCACAAGTTGCGTCTAGGAATGGGGGATGTCTGTAGTACAGGCATTAAATGCAAACCCCTAAACCGCCCTGTAGTGGACAGTAAAGGATTACAGGAATCTATGGAGCCGTAATGGGAGACTAATTGGCTGAGTGAACAGTTCGAAAGGTGATTAGTGGGCTTCGGTCTGGGCCTAAAAAGGTAGGCCACTCGAGTGCTTCTACCTACAAAGGAGAACCGCCCACGAAGTAAACTTTGCTATAAAAGGGGCAAAGCCCACCATACAGGAAAGAGAGAGGATTTTTGGCTTTTTTTTCATATGTAATAAGAGAATATAGAGCTTATTTTTATGTAATCCAAAAAGGGTTCAAGGAAAATATAATACACAAGTTGATGTAGCTCTTCATTTACAGAGTGAACCACTATAAATTTCGTGTGTCCTCTTATTTTAGCACAATCTTCATATTTCTCTTACTCCAAAAGAAATATAACAAACACTTCATAATTTAATTTCAAATACATAATTAATATTAAACCGGTAACTCAATAAAATACCCAAAAATGAAATTTCACCGTCTAACACATTATTATGAAATTTTGAGGTTTGGTAGCAAAGTACACGCGGAAGTTAGAAGACTGGCTATGCTTTTATCAAATGTTAACTTGTGAGTTGTCAAATTGTCTACTTTTTTTTTTTTTTTTTTTTTTTGTCAAAAGTATGTGAGATTCGTAACCCGGAATACGAGAAACCCAATTATCAAATTGTCAACTTGTGACGAGTTGTCAACATTCAATAGTTCTATCTATTTGTATGCATGCACAACTTGGAATGACGTGGGACCCACGTTGATGGTGCAATTGGTGCAAAAACTTCAGTCCCATTCCAAATGGTGCCAGAAGACGCGTAGCAAAAGACACCAACAACCTTTTCTACACGCAAATCTTTCTCGTCCTTATTCAATTGTTTGATGTTCATTGGTTCAAATAAAAAAATTTCTTCGCAATTAACATAAACGTAAAGGAAAATGACCTTCTATCCTTTGTCCTACAACTTAAAAATTAGCAATATCCTAGAATTCTTAACTGCAAATGTCATAATAAACAATTGTGTAAGAATTTTTTTTCTCTCTCGAATATAAGATGTGTTATTGTGTCGTTTATTTAGAAGATCAACATTTACTAACAAAAGCAAGTTGGCAACGTGTATTAAAAGAACACTGTAACAGTCAGTTCACATGCTTTTAAAATTCTTTTTTTTTTTTGTTAAAATCTTAAAATTCGTAGTAATTTTTTATCAAAAAAATTCTAGTAAATTCTATAGCCCGTTTATTTCACCAATTCGAGTTGCTAATTATACGATTGTTGATGACTATTCCTTTATTTCAAAAAAAAAGAAAGAAAAAGTAGGCACATTAATCTTTAACTAGAAAAAGAAAACAAATGGTGTGTTTGAAATTCGTTTCAAAATGATTTTGTTATTATTTTCAATTTAAAAAAATTAAAATCATGTTTGGTGGTTTAATTTTAAAAACATGTAATAATATTTAAAATAATAATATATTAAATAAATAATGATATTAAGTATATTAAATAAACATTTATATACATGAAAACTAGAAAATGGGTTTCGTAAGAATAATTTTGGGATGAGGAGGTCGAGGAGGGGGGTGGTTAGGGGCAGGCAGTGAGGTTGAGGTGGGAGAGGATGGGGAAAATGAAAATGGAAAATCGGAGGAAAGGGGGTGGTGGTTGGGGCCACGCTGGTGAGGTGTGATTCTCCGGCACAGGAGATCGAAGCTCCATTGCCACAGGAGGTTTTTTCAATCGGTCCAGTGAGGGAGATCGTGTGAGAGAAGTGAAGGGCAAAGGAGAAAATGGAAATTGAAAAATTGAAAACGAGTATTCTTCATTTTCAAAATGCGGGTGGTTTTTGGAAAAAATACAAAAATGATTTTGTTTTTATTTTTGGTCCATTGTTAAACTAAACACTATTTTCATACCATTTTCATTTTTCTCTCCTCAAAAATCATAAAAAACGTTTTCAAAAAGAAAAACAAACAAGCACAAAGATGTACCAGCTAAGATAAAATAAGAAAAGCTTTTTTAAAAAAAAAAGATTTTTTCTTGAATAATAAAATAAGCAAGGTTACCGACATGTGTGTTCTATTATTTTTTTTTTCTTACATCTCTCCAATAATATTATGCACGTACAGCGTCAATAATGACACCGTGTTTAGAGAAAGATTTCTTTAAAAAGTCATGGGAAAGACTTCCGTTTGCAACATTTATTGGATTGGTTGCTTATTTTCTGGACATATAAAATTAAAGCAAAAATAATAATAATAATTGTAGTACGATAATATATAATTGGAGATTTTTTTTTTTAAAAAAAAAGATGAATAATAAAGAAAAATATTGTAACTTGTACACTATTGACGTGAGTCCCCATCCTGTCATGCATCATCTATTAAAATTCCAGTCAACGTTTGTTTTCTATAATTGATTGTTCTCCCAAAAAGTCCAACTTGAAATAGAAAAATAAGGCGCCATAATAAAAAGATGATTGACTTTACCACAGCTCACAACCACTCACAACCACGTTACTTTCAGTCAACAATGAGATTTTATTCAATCCAAGAAACAAAAATTAAAAATAAAAAAAAAGAACCCTACATCACTTCATTCCGGTGACTTATGATATATATCGTTCTTTATTTATCTCGGTCCTACATCACTCTATTCCGTTCTTTTATTCGTTTACTCATTTTTCAATTTATTCAGTTATTTTACTTATTTATTTATTAAAGAAAAACTATGTTCCTTCTCACCAAACAAAAGAAAGTCTCTGTCCAATAAAGTAATATTAATTATTCAAGCTCAAGCGGAAAAAAGCACACAATAAGATCAAGGATAATTTTTATAGGGTGTAAATCAAGCTCGGTATCAATTATAAAGTCTAGTTATTCATTTATAACATTTTTATGGTAACTATTAGACTCAAATCTTTATACAGAATTGTTTATGATATACATTTAAGAAAATCAGCACAAAGCTCAAGGAAAAAAAGAAAGAAAAGAAAAGAAAAGAAAAGAAAACCTACTGGTGCAGTTTTTTTTTCTCCCTGATAGTGATCTTATCTCTCCCTGTGTGTTAAACAAAACTTGTATATGTGTCCATTTTCTCAATTTCTTTGCTACTTTTTGTTACTTTTTCCCTTGTTATATAATTCTGAAACGGGCGAAACTACAACACAAGCAAAAAAATATATGTTTCCAAAACACTCATGCGTGAGAAAACACCAAAAAATAAAATAAAATAAAAAATAATAATAATAAATAAATGAAACGACGAACTCATCTGCAATCTGCAAAATACATAGGCTACATATGGCTCCAACATGTTTCGAAAGATTTTTGAATGGTTTTATAAGGAGAGAGAGAGAGAGAGAGAGAGAGAGAGAGAGAGAGAGAGAGAGAGAGAGAGAGAGAGAGAGAGAGAGAGAGAGAGACTAACATCTGTCCGGGCATAACTCTTCTGACCGTTCTGATCATAAGCTTGAGTTGCCATGGTTGGCTTCTGTATATATTTCTGGGACTTTCAGAGAATTTGTCACAGACCGACACAGAAGAAGAGATGCTTGAAAAACAAACTTAGATATATGGTTTTATATAGGCTTTCAGATAAACTGTTCATTTTTTTTTGGTTTGACTTGTATCTTGTAAAGTCATGACAAGGAAAAAAAAAAAAATAAATAAATAAATATATCTTTTTCATATAAACATATTCATCATTCGTTTTCAACACTGCAGAAATTTCGCGGAAGCCAAAGTTTTTCCCTTTCGAATGACAGCGTGTATAATTAAAAACTGTATATGCTCTAAATTATCCGTGTTCATAAACTAGCATAAAATTAATTAATTAATAATTTAATGCCTACGCATATTTAGCAACATGAATCGTGATAGGTAGGAGACCTTATGCGAAAAAGTTTCATGTTAGGCCTTTTACTATAAAATGTCCAATTTATAGAAACTTATTCCTTTTAATATGATGTTGAAGTCTTTTTTTTCATTAGTAATAAAAATAAAAAAATTGCAGGATTTATTAGATGAGAGTTAACCATTATTAACATCATGAACAATCAAGATTGTGACTATCATCGTGTCCATGAAGAATCGTAGCTTGGAGAATAAGTATCATAATCGAGGCTATGGAGTATTGTGGATCGAAACTAGAACCAGGAAAAAACACTTCCGCATGCGTACCGGTATAGTAATTCCTTTTATGATCTCTTGAACTACTTAACAATATTTATCTAGTCTAGTAACTTAGATTCAAATTTGCACATATATATATATATATATGAAATATCTTTTAAATCCATAAAAAAGAAAAAAGCTAATTAAGTTCACTAAGAGTTACAAAACTTGCAGTACTGCTTATGTGGCAAGTTTCATGTGATAAAATTATGAATCTAGGAGGGTATCGTGGCCGTCTTAATCTCCAAAGAGCTTGTACTGTAGATACAATTTTTTCCACCATACTTGGCCGATAAGCACATTATGTCCACCCCATTCCACACCACATATATAAACAACCTTTTTCAGGATAAGATAATTAAATGTCTATTGGTGAATCCTTTTGAGAATTTTAGCATGCGAGTCCAATAAATAGCTGCTCTAAATATCTTGGAGGACTAACTACCCGACAGCTCAATGCTCGTCTATATACAAAATACAATGTAGACTCGCCATTCACAACGGCTCTCTCTCTCTCTCTCTCTCTCTCTCTCTCTCTCTCTCTCTCTCTATTTTATTTTTATTTTGAGATTTTATATAAGATAATAAACTGGGCTCTTTTTTTATTTTTTTTTTTTATGTACTCAAAGGTGGGTTTAAGACTTTAGACCCTCAAATTAAAGGTGGTAATCACCATAAGCAAAATTTACCATTTTTCAGAATTTTCTATCCCTAATATTTGTTTTCATTAATTGGTAAATTGGTATTTGTTTTTATTGTTGTAAAAAAAAGATAAAATCATTTGGGTACCCTATATTATAGCGAAGTATGTTCTTAGTACTCTGTGTTTTTTTATAATATTAAAACGGTAACTTGACATTTTTAAAAATATCTTCTAGGTACCCTAAAACTAATTTTTACGATATGTAATATCCAAATTACTCTTCTTATCAATTAAATAAAAAACAATATTATTTTAAAAAACAATATTATTTTAAAAAAAATCTAAAAATGTTTTAAAACATTAAAATATTTAGAAGTAACAAAATAAAAAAGCTCATGATTTATTTTCCTAGATTTATTAGTTTTTAATTAATTAAATAAAAGGGTATGAAGGTCATTCTACATCTCAAAAATTAGCTTATGAATATCAAAAAGATATTTTTTAAAAAGTTGGGATATCATTTTAATATTATCAAAAAGATAGGATACTAAAAGTATGTTTCGCTATTAACAAAGGGTATTAAAATAATTTTATAAAAAAAAAAAAAAAGTTGTTTTATGTGGTGAAGGACGTGCGTCTTTCCGAAGTTATAACAACCAAATAATACAGAAATAGGTTAATTGTATGCATGGGATCATTCAATAAAGAATATGTCGATTCATACTAAACTAATATAGAATTCCTGATTAATTCAACGACTGCAAGTAGAAACAAGGTCAAACCCCTTTCTTTTAGTGAGAAAAACTACCTCGTATAAGGCCTAAACTTGCCAGCTCATAATTGACTCATAATTAGCGCTTGCAACATGGCACGCATTGAACTGAATACTTAGGCTAATATCCAATAAAATATAAATAACATTTTCTGAGAATCTTAGGAAACATATATATAAATTAATACTGTTAAATACTGTTCAATTTTAAATTCATAAAAACGTACACTTAAGGTTAGAATTTTCCAATTTTTCAGTACTGCTCGTCAATATTTTGTACTTTGACCGCCGGAAACATTCATTGCTTCCTCCGTTAAGTTCTCTGTCTCTCTCTCTCTCTAGTGGAATAGTTCACTGTGTTGTTTTAGGGTCTTGCCTAGTCAATTGCCTGACGCCAGATGATGCCTTGTTGTTAGTTTTTTTTTTTTTCTTTTTGAATTTTGAATTTTATGATTGGAAGAAATAAACTAAATTAAAGACTATTTGATCAGTTATTCTTTTCTTTCCATTGTTTCTTGGGTGTTTCGATACAATTCATTCAGCGGCAAAAATGTACTATTGAATATGTTAACGCAAGAGCACGTAATCTTAATAAAGCTACGTGTTGGCTTAAATTAAATATGCATGCTTAAGGTCACTCATATGCACTGTTAGAACTTTGAACGGGCCGTCTGCGACTG
Organism: Morus alba; assembly: GCA_012066045.3. Lineage (NCBI taxonomy): Eukaryota > Viridiplantae > Streptophyta > Magnoliopsida > Rosales > Moraceae > Morus > Morus alba. The sequence goes on from CP050233.2 coordinate 1,152,925, forward strand.
TCTGAAAAATTTGAGTTTTTGCCTGAACCCGAGCCTAAGCCGCTCGAGAAATTTGGGCCGCTTGCCCGAGCCCGAATTTCACCTTGAACGGGCCGCGGGCTTGTATTAGGATGCCCGAGCCCGCCCGAATTACCTGAATTATTTAAACTATTTTTTAATATTAAGTTATTTTGTGTTAAAATTTATATATATATTACAATTTGAAATTTGAAATGAACACACGAACTATATAAAAAAATTATTTCTTTATTAATTTTTAAATTTATAATTCATGATTACCTCATTAAATATCTTACCAAGAAAAACCCAATTGTGATAAAAACTTGGCAAGGAAAAAAGAGTGCAATCATATTGTGACAAATTACAAATTTTACAAACTTACAAAGTTATACAATTACAAATACAATGCAAAGGTAAATACATATTTACAAATTACAAATTTACAATTTAATTTGAAGCTAAAGGATCGTCTTTAAAATTAAATGTTAATCGATTAAATTCATCGATCCATTATTGGCTTGCCGGTGAAATTGTATCTTGTAAATGTTGATCAGCCCGATCCCAATCCTTAATGCAAACCAAGGCTTCAACATTGAGTGACTGGTCTTTTAAAATAGAGATCATCAAATAGCGATGAAGTTATTAAACCAAACCAATCATTGAGTGACTTTTGATAAATTATTAATTTATTTTAGTATGCAAGTAGAAAGTTACTTTGATATAGAGTCACAAAGAGAGTGAAGAAAGTGGAAGAAAAAAGAGGATAATTAAGAGGATGAGGAGAGATTGTGAACAGAAAAATAGATAAAAATAGAAAGAAGAGTGGTATATAATAGAAAAACATGAGTATCTATAAGAACAAAGCCGGCATTATATAGAAACAACACTTTTTAAAAATAAAAAATGATAAAAACGTGATGGCAATGTGTTTCTCTCCTTGTGTATATTGTTTTTTGATGAATCCTTTTATCATGTGATTAATTATAAAAAAGGGTCAAGAATGTGAAAATTGAAATATTAAACTGCTAAAATAGGAAGTTGCTCTTTCTATTAAGGAATTGTGTGTTTACTTTAATTAATAAATTAAGAATTTAAATAACAAATATGGGCATTGGGTCTAGTGGTATGATTCTTGCTTTGGGTGTGAGAGGTCCCAACTTCGATTCTGAGCAAATCGGGCAACTCGGGCTTCGGGCAAAATTAGGGTTTTCGGGTCAGGCAATTCGGGCATGGTTTGAAAATTTTTAAAAAATTACAGCGGTAGGCAAGAGTGTCAATGTCAAATTTCAGGCTGTGCGAGCCCGAACTCAAAAATCTAGCTTGGGCGGGTGGGAAATGGGCTTGCCCGCCCAAGCCCAAAAAAATTCAGGCTTCGGGCAGCCCGCCAACCCGAACTACCAGCACTGCTCATATGTCTCTTACACGTGAAATTTGTCAGAAAGTAGTTAGAAGCCCTACACTTTTATAATTATGTCGAATCCCCCTTTATAAAAAAGAAATCAAGAAAATTAAGTGAGACATCCAAAAAATTAACATACAAGTAATTGTAACTGAACTTCAGATGAGGACTTGAGGCATATCATCAAGTTATAATAACTTATAATCCGTTGACCAATTCCAAAATTTCGTTGGAGATGATATGGAAAAACACACCATTATACCCCACAGTAGAAAAAGAAATTGACACAAAATTAAAAAGAAAAGAGAGAAGACAAAAATTTAAGTGGTTCAGAGAAAACTTTTACGTCCATAAAATATATTGAAAAATTTATTAACAGTTTCAGAATTACACGTTCAATAAACTTTTTAACTTTTTTCTTTACTCAAAACCCCTTACACCATTGTTTATCTCTCTCCTCACTTTTCTCTCTCTTTCCCTCAAAAAAAAGCACTCTTACTCTATATTTTTCTCTGAACACACACATAAAGTCTTACACAAAATACTTATCTATAAACCTTTAATAAATCATAAAATAACCCTTGACCAAAAATTGAAAACAATAATTTACCAAAAAAAAAAAAAAAACACACACAAAATATTAACTTTTCTAAAATCAATTTGAGTCACTTAAGTTTTTTTTTTTTTTTTTTTGTCTAAGCTTTTAGTTAATGTTTCTTTTCACTTTGTAGCATAAAATACGTGAGGCAGAATAAACTAATTACTTCTAGTTATAAACTACCAGCTAGTTTCTGAGAGAATTCCAAGAAAATAACACAGAAAAAACTACTTCAACTATTATGATGTGATTGCATTATTAGCGGCTAGCTGGACACTTGGGCCCGTCAAAATATTTGAGCGAAATCTGTGAGACACAAATTTAAAGTTGAAGAAAAAATTCCACTATATAAAAGCAAAAATGTCAATGAAGAAAAATTTGTTAAGAGGCCTAAATCAGCCATCAACTTTATGATCCCATCCCATGAAATTGAAAATAATTTTATGACCTTTTTTTTAAATAACTAATTTACGACCTAACTAGGATTAATTTAACTGTAGATATTATTATCTATACATTTATTTTTAGATTTGAAAAGTTTACAAGTGTGCTCTTTTGCTGTGTCCAAATGTATACGGTTCAGGACTACACCAAAAAATAATGTAGTGAAGCATCTACAAAATCTTATTAAAGATGTTGTATATTTAAGTCTAATTTTGAGAACTTTTTTTTAAAGCCTTCTTACAAGAACTTTTTTTTTAGAAGCCTAATTTTGAGTTTCAAACAAGAAATGGCAAACAAATTCTAAGGGGCCAATAGATTGGTTCAACATTTCAACAAGTAGTTTTTTATTCCCAAGAATGCGTTCAAGATTAGATATTCCACAATCCCTTTTTAGACTCCCTCCTCATCAATTGCCAAACAATATGGGGATTTAAATAAATAAAATACTAAAAAGAGAGAACTCAAGAATCACAGGACCGAAAAACTAAGGGCCTGTTCGGTAGGGCCTCAAACTCGAGTAAGGCTCACTCGAAACCAGTTTTGAGCCCAAGTTCGTGTTCGCTGTGGTTGTAACTCGAGAATAACTCAAGCATTAATTCGAGTTAATGCTCCCAACGGTAAGTTCACCTCCCCCCTTCAATTCGAGTTGAACCTACAGTGATCTCGCGTGCAGCAATAGTGCTTATTCTGCATTCCTTTCGCGTTGGTTCCTTCTCTGAACCGAGATTCCTTCCTCTCTTCTCTGCTATTTCACGTGATTCTCACTTCCATCTGCAGTTGATTCCTGCGCCGGGTCTCCTCCTTTTGACCATCGTGGAAAAGCCTCATCTCCTCGATCCTGCCTCGTCCCTTATCACCTCCTTCAAATTGCGAGTTTTCCTCTGGCAAACGACCATTTCCCCCAAAGCCCAAAGCTGATTGTCTGAGTACTAGCCCTAGTTCGTCTTCCCCCCAAATCTGAGAAGAAGTTGCCGGAGCAACCGTTTCTCCCACATCTGAGATTGTGAAACTTTTTTCCCCAAACTCACCATTCTGTATGTTTTCATTCCCCGGCCAAAATGGGGAATTTCACTCTGAACCGGTCAGTTCGGCAACCACCTTGGGCATCCCTCCTAGGTCGATGTAGGAGGAACCGGTCTCGACCTACTTCTCTTCAGCGGCGACGTCAAAGCTCCTTCCCTTGGCATTGTCGTCGCCGGTACCTTAATCGCATAAGCTCCTCCTCGCGTTGTGGGAACTCCTCCTCGTGTTTTGGGTATTTGGAAGCTGCTCAAAGTTCCTCTTCTGTCGGCTCAAACTCGGTAAGTACATAAACCTAAACCCACAAATTTTTCTTTGTGCTTGCCGTGTGTCTGTGACCCGTTGATCTTAAATGTGTAATGTTGAATATTAACAGTACTCTTTCAGACATGATTTCTTCAACTTTACATACATGGCTGCATTTGTCTACTTGAAAAATATCCTTCTTCTCTGTTATATCTTGTTCTATGCATTTTATTTTTGGGATAAAGGAATAACTTCCTTGCTACACTGTGCTTAAGATACCTATAACTAAAGTCGAATATTCACTGCTGCCAGTTCAAGGCAGCAGTGATATCACCACATATACAAGCCCAATACAGGTTAGGCTAGGAAATTGATGAAAACTTTTGTTAGAGACAGAATTTTATTACCCCACATTTTGTTAGATACAGAATTTTATTACCCCGTATGGGGATGAAAACTTACAAAGAAATGAGTCCTCAAGAGAGAGCAGACTCATGGCAAGGCCTGCGTTCCCCAAGCGAGTGTTGTTTGTTCCCTGTCTTTCCTTAAATCAGTTAGCAATAACCATAATCAGATGACATTTGAGGCGTCAGAGGAGATAGCCCACCAAGTTTTCTATGTAAATAATGTGCACGGTCCACTCTATAATCAATGAAACTACACACTGCCGTCCACTTGTGGCCTTCTACACAATGCTGTCATGTTAATATAGACCTATGAATTTCACTTGAATTTAGAATGGCTTTCATTTCTTAACTAGAACATGTTGTCCAACATACATATTGGATATCTATATTAGATATCCAATTTATGTATATATATTGATCCTCATATCTTTATATCAGAAACTATACAGAGGAACATAAACAGTTTTTATTTGTTCACTTTAGTCTCACACTCTAGAGAACATTCTAACAAACTCCGGCACTATAGTACCAGAAGAACCAGAAAAATGGGCATCAAAGGAATAGCAAAAATCAACCGGATTTCATGTATATCAATAGTATGTTGCAAAGTCTCACAAACCCAGAAACTCATTGTTAACCCACTGCTACGTTGTAGTTCATATAAATTAATCTTTTCTTTTCTAAAATTGATAATGCTCTCTTGTTTTGCTTCTTTGTTATAGGTTAACCCACTGAAAAGTGCTAGTACATCTAAATTATATTTTGATGCACCTATATAAGGTAGGCAATGATGCTTAATATGTGTCTAATGGCCTTGCTCCCTATGTTGAGTGATATTCGAAGGCGTGACAATTATCAGTTGCCGGTTAATAATGTCACTATAGGCATATTCATACTATGGTAAGTGTTTTTATCGGTTGGGGCTACGTGCCTAAGTGCTTATAAACCTTGGTAGCATAGTTGTCATTCCCTAGGACAATGCTCCATAAGTGGGCAACGCGGGCCATTACACATTCCTGAGCCTATTTCATTAAAGCTTCTTTCTTTACATTATTTTTGCTTCAAATCTACATATGTATTGCGGGCGGATTTGACTTCACCACTAAATAGATGTCAAGAAGGAGGGATAGAGATGTGAATTGGAGTCCTGAAGCAGAGGTGGGGTTGCTTCGCCGGCTAGGTGACTTTAATTTACTTCACTCGGCCGGTACCGCACCAAACCGAGACAAATATACTGAATGGGCAACCGAACTAAGTAAGCACTTTAGCGTTCCCCTAACTTGGGACAAGGTCAAACAAAAGGCTGGTAGACTGAAGAAAACGTTTGATGCTGAGTTTCTACTTCGCACAGCCACCGGACTTGGATGGGATCCAATTCAAAGGAAACCCACTTGCACTGACGAGTATTGGCAACAATTTATCAGTGTAAGTTTCTAATAGTATATGTCATTGAAAGAAATGTACCACTCGTTGTATTAATATTTGTTGCTTCATATACAGAGCCATCCCGAGGTTGAAAGGGCGAGGAAGAGGCCCGTGTTGGATTACGATCTATATTATTGCGCGTTTGCCAATACTCGGGCAAACGGGGCCTTTGAGTATGGTCAAGATGATGATCCACCACAACAAAGGTCCGGTAGCCCAACTGAGCGAGGAACAACTAGTTTCAATGACGGTGACGATGTTCCGCCTACAGATAGAAGACATGGCATGCATAGAGAAAGTTGCAGACAGCATGAACACTCACCACTGCGAGTAGTACGGCGACGTTCAAGTCGTAGCTCTCGTAGAGCGTCACCTAGCTATATGGAGCGTGTCGTGGATCGCCTCGTCACTTCGATAGAAACAAGCAGTCGGTCGCGCGGTGTAAGTGCATCTGCGAACATGTCGGTTCAAGTTGAAAACATTCAGGATCCATGCATGGAATTATTGGCAACGTTGAACATCTCCCAAGAACAGTATCTCTTCATGTTCAACTTCATGACTATGGAGCCTATGTGGCAGTGTCCATTCCTGTTTATGCCAGAACAGCATCGGCTTGTGTGGATTCAGCAGACGATGGAGCAGTGTACCAGACAACAAGTTGCTCCTCAGCCTCCACAACAAACGCCTCCGACCTCGTACTTTCAGCCGACCACGCAAACGAACCCTGCCAACGGCAACACATTTGGGCAGCCCACTTCCCCATTTCAACCATTCATGCCACCGTTCTCGAGACCCAACTACACAATGCCGTGTGGAGGGGATGGTTCTTCGCATATGTGATACTGTTATTTGATTTGTTTTATTTGTTACGAACATATAGAGACTTCATTGAACATGTTATTTTTATGGTTCTAATTCCTTTATTGTTTTTCATTTTGAGTACTAATTGAGATGGTCTTATTAGATTGCGGCACATTTGGTTGAGGATTTGTTAATTAATGCGATCTTATTTATGCAATTATTTATGCAAGAGTATGTTTTATATGCACTTTTGAACTTTACACATATGATTTGCATTTTTATAACTTTATGCTTCGTTATTCTGAAAATTTGACAGGGATGGATATAGGCGGGAATTCTAATTCGTCGAGTTCTAATGAATCAGACTACGACAGTGATGATAATTTTTTCATGCAAGTTGTCGCTGCGGCGACTACGCTATGTGTTGGATTTATATACAGAGAACCTTCTCGCCGAAGGCACACTTCTGGTTGGGGAGGCGCACTTAGGGTGCAGTATTATTTGGAACGTAGTCCAACAGTGATGTATGACAAAGTCCGTATGAGTAGTGACGCGTTCTTGCGACTAAGTTTTATCCTTGAGGGAAGGGGCTTACTGCAACCAACTGTCCACCTAAATGTTGATGAGCAATTATTTATATTCCTAACTATATTATGTCAGAACCAAACTAACAGGGAGGCACAGGACACTTGGCAACAATCTGGATCGACGGTGTCTGAGTACTTCGCCAAAGTTCTTGTCGCGGTATGCAAACTGAAGTAGGACTTCATTTTACATCCAGATTTCCAAACCGTTGACCCGCACATCATTGCAAGTGGAAACAAATACTCGCCGTGGTTCGATGTATGTTCGGTAATGTATATTAATTAGTGGTTTATAATAATTATTACGACTTCACTATAACCAACATAACACTTGTACTTGTTTAAGGATTGTGTTGGAGCACTTGACGGTACTCACATCCCATGTGTTCCCCCTCGTGAAACTGCTGAACTCTACAGAAATAGGAAGGGGTTTTTTTCACTTAATGTGCTTGCCGTGTGCACTTTTGATATGAAATTTACATACATGTTATCTGGATGGGAGGGTTCCGCACACGATGCGCGAGTATTAGCTGCTGCTTTAGACTCCACACGCAAAAGATTCCCGACACCGCCACCAGGTCAGCCCACAATGATTTCTTATATGTACACTGACATTTTCAATCACTTTCACCCGTACGCTTATTTAGTAATTAATGTACGAACAAGTGTAGGGAAATTTTACCTCGTCGACTCAGGATACGCTAACAACGGATGCTTCATGGCACCATATCGGGGGACAACGTACCACTTGCAAGAGTATAGGGCTCGCCGTGAAAGAGGATTCCACAGTGAACGTGAGCTTTTCAACTACACCCACTCTTCGCTGCGTAATGTCATTGAAAGAACGTTTGGTGTGTGGAAGGCTAGATTTCGTATTTTGAGAACCATTAATCGTTACCCCATGACCAAACAAGTTATGATTCCAGTAGCGTGTGCTATAATACATAATTTTATCCACATGTATCGTAATGGGGACAGGCTATTGGACCAATACTCACAAGATGGCGTTCCGGTTGCAGACATTGATCCACCGAATGTTGATGAGGACATTAACGACAATACTAACCATGAGGGTCAACCGTTGGGGTCTAATGCAGAAGTTGACAATGTGGGCAGTGTACCGGAACCGTCGCGCACGCTGATGCCATCGTTCGTTGTTGTTTTTTTAAACTTAAATATGTATTTTTGCTGTTTTTTGAACTTATGAAAATGAAAACTGAGCTTGTACTTTTTAATTTTTTATTATTTTTTTATTTTTTTAATTACAAGTAATTTATTACAATAAAACATAATAAAGGCGGAAAAATAAAAAAATTTGTAAAAGAATTGAATAAAAAGGTAGGAGAAAAAAAAAGGATATTCACTATTCACAACTCAAGTTTTATCACAAACAAACACAAACTCAAAAAAATCTTAACTCAAACCATAACTCAAGTTATACACAACCAAACGCAAACTCAAGTTACAACTTAAACTCAAGTTATAACTCAAATTCAACTCAAACTCAACTCAAAAACTTAACTCAAAAACACTTAACTCAAAAACACTTGCAAAAGAACAAGCCCTAAATAAATGTGCATAAGCTATTGGAGTAACGAAATAAAAAGCAATTGAAGCAATTTGCTTTTATTAGTTCGAAAGTGAAAGTGTGGATAAGCAAATATAATAATATTTCACACGTGTACCAATATACCAAAACATACATACAATCACACTAAGAAATACAAAAACATAATAAAACCAAAGGAAGGCCTGGACTAAGCTTCGCTGAGGCTATTGAATTACAAATATTTTTCTTTGCCTCAGACAATTGGCAAATACATGTTTCACAACAAGTATACTTCTTCAGTCCTTTGAATGGTCTGTTTGACTTTTGTCAGGCCCATGATTCATGATTAGCTTGTTGCCATCGTTCTTTCTATGAAATTGGTTGTAGTTGCCTCAAAATTTACAACCCGTTTACTGAGGAGAGATAGTTTAAGAGTAAAACTCGTAGGTCTTAGCTTGGATTATGATTTGTCTAAGTCCTCCAATTGGTGACAAAATCATCAAAAGTACACCAAGTACGATGCAAATCTGTAATTAAACAACCAACTTGTGTTAGATTAACCGAAAACAAAAGGTCAAAAACAAATAAAACAAATTTAAAAAAAAAAAAAAATGAACCACAAAAATATGCAAACTTACCCAGTTGGTACACCAAGATAAGCTGTATTTCCTTGGTTTGTAGATGGCAAGCCACATGATGCAGGGGAGCTGAAGATTGACCGAGTAAGGTATAACTCAAAAATCTTGTAAATATAAAATTTCCAAAGTCAAAATGATTAATTATTGTTTATGATAGAGGATGGGCTTACAAAGTACGTTGTTGGGGCAAAAGCAAAACCTCCAAAGAATGCAAGAAGACCACTAAAGAAAGGGAAAGTAATGCCAATAAACATTGTGAAGGCTGCAACAAACAGAATTCTTCATATCAATATACATTCTATTACCTTTTAAAAAAAAATAAAATAAAATAGAATAAAATTCTTGGCTCATTCATAATCTAAGACTACTTACCAACATATATGTTACGTGTAATAAAACGAAGTATGAAGCTAGGCCTAAAGTGCAACTTCTTCACCAGTACAGTTTCTATCATGTCAAACACCGGCATCGCGTAAATCTAAAAAGCCATAGAGAAAAGAAAAAGATGAGCAAAAAAATTGATACTAATTAGTAAAGGAAAAAGAAACAATAGAACATGAAGAATTAATGTGGCATAAAACTACCTGGTAGCTTCCAATAACGTGTATGACAACAAACATATTAGCCATTGCGATTAGCCAGGCGGGTTTCTCTAAAGTGATGAGGATGTTGTCATCAACGCTATTGCCAAAGACATAATATCCAACCAGTGCAACGGGGAAGTAGCATAAAGCGACGACTATGTAGGCGACGATGACTCCTCTCCACATCGGTCCTTTCGAGGGCTTTTCGGGTGTGGATGGAATAGTTGCTTGGATCTCAAGGACCACATTGTGCCCAGCATAGGCAAAAGCTACGTCTCCAAGTGCGCTAAAGAAGTTGAAGACGGTTCCTGCAGTGGACTTGGCTTTGTAGCCATAGGATACATTATCCTTAACACCTTTGTCTATTGAAGCTCCCCAAGCAATGGTAGAGTAACTGCACCGCAATTTCACATATCAAATCTCTAAGCTTAATTTCACCGATTCGAGTTTAAAATTTGAGTTTTGCTACAATAAAAAGCTCTAAAAACAGTCACATCTAACTTTTTTACTACAGTAAAAAGCTCTCATATAGTCACATCTCAACTCGAATTAAAAACTCAAATCAGCGAACTAAAGGTAGTTTCTTGTAAGGGGGAAAAAAGTACATAACCCTCTAAATGTGTTGAAGATATAGATGTTTTACACCTTTCTTGTACTAACAAAACAAAAAAGCTTATGGTTTACTTCTTACAAAAACAAGGTACAATCCTTATAAATTAACAAGAATAAGGATCCAGATTTTACTCTCTCATTTTCTACTATATAGACCAGAAAACAAATCTCGTGTCACATATAAAATTTAAAGCGTGTTAATTTTAATAATTTTCTAAACTCATATCTCACTATCATAGAATCATAAAATTGCAAGTAATTAAAATTAGAAATTAATTAGACTAACCTCAAGGACATAACTGCAGCCGCCAAAGAGACACCAGAGATGGAATTCAAGTTTGGAAGGTGGGAAAGCACAAAGTGAACCGAGGCGAATATCATGATGAAGTAAGTCAGCTTGATTTGTTTGCAGGACGGGCAGACGGTGTCATGGAACTTCTTGAGTGATTTTCCACCGGTGACCATATACACAACGTTCACGCCAACTTCAACCACAAGTTGTTGAGGCACAACAATGTAGAGACCAAGCTTTTCTCCAAAAGCATATTGACCAAGTTCGTGATATCTGTCGAAACGTTTCCCCGGAACCATCTCATGCATCTCAACCATTTGCCATAGAGTGTACAACGTGATGATCCATGACAGGATTAGAATTGCAACCCCAGGACCCCTAAAATTAAAAAAAAAATACAAAATCTTGATATGAATTCATATATAAGTAAGGTTTATTTTATGTAGAACAAATTTAAAAAAAAGCACTAAAAATTAGGCATTATAAAAAATTAGACATACCATCCAAGCTCTGACATGGCATAGGGAAGACTGAGGACACCGGCTCCGACCATGGCCGTGACATTGTGGAAGGCGGAGTACCACCATTTTGCATTCCTTGAAGATGTGATTGGAAGCCAGTCATCGATTTCCTTCTGCCTCACTATTTTTTCATCCACCTAAAACATTGATCATTTGTGTTAATTATTTTCTCAGCATATTGAACAAAGACACGAGGCTCCAATTGCACGCAGGCGTGGATGGAAAGTTCAGAATTTGCAGTCTTATTAATCTTGGAAAACTAGGATTAATCTCATGTCATATGGTGGTGTAAAACAATTTATCCCTTTATTTAGCACTATTTGAGTCCATATTTACTGTCCTTATCTTCTTGTCATAATGGCTGTCCATCCACTAATTGTTTGTCATGTCATCTAAATTTAGTAATCTGACTATATAAATAGGAAAAAAAAATACTAAAAATACTTAAGCAAATCACGAGATGTTAAAATTTAATTAGAAAAACAACCACGAATACATAAATTTGAGAAAGCAGATAGATCTCGTTTCTCATTTTAATATTCTATTGCGACTGAAAATTAGGGTATCAGAATCATATTCGGTAGATTTGAAATAAAATAATAATAATAATAATAACTAAATTATCAATTGTGAGTATAGTCTCGGAATTACTAATAGCAATAGCATTATTATGAAATTTTGAGGTTTGGTAGCAAAGTATATGCGGAAGTTAGAAGACTGGCTACGCTTTTATCAAATGTTAACTTGTGAGTTGTCAAATTGTCTACTGATTCAATAGTTCTATCTATTTGTATGCATGCACAACTTGGAATAACGTGGGACCCACGTTGATGGTGCAATTGGTGCAAAAACTTCAGTCCCATTCCATATGGTGTCAGAAGACGCGTAGCAAAAGACACCAACAACCTTTTCTACACGCAAATCTTTCTCGTCCTTATTCAATTGTTTGATGTTCATTGGTTCAAATAAAAAAATTTCTCCGCAATTAACATAAACGTAAAGGAAAATGACCTCCTATCCTTAATCCTACAACTTAAAAATTAGCAATATCCTAGAATTCTTAACTGCAAATGTCATAATAAACAATTGTGTAAGAATTTTTTTTTCTCTCTCGAATATAAGATGTGTTATTGTGTCGTTTATTTAGAAGATCAACGTTTACTAGCAAAAACAAATTGACAACATGTATTAAAAGAACACTGTAACAATCAGTTTACATGCTTTTAAAATTCTTTTTTTTTGTTAGAATCTTAAAATTCGTTGTTAGTTTTTTATCAAAAAAAAAAATCTAGTAAATTCTATGGCCCTTTTATTTCACCAATTCGAGTTGCTAATTGTACGATTGTTGATGACTATTCCTTTGTTTCAAAAAAAAAAAAAAGTAGGCACGTTAATCTTTAACTAGAAAAAGAAAACAAATTGTGTGTTTGAAATTCGTTTCAAAATGATTTTGTTATTGTTTTCAATTTAAAAAAATTAAAATCGTGTTTAGTGGTTTAATTTTTAAAAACATGTAATAATATTTAAAATAATAATATATTAAATAAATAATATTATTAAATATATTAAATAAACATTTATATACATGAAAACTAGGAAATGGGTTTCGTAGGAATAATTTTGGGATGAGGAGGTCAAGGAGGGGGGTGGTTAGGGGCAGGCAGTGAGGTTGAGGCGGGAGAGGAGGGGGAAAATGAAAAACGACAGGGGGAGTCGAGGGAGATCGGAGTTGGGACCACGCTAGTAAGGTGTGATTCTCTGGCATAGGAGATCGAAGCTCCATTGCCACAGGAGGTTTTTTCAATCGGTCCAGTGAGGGAGATCATGTGAGAGAAGTGAAGGGCAGAGGAGAAAATGAAAATTGAAAAATTAAAAACGAGTATTCTTCGTTTTCAGAATGACGATGGTTTTTGAGAAAAATACAAAAATGATTTTGTTTTCATTATTAGTCCATTGTTAAACCAAACACTATTTTTATACTGTTTTTATTTTTTTCCCCTCAAAAAATGTGAAAAATAATTTTAAAAAGAAAAACAAACAGACACAAAGATGTACTAGCTAAGATAAAATAAGAAAAGCTTTTTTAAAAAAAAAAGATTTTTTCTTGAAAAATAAAATAAGCAAGGTTACCGACATATGTGTTCTATTAATTTTTTTTTCTTACATCTCTCCAATAATATTATGCACGTACAGCTTCAATAATGGCACCGTGTTTAGAGAAAGATTTCTTTAAAAAGTCATGGGAAAGACTTCCGTTTGCAACATTTGTTGGATTGGTTGCTTATTTTCTGGACATCTAAAATTAAAAAAAAAAAAAAAAAAAAAAATTTGTAGTACGATAATATATAATTGGAGATTTTTTTTTAAAAAAAAAAGATGAATAATAAAGAAAATACTATAACTTGTACACTATTGACGTGAGTCCCCATCCTGTCATGCATCATCTATTAAAAATTCCAGTCAATGTTTGTTTTCTATAATTAATTGTTTTCCGAAAAAGTCTAACTTGAAATAGAAAAATTAGGTGCCGTAATAAAAAGATGATTGACTTCACAACAGGTGGCAACCACGTTACTTTCAGTCAACAATGAGATTTTATTCAATCCAAGAAACAAAACTAAAAAATAAAAATAAAAAAGACCCCTACATCACTTCATTCCGGTGATTTATGATATATAAACACTATATATCGTTCTTTATTTATCTCGGCCCTACATCACTCTATTCCGTTATTTTATTTGTTTATTCATTTTTCAATTTATTCAGTTATTTTACTTATTTATTTATTAAAGAAAAACTATGTTCCTTCTCACCAAACAAAAGAAAGTCTCTGTCCAATAAAGTAATATTAATTATTCAAGCTCAAGAGGAAAAAAGCACACAATAAGATCAAGGATAATTTTTATAGGGTGTAAATCAAGCTCGGTATCAATTATAAAGTCTAGTTATTCATTTATAACATTTTTATGGTAACTATTAGACTCAAATCTTTATACAGAATTGTTAATGATATACATTTAAGAAAATCTGCACAAAGCTCAAGGAAAAAAAGAAAGAAAAGAAAAGAAAAGAAAAGAAAACCTACTGGTGCAGTTTTTTTTCTCCCTGATAGTAATCTTATCTCTCCCTGTGTGTTAAACAAAACTTGTATATGTGTCCATTTTCTCAATTTCTTTGCTAATTTCTATTACTTTTTCCCATGTTATATATTTCTGAAACGGGCGAAACTACAACACAAGCAAAAAAATATATGTTTCCAAAACACTCATGCGTGAGAAAAAAAAAAAAAAAAAAAAACATAAATGAAACGACGAACTCATGTGCAATCTGCAAAATACATAGGCTACATATGGCTCCAACATGTTTTTTGAATGGTTTTATAAGGAGAGAGAGAGAGAGAGACTAACATCTGTCCGGGCATAACTGTCTTGGCCGTTCTGATCATTAGCTTGAGTTCCCATGGTTGGCTTCTGTATATATTTCTGGGACTTTCAGAGAATTTGTCACAGACCGACACAGAAGAAGAGACGCTTGAAAAACAAACTTAGATATATGGGACTTTCGCAGCATGCGCAAGAGTAGTATTGCATATTTATATAGGCTTTCAGATAAACTGTTCATTTTTTTTTTTTTTTGTTTGACTTGTATCTTGTAAAGTCATGACAAGGACAAAAAAAATAATAATAAATAAATAAATATATCTTTTTCATATAAACATATTCATCATTCGTTTTCAACACTGCAGAAATTTCGCGGAAGCCAAGTTTTTCCCCTTCCAATGACAGAGCAACAAATACGTGTATAATTAAAAACTGCATATGTTCTAAATTATTCGTGTTCATAAACTAGCATAAAATTAATTAATTAAGAATTTAATGCCTATAACTTAGATTCAAATTTTTAGAGAAATTAAGGCCTCGTTCACTTCGCAGATTCAAGTTTTCGATTCAAGCTGAGATGTGACATTTTCTGAGAGCTTTTTACTGTAGCGGAAAATTTTGATGTGACATTTTCTGAGAGCTTTTTACTGTAGAAACCTAAAATTAAAAACTCGAATTGGTGAAGTGAACAAGGCCTAACTTTTTAGATAGTCTAATAACTTAGATTCAAATTTGCACACACACACACACACATATATATATATATATATATGAAATATCTTTTAAATCCATAAATAAAAAAAGCTAACTAAGTTCACTACGGGTGCGTTTGGAATTGTTTTTAAAATGATTTTGTTTTCTGTATGAAAATAAAAATGAAAACGTTTTCATTTTCATTTTGAAATTATTTCTGAAATGCGTTTGATAGTTTTATTCAGAGATTGATTTCAGTTTTAACAAAAACTGAAACTGCGTTTGGTGGTTTAATTTTTTAAAACATGAAATAATATTTAAATTAATAATATATTGAATAAATAATAATATTAAATATATTAAATAATAATATTAAATAAATATTATTATTAAATATATTAAATGAATCATGAATTTACATGCAGAGGAAAAAGAGCGGCAAGGGGGGCGGGCAAGAGGGGCAATCGGAGAAGAGAGCGGGCGGCAACAGCGGGGGAGGGGCGCAATGAGAAGAGTGACGGCTGGGGGTTGGCACTCGATTGCAGACGCCGGGGGGTGGCGCGCATTGCACACGCCTGGGGTGGGGACGTTAGTCGGAAGACGGGGCGGTCGGAGAAGACCGGGGGAGGGGTCGAGTCACAGGCGCCGGGGGTGGACAGTCGGAGAAGACGGTGGCGGGCAGTCGGAGAAGATGGTGGCGGGCCAGTCGGAGAGGAGCGACGGTGGGCGTTCGCCGGATGTCCTGCGTCTCTTCAGCTAGAGAAGAGAGAGAAGAAAAGAAAAAAAAAACGAAATCCGTTTTCAGAAAACGAAAACGTGAAAATAAAAACGTATTTTTTTCGTTTTCAGTTTTTCACAAAAAGATAAAAACGTTTTTGTTTTTGTTTTCTAACACAAATTTTACCAAACGCGTTTTTCATTTTTATTTTTAATTTTTTATTTTAAAAAACGTGAAAAATAAAATAAAAAACGGTAACAAACATGCCCTACGAGTTACAAAACTTGCAGTACTGCTTATGTGGCAAGTTTCATGTGATAAAATTATGAATCTGGGAGGGTATCGTGGCCGTCTTAAGGTCCGTTTGGTTCAGGGATTCGAATCATGTGATTTGAACCATTTTCGATTTACGTGTATTTTTTGTGAGAGAAACCACTGTAGCGAACCACGAATCATGATTCGAATTGGGGGACGAATCCCCCAACCAAACGAACTCTTAATCTCCAAAGAGCTTGTACTGCATATAGAATTTTTTCCACCATACTTGGCCGATAAGCACATTATGTCCACCCCATTCCAGACCACATATATAAACAACCTTTTTCAGGATAAGATAAGATAATTAAATGTCTATTGTGAATCCTTTTGAGTATTTTAGCATGCGAGTCCAATAAATAGCTGCTCCAAATATCTTGGAGCACTAACTACTCAACAGCTCAATGCTCGTCTATATACAAAATACAATGTAGATTAACGTTAAACCCCTTTCTTTTAGTGAGAAAAACTACCTCGTATAAGGCCTAAACGTGCCAGCTCAGAATTGACTCATAGTTCGCGCTTGCAACATGGCACGCATTGAACTGAATAATTAGGCTAATATCCAATAAAATATAAATAACATTTTCCGAGAATCTCAGGAAACATATATATATATATATATAAATACTGTTCAATTACAACCATTTCATATATAAGGTTCCTTTTCTCTTTGGTGCTCTGACTTTTGTACTCTTTTATATAGCTTAATTTGTAATTTACTCGAAAACTCATCTATAGTCGCCTCAAGTTTCGTTCAAAACGTGACGCATCTTTGTACCATTGCGTGAAATTATGAACTTGACTGTAAATATCGTGTGAAGTCGAAATTTAAAATTACTAAAGAGCATCACCACTTAAGGTTAGAATTTTCCAATTTTCCAGTACTGAACGTCAATATTTTGTACTTTGACTGCCGAAAACATTCATTGCTTCTAGAGCCGGTAATATAAGTCACGATACGATAACACGATTCGAAAACGATACGAATTTTACGGGTTAAGGTTGAGAAAAAAGAGGTTCAAATCAAAATTGGCCATCGACCTGAAATTGACACGAAAAACACTAGTCAATTTCAGGTTAGACCCGCCTAACTCGAACACAAAACTCGTAAAAAACTTAAAAATACGTATATTTTTCATTACATATTTTTAATTTTATTATGAACTTGTGATATTATGATAGTTATACTCAAAATCTTATACTATTATTTGCTTAATTTCAATGGATGCTATTGTATGTTAGTGTGTTATGAATTTTATGTTATTTCTAATATATAAAAAAAATAAATAAAAGTATACAATTTTTATGTTAATTTCAGGTTCACGAGTCATTTTCGTGTCTTGTTATATCAACTCGTAAAGTGGTCGTGTCGTGTTCGTGTTGCGGTTTTTAAAAAATTTCGTGTCACGGGTCGTGTTCGGATTGACTGTAAATTTAAAAAAAAAACGATCAAAATACGACACGAACACAATACGTAACATGAATTACCACCCCTAATTGCTTCCTTCTTTAGGTTCTCCTCTCTCTCTAGTGGAATAGTTCACTGTGTTGTTTTAGGGCCTTGCCTAGTCAATTGCCCGACGCCAGATGATGCCTTGTTGTTAGTTTTTTTTTTTTATTTTATTTTGGATTTTGAATATTGAATTTTATGATTGGAAGAGATAAACTAAATTAAAGACTATTTGATCAGTTTGGGCACGTAATCTTGGGTGTTTCGATACAATTCATTCAGCGGCAAAAATGTACTATTGAATATGTTAACGTCAAGAGCACGTAATCTTAATAAAGCTACATGTTGGCTTAAATTCAATATGCATGCTTAATGTCGGTCATATGTCTCTTACACGTGAAATTTGTCGGAAAGAAGTTAGAAGCCCTACACTTTTATAATTATGTGGAATCCCCCTTAATAAAAAAGAAATCAAGAAAATTAAGTGAGACATCCAAAAAATTAAGTAAAAACTACTATTAGCATGAGGATAGTAGAATTGGATAAATCTGTGAGCAGTAGAGATAAATTCATATAACAGACGTCATAACATACAAGTAATTGTAACTGAACTTCAGATGAGGACTTGAGGCATATCATCAAGTTATAATAACTTATAATCCGTTGACCAATTCCAAAATTTTGTTGGAGATGTTATGAAAAATCACACCACTATACAACAGAAAACTAAAAAAAAAAAAAAAAAAAAGAGAGAGAGAATATAAAGATTTAGGTGGTTCAAAAAAAATTTTTACGTCCAAAGAAAATGAAAAAAATTCACTAACAGTTTCAGAGTTACACACTCAACAAACTTTCTCACTTTCTATCTCTACCCAAAATCTCTTACACAATTGCATATCTCTCTCCTCACTTTTCTCTCTCTTTCTCTCAAAAATAGACACTCTTTCTCTACACTTATTTATAAACTCCTAATAAATTATAAAATAACCCTTGACTAAAAATTAAAAATAATAATTTATCCAAAAAACACAAAATATTAATTTTTTTAAAAATTAATTTGAGTCACTTACTTTTAACATGAGATAAGGTTTTTTTTTTTTTTTTTTTTGTCTAAGCTTTTAGTTAATGTTTCTTTTCACTTTGTAGCATAAAATACGTGAGGCAGAATAAACTAATTGCTTCTCGTTATAAACTACCAGCTAGTTTCTGAGAGAATTCCAAGAAAATAGCACAGAAAAAACTACTTCAACTATTATGATATGATTGCATTATTTGCGGCTGGCTAGACACTTGGGCCCGTCTAATATTTGAGCGAAATCTGTGAGACACAAATTAAAAGTCGAAGAAAAAGTCAATGAAGAAAAAATTATTAGACGCATGAATCAGCTATCTACTTTATGTCCCATTCCCTGAAATTGAAAATAATTTTCTGACCTTTTTTTTTTTTTTTTTTAAATAACTAATTTATGACCTAACTAGGATTAATTTAAAATTTTTAGCTTTGAAAAGTTTACAAGTGTGCAGTGTGCTGTGTACAAATGAATACGGTTCAGGACTACACCAAAAAGACTTTATATTCTTGCCGTATTTTTGTCTTGTAGCATAGGTGACTAAAAAAAAATTCAATCCTAGTTCCAATTCTGAATTCCCCTTAATATACCAAATTTGCAATCTTGACCTTTTGCTAGTAATAATCGTTCCTTTCGTTGGTTTTGAGATAGCTGTTGTTATTCTCTAAACTATTTTTGGCTGCCAAATTTGATTTCACGACCAATATGACGAGAAACGCTGACTTCTCTTCTTATATGTGTGTGTGTGTGTGTGTGTGTGTCTATATATATATATATATATATATATATATATATATATATATATGAATGTATCACTTTAGATAAGGCCACTTTATAAGCATCTTATTCGCATGACTGAAATATAATGCTCAACGTGGAGCACATAATTAAGACTTAATTAAAGCTCTTTTCTCGTGTTCAATCTCTGCTTAGTTTAAAGAGGGCGTGTTTTTTCTTTTTTGAATAAGTCAATGGTGGCGGAAAAAAAAAAAAAAAAAAAAAAAAAAAAAAAGTTGCATTTACACTGAATATTTCCTTTCACATTCCATCCAAATCCACCGACTTTGTTGATCACTCAAATTGGGTACACTTGACCCCAACGACCCACCAAGCTAGGAAAGCTAGTACGTTGTCCTGAGGACGTGCTGGCAGAAGAGAACAATGCACAAGTTGTGGAAGATTTTAGCACAAAGACTTGGACCTTTATTAAGAGTTTTAGTCAACACCTTGTGCTATGGATGGTACCACTCTTGCTTAAATGCCCCATTGAGATATTCTCTTTCATTACTTTGAAGTGACCTTTTTTGATAGACCCGATTTAACTGTAGTCTTAATTTTTAACCGTTAAATTTAGTTAAAATCATATCAGATTAAAAAAATATATAAATGTATAGATTTTGATACAGATTTAACGTCTGAAAATTAAAAGACTACTGATAGTTTATTTTTTCAGAGACTACTAGAAAAACTCTCTACTTTAAAGCCGAGGATTTTTAATCTTTGATCAACAAAACAAAACAAAAAATGGAGGATCTAAAACCAACCATGGTTTAAATGCACAATTGGCCATATTATATATCTATTTGGGATGCCTAAATTTCATAAACCTTGTAATTTTTTAGGCAAAATAAATGAATATCACTTTCAAAGAGTTAGTTGATATTGAAACAACTCACTTTTCTGTAAAGATTTACACACAAAAAATGACACGAATGAATAACTAGATTTCATTACTAATATTGTATTTTCTTCTCAATTTATAAGCTTCATTTGTAACTGGTTTTACTCGCTGTATACATCAATCCGTATTAATTGAACAGCTAATTCAACTTCTGAACTGCAAGTCAAAGTCCGCGAAAACACCTTTGAAACCTCCTAGTTCTGTTTAGTTTACTTGTCGACCTCAGTTATTATTGCAGTCAGAGATGCTCCAATACTCTGACAGTCTAAAACCATTTAATTTAAAAAACTGCGAAATGATTTAATCGAAACCGCTTGCAAGAATATACAAACTTATATTCAACTATCTCCTAGAAACTTAGTAGAAATTCTGGTGTTGAAAACATTATTAATACATTCTATGTCCTCAGACAAAAAATAACTAAGGATGATAGCAGAAACGTCCTCTTTATTTAATCAACATATAGAAAATTATTATATATTTTTTTAAAAAAATGATGATTATTAGCTATATTTTCTTAGTTAAAAATATATACTATTGACATATAATTTAGTCAAAGTTATACAAACAAAAAGAACATTATTACTCTGTACGTCATTGTTTTAGTATTTGAGAATAACTTGTTTAAGAAATTTGTTTTTTATTGAAAGGACACGAGAGAGATACAAAACAGAAATGGAATCCAATTGACTCACGGCTACGGAGCATTGTATTTGGATTTATCTCTTATGATATTAGGAATATAATTTAGAATCAGATGCTTTTTGACATACCAACAATTTCATGGATATTCACGTTTTCAATATTCTAAATCACGGAGCCAAATATTTCAAATAAAATGACATAATTTTGAGATTTTTTTTTAAATAAAAAAATCCGTTTCCCAACATAATGCATTCTACAGTCAACGTGACGTTTTAAAAACGCATACGAAAGAAAAACTGATCTATAAGTGAGAACGAAGCTCACGTTAGTATATATTAGTTGTATTACTTCTTATTATTATTATTATTATTATTTTGCTTAAATATTAGTTGTAACTCCATTCTACTATGTCAATATATAGCACATTAAAATAATAAGGACATGTTTAATTCACTGATTCGAATTTTTAATTTGAATTGAGATATAACTTTATGTGACAGCTTTTTACTGTAGTAAAAAAATTAAATGTGATTATTTCTAAAAGCTTTTTACTGTAGTAAAATTTAAATTTTAAAATCAAATCGGTGAAATAAACATGAGTAAATATATTACTTATCGGCTATTGTACAATATACAATAGTTCCTCAAGAATTTTTTCTTTTGATAAAATACCTCTAGAGCGGTTTAAACCCACTATTTGCTCGATAACTTAGGGAAGAAAATGTTTATAATTACAGAGTTTTAAAACCCATTTTCAGCTTCAACTAATATTTACATGTCATATATATAAATATACAGTCCTCGAACTTTCCAGGTAATATTGTTTGAAAGCCCAAATATGCAATATAAAAAGCTGATAGCTATATAGTTATATGAATTTGCACGGAGCTTTATTCCTCTCTTTTAAAAAAATAAAAAAAATAATAAAAAAGGGAAATGTGTAGAATATATGCACGCAAGCATACCAAAGTGCAATTATGTATTTATGTTTTAGAGTAATTTATGTGGGTTTGTTGGCTTTATTTGGATAATCGCTTGAGGTTTTATTTGTCAACAATCAACAATTATATACAAAGTGGTTGTCGCCTGGCTACTGACTTTTGCTAAGCCTAACATCATTAGTACATCACCAGTTTGAATGGAATTTGCTGATCTGTTCTTAATTCAGATAAGACATAGAAAGTCTTACGTCTCTACCTATAAATTAAATTAAAAATAAAATAAAAAAACATATTTTCATTGTTAAAATCCGAAGATTTGGGCCTTCTAGTTGATAAATCGTTAACAATCATCTCAGTGAGTTCTTTTTTCTTTAGTTTTATAAAGGGGGGGAAAATATTCGTCTACCTTTTTAGTTTACTAATCTGAAATTTCTTTTACGGTGAATTTGATTAAAATAACCAAGTGAAAAAATAAAATTAGGAAAATAATTTTTTTAATTTTAATTTTATTTATTTCTCCTTTCGCCGGTCTCCTTCCACCGGAATCAATGGCATCACTCCATTTCTCTCTTTTCTTTTCTTTCTCTCTCCCCAAAAGGCTGAGACCCACCTCAAGAATCACACAGAGAATGGCCCTGGCGATGACGCCAGAGAGGTTCAGGGCTCTGAATCTCGACGTCAAGGCTCGAGAAGGTCGAGAACATGGCGGTTCGGATCGAGCTAAGCAGTGGATCCGTAAGTGGGGTGAAGTTTTGATTTTGTTTTTCATTTTTTCTTTCTACTTAGAAAGTCATTTATTTAAAAAGTTATTTTACTAATAAAACTTTCCTATTGAGTTATTTTTACAAAGGCTCTCTTTTACGTCCCCTTTAGCATTGTACTCTTACAAGTTCCATTGGGTTGCGTACTTTTGTAGATATCTTCACTAATTAAGTTCTAATAAATAATCTAGTATGTTTTTTAATTTCATTTGACTGTCAAACCCTGTAGTTTGTGTGTGTGTGTATCTATTTATGTATGTATATATATAAAATAAAACTGAAGCTGATGCTGAAACTAGTACCTCAGAAGGACAGAACGACGGGTATCAGATTTACGTTCAATATTTTCAAAAAAAAAAAAAAAAAAAAAAAAAAAGATGTACGTTCAATACTGATTCATGACAACAGCTAAAAACGACAATATTTTTGGAGCGGACAAAAACGACATCTCAATAAATGACATCGATCCATTAGAAACGACAATGTATGAGGAAATTAACAATATTTCGTAAGAAAGCATCATAACTAAACAACATCATCTTAGTCAAACAAGAGAGCCTAAAAGCGACCAACCCATATCTTAACAGAAGACAGCATCCTGAAATCGACAGCATATCAATAAAGGAAGAAAGTCATGTATGAAAACGGCAATTCACAAAAAACGACACTTAAGAGAGAGAAGGAAAAAGCACTAACGACAACATTTTCGGAAACAAGATTAAAAAAAAAAAAGTAAAAATAAATAAATAAAAACTATAATATCTTAATAAACTAACGACAAGATTTTCGGAAACAAGATTAAAAAAATGTAAAAATAAATAAATAAATAAAAACTATAATATCTTAATAAACGACAATATATAAAGAACTCATAAAAAACCTCATCTTTTAAGAACGACAAAAACATATGAAAACGACAACTTTTTAAAAAATGGAAAATTATTTAAAGACCACAATATCTTTGGAAACTACACGAACATGCTCATAAACGACAACACATTCAGAAAACGACAAAATTTTAACAAATGACAACATCTTAGAAACTACAGTACTGCAGAAGACTAATTTGCCCCCCACAGTAAAGACGTCATCGTCTTGTAAAACCGCCAAGTTCTTACTAAACTCTCATTAGACAAATACGGTATAGTTTTATAAAATGACAAATATTTACGAAACAGGAAAAAAAAAAAAAAGGAGATAAGTGTCATAGGTTGGGAAACGGCTACCTAAAAGCATCACATTATCCCTTAAAAAAAAAAAAAAAAAAAAAAAAAAAAAAAAAAAAAAGCTTCACATTATAAAAAAAAAAAAAAAAAAAAAAATCATAAGAGCTACATCGTCTTACAAAAACAACCGAATAATATAAAACTGAAGTGCGTAAAAACGAAAGGATCTAAGGAAAACGACACATTACTTGAAAAACAACAAAATGTTTGGAAGTGAGAGTATTGAAAAGGCATCATATTTATTTATTTATTCATTTGATACGAGCTAGCTAGCTTCTCCTAGGATATTACCAAACGAGAAATAGTAGAATTATGAGATAATCTGAAAAAAAAAAAAAAAAAAAAAAAAAATGACATCATACATGGAAAGCGCCAAGATCTTCACAAATGACATCATATTCTAAAGACGACAAAATATTATATATGAGGAAACAACAGTATAGAAAGGATATTTTACATTTAAAAATAAGTTAAAACGCACATAATCGTCAAAGTTCAAACTTTTACATCGTAAGACAACGACAAGATCAATAAAAACGACATCATATTATACAAACGACAACATTATAAAAACGACACATATGAGAAGGTGACAGCATCATCGCAGAAAACGACATTATCTTATAACGTCGACAAAATGATATGAAAATGACAATTCTTGAAAATGACATTATGACAGACATTTTCGAAAACGACAATATCTTAGGCCAAAAGGCCACGTAAGATTGAACCAGGGAAAGATAGCATCTCATATCAAAAGCATACATACTATTACAACATAGTTACATAATCACGAATATAAACAACAGATGCTATACTTGGACAATGAAACAGATTTTTAACTTATTAAGGAATCCAAAGCATCAAACAAGAGCATAATATTCACAGCTTTTGCTCTTTTCTTCACTTATTAAGATTAAGGAGGTTCACACAAGATACATGCCAAGTACTTGATAAAACTACATCTCTACGTGAATAAAACAAACTAAGACGCAAGCAAATTGAAAAAATAAAAATTAAAATAAAAAAATAAAAGGTTCTAGTAATTAAACAGCTATTTTAACTTGTTGATATTAGTCCAGGATTAAAGGCCTCAAATTGAGCTAAGTAGAATTCAAGCTAAGTAGAATTCAAGCCACCAAAGCAACAGGACGTTTGTAACTTTGGCTGTTCTGTTGTTGCCTGCTAACTGGGCTTTTAACAGATACTCCTGCTGTGCCAAAACAGAAATACTGGCTCTTCAACCTCTTGGTACTATTGGCATTGCCTTGTTGCTGTTGTTGTTTTTGTTTCACCGAATTGGGATTTGGACCATCAATTTCCACTTGGTTTGAGCAAGATGGTCCTGCAATATCACCTTCAATGCAGATACCCTTTTGTTTATCCAACGAAGTCGGAGAAGATATCGATGATTTTGAGAACGAGCTGGAGCGGGATCGGTGCGGGACTGTTATCTGGGGTACGGCCTGCATGACCCCATTTCTTATGCCTGAAGCTAGCTTCTTCTTTGCAGATGGACTTGACTGGTTGCTCCTCACGGAAAGTGTTCTTTTGTTGTTGTTGGAAGGTGATGAGGGCTTTGAGAATCTCTTCCTAAGTGGGGTTGGTGGATCGACATCTGAGCTGTTCTTGTTTGACTCAACATTTGAACCTTCGTGATCTCCAACAGATTTCTTCACTTTCTGAGGCCACTTGTCTTTGATCCGTGGCCAATTTAGGACTTGTTTGAAAATTTGTGCCGCATTGTTTACAGAACTAGGCTTAGCACTTGCGAATGAGCTCCGGTTCTCAACAGCCGATTCGTATGGAGTTAGCTCCAGTGAGGCCGGGCTCATTAGTCCTGTGCTGCCGTGTTCAGCACTGCCGTCTGAGATGTTCTCAATCCCTGTGTACAAGAATATTTCAGTATCAGATATCCGAAACGACGATCCGGGGCTGCTGCTTCCATTGCCCTGCATCTTAAGCCGCGAGACGATGACTTTTCTTGTATTGTAGTCCTGAGAACCAAACATCCCTCCAGCTGAGATTAACTGTCTGATTAGTACATCTGATGAAGCGGAACGAGGCCTTTGCCTGAGGTAATCGAGCGGGGTCATGCCGTCGGCGTCGGTGACATTGACATCAATGGACTTGGCAGTCATCAGGAGCTGCACGAGGTCCGTGTGGACATTGCCGATGATGGCCACGTGAAGCGTGGTTCGGTCCTCGTTGTTCTTGGCGTTGATGATGTCCTGAATGTTGAAAACTTTCCCACATACCAACTGCCTCAGGAGCTCAATTTGTCTGTCTAGTCTTTTGAAAGCAAGAGCTTGGAAGCCGGACACGGCCTTGTGGAGAAAAGTCTCGCCGGCCTTGTTCTTAAGATGAACTGATGAAGGAGATGCGGATAATAGAGCTTCAACTGCGGCTAATTGGCCCCTGTAAGCAGCCACATGCAACGCTGTGTTGCCTTGGTGGTCTGTGGAGTTTATCATGTCAAAACTCTCTATGAGATACTTCAGTATCTGCATCAAGAACCAAGACTGATCAGATTTTTTTTATTATTTTTAAAAAAAAAAAGGTGGTGAAAATGATCGATTTCACAAGTGGTATAAAGCCAATTGGAAGTTTGGTTTGCATTCCAGAACTTTTTTTTTTTTTTTTTTGTAACTGTTGTTTTAAAACAATAATCTGAAAATATGTATGGAAGCATAATTCTTAGGAGTTATTTGTTTATTTAGGATCAAGACAAAACAGTTTCTTTCTTTGCATTCTAAAACAAGGTTCTTGAAACTGGTGTTTTGAAACAGTACTTTAGAAATATTGGTCTGAGAACACAACTCTTAAAATCTCACAATCTCTTTGGTAGGCTGTTTGTCGTTTGGGATCCAAAGAAACGATATTATAATGTTCACTAATTTTTTTTCAAAGCATTTTGATCTTGATTCCAAAACACTAATTTTGTCAGCTCAGCCAGACATATTGCTATTGGCTGGTACTACTATTATATGACACATTTTTTTTGTTCTCGAGACTATAAACTTGGTTTAATACATGAAAGTGTAAAGCTAACCTCAACTTGGCCTCTCCCAGCAGCCGTGTGCAGTATAGTTGAGCCATGAGCATCTCTAAAAGCGAAAACATCAGAGCAATCAGCAAGAAGTTCCTTCAAAATCCTTAAATTCCCACCTCTAGCAGCAGCATGGACAGCCCTATTCACCATCTCCCAC
Source organism: Morus alba (assembly GCA_012066045.3). NCBI lineage: Eukaryota > Viridiplantae > Streptophyta > Magnoliopsida > Rosales > Moraceae > Morus > Morus alba. Next base: position 1,180,137 of record CP050233.2, read on the forward strand.
TTGTAAACAGAAGGAATATCCCCAACACGCTCCTCCAACTCCCCGCCCTTCTCCGTCGCAAACCTCGGAGAACACGCAAAGTCCAGCAGCAGCCTGAAAACGCCACAGCTCTTGCTCCTGGCTGCAGCGTAGAGCACATCAGTCACACCGTACTCTCCTTCACCAAACACAAGCAGAGGGTTTCTCTCAAGCAATTCTTGCACAAACCCCAAGTCCCCCGCCGAGGCAGCCGTGTAGATAAGCCATCCGCCGTAGCCTGCGCGGATGAGGGAGTTCTTCTTCCCTCCTTTCTTGGACTCACAATAAAGGAAGAGCTTCCGCGCCACCTGGGAGCGGCATTTGGCCACGTCATGGTACTGCTCCTCGTCGTCCCACACGGTCTCAAGACGCCGAATTCGGCGCAGAGATGTGAGTTTGATAAGGTGGTTGCTGTCTATGCGGAGCAGTTCCCGCACCAGGTCATAGTGACCATTCGCCGCTGCCCAATCAATTGGAGAAGCGTACCACCATTGGTCTCCGGTGCTTTCCCACCGAAGTGGAAAATTTATTGGAGGCATTGTGAAGCTTTAATAGAAGCTAGAGAGATAATATTCAACTATTTATAAGCAAACCTTTTAGCAATCCTTGATCCAAAGTCTTCTTCTCAATATAGTAGTTGTTATGACCACCTTAAAGTCAGCTATATGGTCCTAAAAGAAAAATAAAACCCCAAGAATGTTAACTAAAGAAATGGAACTATGAGAAAGAAGCTAGAATTTTAACAGCTAATTTCTCAGTGAAAATATTAATGCTAAAGTTGTCATGAGAAGATGATCGAAGAATACCCTTTTGATATTAATGGGAAATAAGAAGTTGATCAACTACTTGTATAATAAAAAACCCTTTAGAAGTCTGGCGAAGTTAACTGAAAGCACGGTGTGGGAAATAAAGAATACCTGATGAGAGTTTATGCCAAGAAGTGAAAGAAGAATAATCAATATATTTCTAAGTGGGTGGATATGGGAAAGGAAACAGCCATGATTGCTTACACAAATGGAACAGAGAAAAAGAAACTAGCCTTTCGGGGGAAAGTTGGAGGAGGAGGAGGAGAAGAATATAGTAAACAAAAGGTTAATTCCAAAAGATAACAAAAGACAGATAATTAATTACTCAACTGAAGAATTCTGTTTGCAAAACAATAAGTTTGAGCTTTTGTGGTTGGAGAAGAAATAACCCAGAAAGAAAAGGGAGAGAGAAAAGAATATTGTTTGGTGGTATTATCTTATTGTGGGTGAAAGTGAGATAAAGATTCTAAGATAATGATGGTGATAACTGGTTTGTAGATGTCTAAAAAAGGAGTTATTTTGCTGCTATAATTAGTGAGAATGATGTAATATTAGAGGTCACAAGCTCAAATTAGTGCAAGAAAGACATTATTATAATATATGCAGTTTTTCAGTTTATTCTTGTAGTTTATTTCTTTTTTCCTTGTTTAGTCCTTGCAAGTTAAGGATTATACTTTATTTTGTGGATGATTATTTTAATTTATTTTTTTATTGGTTCAGTCCTTTTATGTTTTATTTACTTTATTCTTTGGCTAGTTGAATATTCTATAATGATGTCACGCGTGTGTTATAAGTGATACTTTAACTTCACATTAATCCACATGCATACTTGAATATCCTTATTTTTCTATATTTAGCCTTAATTTGATACCAAATTAAAAGGTCTTTTATTCTCGGCGAAAATTTCTCTCATTTAATTAAGACTTGAAAGACCGATCACCGACTAATTAGGATATTGTACCGCAAAGGGTCGGTGGCTTATTCAACCCTTATATTACGCTCCTCACCTAATATAGTTCATCTCATCAAATGCCTAATTTATATAGATGATTATTTGATTGAACTCACAACTTTTGATTTTAATGCTGTTCGATTTGGACTTAAACCCATCACAGTCAATAAGTGTGGTAAATTGTGGCTGCAGAGAAAGTTGGAAAATACACACAATACACATGATACGTGCATACGCACGTATGCTGCAACTTTTGTTTGGCCAAACTCTATTTTTTATTTTCCTTCTTTGTCTGTACCTAATTAACATAATGCCTCTAGTATTCATCAAAAAGTTGAAGTTTATATCTAATCACTTCTGCAACCTTACCTAATTAACTATATTCTGACATCTAGTTTTTGTTTCATACAAAGAGAATCGATGGTATATAGCTCTATTTTAATCATCGTTGATATCATTATTGGTGATGCATCACCAGCGGACAAATTCATTTGGATCGTTGCATTATTGACTGTGATAAATGATATTTTATATCTATTTTTCGAGAATACCCTAAAATCTTGATAAAGTCTAACATACGAGCGTGACCAAATATAGTACTAGCCAGTAGTCTATCAGGGATGATAAATCGAATGTGATCTTACTACTAGCACATTCGGTGGGGTTAGGGTGACGTGTTTCTCGTCTAAGGAGTGATTGTTTTAAAGTAGGCCTAATACAAATAATTCTGTCAGTGTCTGGGAGGTCCTTTGGTCACGCTCAGGGGTATGTTAACGATGGTTGCTCTCTCTTCGGACTTTTATTTAGTGGGAAAAAAAGAGAGATGATAAATCGATCAAGAGACTAGGTGTAGTATGTAAATGTAATTTCGGTGGTTAAACCTTTCCATCAGAGAGTGGACAATACTATATAGCAAGATCAGGTTTTGGAGATACTGGTGAGCTGTATGGTTGCTCGGGATATTGTTTAGAGGCCCAAAATCCAACCACTCAAAGTCTTTGAAAAAAAAAAAAAAGGACTGATCTAAAAGCAAAAAGAAGTACCCCATGTGAGGACCAGCTTTAACTTTTTGGATAACTCATATTCAAAAGCTATAATGGAGGATGGTGCCTTTTACCCGCTTTAAACAACAATAATGCATGCCATATCAAGTTCAGTTGCCTCCTCACCAAATCGTATCATTTTCATCCTTTTCTTTTTCTGCTTCCACTAGTCCTTTTCTTTACCCTTTGTCCTTTGATGGGATTCATGAATCCTCACTCCACATGGGGTATAAATACTAGAGAGGGTTTGACTCTATATCCCTTAGAGTCACTATTTTTCGTACGTGAATGTATAACAATATATTTAAAGGATCACCATTAATATATGGTGTTGAACACTATTTATTAATAAAATAAGTCGCATAATATGAAATTTATCTTTTATTAGCAGTGGTGTGTAATATTGAGTAGTGCTTTTAAATATTTTTGTGTAATAAATTTAGAATTTTTTTTTTCTATCAATAAACTTATTTTTCATTATTAGATTGACTTTTATTTCATAATTTGAACAGTTACATATAATTGAGGAAAGTCGACTCTAATTAAATTGAAATTAAGGCTTGTTGTTGTTATTGATATATGACTGAGGGAACTGGACCATAAAGGATCACTCAACCAATGTCCCCAAACATTTGAGACAATAAAAATAGGCATGGTTCTTATGTTCTGTGTAAAAAGACAAGTTCTTCCCGTAGTACGTAGACAATTACTAAAATGGTCATGAGTAGAGTGCTTGGTAACACAATTACATTACTCGTATTTAAGAAAGTGAAACTAGTTACATATAGGAAACAAAAATGACTATTAAGTGAATTGTCTATATATTTATGATGGATTTGCCCAATCAAGATCATGATTTCTTATGACCTTGTATTTTAACTTAGTTACAGATCAACTTTCTTTTCGCAAGAGTATGGATAACATTCTGACTCCGATGAATCAAAATAAAAGTAGGATCAAGGATGGGCCTATGTGTCTCGGGATTCAGGTGAGTTATGCTCCGTTTGTTTTAAGGGTTCTAGCCTAATTTAAGATTATAATTTTTAATTCGTTACAGTGTTTTTTTTAAATTTTAAAAATTTAAATTTAATAAACTATAAACTCAGGTGACCCTACTCACACAACCCGACTCCCTAAGCTGGGATGTATAGAACTTTTCGTTTCACAACTACTTGTAAGCTCTTGTTGAGAACAGGTATGACTTACCAAGTTGATAATATCGAAAGAAAAAGTTTAAAAGTGTGCACAACTCCTAGATACTACATCTGGGAATATGATAGAGTTGTCCCCACCTTGTTTATATATATAGGTATTGGGAAGCAAGGGAATGTGACTTCCACCTAAGTTTTAGGCCTAGGGCTTGTAGTGCTATAAGCATATGCAACCACATATTAAAAGGAAAGAAGTATATTACTTTATTAACGAAACTGTTGGTTTAAAAAAAAAAAAAAAAAAAAAGGTTTTCATTTCTTCTCTTGGCATAAGTATGGGATTTGCAGATAGTGATTCGTTAGTCTTGTTTTCCTTTTATTTTTTTTCCACTCTCTTTTCTCCCAAAAGCGTAAATTGTTTGTCCTCATTTTGACGTGATGTCTGCTACTCTGCTCTCATTGCAAGAATATATATATATATATATATATATATATGTATAATAAAGCAAAGGGATGAGGATATAGATATGCATGCTCCGAAGTTGATGTCAGTAGTTGTTTTGTATGAATATAGAATGCGAATCTCAATTAATTGAGTTAAGTTTTTTTTTTAAGAAAATAATGAATTATTGTCATTAAATCTCTATTTACCACTTTATATCAAATGTTAAAGTTTTATTTAATAAGTATATTATATAAATAAGCTGATATAATATACTCGATTTACTGAATAATTTCTCCACAACATGCGTATAGTAATAATATGTAGTGTTTTAGTTCAAAAGGACCAGAATGCATGCGTTAGGTCCAAAATTTAGCTTGATGGACAAGGCTTACCCCTTTGTGGCGAGCAAGTAGAATTCGGTAAAGATTGCTTTGTTGGGGCATCATATATCAATGTGGCAATGCATAAATATCAAAGCTACAACACACTACAAGAACACGACTGTCTGCCACCAAAAAAAACAAAATAAAAGAAAAAAAAAAAAAAAACAAGGAAATGAAAAAGGTAATCCAAACCTGACCTCGGTTATGGGCCAAACAAAGGACATGATTAAGTTTTTTTGCCACAATGTTGAACGACAATATATCAAATCTTTTCCCATCATTAAAGATGATAAACCGTACCATATTAAGGATCCTAAAAGAAGCGTAAGTTTCTATTGTTTTTGTTTTTTTTTTTTTTTTTGAAAAAAATTGTTGAACTTATACTTTATAGTTGAATTTTTACTCATTATTTTTTATTAATATCCTTTTAAATAATATAATTATTTAATTAAAAATAAAAAATAAAAATACAGATTCATACAGTTTAAAAGTATTTATCTCCTTTTTTGTTTCTCTTGATTTGAGAAATATTAAACGCTGAAAGGACATATATAATATATATCATTGTTAACTTTTTTTTTTCTCTCTCTCTTAGACTCTAACTCAATCATTTCCACACATGGAAAAGAATGATTCCTAGAGGAATCCAAAAGATTGGTTCCCTCAATCAGAGATATGTGTTTACCCTAAACATAGTGTTAGTTTTACTATTCAAAAACGATAAAAACCAATTAGGCAGAGAATTCACTTGCTTTGCCTAGTAATACTAACATCTATTGATGCTTTTTATGCATCAATGATCTCATTCCCACTTCTTAAAAAGCCCCCTTTGACTTAAACATAGTTACCAATATGTTTTCAAGTTTTGCCGGAATTGCCTCCCAAGTGTGATCATATATGGTATGATTTTAATAGTTACTCTAATATTTACTCATTAATGGATATTGTTATTTTAGCCGTAAAATATTAATTCAATGATTGTAATAAATTAGATAATTAACAAAATAAAATTAATAACAATTAATAAAATTAGATTCTTATCACGTAACGTCATTAAATTTTTATACTTAATAGTAACCATCGATAAAAACTTAACCATTTAAAACATAGTCTATATACTGCGTTTCCTAATAGGTCGTTTAGTTCTCCACTACGGGATCAATTTACTCAACAAGACCGATGAAGAAACATGAAAACAAAGAAAAGGGATCTACTTGTAATAAGAGAACAAATATATTCTTATAATTATTTAACAAGTTTTTAACATAGTTGAAAACTTTCCAGATCCATATATCTTAGTTTTCGGAATTAAAGATCATTTATATTATCCCAATATATAGTACATGGAAAAAAGAAAAAAAGGGATGTCTGTAAAAGTCGTATACTCATTTACAGTACCAGCCTTCATCAACATTTGAAGGCTGGGGTGAACCGGAATGTCGTAAATATTCTAAAGGAATGTCGTTTACATATTTGACGACCGTGAAGTATACACCATAAACATTAGACATGGCGTTTTTTTCTTGAAAATAAAATAAGAAAATGTCTATCAGAAGATAAAATATAAGAATTTATTACCTAAAAAAAACATTGAAAACTGGTGAATTAATTCATGTCGATTGAAAAACTGACGGGAAATTAAAATTTTAAACGATTTGTCGTTTAATGTAAAATGACAACGTCAATGTCAGGAAAACGACAAGAAACACGTATGGCGTTTGTCAAGTGAACGACAGCATATTTGAAACACCAACGACATGTCTCACCAACTTCTTAAGACGAACTACATGTCCTTTAACCAAAGGCATAACAATTTACATAATCAACGACATGTCACTTTTAATTCATAGAGGATATGCTTTAACCAATCCTGGAATGTGGCTGCGAAATGGAAGATAAGTTTCCTAAAGATGAACTGCGTATACTTGTTCTTCCTTGAAAACGAAAGGAGTCTTTAATAAAACAAAAAACAGAAGTAAATTGTCTTTTTGAATAAACGACAAGAAACTTAAAAATACAAGACACATGTTGTCTCTCTCTACATAATAAAAAATGAAAACGACATGCCACCCTCCAGTTAAATGTAAGAGGTTAAAACTTAAAGCCTAAATTTCATCTCGTTTCTACTATTGACTTTGGCTTTTTGAATAAACAGCGACAAGAAACTTAAAACACAAGCCACGCGTTCTCTCTGAAAATACTAAGAAATGAAACGACAAGCCACCCAACAGTTAAATATCGAAGGTTAAATGGTAAATTTCATGTCGTTTCTACTATAGAAACGATGATTTACTGTTGTAAACGACAGCAAATCCCAAAAAAATATGTCGTTTTCAAAAACAACAGCTTAGTGTGACATGCTGAACATGTCCTACTAATCATTAGCGACAAGGCAAATTTCGTGTCTTTTCGCACATACAGAGCATGGCACTGGCAAGTTCGCAACAGAATAGTTAGAGAAAGCGACATGTCGTTTTTCAGTTTAACATTTTTGGAAATTACCATTTCGTAATTACGACATTATCGCTTTCATTCAATAATTACAGCGTTGTTGTTTTGAAATAAATAAAAATTAAAATGTTTACTCACTTAAAAGACAAGAGGTAAATGAATTAGTGAAGTACTTGAAATGGCATTTTATACATTGGAACACAAAATAAAAATGTCATCATGTCCAAATTTACCGTATCTGATATAACCTTGATCTTTTACGTTTAGGATGGTTTTCATATTTGACTCTTATGTTAGGTTGAATTATTATAACTATGGAATTTGACAAAGAATCAAATAGAAAAACCATCCTAAACGTAAAAGATACAACTGATACTTTACACCCTTACATATAATAATATCTTAAATTGATACAAAACACATCTGGGAAAAACAATACAACTGATACTTTATTATGCAGCCCTGGAGTAAAAAAAAAAAAAAAAAAAAAAAAAAAAAAAAAAAAAAAAAAAATGATAATAGCAAAGAACAAACCTATCACCGGGACAACCACGAGCAAGATTTAGATAATAATGATAATAAAAAATAAAAACCTAGAACACAGGTGGAAATTATGGAAAGAAAAAAAATTAGATTGAAATTATACTTATTCTTTGTTTCAAAAGTCAAATTGAACACAATTAAAAAAATAAATAAATGTCAATTTGATCACCTTTCCATTCCTGGATGGTGGCCAAACACTTCCACTTCTCGAGCATTAAGATCCATAATGTGGATCCCCCACCTCAAATTGCACAAGAACTCGTTAAGAGTTGATGGGCACGAGTATGGCCATAATCTATAAAATAGGACAGGATAAGAACCAGAAAAAGGACACTTATCGGCCGTTGATAGATGGAAAAATATTATCTTACAGCTCATACAGCAATTAACAAAAGGAGACAATTCCATCTTCAAAGTTTTAACTTTCGCGGAATCAAGATGAACACCTTCATTAACTCAGAAGTTTCAGTCGACATATGATCAAAAAGAAAAGTAAAAAGCTACTAATAAACCAATTTCAAGTTCCAATCCACCATCCATTATTGCCATCTATGTGATGTAATCAGATCCTGCAAATTTATGAAGAAAGAAATGAAGCATAAGAATCTAGTATCTAAAACTGAATCACAAATATTTTCACAATATATTTTGAATCATAATTAAAAGTGCCAAGAGTATTAAATATTTCATAACACGGAAAAAAAGGGAATATTAATCCTGATTGCATTGATAGCTATTCATGAACGCTGGTGAAAGCCAGAGACCGAATCCTAAGCACATTCTGGTTTGTAATAACAGAGTCGAAGATTGAAAATAAACAGCAAAAGTTCCAAACATTTTCATTTTCCTACATTTCTTTTTCTAAAGACGTGGCCTAAAGCCAACTAAATCCCTTTCTATTCCATGCCCATGTTTCAACTATAAAAAGATCATCTCACTCAATTATCACCAGAAGTCTAATCTTTCTAAGTCCCCACTCAACAATAGCTGAATGGTTTTTGCATGAAACAATAGCTGTACATAAAACAAGCATGTCATATCTAAGATATGATCAGCAATATGCAGCTTTACTACCAAGTCTCGACCGCACTTCAAAGAAGTTACAATCTTTTTGCAACTACCCGAGGAAGAGCTACATCGTATAGCAAGGTCAAAAAATCGCTGCTCCCAAATCCTAATCAACATAACAAACACTAGGAACTACTACATTTCCAAAAAGCATATTCCTGCAGAACACAGCCCTCAATAGAAGAAAGCCGATTTTTATAGAAAGCAATAGACCGAATAAGCAAAATAACGCTGCCACAATTCAGTGTAACTAATCAGCAGATCAATTGAGAGGCATAATCAATTTATCCCCATCACATTCATTGCTTTATTATTATAGACTCCAATATTGAACTCTTTTTAATGTTTGATATACGAAATTTAACCAACTTAACAAAATTAAGTAAAAGAAACAAACAATTTCACATTGCAACAAAAGGCACAAACTTTCATTTAGAACCAAATTGAAAAACTAAACAGAAAGTATAAAAGCAAGGAAATTTCTTAATCGTGATTACCAATTCAACGGGCGGCGTTAAGACCCAAGAGCAAGTTGTTTCCACCAGGCAAGTAGGCGACGTTGGGCGACTTGGCGAGCGTCGCGGCAACTTCCCTCGAAGCCTCGATCCTCCTGAGCTCAATGAGGCCCATGCCAGCAGAGGCGGTGGCGTCAGAGATCAGCTTAGCAGACTCGCTCTCTCCCTGAGCCCTAATAATGGCGGCCCTCCTCTCCTGCTCCGCCTTGGCCACGACGAACTTGGAGCGCTCCGCCTCCTGCTGCGCCACCTGCTTCTGCTCGACCGCCCGCGAGAACTCCGGGCTGTACGACAGGTGCGTGATGGCCACATCGTCGAGCAGGATGTTGAAGTCCTTCGCCCTCCGAATCAGGGATTCGCGAACGAGAGCGGAGACGTGAGGCCGGTCGGTAAGGAGCTGATCGGCGTTGAACTGCGCAACAACGGCCTTCATAACCTCGTTGCCAATCGAAGGGAGGACCTTCTCGTCGTACTCGAGACCTAGGGTTTTGAAGATGTCGGGAAGGCGGGATACCTCGGGGCGAGCGAGAACCCTGAGGGTGAGATTGACCATCTGGAGATCCTTCGTGCCGGAAATGGAGGTGAAGGTGTGGGGCCGGGTGCGGATGTCGAAGATGAAGGGCTTCTGGAGCCATGGGATGAGGAAGTGGGTCCCTTCGCCGATGGTGTCGTCAATGACTCCACGGAAACGGTCGAAGAGGACGGCGCGTTGGCCGCCGTCGACGGTGTAGAGGGAGGAGTTGAGGATGGTGGCGCCGACGCCGAGCCCGAAGGCGGCGCGAGCCACGTTCGTCAGGAACGACACGGCGGCTTGGCTGCTTCCCATTTCCGCGATCTGATTGAAAAAATTAGGGCTTCGGTTGATCGGGACTGGTACAAGTGTAGAGAGAGAGAGAGACGGAGAGAGGGGTTTTCTGTAGAAAATCGGAAGAGGACAGAATCAGGGTTTTATTAAACCCTAACCTTCACTTGGATAAGGGGAAAGTAGCCTGGGCTTGAAAGTACTTCAATCGGCCAGTTAATTCGTAGAAGTAAGGGCCCAGATATTTTCTCTGAAAGGTGGGTCAATTAAAAAGAGGAGAAATAATAGAAAATAGGTCAATATAAAAAGCTTAAGAAATAAAATAGGTTAATTTTTAGTTATAGAAATTAATAGGTCATAACTTGTCAAGTTATGGTTCATAACCAGATAAGTTATGGATAAACTTGTCAAGTTATGGTTCATAACCGGACAAGTTATGGATAATTATGAATAATAACTTGTCAAGTTATGGTTCATAATCAGACAAGTTATGGACGAAAATAATAATTTGACCTATTTATTAACTTATGTAAACTATTGGCCTATTAATTTTAATTCATCTCAAATTTTAACCTATTTTCCTCTTTCTCCCTAAAAAGAGTTAATTACAGGCCCGTTTATTTCATCAGAGTTTAAAATTTAAATTTTATTATAATAAATTTTTTAAAAAAATAATCATATTTAATTTTTTTATTATTGTAAAAAGCTCTTATATAATATCACATCTTAATTAAAATTAAAAACTCAAATCAGCGAACTAAATAGGTCCACGTATATATCGAGATAAAAAAAAAAAGTGTTCAGAAATTGTGATATTTGCACATAAATATGTAAAATAAACTGTAATGATATTCTTATTATTTGTTAACCACCCATAACTACCTACACAAAAAGAATATATTTATAATAATATTACCTTAATAACTATAAAATAGACAGATTAATAACGTTATTAAATTAAAGACATATTCTATACATGGAGTATAAAAGTGATCATTTTGTATAAATACTTCTCAGGAAAATAGAGATATTTAGGTAATATGTCATAATTTTTAAGGTTGGATTGACTTTTATCATAGGTTCTAAAACTATTAAAAAATATACCACAGTGACATTATTTAAGTTTTTTATTTTGACAAATTATGCTTATACTTTTGTGTATTTGATTCAATATTTTAGATTTTGTAAGATGTTTTATGGTTTTTCATGCATATATTTGTGATTTTTATGGATTTTATAATTTTTAAGTATTTTTGACAATGACATTATCTGTAATAATTTATGTCTACTCACATATTTCAATCCAAGTCTAAAACATGTGATATTCCTATAAAGTGCCAGGAAAATACGACTTTTTTTTTTTTTTTTTTGATAAGTTGGGAAAATACGACTTTATGATAGTGTCATGATTAACCAGAACTAATGGTTGATTAACTCATGGGAAAAGAATTTGGAAATAAATAAAAGGGTAGGATAGAATTTATACCACTTAAAAGTGATGTAAATTAAAGGAAATAATATAAAATGGTAAAACCAACAACCATCTCTTAGCAGTAAGAGAAATTTTATTTTGTTGAAGAAAAAATAGAATTTATAAAGATGAAATGAGGGTCAAACAAGATGTGAGGTATTTTTTTTATTTTTATATTTTGAAAAATAATGTTTTCTGTATATAATTAATTTGGGATATATCTTGAAGAGCTAGCGGTAATTGGCGACTGTCGCTCCTTTTTAAGCACTTGAAAGAAAACTAACTGGAAAACGACATTAATTGGAAAAACGACAACGCCCCAAAGGCATGAATGTTGACGGCAACAATCTGGGAAACAGACCAGAATACAAAAGACAACAATAAGGAAGCGACAGCAACACGAGCATCAAGAACGACAACAATAAGAAGGGAGAAAGGAAACCGATCGAAATGACAACAATCAGGGGAACGACAACAAAAGGATAAAAAGACTCATAGAAATAAACGACAATAATCTTGGATTAACGATTAAAAAAGAAAAAGAAAAAAGGACCAGAAAAGGACGCGAATTTGAAACTAACAAAGTAAACAAAGACATCAAAAGGATGAGCGAGTTGGCGACAAAAAGAAAAACTCATGACAAGAATTGACAATAATCTTTGACAGGACATCAAAATGATAAACGACCTCATAACAGCAAGATATTGAAAACGACAACCTACCAAATTAATGACACGGATATCAGATAAGGTAACAACAATATTGGGAGCGACATCACAATGATAAACGACAACAATAGGTTAAACATAAGAAAAACAAACTACAAAAAGTATAAAACGACAAAAATCTTGGAAAAAGTTGATAAAAACGACAAAAGAATCATAAAGGACATGAATAATCCACATAACAGAAACAATCTACTACCATTCTGAAACGACAAAAAAGAAAGATTCAAAAACCCACGGCAAGCTAAGAAACGACATAAGAAAAAAAACGGACGACAAAGAGCGGAGAAAACGACAACAATCCGCAAAACATTTATTTGCTCCGCTTTTCTGATGCAGTTGCAAACAAGTACTTCCAATGATGATTATCCTTTGAAAAAAAAAAATGAGTTTCTTATTTACATGAATTCAGGTGAAAGAAATATAAACCCAGCGAGTGGAGACTTGATTCATGCAGAGGTTATTATAACAATTTAACTGTCTTCTAAATATTACCAACAGAGCATTTTGTTGAATTTGTTTTGTTCACCCACAGAGAGGAAACAAAAGGAAAGATTGTGTTACTGAAATGCATAAAGAGACTTGTTTCTGAATTGGTTTTTGTAATACAAGTTCCAAAAAAACCAAAGTGCACAATAACACTCTTGGTCTTAAAAAAATAAATTATTCAAAGACAAGCAAGTCTTCCAAACTAACTGCAAGTAGGCACAAGAAATGGATACTCACTGAACGGAGTCAATGTGGCGGATCAAGTCGATAACATGCGAGCTGCAACAAAACCAAATGAAATCAATATTAGATAATTGAATAATTCAAATATGACAAAAAAGGTAACAAAGGAAGATACAAAGACGTAAGGATAAGAGGGAAAAGAAAAGACTTGTATTTTACCTGTAAACCCATTCATTGTCATACCAAGACACAAGCTTCACAAAGTTGTCATTCAAAGCAATTCTAGCCTCGGCGTCAAAAATGCTTGACCTGCCAATATACATATAATAAACATGAGATCATCTCAAAGAGAAAAAAATTGACATATTAGTTTGAAAAGTATAATTTCAGAAACAATGCCAGTCATTCATACCTGCTGTCACCCAGGAAATCAGTTGACACCACATCATCTTCAGTGTAACCAAGAATTCCCTTCAGTTAGTCCTCAGATTCTAATAAGGCCCCAATCCATATCACCTATGCGAGCAAAAAGATGAAATGGTAGATTGGTAAAAACAAGTACTGTGGGGGAGGGAAATTCAAGCGTTGAGAACAAATTGTGTGGCTCGTGTGGAAAACAATGCAGGAAGGGGTGTAGTTTGTTAAGCATATGGCTTCGAGTTAGTTAGGCCTTGGGAAGGGAGCTTGGAGGTTTTGGCGGAACGAATAAATGGACGGGTTTGAGTAGTTTTAGAGGCAGGCTGGTTTTTGGCAAATTGGGAGAGTGCAAGTCTCTCGAATACTTGCTTATCTTTGTATTTCCCTTATTTCTCTGCAATTCAATAATATTCAGAAAAATCTCAGAGGAGAGTTTCATTCCTCTGGAGCCAAAAACTCAGGTCTGAGTCTTTATTTTTAGTTTGGCTCTTACCAGATTCCTCCGTCCATTGAGTAAGTGAATTGATCACAAAATAGAAAAAAAATCGAGATGATTATGGATAGCAGGAAGATTAGAGAAGTTCTATCTCCTCACAAGTAGTCCCGAATTATAATTCTTACTTGGCAGCAGCTTTAATCTCATCATAAGTAGCCTTCTTCTCAAGCCTCACAGTGAGGTCAACGACTGAAACATCAACAGTCAGGACACGGAATGCCATTCCTGTCAATTTTCCGTTCAACGGGGGCAGCACTTTACCAACAGCCTACACAATTATACATGTGCAAATAAAGATCTTATTTTACAGAAAATCAACTAAAGGCTAATATATCAAAGCTAGTTTTGTCAAGATGTTACTACTATAGTTAAAGAAATGAGTCACACATCCAGTCCCAATAACAGATGCAAACCATGTGTGTCAATCCATATATACAGTCGATGCATTCGATACCTTAGCGGATCCAGTACTGCTAGGTATGATGTTGAAGGAAGCAGCTCTACCACCTCTCCAGTCCTTCACTGATGGGCCATCAACAGTCTTTTGAGTGGCTGCATCAATATAAAAATGATTAGCTTTTGACACTTTAGTGAATGCCTAGTGTTGAGAGTCTTGAGACTTACCTTTGCCAATGGAGCAAGACAATTGGTGGTGCAACTGGCATTGGAAACAATGTCAAGCTCTGGTTTTGGTTATGATAACCTTCTTTGCGCCTCCCTAAAGACAATCAGACAACATAGATAAGTTAAGAGATATAGTCAACTTGAGCATTCCAAGCATGTTCACTTATAATTAACAGGAAAGGGCACCTATTCATGTGCGTACTTAAAAATTCAGGATACTAATTTTGTGGAGAGCACATCATGAAGGAAATGAGAAGGGGAGAGCCAATCCTAGGTTTTTTTTTTTATTTTTTCTTTTTTCTTTTTTTCCCCCTCCATTTGAATACTTTTGCAGCCTTAAAAAATTTTAACCAATAATTATATTCATGAAAACATCTTAATAATTAAGCTATTAAAATTCCTATTCGTAAAGTAGTAAACACTAGGAAAGCAATTGAATTATTTCCCATTCCACTTCTAATAGGTGAATAAACACTATAAAGGGCATTATTAATCCTCTTTCTTATTTCTTTCCTTTGCCTTCCAAGACCTTCCCTATAACATTCCATTACATTTGCCTAGCAGTAAAGTACAGAATAAGAAAGATGCTCTTTTAAAGAGTAAGGAATACAAGGCACAAAAATAAAAGAGTGTGTGAGCTAATAACGATGTGATGATAAATCAAATCAAAATATTAGCTATTTCCCAGATCTGGTGCCTTAAGAAGGGAAAACGAAAAACGAAAATGTATTTGCTCTTGCAAACGGATAGATTCATTGTGCCCCAATTGTCAATATCTTTCTCATCTTCTTAATGCAGAACACAGAATCCGTACAATGCCATCAACGCAAAATCATCATATAGGCATTAGGAAGAATAACCTCAGACCTTTAAGTGGGCGGCAGCTTTGTCCTTGTCAGTGAAAACTCCAGTGGACTCACCATTTTCACCCCATGGGATCTCCCCCGGGTTCTTATATATTCTCAGAACATGATGCCATAATCATTTTCTTCTTTTGAAGAATAATGCAAAAAGTATATGCTAAATACACTCAAGAGTCCATTAACAAAAAGTTATAGGGACGGCCGAAAACAAGAAATACCTGAAACCAAAAACAGTGACTTCCTTTTCACCAAAGAGAAGGGTCTTAGAGTCCTTAAGCTTGAGCTCATGGTGCTTCCATTGGCCGTGCACACTATCATACTTAAACATATAGGTCTGCGAGATGCAGTATCCATCTTCACAACCCGAAAATTGGTTTTGATGATATTCATCTAAACAGAAATGGTTTCCCAAATCCAAGTATCCTTTTTTCAAAGTCAAATCCAGAAAATTTAACAAAGATTTTTCATTATAGACCAACATAACAAAAGATCTTATGCATTTTTTTTTATTTCAATCAAAAGATTGATTAGCAGGTACAGATGTCCTTTTCAACACAACAAATTAGATAGTGGCAAAAAAGTCGTGATAGTTACTCCATATCAGAGTCAAAATTATTTCCTTTCCTTTAACTGAGAGCCGAAACCAGATCAAGTGACATGTGACATATCAAACACTCTAATTGACGCAAAAGAGACGAACACAAATGCACAGAACCATGCACACACAAATACAAGTACATGTAGATGTATACATGCAGTATATGAGAATGGAGGGAAGATGTTACCATGTAATCAGTGGTGATGAATGGATTATTAACAGCAACGAGCTCAACGTCGTCTCTCTGAAGAGCAACCCTGGCCACCAATTGCCCGATCCTTCCAAACCCTTCACCGAAGCATACACGAAAACATCATGTTCATAAGATCCAATCAAGCTAAACAAATGCATAAATGTTAACATGTAGAATGTATAAATACAATATGCGAAAGAAAGAACGTAGAATGTATATATAACACATTATGTGGCATGGATGTTAACATAATGGAAAACAATACCATTGATGCCAATCTTGATCTTCCCCATTATTAACTTGATGGAAATAGAAGCAAAAACTGATTAGGCAGTTTATATATAACGGCGTTATGAGATAACCAAAAGCCTCTTTCAAGAGCAAATATGTATTTTAAGTAAACAAAGAGTAAACTACGAAAAGGAGCGGATTTGGCAATGTGAAGACAGAGTAGTGGGGGTTGGCAATGAGGTGGCATCTCGAGAAAGCCAAGCCATGATCATTCGAGATGGGTCGGTGTGGAATCGGTATATTTACGCTATCCTTCATTACTCATGCGGCAGAGTAAATACTCTCGAGGCTTTTTTGTTGTTAATAGTTTTTTGGCTTCAAATTAAAGACTTAGAGACAAATAGATAAGATAAAACGAACTTTTTTTGCCCTTTTCCAGCGTGCATGTAAATCTACAAAGGAAACAAAACCGAACTTCACACCAAATAAAAAAACTAAAATAAAAATAAAAATCAATCCATCTTTTGACTCATACAGAACAACTTTCGCCTCCAATATAGGTTTTCACAACAGATTTGTTCGTATTGTCATATAAATGAAATACAATTACGTGTAACATATGCGAGAGCATCACATACATCTTGTACGATGTCAATACATACAACGAACTAAGCTAGTGTATAACTGTATATACATTAAGTCTTGTCTTGAAACTAGTAGGATTTAACCAAAAAGAAAAAAGAAAAAAGAAAATAGGGCGTGACCTTTTACAATCTAAGAGGGATTTATAAGATAAATTGCAGGCTAGTCGCCAAGAAGTCTGACTCCTTGGTACATTGCACCAGACTGAAGATCATCCAAAGTATCAATACGCCGATAGCCGCTCAATTCTCTTAAGCCGGTGAAGCCACGGCGTGTGAGAAAATCACGGAAATCGTCCTCTGTGTACAACGTTATCTCTTCATTACGCACCACAACTCTGTCCGACTCATCATAGAAGCACAGTTTTATTGTAATTCCTGCCACAAATAAAAACAACCACGCAAGGTTTAAATTTGTTGAGGATTCTAACGCATTATGGCTTTAGCATAACCTTACGAAGATCTGAAGGTAATTAATTCTCTTATATTTGTTTACAAGAGCTTGTTTTTAAAGCAGAATATAACACATACATCGAAAAAGGAAAAGAAAAGAAACCTTCATCAAGGTGTAGGGTATAGTTTCCCAGAGGCATATCCCTGTCAAGACTCCGGACAACCTGATCTTCATCCTCCAACCAAAACGCCCGCTTTGTTCTTATTCTGAATGCGGATTTGATCACCTCCTTTATTGCATCCGCAGTTCCGTCAACACCGATGCGTCTGCTATACTCCCCCAACTTGATTGTTATGATTCTTCCGCAATAAGAAGATTGGCTCTCTCCTCCTGCCGACCCCATTACCAAGTTCAATAGGTATGGACTGATTTAAGTCTTACTAGAGAAAGATACCCGGAATTTAACAAAGGCCAATACTAAAACTATATAGCTAAAATGTAATCATCCAAGGGGATGATTCTTTACAAAATAAAATATGTGAAGAAACATATGGACAAGGATAAACTAAACAAATTATTTGAATAGACCAAAAAGATTGCTCGGGCCTCGTGACGGATCATTTCTTCTTGAGAAACACCTGAGTATATTTTCATAAATTAAATAGCACTAGAAGAGGTCAAATCTAAGTTTAGAACTGTGTTCTTGCCAATTTGATCAATTACACTCAAAACATAGTAGACCAGTGAAGCTGTCATTTTTATAGCCAAATCTGAAACTTGCAATTTTAAAATGGCGGTTAGTTTGGATGGCGCTTCTTTCCTTCAGACAGACTAGGCACTAACTTCTTCCAATGGCAGTTAACTAAGATATCGTTTTCCTTGAAGTTGTATTACAATACTCAAAACCAACATTTCAAGAAAGTAAAAAGACCTCAAAAGATTCTATGTCTCAAGTCTGTAACGTTACCATTTCCAGGGGGATCTCTCCAATTCCAAGGTGGAACTCCACTGGCTACAACTGCATCAGCTGCAGTAATAGCAAGTGGATCACCTTCATGATCCAACCGCCTCTCCAAGTTTACTGCAGAACGATCGCTAGCTGTAAACAAACCCATACAGTAAAACTTTAAATAAAAAAAAAAAAAAAAAGTCCAGAGAAATTCTGAGAAAAACAATGGCAGTCCGTAACAGAAAGAATTTACCTTCAATTGGGCCAAATGGGATACTGGCATCCTCAAGACCTGTCCAAAAAATAAAAGATAAAATAAAATACACATAACCCATCAAGCTCCAAGACTCACTGAGATTAACCAAACTTACTATATAATATATATATATATATATATATATATATATATATATATATAAACTCACCCTTTTCAGAGAAATGAATAAAGGAGTCAACTTTGGGAGGAGCTGGAGTCTTGTAAGCCGAACCCAGAACAGCAACAGCAGAATTGTTATTATTGTTATTGTTGCAACTATTATTACTATTATTGTGCTTGTTCCTGTCTCTGAGAAGCTCCTCAAGATCCTCATAATACGACATCTTAGCAGACCTACTACCGACTCTGACTTGGTGCCTGGCCTTCTTGAACTCCTTAAGCAAGTTCCTCCACTTGTCTGTACACATGGTGGGAGAGCGATCGAATCCCTTCTCCCTCATCTTGGCGGAGATCTGGTCCCACAAATGCTTGTTCGACTTTGAGGTGTTGAAGAGCCCGTCGACCTCTCTCCTGAACCCGATTAGGCTCCGGGTCTCTTCCTGGACCCACGTCTCCGCCCTCTTCTTCGGGGCTTTCACCTCCTGCTCTTCTCCTGATCCGCTGCTGTTGTTCTCTCCCAGAATTATCATCTGCGTGTGGGCCCTCTGGTGAGGTGGCAGCACGCCATTGGCGGAGGCTGAAACCACCTCCATCATCATCTCTCTTTCCGATTCTTCTTCTTCTCCTCCTCCGACGAAGTCCACCGGACGCGGCTTCTCCGAGCAGTACATACCGACGCCCGATTGGTCGGAGTTTGCTTGTGCTTTCACTGGATTTTTTTCTTGAGTTCGTCTGAAAAGAATCTCACACGATCAACCATTGCCGAGGAAAGCGGCGGAAGAAGAGGAGGTAGAGTGCATAAGACAGTTGTCAGTACACGTGTAAATTCAGCTGGTTTGTGATTAGAGAATCTCAGCCGTTCATATTGTTGAATGAGTTGTGACTTCTGAGTCACTGATTCTCAAACAAAAAGATTGAGGCTCCCTTCGTTCGTTTTTAAAAGACGTTTAGTTTATATATTTAAAATTATAATTTATAATTATTTTTATTTTATGTATATTTTTTATGAGAAAAAATATTATAAAAAATTATGAATTATAATTTAAAAT
This sequence comes from Morus alba, assembly GCA_012066045.3. Lineage (NCBI taxonomy): Eukaryota > Viridiplantae > Streptophyta > Magnoliopsida > Rosales > Moraceae > Morus > Morus alba. Next base: position 1,200,013 of record CP050233.2, read on the forward strand.
TATGAATGAATATAAAAAATAAATGTCTTCTTAATTTTTTTATTATAATAAAAATTTTTTATATAAAGTCATATCTCAATTTGAATTAAAAATTCGAATCAGTGAACTAAACGAGCCTTGAGTCTCGTTCGCTTTATGGATTTGAGTTTTTAATTCAAGTTGATATGTAATATTTTTTAAAAAAATTTGATTGTAATAAAAAATTTAGATGTAATATTTTCTGAAAATTTTTAACTTAAAAAATTTAAAACTGAAAACTTGAATCAAATGAATGAAACCCGGGTCAATCTCATAAATTATCCTGAAATTTTTCTCAATCTCATTTTAATCTCTAACTTTCAAAACATCACACAATTAATTTCTAAAATTTTACGTTTTTTTAATTTCAATCCTTTTATTAACTAAATGTCAAATATTTAATAAGACAGTTGAAATTTATAAACTATATGTGCAAATTAACTTTTATTTTTATATTATTATAGTTTTAAAATTTTAAATTTTTTTAATTTTAGTCTTTAATTTTTACAAATTTTATTAAATATTACACACCTAAAGACCAAAATTAAAATAAAATAAAATCTCATTTTAAAAGTTAATAACTAAAGTGAAATAAAAGATAAACCTCACGAACCGTGCGATTAACCCAAAAAGAATTTACTAGTGACCGACAGACCGAGTGCCCGACCGAAAACAGAAAAGTTCTTTTTTTCTTTCATGTTGTCGTTTTCCCAAATTGAAGTCGTTTTCATTAGACACCATTAATACTGTATTGTCGTTTCCAAGTTTTAGTATGCTAGTGTCCTTACGTGCTTTTCGCCTGTCGTTTCGTTTTCATGGTAGAGTCCATCAACATTATACTGTCGCTCTTGTTTCCGAGGTTTAGTATGTTATTGTCGCTTATACGTACTTTTCGTCTTGATGATGTTGCCCATGCATTACTTCCTGTCGTTTTCCAGATGATGAGTCAAACGAAAAATCATACACAATCAAATGAAATCCCATCCATGGCCGAGAAATTCCATCCCATAAGAGAAAAGAGTTGTTATTTATTGATCTAACTAAGAAAATCAAAACAACCACAAATATAACTATTACACAACTATGCAGACGAAACAAACGACACAAAAATCTTGATCACTCCATAAAGCAAGCAAATCAGCTATGCAACATCATCCACCAACATTTTTGATATCCCCTGATTCTCCATCAGTTTTTCTATGATCTTCTTCAATGCAGGAGCACTCACCCCGCAGTTCTCGCCGATGAAACATGATCTGCCTTCTTCCGCTGCTTTACAGAGCTTTGGGTCTAACGGTACCTTCCCCAAAAACGGAACTCCCATTTCCCTACACATTTTCAAGGCGCCGCCCCCGCTGCTATCGAAAACTTCAGTGTGAGTTATGACATTCAACAATTCTGGAGCTCTTTCTCTCACATACTCCCTAACCCAGTCTGTGACATCTTTTTCCTCACCGGTCTCTGTAATCTTCATAAACTTTGAGTCCATGAGTGGATTGGACAACCCACTCATGTTCTCGACGACCCCGAGAACCTGAAGTCCGACTTTCTTGCAAAAACTGACTTCTTTTCGTACATCTATCAGGGAGACTTCTTGTGGAGTTGTAACTATGATAGCACCATCTATTCCAGTTGCGTTAAGGTACTGGACAATAGAAATGTGCTCATCTGAGGTTCCAGGAGGAGCATCAACCACCAGAAAATCAAGCTCGCTCCAGTACACATCCTTCAGGAATTGCTTGATGAGCGAATTCTTTCGGGGACCCCTCCATACAACGGGATCATCAGGATTCTCAAGCATGAAACCGACCGACATAACACCGAGATTGGACTCCACATAGACTGGAGACCAACCGAGGTTGCTCTGGTGGATTTCTTGACCTTCCAGGCCAAGCATCTTCGGGATGCTTGGGCCACAGATATCAATGTCAAGAAGACCCACCTGGAAGTCCATAGCTGCTAAGGCAAACGAAAGTTGGGCTGAGAACGTGCTCTTGCCAACTCCACCCTTCCCTGATAAAACCAGTATCTTATGCTTCACAGTCGCCATTCGTTCGGCAATCGCAACCAGGTCTACAGATAAACATCCACTAATCATTAACAACAAAAATAACATCTTTGTTATGTTAAGTTAGACAGTTCAAAAATCAAATACCACACAAGCTTGAGTCTCCATAAGAACCAGTTATTTTTCCTAGGTGATCTTAAGAATCCCTTATAAGCTATCAGAAATGTCTAAAATGAATTCAAAGAAAAAGGAACACATTTTTCAAGACAACTAGACCAAATACCTGGATCAGGGCCTTTAGGAGCTGTAGCACAAATTTGTTGATTAGGGCATCCTTCGCAGTCGTCAGATTTTCCAGCTGATTCTGATTGCGGACCTGGGCAATCTGGAAACCCCGTGAAAACAGACAAAAGTAAGAAATCCCTTAAAAAAAAAAAAAGAAAAACAGCTTTCTACATTCATGGACATAGAAAAAGAAAGTAAGCTTACGTTCATTGGCGTTTTCCGGAATTTCACCGTTCTCCATGGCCGTCTTTGCTTCTATATACAGAGAGCTAACCAAAAATAAATACATAAACAATTAACATCCATATTAAACGATAACCAATACCAAATATTAATCAATAAATCTCATGTTAGTGATTCTTACGAGAAGATAAAATCAATAATATTACCTCTAATTCAACAGAAGATTGAAGATTGCGGTGAAAGAGCTATAAAAAATAGAAGAGTAAGGGGACTAGGGTTTTAGGGCCCGCGTAGAAATCTTCAATTGCGCGATGAGGCCGAGGTGGGGGGCTGTGGCTCGCGACGACGGGGAGGTGAGGTTGCGGCGGACTGGGGCTCGCCGAAGAGGGTGGTGGGGTGGGGGCGGCTAGCCTTTGGGAGAGGTGGGTTGCTTGCTGGGTCGGGTTGTGACTGCGAGATGACATATTTTAATGGTTTTGGGAGAAATAATCAAAGGTGGACAATAAATCAAAATAAGATAGATGGTTTAGATTGTTTTGACAATTCTTTGTCATCTGGCCTTTTAGGGTTATTTTCATAATTGTACCTACAAAGGTCACGTGCTACACACATGACATTCTCTGTCCAAATTTTAACATATTGGCTAATTAGCACAGCTTCACAAAATGAACGAGCACCTAGTAACTCAGTCTAACCATAAATTGAAACCACCGTAAGTTTAATTGATATACTCAAGTTCGAAATTTTTTAGTTTGACTGTAATTATTATCATTATCTAATAAGAGAAAACTAAAGAAGAAAACACCTAATCGAGCACACAAACGACTCTTTTAAACACACTAATATAATCAATGAAAAATCCTAATCAATCAAGGTCGAGAGGCTTGAGCACTAAAACATACTACAACACCGCAAAGGAACATTACTTGCACGCTAAATAGTAAAACAACACCAAAAGGTGAAGAGACCTCCTACATTATTACAATAAAATCCAACAAAACAAAATAATAATAATAATAATAATAATAATAAAAACGAGGGAAACATTAGTGCTTTTATTCGACAAACACAATTACACAAACTAAAATAAAACGATAAAGTCCGAACGACACCAACCAAACGTCCGATGATAAGGTGACCACTACCAAGAATGAATGAGGGTCACAACAAGCAAATTGAAAGAATGTTATTTATCAAAGAAAAAAAAAATTGAAGTTAAAGAATCTCAAAAAAGAGTTGAGCCATTGCTGGCGATAAGGGAAAGCACCTTACTTATGGAGTCGCTGCCCCATAAGGCCCAAAACACCCACAACGTAGAGGCACCAAAGCACCCATATGCCCCCAATCTACAAAGAGAAACGCGACCATCCCGCCCCCTTATGACCACCAAATTGCATACAAACCCCTTCCAAAGGAACACAATACTAAGAAAACCAAGTCACATTGGGCAGTAGCAGAGTCAGTCTTTGAAGTTGTCTACGACTCACCAAAGAAGTCCAAACTATGACATCCAAGCACCCTACCATGAGCCGGGAGTCTAGAGCCCTGCCCAACGCCGGCACCAGACTCTGGCCCTTTAAAGCTTACTACTGAGGCGGTGCGGAGAAGACCAATAGGAAAAAGAGAAAATCCTAACGCATATATAAAAAATTATCAATTAAATTTATAAAAAATAAATAAATATTTTGTTACTTCAAGTTATCTTCAATTTTTTATATTAAATTAATAGAATATAATTATCTATAAATAAATCACCAATTACGCTTGGGGTAACAAATTAAAAAGTAAATTTAAATTTTTATAAAAAAAAATAATATAATAAAAATTTGAATTATAATTTAAACTAACGATTTTAATATCTTTCCACCATGACTCGTACAGTTTTCCTGGCATGTACCAATCACCTCATAAAAATCTCATTAAAATTCGCTATTTTCATTTTCTTTGCTGAAGCCCCCCACTAGCCCACCACTAAGATCTACAGTGCAAAATAATGAAAATGACCGAATTTCAACAAAAGTAAATGAAAGAAGCCGGGAAAAAAAAAGGGGGGGGGGAGATCAACTTTATTAGATGAAACAGTAAGGAAGAATGATCATGTTAATCACTGTCGACATACTAAAGAAAACTTCTAAAGATCATGTATAGGGCTGGCTGGACTTAAACACAGTCACGACTCGAGAGCCAAATCTTGACCATTTATTAGATTGGTACAGTCCATATTTCCCAAGATGACATCAAAGAATATATAGTTGCTGAAGGCCTATTTGCACCAACCATAACTCAGTTGACAGAGAAATTCCCTTAAAGATCTTCTCTTCCAGCCTTGTCTGAACTTTCTGCATGACACTAAATATTTTACTTCCCTTTTCTTTTTTGTTTTTCCTTTTTTTTTTTTTTTTTTTTTTTTCCTGCTTAGCATATGGTTACTTCTCTTATTTGCAACTCTAGGATTACATGCTGCTGAGGAAATCAATCAATAATCAAGTAGTTTCTCCATGGCATTTGATGAATGCAAGTTTCCAGCATAGAAGCTACTCTGACATGAGCTAACTGGACCCTGCTTTTCTTGATGCCAACTTTTTCAGGTTGTTTTCCCTTTTTAATTTTACAACATCCAATACTCCAATGTCTTCTAAATCAGCTGAAAATATAAAAGGTGAGTGTAGGGGAAACAGCCTTCTCTCCGGGCTGCTCATGATAGTCGAGCAGCGAATAATAACAATCCGAGCAAAACACTCGTAGAAAATATTCCTCCATATATTCGGAGTCTTTATCGCAGCAACCACAAAGACTACAGCGGTCTATGCAGAGTCTGCAAGCTCTACAAAACTGAGCAGGCTGATGTTTCTGTCGGCAACTCTTTGCCGGACAATCATAAACTAGACTCACACACTGGCATTTAGGGCATAGATCGACGTCAATGGCACGATCATCACCATCAGAGATGACATGCGTCTGACTGTCATGATAAAACATTGGCTTGTAGGCTGTAAGCTGTTTTTTGTTATCTTCACCCAACAAGGACTTCAACTCGTCAAGCTTGCTCTTCGTTAGACCAGAGATCCCATAAATTCTCAGGACCTTTATTCGAAGAGACTTGGCGGCCCTTAAATTATTCAAAATGCAGTCCGCGCTAATCCCATAACATCCTGGCAAGCTTAACTGCTTAGACAAGAAAAACTACCGTAAGTTGGCTACAGAACAAAGTAAAGAACTGACAACAAATACAAATAACAAAGAATGAAGAACCATAAACTCAAAACTACTCACAAGAGACAATTAAACTCTAATAATCCCGCATCATAACTTTAATATTTGTGAATTTCAGTTGGTGCACTTATTTTAACCAAAAACTAACACACGCCAAGCTTTGCCGGCTGCTAAAGTGTCAGATCACCAAAGGCGTGAGAAGATACCGTGGACAGTTTAATTCATTCTGTCGTGTTTTACAAGCTCGTTGACAATATAGGGAAATAAGCGTAAATTATTATAAACAAGAATACTTCCATAAAAGACCTAAAAGCTACTTTTTCCAATCTCTGAAAACCATCAACTCGTTTGACATGCATAGAAAGACAGAAACCAATCCCCACGGGAAGATTTTTGCACCCTAAAATGACACACAAGCCATGTCATAAGAAAATGCATCAAGATTATATCTTATGCAAAACATTCCTAAAATGCAAATATTAAATGCATGAGCCACATTACAAGTGCTTTTTGCGTTGCCAATTATCAAAATTCTAAAGTATCTCAAGGCATAATAGGACGGCTTTAAAGAATGAAAAAAAAAAAAAAAAGGTTTTTCACCTTTGTCAGCTTCGGATTGCTATCAAGCACACGCTTCAACCCATCATCAGTAATCATCAGGCACTGCACCAGATTCAAGCAGTCGAGATTACTTTCAGCCCGGCTAGTTAACTTTACAAGAGCATCATCAGTGATCTTCTGATTCAATGGCCAAGTGATGTAAATTTTCCTCCACAAAAGGTTATTTCTAACAGCTCTGCGCAAAGATCTGCAAACCCTTTCAACAGATAAAAGGTCCTCAACGCCCAAGAATCTCAAAGAATAAGAAATGGCATCAAAGGCATCCTCACCCGAAGAAGAATTATCCATAAATAGGCTACAATCAGGAACTGCCTCCTTAACTCCATTACCATCAAATACCCGATTTTCGACATGGGTAAGACTAAGAAACTCCTCCATAAATCCACTACCCTTAACCTTATCACATGGCATTGATGTTTTTCCATAAATTACGGAACTATTCCAGACAAAATTCAGTTTTGCAAATACTCCATCCTCACCAACAATGGTTTTCTCAGCTTCAACCGTCGAAGATGAGCAATCACTAGCCGATATCGAAACCTCTTCAAAACCATGAAACCAACCTCTAATTTCCTTCTCAGAAGGATCAATTGGAAACAGAGCAAGAATGTCATCAATCCCCGGCTCAGAGGGTTCAATCTTTCCTTCAGTGGTCTTCTTCTCCATTCCTTCAGTTTCGGAGTCCTCCGAATCGTAATCGAAACTCATGAAAGCTGACTCGAAAACACCAATTGAACTCTTGCTCTTTTGGCTGTCGGAAGAGCTTTGCTCCGTCGAAGAATAAGTGGAAAAAATTGATCCGCGAGAAGGATTCAGAGGCATTCTCAGAGGATAAGTGGAAAACTTTGAATCAATTTTTATCAACAAAAAAAACCCTTTTTCCCTCCTGAAGCAGAGATTCTTGAGTTGCGATTATTTTCTAGAGAGAGAAAGAGAGAGGAAAGAAAGGGCAGCTTTAGGTAGAGAGGAGAGAGAGACCCTGGAATGCGTAAGAGGGAAGTGAAAGAAGAAAGTGGGAAAATATAAAGGGAAAGATAAAGAACGGCGCTGGGATTGAAGGAATTCGATTCCGAAACGATTTAAGAAAAGAGAGGCTTAGAGGAGGAGTTTGACCAAACAAAGGTGTGAAATGAACCTAAGAAGAGGAAAAGAAAACCAGAGACGAGAAGGAGAGGAGAGAGAGGGGATTGTATGTTTGTAACAGAATTTGGCACAGTGATAGGAGAAAGAAAAAGAGAGTTTTGGGTGCCAAAAATAGTGGGCAGAGAGAGAGAAAGAGCAGGAGGACACGTGGAGATAGTGGAGAGTGAGAGAAGTCCTTGACCAATCAGGACTCGCCTTTCGCACATTATTTGGTTAATTTTACGGTTTTACCCCTTTAGCTTGAAGCTTTAATTTTCGATAAAATTGTTGAAATTATATAGCTACTAGACTTTTATCTTAATCTTAATTAAATTCTTTTAGCTAAATTATATAGATTTAGAATTTTATTTTTTACTTTTAATTAAACTTTTTTAGTTAATATAATTACTTAATTAAAAGCTATTGTTTTTATTCTCAATTTAACAAAAATAATAATTAATCAAAAATAATAAGTAAAAATTCAAACTTATATCCTTTAAAAAAATTTGACTCATACATTCTAAAAATATTTGTTCCCTTTTATTTTTATTTTTTATTAAGAATTTTTTTCAGTAGGTCGTTAATATACTAATAGAATTAATTTTTAACTGTTAAATCTAATTAAAATCATATCAATTAAAATAATATGTAGAATATACAATTTTTAATATCATTTAACGGTTAAAAAGTATAACACTATCCATAGTTATTTTTTTAAGAAACTCCCTTTTTATTATTCTTTTTAAAAGTTTACGGTTATACCTTGAAGCCTTTGACTAGATATGTGAATCTGACAAAAAAAAAAAAAGTTGGTTTTAATACAAATTTTATGGTTCAAAAACAAAATCTTATTAGTTAGGATTGCCCAATCATATCATATAATTCTCATATTCCTTATGTAACCAATTTGTAGTGTCAAATATAATTTCAAGATAGTCTATAATAGACTTTCTTATTCTTATCATTATATTTACATTATTCTAGTCTGATTTTAATTTTCCTTTTCGATAATCAAATCTGATTTTGATTGAAAATCTCTTCTTTTGAATTCAAAGTTTCCTCCTTTCTCTTTCTTTTTTTTTCTTTTTCTTTTCATCTTGTTCCTCACAACCCTTTCCCTCTCCTCTCTATATCGTCGTTCACCTCTCACTCTCTATGTCTCTTCATCTTCTCTCTCTCCCTGATCTCAAGTCGAAGTTCTTTAACATGGGTGACTCTTCGTGATTCCAACATCTATCTTTCTGATCAAACCCAACCAGATTGCGAACAAATTCGGCCAAATTGTGATATGTGGAGGTCAGTCTTCGTCTCCGGCGCCGATTCCCAACTCGTGACACTAATCATCTTCTCCGACAACGATTAGATCAACATCTCATCTCTCTTGCACTCTCTCTCCTTAAAGCAGCTCTGCTTGTCTGTGTTAGTGACTCGTCAGAGCAACTCTCAAATGTCTTAAGCGATTAACCATCGGAGATCTTACCTCTGATCTTATGATGACAGTGTTTCTCGTGATTTTATTTTCTATGATTTGTTTTGTCTGGGTTTGTCTGAGATTTGTTTCCTATGCCATATAGGTTTTTAGGGGTGATGTTTTTACGTTGTGGTGCCCGTCGGTGTGGGTGGTGGTATGTCGGCTACTGGTTTGGCGGCGGTCGGCGGGGGTACATGATTTTCGTGTTAAGGTTTGATTTGAGAGTTTTTGAGATTTTATTTTGTACTTACTTGTAAATACTTTACAAGTTATAATTAGGAATCTAGGATATTTACTAGTACATACAATATTTAATGGTCACTAGAGTCAGTAGCCAAATCTTTGGATAAATATGATATTTACTAGTAAATACGGTGTTTACTGGTAAATATAGTGCTAAACCGTTGTCGGAGTCAGTGGCCAAATTTTTTAATAAATATGATATTTATTAGTAAATACGACATTAACCGGTAAACATAATGTTATAACGGTCGTCGGAGTCAGTGACCGAATGTTTAAATAAATACGATATTTACTAGTAAATATGATATTTACCGGTAAATATAATGTTAAATGGTCGTCGAAGTCGGTAGTCAAGTTTTCAAATAAATATGATATTTACTGGTAAATACGACATTTACTAGTAAATACAGTGTTAAATGGTTGTCAGATTCGGTGCCCAAATTTTTTGATAAATATTATATTTACTAGTAATTACGGTATTTACTAGTAAATACAATATTTACTACAAAATACAGTATTAAATGGTCACTGGAGTCGGTACCTGAATTTTTTGATAAATGTGATATTTACAAGTAAATAAGGCATTTACTGGTAATATAGTGTTAAATAGTCACCAAAGTCGGTAGCCAAATTTTTAAATAAATATGATATTTACTAGTAAATACAGTATTTACCAATAAATACAGTGTTAAACAATCGTTGAAAAATAGTCACAGAAAAACGGTCACCGGTCGTTGGTTGTCGGAGCCGGCTGCCGGTTGCTAGAGCTGGTTGCTGATCGCAGGAACCGGCCGTCAGTCCCCGCCATGATGGACTTGACTATAATCTACCTATTTTATGTTATAATTTACTAATTTAAAAAAATAGACGTTTAGGAGGAGAAGTGAAGTGAAAAGAAAGTTTAAGGGTATTTTAGAGTTTTTAATAATGTTTAAATTTTAAAATATTAATTATACTATAATTTACTATTTTTTAAAAAATATGTTATAATTTATTAATAACTTTACCAATTATATTATTTCCCTCTTTATCTCTTATTTTATTTTATATTTTTAGTAAATGTCACTTGTTTACTTTCAAGATCTCTGTTGAAATTGATCAAATTCACCAACATCTCTATTCTTTTTATTATTATTATTATTTTCGTGTGAAGACTTTTAAATTGTTAGTTCAGCTGAATTTTGTTTTTTCCTTTCTTATGATAATTACGATAGCGATGTGGATGTCTTGCCCTACAAACTATAATCTATATATATATATATATATATATATATATATATATATATATATATATATATATATAGTTTGGCGACCTTCAATTTTCCGTAAGATACATTTCATCTCCTCTTTGGTAGGGACTAGTTTAAATTTTCGCTTTTGACAATGGGGGACTAGAAAAGATAGGCATTGTAAATTATGATGTAGACATGAAAGGTACTCTAATGTTAATAAAAACTTATAAAATTATATCTTTCTCCATCCCAAATCTTAAAAGCAAAATTTCAAGCATCTTAACCATTAGAATTTGAAAGTTATATATTGCATTTTACTAATCAAGATTATATCCTTCAGATTAGAGAATGAACGATAGCATATTCAAGCGTTTGGGCGCGTAATCTTGAAAAATAAGATTAGATTATATATACATAACTAAAAGACAAAGTAAGAAAGGAACTAATATTTAAGTATGATGATTGGATAAAAAAAAAAATATTTAAGTATGATGATCTTGTGTTAACATCCATAATATTAGAGAGAGAATGTAAGGAAGCAAGGAACGAAACATTATTAAATTGAGTGTCATGAAAATAATCTTAGGATATTTTGCTAGAAAGACTTGTTAATTCTCATTGGTATAAAAAAATAATATATAAATGTTAACATGTACATTCAATCAAAAACCTTTTTTTTAATAGAAATGAGTCAAATATTCTTTTAGAGTGTATGAGTTTAGATTTTTATTATTTATTTTTAATTAATATTTTTTTTAGTTAAAAACATATTAATCAATAATACATGGTAAAAATCAAGATTCATACACTCTTAACAGTATCTCTTTTTTTTCCAAAAAAAAAAAAAAAATTAGATTGCTGCTACTCTGATGCCACACCAATTGTGGATTATAAGAAGCATAACAACAAATTTTGAGCTTGCTTGGATGGACTTAAAAAAGTTACTTTTATCTTATTCAATCTAAAAACTATTTTTAAAGTTGTTTAGATAGACAACTTGAAAGTACTTTTGACTTTTATAAGATCTTTTTGGATAAATCATGAGTGCTTATGAAAGAGAACTAATGATAAGTTCTTTTACTTGCCTTTTTAACCTTATGATGTGAACAATAAATTAGATGTGATATTTATCCTCGTTCACTTTGTAGATTTAAATTTTTAATTTGAGTTAAAATATAACATTTTTTAAAAGTTTTTAACTGTAGTAGAAAAAGTTAGATGTGACTTAAGAGCTTTTAACCATAAAAATTTAAAATTGAAAATTCGAATTGGTAAAATGAACGAAACTTAAAAAATTCATCAACATCCTTTTATTACACTACTTTTGTAACAATAAGTTATTGACCTTATTTACCAAATATGCTCAAAAGCTATTCTAAAATAAAAGAGCTCTTTTTCATATACTAAAAAAATACAAGCTCTTCCAAACGGGCTTTTTTAGCCTTCTAAATATGCTCAAAAGCTCTTCTAAAATAAAAAGCGCTCTTTTTCATGTACTAAGTAGAAGCTCTTCCAAATGGACCTCCTTAATTTGTTTTGGCTGATGATGACAAAACAAATTTTCATAGCCAAACCGGGTTTAGGGCACCGTTTGGATTGGATTAAAAAAACTATTTTAGATTTATATACTTTAAAAGTCACTTTTAACCAATTTAGATAGATAATTTTAAAATATTTTTGACTTTTTTAATCATTATTAAAACAAACCACCTCCTTAATTATTACATTTTTAATTTTTATTTGTGAACAACAAATTAAATATTCTATTCATATCCTTTTTTTACATTACTTTTAATAACAATAAGTACTTTTAATTTTTTACCCAAACAGGTTTAAAAGTTCTTCTTAAATATTAAAGTGTTTTTTCAAGCACTATCTAAACACTAATTAAAAAGTCTCAACTTATACTTATCTTCTTCTACTACTTAAAAGCACAAACACAAACTATTTTAAATGAGCCCAGTAAATGATAATCATGAATTGAAAGCCAAAGACTAAAGGCAAAACTATGAAAGCTTTATAGAAATTACATTCACATAACCGGGGCCAATTTTTATCGCCAAACATTATACTTATAGACGGTGCATTTAAAATTATCATTAGACATCGTTACACGCCACACCACATTCTTATTCTGAACGGATAGCTTATTACTACAAGCAAATTGTTTTCATTGCTCCAGTCCAGGTCACAGGAAACGCGCAATAACTCTCTTACAACGTAGGAGGAATCCATATGTAGCCATGTGTTTGTACATAACCAGCTTTTGCAAGCAACTCGTCTGCTGCCTCGGGGCCTCGACTGCCTGGTTTGTATGGAAGCGGATTAAGCTCGCCATCATCGATTCTGTGCAGAAGAGGAGTAAAGATCTCCCAGGCAGCCTGATAATTGACGGAACAAAACGGTCAGACTAAAAAATCCACAGCACGTGTTAGGATATACTTACAGCTAGAATGTCATTACCTTCAACTCATCTCTTCGAACAAAATGTTGTTGGTCGCCTCTTATTCTGTCAAACCCAAATGAGATTGTCGTGAATAAGTAGTGAAAGAAAGGATGAAATACCAAAATTATGTTTTAGTAGATGTCACTATAAATCTTTCAACAAAAGAAGCAAAAGTAGCAAAATGGCCTCATCATGTATTCTAAATGCAGAAGGGCAGTAACTGTACGTGTCGAGTATTAAACGTTCGTATGCTTCGGGGATTGTGACCCCTTGATAACGTTGCCCATATGACAAGTCTAATTCACTTTGGACCGTTGACATCTCAAGTCCAGGCTGCTTAACCTGGCATAAGAGACATTAAGAGATTGAGTAGGGTGACAAAAGAAAGTACACAACAAAGATGGCAAGAAAAGTAATATCTCGAGTTCCAGGCTTTAGAGCCAAAGACGAACTTTCACCGTGTTACTCATTGTGAAATACAACAAATTTATATTCTGAGAAATATGCAAGACAAACACAGCAGCAACAAGTTAATGACAATTCCACTAATGATGTTATCAGAATCTGCATACCGTAAGCTTCATGTACATGGATTCTGAAGGTTGCAAGCGAATTACAAATTCATTTCTCCCTTGCTTTTTACCTAAACAATGAGAAAATATCAAATTAAAATATTATTTTAGGTTTTAAACAGCCGATTAGATGTATAGAACAAATTATATAAATAAATATCATGCAAGTCATCTGCTAATTAATAGAAACTAGTCTAGCAAAAAACTGTGAATAGTCACTTTCCTGAATTCATAATTATATCCACGCTCCCAGCATGAATACTTATGACAAAGCAATACTATTTAACTAACATCATGAAAATTCTTAGATTCTGTGTTACTATCTAAGTTCAACTCCTGAAAAGATTATTAAATAAATTATGCTAGATTTATTGCAAAAAGTAATGAGGAAAATTTGAGAGGTCTGGTGCCATACATTTGAATATATCACCAGGAACATCCTTAAACTGAACTCGAATTTCTGCCTTTCTTGAATTTAATGCTTTCCCTGCCTTTAGAATAAAAGGGACACCTGAATAAAGAAATTAACAAATGATTCAGTCTGGATTTATCATAAGCCATTCCTGAAATTAGTTTCACTGTATCAATTTATAGAGAAAATTAGTGCAAGATACCTTCCCATCTTTCGTTATGAATACGCAGAACCATAGTTGCAAAAGTTGGAGTATTTGAGTTATCAGGAACCGTTGGATCATCTCTGTAGCCATCATATTGCCCAAGAGCAACTTCATCATCCTTGATTGGAAGTACAGATTGAAGAACCTGTTTTCACATTAATAAGTAAGAAATACAAAAGAATAGTTCTTTAACTTGGAGCACGTTCCCTGGCGGAGTCTTCTATATTTGAGGAAAAAAGTGGTGTTTCTATTACTGCAAAGCACACACGTGTCTAATACATGTGCTTCTATATGTAAACTAAATCAGTTTATCCCTAAGCTGTATGCGGAAGTTTACGAGCATTACCATCAGGTCAGAATAAAAGACACCTACGCACCTTCACTTTCTCATCTCGAATATGCTCAGGTTTGAGAGAAACCGGCTTTTCCATGGCAACCAGGCAGAGAACCTGCAGTTTTGAAGGAGGGAAAAACATTGGACAAAAAAATTCGTAAGGAATCATAGCACATAGAAGACAGATGTGTCTGTGCAGGTTATTATAACTAGCAGATCTATATACAGTGAAAGCTCCCAGAACTCTCAGAAATTACAAATTAGAAAACAAAAAACGTTTTACTATTTGTCCTTCAGAATTAAGGAATTTTGCACCCAAACAAAGAGAGAATTATTGACGTAAATGACAGTCTAATTAACTCCAATTGAAAATCAACACATACCTGCAATAAATGATTTTGAATAATATCGCGGATGATTCTGCCCAAAAAATTTATAGGTTATTGCATGCCTAAATTTCATTTTAGAAATAAATACAACAACAAGGTGAGTTCGTAAAATAGAATCTCAAAGGTAGTCAGCAAAAACTACCAATCAATAAACAAGCTTGGACACAAGGATCCACTAATCATACCCATATTGATCAAAATATCCACCACGGCCTTCAGTTCCAAAATCCTCCCTGAATACGATCTGAAAACAATTTTGAACAAAACATAGGTCAACGAAAACGGAATGTTAACACTAGGAAATGCTATAAGTAGATTAGCTGACACTAGAAACACCAACATATATGCAACAAATAACTCTTTGGCCCTAGAGTCAATACTAACTTGCTCTTTTCAGTTTCCCGGTACACATGTAAATACCACTTGAATATGACCACTGAAAGATAAGTTCATACCTGGACGTTGTCAATGTTGTCACGATTCCAAAGGGGCAAAAAGAAGCGGTTTGCAAAACGAAGAACCAACTGCATATTTGCATAAGAAGAGAAAATAAGCAGAGTTCACGAGTAATAACCAAAGTGTGGAGTTAAAGAGACATTACCAAATTCTGCACCAACTCCTTTCCCAGGTAGTGATCAATGCGATATATTTGTCCCTCATCAAACAACTCTCCAATCTGAGAACTGAGTTCCTCAGCAGATTGCAAATCCTTGCCAAAAGGTTTCTCAACAACAATCCGAGTCCATCCACCAAGATCAGCTGTCAAATGATTACATTAAGGCACATTGCATATGTAAATATTTCACCGCCTGAATATGCCAAAATCTATAATTGGCCTACTTATAATTCAAAATTTGTAGTTGAGTACAACCAGAATCTGATCGTTCATATTCATAAGGTAATCTTGATGTTTTGAATTGGTAAAAAGTACCCAATATTAACTAGCATATAGTTGTTTTGCACTACGCAAAACTCCAACTTAGGACCGTCCAGCTAAGGCGTCCATAATAAATATTTCCAAGTAAGGGGACAATGCATCACAAACATTTTCAAGTAAAATAAATGCTAAGAAATGAGTCAATCGTCAGTAGTACTGAAACGTAAAACACATTTAGAACTACTCTCTTTCCGTTTTCCTTCTTTTTTTTTTTTTTTTTTTTTTTTTTGGGATGGCATAATTATTTTTATACAGCTTCTATTTACCACAGAACGGTTGGAAGGCACTTTACAAAGACAGCATTATGATAGTAGCACAAATCCATACAAAGACAACATTATGATAGTAGCACAAATCCATCAATTATTTCCAGCCTTAAAACTAAAAGTAGCTTAAGGTCATGATAAGCTTACTTTTATTCATGCAAAAATGCCTGATCATCTTGCAGACAGATGGATATACTGATGGAGGAAGTGCAAGATAGAAGAGTCTTCGCGATGATCCTTCTGCACTATTTTTTGAAACTTCATGCTTTGAAATTTCTTTATCCAATAGCTGAAACCCCTCTTCAGCATCATAAGAGCCACTTACATATTTAATCTGCAAGGATGGATTATCTTGCAATTAAATATCACCACAAGGTCATGAAAAGCAGATACAAAAAGTGATGTATACAAGGACAGTGCTAACCAGTTGCAAAAACTTAGTGACATCTTCTGAGTCCTTGGAAGAAGCGCCTTTGTCACGGATAAGATATCTGCAGTTAATGAACTTTCATTTGCTATGTCTTTTATTTGCCATGCCAATCAGCAATAGCAGTCCCAATAAATGAAATGAACGAAACATTTCAACAAACATTCAAATCACAATACAGAAAATCAAAGAGTAAAGGTTCACATGAGAATAAAAGCTTACCCGCGTATGCGGTCTCTTAGCTCATCGTCTGTAATTTTAGTTCTTGCATAGCCAAATATGTGAACTTCATTTGGATGAAGGAATCCCTAAGTAACAACAGATCTCAAATAGAGTCAATATGGCAGGCATGATTAGAAAGAACAACCTAGATTGCCATAAAAGCATATTTATTCTATGACATCAACAAACAGAGAATTAGATTCTCAAGGTAAACCGGCGAATTAAGAGAACAGTATCACAGCTGAAGATAGAACCAGACCTGCCGAAAAAGGTTGAAAAGCGCAGGAAAAGTCTTCTTCTTGGCAAGATCTCCAGAAGCGCCGAGGACGATGATCGAGAGAAAGCCATTTTCAAGCACATTTTCAAACTCTTTAGGGATGGACTCGTTTTTTAAAGTGGATCTTTTCTCAACGTGCCACGCTCCTGATCCCATTTTCTACTCTCCGCAAATAAAGCTCCGATGAGCTTAAAGAACCTATCAAACAAAACAACGAATTCAACAATGAACAACGATTTTCTCATTTCTACAAATCAGAGTCGTTCGTTCAATTTCGCATAGCAGAAACGATAATTTGGAGACAGGAATTCAGCTTAAAAAGAATAACTCGTCAGAAATTCATGATAGTATCGAATGTAATTTCTTTCGCAATATCTTCCTCGATTTTCACTCCATCCAAACAAAAAAAAATCCAAAAATTTGCATCAATGAAATACTAAAATCAACACAAATACACGAACAAAATTCTCCGCAAACGAACCAAAAACAAGAGAGAAAAGCTCGAGAATGATGGAGAGCGATCCGAATCTCCGAAATTAATCCAAAACGAGAAGTTCAAACAAGAAAATTAATGGAATTTCATAGCAAAATTCGTGTTTCTGATATTGAATTAAAGGACATCGATACGAAGAGCGCTCACCAGATTATTGCAGAAACTCAAGCCTGTATCCTAGAGAGAGAGAGAGAGAGAGAGTGTGTGTGTGTGTGTGTGTTTAGGTATGTATTGGTGGAGGAGTGGAAGAAGGTTTGAAGAGGAGAAGCAAAGTTTGACGATGAAAATGAGAGTTGGTAGTTGGTGTCTTGGTCAAGAAGATCATTTAAGATTTTTTTCGTTTTTTTATTTCGTTAATTATTCATTTTTATATACCTTCTTTGAACTCTTTTTTACAAGCCGTCGTAGTTTATATACTTTACACCTTTTTTTTTTTTTTTTTTTTTTTTTTTTTTTTTTTTGCAATTTCCAACGCCGCCCCCAATCAAGCCTTCCCGCGTATTTCAACATTTTGTCCCACAAATTTTACTTTTTTTTGTCGGGACGGACGGGGTAAGGGCGGAGGATGATTTCTTATCCCCATCTCTATTACTTCAAACTCTTCTCATTTTCATTTTTATCTCTGTTTAAAGAGGAGCAGGATTGAAATTGAAGATTTTCTGTTAGATGAGTCTTCTCCCTTATTTCTCATCACATAAAATTACACATTTTAAAATTATAATAATTTAAAATAAAAATAGAATATAAATTTATTATAAATTTAAACTAAAATCAAAAGTTGGATAATAAAAACTAAATTCTTAACATACTGTGACTAACATATAAGAGGAAAAAGTTTAAAAATATTAAAATATAAATGTAAATTGTCCTTTCTTATTTATTCTTAATAGTTTTAATTTTTATTATATGATTATACATTAATATAAGAGCAGAGACAGGTGAATAATACTGCTTCCGTCCCCATCCATTATAAATTGAGGATTAAATTTTATTTTTATTTCTCATCTTTAATAATTATTTCTCATTCTCGTTCCATTTAGAACGGAGCCGTCTCCGTAAAGAATATTGTCATCCTTATTAATCAAATAAACTTTTTTTTTTGGTTGCTCGAGAAACGAATAATTTGTTTTCTCTTTTTCATTTGTTGGAACAATTAACTTCCAAAGTGCACCGCTTCTAATTTCTATTTGATATTATGTATATGTTTCTAAATATTGCAAAAAATAAATAAGGAACGCGATCAAGTCAAAGGCATAATTTTGGGCATGTCATAGGTAAACTTTGAGTGATTATTATTTTCTTTAATCTCTTCTTTCTTATAAAAGATTGTAACAACCATACATTGGAATCCCTCAAAAAAGATTAAAAAAAAAAAAAACTATACATTGGAATCAGTAGTTATTCACCAATTTTTCTATTCTCTTCAGTTTTTTTTATATATCAGTATTACATTCAATAAAAATTTTGCAATTTAATTTACTTAGGGCTCGTTTAGTTCGCTGATTTGAGTTTTTAATTTAAATTGAGATGTGATTTTATGTGAGAGTTTTTTATTGTAGTAAAAAAGTTAAATGTAACTGTTTCTGAGAGTTTTTTACTGTAGTAAAACTTAAATTTTAAACTCGAATCAACAAAATGAACGGGACCTCGAGCTATTTAAAATCCTCTACTATCCTGTATGGGGAGTATTTTTCTTTCCTTCTTTTTTCTCTCGGCCCTAACAAGATAGTATAAGGGCTTGGAAACATTAATCTTGATTGTGTGTTAGTTTAGTGGTTGGGTGATTTTGGATGCATCATAGAGTTTGGTGACATCAAATCATTGAATAACAATGTTTGGTGCTTCACAAGCTTTCTTACGAAATTCCTTGACCACGCAACTCACGATAGGATAAGTGACAATGAGGAACTATTTACCAAAAACATAACACAAGTAAACGTGATGAACAGGAGGGTGTAAGTGATAAAAAAAATGCTAAAGAGGTGGCCAACCCGAATATATCACAATGTCGGTGGTTAAGGGGAAAAAAAAAGGTATACGGAAGTGTAATAAAAACAACTACGCGCGTAACGTAACACACGAACTCACGAAGTAGATGGACGCGCGATTCTTGGAGAAGCTGGAAATCATGTGGGATGACAAATATACCAAAGAATTGAGAGCATGTTCTTTTACACATAAAATTTTAAAAAAATAATTTAAGTTTTAATTTTATTTAAGTTTACGTTCTTTTAAGTTTTAATTTTACTCAATTTTATTCAGTTTTATTCAAGTTCTAACTTCAACTCAAATTTAACTTAAAAACTACACTCAAATTACACTCTAAAAAACAACTCCTGAAGAATCCACTCATATTGCCGAATCTTCAGCAGCATGAGTGGATTACTCTGGGCTCCACTAAATTATTAAAGATTTCTTTAATCAAAACTTGTAGCATGAAAAAGATTTTTGCGTTTGAAATAAAAATTTATGTGATAATTCATAATTTATTATAATATTTTTTTATAAAAAATATATATAAATTAAAAATAATTTTA
The DNA here is from genome assembly GCA_012066045.3 of Morus alba. Classification (NCBI taxonomy): domain Eukaryota; kingdom Viridiplantae; phylum Streptophyta; class Magnoliopsida; order Rosales; family Moraceae; genus Morus; species Morus alba. Next base: position 1,219,926 of record CP050233.2, read on the forward strand.
AATTATAATTTTAAGTTTATAAATTAAACATTCACTTAAAATATTTACATGAAATTATCATGATTTAATAATTACTCTTTTAAATTTTTAATTTTTGACCATTAATCTCTTAAACTTACATAATTGTTGCAATTAACCCATCTGAATAACGATATTATAAAATGGATAGAAATAGACACGTTTCAGTCACACGTGAAGTTCTAAAAAGACAAAACCGGTATTTTATATAAATGCCCTAAATTAATAAAAATCCTAAATATTAAAAAAAAAAAAATCTAAAATAGCCCCCTCAGCAGGCGCGGAGCTAGTGCAAGACTTTGTATTATATTATATTAATATAAAATAACCTTCACTATTAGCCCCTATAATATTAATGAGAATTTACATTTATTACTTGACACATGGATTTCATTATATATTTTTGTTAAATAATAATTTATATTATTAATATAGTCTACATATCAAATAGTAAAATATAAATATTGAAAAAAAAAAAAAAAATGCTAAAACCAACAATGCTAATATTTCTCTGTATTGATATACCCCTTTGAAATGCGATTAGGTCCCACTCAAATTTGTTATCTTTAAAAATCTTACATGCATAATTCTTTATTACATTGTATTGCTACAAAATAGCACCCACTAAAATTAATCTTATCGTGGTTAGTTTTAAAGCAGTTGATATTTATTTTGATTAATTTGTTATTTATTTATGACTTGTCTATAGTTCCTTAGTTTGAAAATAAGAGAAAGTCTTTCTTGTGCCGTCATAACCGACTGAAGGGTTAGTGTAATTTTTTGTACTAAGTCGTAACAATTACTATTATAAAAACCATTAGTCTTTTTTAAATATAGGACAATATACAATTGTCATACACACATATCATGAATAATTATATGAATATTGTCGTATATCAATAAATGACTGTCATTTTTAATATGAATAATAATATGCATATCTAACATTTTACTGTTAATATTAGTTGTTTCATCGTAACTGTCTTTTTATAAATGTGAATAATATTATTGTGAAAAATTACATCACTCATGTTTTTTTATAAGCAAATCTAGTCATGCATGAAAATTTTTTTACAGCAATGCATAACAATCGTTTATTGTTATATGCTTAAAAACTAGTTTTGATTTATAAAATAATAATTGTTACGACTTAAAAAAAAAAAATAACGCCAATCATTCAACTGATTATGCTAATTCTTCAACCAATTATGATGAGGAAAATCTCCCCTAAAAATAGTGGGGGACCATAGAAAAAGCCTAGTTATTAATCTCACCTATAAAAATTTATCCCCTATTACTGCCTTTATGGATAGAGATAGGGATAGAGATAAGGAGAAAGAAACAGTTGTTTAAATTATTTAATGTCCTTTCAATTAAAAAGAATAATTAGGGTAATTTTTTAGTACGTTTGATATATCAGTTAGTTAGGTTTTTATAATTATTGTATATGTATTTTTTTTATTTTTACATAATTTTATACATATTTAACAGAAAAAAAAATGACATACTGATATGTTGACGTACTATAAAATATCCTGAATAATTAATGTCATTTTTTTTTTTTTAAGAATTCAATAGTTTAATAAAGAAACTATTCCAGCTTCAATGATTAGAATATTAGTTGTACACGTTTTTCAACGGCAGTTGGAGGATAAATGGCACACCTTGATTCTCACCTAAGTAAATGGCACATCTTGATTCTTTCTCACCTAATTGAAATAGCCGTCAATGACCGTGATAAATAATTCGTGAAGGAACTACTCAAATGAGTCATATTACCTATAGTTGGTACTTGTTGCCTCGGTGGTACCCTTTTAGTAATGACTAAGATTATTTTTAAGGAGAAAAAAGATTAAGAAATTTAATATTCTTGTAGACATACGGTTATTAGGGTCTCGTTCATTTCACCAATTCAAATTTTACTATAATAAAAAACTCTCATAAATAATCATATTTAATTTTTTTATTATAATAAAAAACTTTCACATAAAGTCACATCTAAATTTAAATTAAAAATTTAAATTAACAAACGGGCCATAGATGTTTCCTCTAAAGTCAACATCAATTCAAATCCATTGCTTAACATATGTGTATGATATATTTCTCTTTTCGTACAAACACATTAATATGTATGTCTGTCTGAAGTCTATGCGTTTCAGGTAGCTCGACCAATTTCACTATGCCCCAAATCCTACAATTACGATCGGTTAAAGCTTTGACCATAACCTAAAATAGGAAAAAACTAAGGTGGAAATAATCCTTTCACTCAATTTTGTTCTCTTATTGAAGAACAAAAGTTTGACTAAAAATAAAACCAGTAATAGAAATGCGTGATAAATTATGTCTATCATAGTCATGGTATATCTCCACAATAATTTTATGTAGTCATTATATAACTACATCATATATTTTTAATTGCATTAGCTCACAACACACAACCAATAGAAAAAATTAACATTCTACATTCTTAAGTAATTGACTTATTAAAAATATATATTTTTTAAAACTCTATCTTTTAGTTAGTTATAATCTAAAAGCTAGAAATAAAATGAGGCTCCATTTTAAGGGATATTCTTAAAAATTGCTATTAGCAATAATAAAATAGTGAAGTAGAATTCTTTTTTTTTTTTTTTGAAAACTATAGTGAGGTAGAAATTGAATTATGTGATAGCATACGAGATGGAAAAACATATTAGGTACGTTTGAAATTAATTTTAAAATGATTTTATTTTCAATAAAAAATAAAAATGAGATTGTTTTGAGAATCATTCTAAAACCGATTTTGAAATTACGTTTGGTTAGTTTTTTAACAGATTATTTTGAATATAATAAAAAAGTAAAATCGTGTTTATTAATTAATATATTATAATATTATTGATAAGTATTAAAAAATAAAAATACAAAAATGAAAATACAAAAATGAAAACAACTTTCAATTATTTTTTAATTTATTCACAAAAATCATTCTCATTGTTTTCGTTTTCAAATCTAAATAAACAATGTTTGATTTTCATTTTCATTTTTTATTTCTTAAAGTACATAAAAATTATTTTTATAAACGATTCTAAACATGCACATAAATACCGCGCAACTCTCAAATATTAGAATAACAAAAAATATAAAAAGTGCATCGAAAATGTCAAATGAAGCTTTTCTAGTGGTCAACAGACTGATAATGGAATAACGTAATTGTTGGGTTCGTGACCAAATTCCAAGTCATGATCTTGTGCACATCAATGACATGTTTACTTATTAGGATTGAAGAATGGGAGTGGAGAATAGGAGTTAATCTCATGTTTACTTACTCTTTTTTATCTTAAAATGAGAGTAAGATTGGTGTACACCACTCAAATTTAGGATTGAGGAATGAGATTGACACTCTCATGCCCCTCCCTTGGGATTGAAACTCACATTCCTAATATTAATATTAATTTACTATTATACCCTTATTTTACTTATAAATACACAATTAAAAATAAAATTCAAAAAATAATAAATACAACATATATTTATTATTTTATTTGCCTAAAGCATAATTATTGTTAACTTTAATATAATAATACGTACTTTATTTTTTAATAAATTAATAATATATTTTATTTTTTAACACTATTTTTATTGTTATTTATTTTATTTAAAATTTATTTTTACATTTTAAATAGTCGTACAATTTATATTTATTATTTTAGCACCCAATTATTACACTAAATATTTTAATGATGATTAATTTTAATATAATAAGTACACAATATATTTTTAAAATTAAAAATATTAAATTGATTTAAAGGGTATATTAGTACTTTTACATTTTTTCATTCCGATTATGGGTGTAAGTAAACGTATTAATGAGATTTGACATGACTCCGATTCTGAATCCTGTCACTAAGTAAACAGTTTATTCTGACTCTGATTTCTCACTCTGAATCCTTCCCATTTTGAATTCTGCCCACTCTAATTCATACTCATTCTAATTATATTCTGACTCTGATTTCTCACTTTGAATCCTTCCCATTCTGAATTCTGTCCCATCTAATTCATACTCATTCTAATTATGTGTAGATAAACATACCACAAAACCCGCCATTTCTCGTCAGGCTTTAATTTGGAACAAAAGTAGCGCAACCATTGCTCTTGCTTGCCAGGCCCGGCCACCAATTTCACTTAACCGAACCAAAAAGTATAGGAGTGTACATCTAATCTAATTCTATTTCATTATAACTCATGAGATATTGCATCCAATCCAATCTAATCTAAATTAGATAATTAATATGCTAACTATAAATTTAACATTTAAGTGCTAAAAAATACTCTTTAATGTAATATTATTTGTTATGACAAATTTCTCCTGTACTATATTTTGTGATAAAGCATATAAAAAATTTGATATTTAATTCTTATTGGTTGAAATATTTATCTTTTTATGTAATCAATACAACTTTTACATTTTTTAATTATTTTAAACATAAAATTTACTTTTATAACTGTTAAAACTTAATAATTATAGAAAAAAATAAATTTAATATTTTAAATAGTATTATGCATTAGAATAAAAATAAAAATAACATATTATAACACACTTTTTGATATTAAATATATGATTGAAATTAACATTTATATTAGAAATAGTATTAAGCAGTTGAATCCGGTCGTACACTCACGAGTGGGCCCCACATATGAGTTCCACATCCATATGAGTCCTAAGCCATGCAGCCGATATGGAATAAAATAATCGCTTTAAATACAAGAACAAACACAGCCAAATGTATTAAAGAACCAAGAATTATAAAAGCATATAGATATAGAGAATGACAAATTAACAACGCAAAAGAAGCAATGCCATTTCTTTACTGAAGCACTATATACGTAACTAGCATTCATACATTACAAACACTGACAACTTCAGCAAAGCACATGAGTTATAGCCTCAGGACTTAGGAGCCGACGCCTGAGATCCCTTCATATTTCAACATAATTTGATGCTGGAAACGCAATTTAATGCTTGAAACCTTCCTCCACGTTTACTATAGTCTCCAGTCAATGATTTGCTGCTTGATAAGTCGAAGCATGAAGGGGGAGTTCACCTGCTCGGTTAGACCCTATCAGAGCTTTAGCCACTTTGGCTTGACCGGTTTTTTCTCTGCAGGCCTGCGTTCTTCCACAACAGGAGTGGGTGCTGGGTGTACAGGTTCAGGTGCGGGTTCCGGCTGAACAGGCTCCTCCTGCTCGGTGATGAGTTCCAAGCCTTTCAAAGAGATGATTTCATCCCGAAGGAAGGGACCTGTCCATGTAGTTGCATTATCATCCCCTGGAAATAAGATAAACAACGTATGAATTAAAACTGACCAACAAGTTTTCTCCAACTATTACCCTTTTCGAACAGATAAAAACCATCTTTCTGAACTGAACAATAAGTTTTCTTTCGGCTTCTTCCCTTCTCTTAAGGATGAATGCCCTTGTATATTTTTATATTATCAAAGCGAATCCATCAAATAAGTTATTATAGATCACTTTCTGTTTTGTTGAACATAATTAAAAACCTTCAATAACAGATTTTCATTTCTTTGGGGAGGTTGGGGTGAGCCGGATCTTGCTAACATTTAGAAGTTTTCAAGACCAATTACTGATGTTCTTGTTGCAGACGCCTCAACAAGGAAGCAGAAACCAGTAACTTTCATTGGTAGCTTAAAAAAGACTGAAAATTAGCACTTGGACAGGAAAGTTGAAGAAACAGGGGGTGTTTCAACTCAAATCAAGGCATTAAAAAGCATGTGCTTACCTTTTGGTATATCATATGCAAAATACACAATTGCACCGGGAACAAAACCAGCACTATAGAAATCCTGTGACATGTCTTTTATATGCTTTTTAGGAGGTGTAGTATCTGCAACATTACCATATCTCAGCCTCTGCTGTGTAATTGTGGAAAAATGTTCATAATCGTACATGAAAGTTAATACATTGCTTCACATATACTTACATAGATAGAATGGCCAATCTGGCTTTGCAATCACTTTCACGAGAAGATCAACCAAGCTCTGGATCTTTTCTGATGGATGAAATGTGGCCTCCAATGTGTGGTTATCGGGAAATCTTAACCTGATTACAGCCTGTAACATGATCATGTTGACTTAATAGATAGGTAAGATCCATCTAATAATGTCGTCTAGAATCAAGGAAGATTGAAAATAATAATAATAATAATAATAATAATAATAATAATAATAATAATAATAAAATGAAACACAAGGTTAAATGGTCCAACAAGCACCTTCGTTATCCTCGACCTGCGTGCCGCCTCTTCTGCCTCCCTGATTTTTCGTGTTTTTAAATATTTATCTATGCATAAACAAACAATACATCATTAAAGGCTAATTCATATTCACGCCAAGCATATATCAATCCATACAAGTAATCCATTACAATTAGATACAAGAGAATGTCAGCCAGCTCAAGCAAAAAGTAAACATATACAAAACAGGCAGCGTATCATAATTCGTACTCCTAGAACTTGTATTACATAAATCAATCATTACAGTTACCTTCTTTTTTGGTCGCCATTATTCGGTAATAATCCTCTGCGGAGAACTCGTAGAATTCATCTGGCTCCTCTGCAAAGCAAAGAAAAATTCATCTGTTAGGACTTAGGTACCCAAAAAGGGGTCTGCTCTTTTCACAATTTAACATTTTTACTACAGTGTTTTCTCTTGTAAAAAATTTGAATTTCAGCTCAAGTTTTTCATTCGAACCCGTGAAAAAGATCGGGGCCAACTGTTTCACTAGTATATTCTCAAGCATAAAAAGAAAAAAGCTTAAACTGCTTCAATACCAGTTTTGGACTCTGCAGTTGATGAGGAAGAAAATGGTGACGTCTCGAAGACACGGATTTCTCGCCCAAACTTTTCTTTTGCAGAAGCAAGCTTGGCCTGTGGCATCCCATGAAAAGAAAATTTAAATGTTAACACAGTAGAAGGAAAACGGAATTCTCTGCCTCTCAGTATCAAAAGGAGTAAATACCAAGAGTCTTTTTAACTAATAAATTAATAATGGCCATAAAACTTGGGGGAAATTCAAAAGCCCATTTCGAAGCCAAAGACTCGTATCAAGAGGCCTAGTTTATACGAAAAACAATAATGGTAGCCACCGTTCAAATCAAGAATTAAAATTTTCAAAGATTCCACAATGAATTTTTGCTTTAAAAAATCATGTTATTCAATTAAACGAATGATTCTAGGTACATTGATAAACAAAACTCGATAAAAACTCGTCCCAAAAAACGTGAACTTTATTGGTTATATACTAAAGGCACTTGCTTTTTGTACCAAAAAATTCTAAATTCTAATTAATCCAAATTGTATCACCAGTAACACCAAATCAATCATATAATTTTCCACAACTAAAGAAACAAGAAGAATAAAGAAATCGAATTAGCAAAAGAAAGTGCTAACAAATCCAAAAAGTACAAAAAGGGAACTAATTACAGAGAAAACCCAGACCGACCCAGAAGCGGAAAAGAATAAATTGGAACAAGAATTAAGGAAATTAACAGCGAAGTTAGAAGAGAAAACCTTGGCGGCTTGAGCCTCCATTGGATCAACGTTTGTCAGCCTTCTTCTCTTTAAGGTTAAAGGTGAGGAACGATCAACAATCATCAGAAAAAAGGGGCAATCTTCAGATTCTTCTTGTACGCACTCAGGGCTTGGATTTATTTATTTATTTATTTATTTATTTTTTGATACGTTATTTGCACTTTGCTCTAGATGAGTGTTGGGTTTTTATTCTTTTCATGTTTGACTTAAAAAGGTATTTTGATAAATAACTCGAGTAAAAATTTTTACTCTTTATTTTTTATTTAAATTTTTTTAGTTAAATAATTACGGATTCGTTTAGTTTATTAATTAAAATTATGAGATTAAAATTATTTTTAATTTATGTATATTTTTATGAGAAAAAATATTATAATAAATCACGAATTATAATTCGAATCAAGAGTCGAATCTCTTTTCTAAACATCCCCTACATTAATAATAGAATATTTATCTAAAGTTATAAATAAATTTATATATTTTTAAAAATAAATTTTCTATTTTTTTCATGACTAAATGTCATCTTTTATATTTTGGACTGTTTTATCTAAGTTGGGCTGACGTTGTTGTTCTCTTTTTTCTTTTTCTTTTTCTTTCTTAAATTGTGAGAAAATTGTTGGAGCATTCGTATTTACTCTTTATTCTTAATTAATACATTTTAAGAAATTGTACTAAATAAAAAAAATTTAAAATTAAATTAAGTAAATAGTATATTTTAAAAATATAGCAATTTAAAATTAATCATTTACTATACAAATAGTTCTTTTACTACTGGTAAAAAATAAGTTACATGGTAAAAAATCTTAAAATATTACATAGAAATCTTATGTGAAACAAATATTTTTACTAGCTGAAAATAAACCATTTACTCGGTAAATGATTCATTTATCTCATAAACTGCTATTTATTTCAAATAATTTTAAAATATATTATTTACTTAATTTAGTTTTAAAAATCTATTATTTGCTACATTCTTCCATAATCTTTTAGTTGATATAGTTATTTCATTAAAAATTATATCAATCAAGAGCAAGATAGTTGTACACTCTAAGAGACATTTGTATCCTTAATCTTTTAGTTGATATAAGTTATTTGATTAGAAATTATATTAATCAATAGCAAGATAGTTGTACACTCTAAGAGACATTTGTATCATTTCCTCTTTTTCTTGCTTTCATGCCAGAAATTTAGAAATGCATGATGTCATCTTTATATTTATGTCATCCATTAGTAAAAATTTATGATCTATGTTACTCAATTTACTTAAAAATATCGGCCCATTTAATTCACGCATTCAAGCAATTTTGATTCTATATTTAAAATTTTGTAAGAGAAACCATTGGTGGGAAATTTTTTTATTTAAATTTTTTATGATAGAGCAAAATCATAATCATCATGAGTTCAAGTCTTAAAACATTTAAAATTTTGTAAGAGACACCATTGATGGAAACTTTTTTTATTCAAATTTTTTTTGTGAGATAGCGAAATCATAATCATCATAAGTTCAAGTCTTAAAATCAAATGGGCACTAAATCTATTTATGTTCATTGGCATAAATGTAAAATTTTAACATTTTAATGGCATGCCATGTTTTTCTTTTTTTGGTTGATATTTAATTCAAACAATTATTTTCTAAAATTTACTATTTACTGTGCTTAATTTCAGTCCATGCCATTTGTAAAATTATTCAGAAAGCTGTTGTTTGCTGCAATTTCTATTTTATTAATATGGCACTATATGGAGGTAAGCCTTATGCCTCATTAACGATTATTCAATGTCATTTTAGGAGGATTTGAAAGGGTTATATCAACTCTGCGAGGGAAAAATTTTGGACACATTTGGAACTTGTTTGAAAATGATTTTATTTTTTATATGAAAATAAAATAAAAAACGTTTTTAATTTTAGACATAAATTATTTTTAAAAATGTATTTGGTAGTTTTATCAAGAGATTATTTTCAGTATAAAAATCTATTAATGTCTCTTTCTCTTTGTTTGAGAGAGAAAAAAATGAAAACAAAAAATAAAAACGACTAAAAGTCATTTTTTATTTATTTCTCATTTACACCAAACCAAAAAATCGTTTTCATTTTCGTTTTTTGTCTTTATTGCGCCAAATCCCGTTTTAAAAATGTTTTTAACTTTTTTTTAAAAACGTGAAAAATAAAAACAGGATCAATTCTAAACACAGCCTTTATACTTTCTAGCTCTGCAAGAACAATAGAATATAAGGACGCAAGGATGAGATTGGCTAGAGGACTCTATCGTCTCCATCATCCTAACAGCCAATCACATATCTAGAGTTACAAACAATTTGATTTTTCTTGGACTACAGAAACCGTTACACAATCAGGGGTGCTAGGTTTAATTGGCCTGTTTAGTTTGTTGATTTGAGTTTTTAATTTGAGTTGAGATGTGATTTTATGTGAGAACTTTTTACTGTAATAAAATGTTAGATGTGACTGTTTTTGAGAGCTTTTACTATAACAAAACTCGAATTGGTGAAATGGGCCTTAATATCAGGATAGAAAGAGGCCTGGGAATGCGTGCACTAAGTAAGTTAAGTTGCTACACTTCTTTAGTTTTAGTTTAGGTCCCATTCATTTAACCGAGTTTTCAATTTTAATTTTACTACAGTTAAAAGTTTTCATAAAAAATAACGTGTAACTTTTTTATTATAATAAAAAGTTATAATATAAAATCACATCTCAATTCAAATTAAAAATTCAAATCAAACGAAGTGAACCAAACTTTAAATTTAAGTAGAGTCTGAAACCATACTTTTGTCAATGTATTTTAGTGGATTCTATGTATGGATCATTGTCATAAAACAAGTTTAACTGAGTCGTACAATTTCACAGACTATCCTCGCATGTACGCCGCATCGGAAAAGAGTAGATAAACTCCAATCTTTCGTACATTTGTATATAGTATGGGTATCTTCACAATATCGCTAGTTGTTTGTGTAAAGGCTTGTGTCCCAACTCCCAAGCAGTCCCACCGCCACCATTGACATATATATCCAACTACCAGTGTCCTTCATCATCATTGTCATGAGCCTCATCAGTTGCTTATTATCATATCAAAGGCTGAACCCAAGTGCTTCGATGAAAAAGAGGCTACGGACTGACTCATTATTGTGTACAATTACAAACAATCCAATCGCCATACCATTCCATTATCACTTACCAAACTTTTCCTTTCTTTATGAAACGAATACAGAGGACAAACATTACCCATCTCTTTACTCATTCTCTTTTTTGCATCATATAAAGCCAAGCTTTCTTATTAACAATATTATATATATATATATATATATATATGGACAAACATTACCCATCTCTTTACTCATTCCCTTTTTTGCATCATATAAAGCCAAGCTTTCTCATTAACAATATATATGTAAATAAAGCCAAGCTTTGTTTAGTGATGGTGTTTTGGTTTGGCACCTACGCTAAGCAAAACCAATAAAGTTAAGTCACTGCCATTTCAAGCATCGATCACATATTGTGCCTAAATTACATCCTCGTTGACCAACTAGCCAAACTCCCTCTCGTTCCCTGGCAAAATTATCTGCTTGATCTAAGATATGAAACCCTCATTTATTTTACCGATTCAAGTTTTTAATTATAGATTTTTATAGTTTAAAACTCTAAAAAAATACTATATTTAACTTTTTTTTTTACAATTAAAAGCTCTCATAAAACATCACATCTCAACTCAAATTAAAAATTTGAATCCACAAAATGAACGAGGCCCAAAAATGTAAGACATTTGTTAGTCGAATAAAATGCGTATTTAAACTAATTTTGCAGAGTATGATGACTTCATGAGTTTCTTTTTTCCTTTTTAATTATTATATGGTGTGAGGTTTTTAGTTTCTGTTTTTACTAATAAAAAATAAAATCATACAAATTCAAATTCTAATAGATGCACGCACCTTAATAATTTGAGCATGGTTTTTCATGAGGTTACAACTTATAAATTACATTTTTAAAGTGGAAGAATTTATTAAACCTCTAACAAATTATTCTTATTTATTGTGAATTTAAAGAAAATTTTTTGATAAGTATGAAGAAACACCCATGTCTTTAGATGTTATAAATTCTCCTTCTCATTATTATTATTATTATTATTATTATTATTATTATTTAGAAAATACTTATTTATAGTTTTTATTATTATGATGACGATTCTAGAGTAGAGCATAAAAAAACCACCTGATTTCATCCATATTGAATCGTTAATCACACAAAAATATACAAATTAAGCGGAAGTTAATTTAACCGTTCACTTCATTGATTTGAGTTTGTAATTCGAATTGAGATGTGATTTTATGTGAGAGCTTTTTATTGTAGTAAAAAAGTTAGATGTGACTGTTTCTGAGAGCTTTTTACTGTAGTAAAACTTAAATTTTAAACTCAAATCAATGAGGGACTTTATCTAAAACAAATTTATCAAATGTATTATCAATCTTATATTTACTAAATTTGTTATTTAAACTATTACCATTTTATTTATATTTTGCAAAAAAATTCTATTTACTTCCTTTTTCTTAATTTTTGGTATCCCATTAAAGATTTCCAGAATATTTTTTAATTTTGAAAAAAAGTTATTTGTATCTATTTTTCTTATCTTTATTTATATCTATTTTCGGTATTCAATTAAGAAAAATTCAAAAATTCTCCAATATTTTTTTTTTTTTTTTTGAACACGCCAATATTTTTCTTTTGGTTGTTGAATAAATATTTTCTTCGTTTTGAGAAAAAAAAAAAAGCATTTTCTTCTCTTAAAAAAAGGGCAAGACGGCCGGCGACAAGAAACGGGGCGCACGTTAGCGTCGTCCCGTTATCTACCCTTTCAAAATCTGCAATCGGCCTGTGATTCCTTCATCATCATCCCCTCGGCCCCACCAAAGAAGTTTAAACGCAAAATTTCACCAAAAGGTCCTCGTAAATTTCAAACTTTTGAAACCAATTCCCAATCGTTCAAATTTAAGCCCGTTTCATAATTTCAAAGATTTCTAAAGGACCTGTATTTAAAAAAGAGTAACATCATGATGAAAAACCGAAATATTTTTTTGGGAAAAAAGGAAAAACAAAACGAACAACCGGAATCAGACTATCACAGAGAGAGAAGCAAAGCAAAGAAAGAGAAAGGAGGAGAGAGAACGAGAAGAGAGAAAGAGGAGAGAGAGAGACGCCATTGGAGGACCAATAGAGCAGTTTAGAGGGAGAAAGGGAGAGGGTTTTCCGGGTGGTGATGACGATGGACAGAGAGAAGGAGAGAGAGATAGAGCTCGAGAGTGCAATGTACACTAACTGCTTGCTGTTAGGGCTGGATCCGGCCGTCATCGGCGTCGGAGGCGCCAACGGAACCCCTCGCGTCGGCCTTTTCCGTCACTCGAACCCTAAGTTGGGAGAACAGCTCCTCTACTTCATCCTCTCCTCCCTCAGAGGACCAATTCAGTCCGCCAAAGTAAACGCTAATCCCTATTCCACTTTCTCTGGTTTTCCAACATTATCTCTTTTTGAGCCTTCGTTCTGCTTTGATCTGATTCGTTTTGTTTCCCTAACGTCCTTGATCTTCCAGGATTTCGATAAAGTTTGGCCAATCTTCGATTCGGCGCAATCACGCGATTTCAGAAAGGTATAATTTGATTATCTTCTCATATATATATATATATATATATATATTTTTGTTTGTTTTCATCGTCGGTGAATTTAACGGATTGCGGTTGTGGAATGAGGTGTTCTTCATCAACTTTTTGTGGTGGAATTTTGTTAATTAGGTCGTGCAAGGGATTATTAGCGAGCTTGAAACGCAAGGGGCGCTTCCGAGAAGCAATTCGAGGGTTTCATCCCTTGCTACGTGCTGTGGACCTAGGTTAGTTGGTTCTGATACTATTTCTTTAAGGTTCTCAGTGTTTTTTTGGTTTAGAAGTGGCTTTGGTTGATGAGAAACTTGAGGAAAATACAATTGTCACATGGTAGGTTGATTGCTTTAGTCGTTTGGGTACCTGCTAATAGTTTTTTAGGCTCAGTTGAGTGGAGTTTGCTGTTAATGTAGCAAGAAGAGAAGTCTCTTGTGTCTTGACTCTTAGTGAGGAAATGGTGATTGGTGAATGGGCTGCCCAAAAATGCATAGACGATGTGGATTTTGAAGTACAGTTAGGAAGTTCTTTCTTTCAGCCAATTGATATTATTGGAAATTGTCACATTTTGAAAAAAAAAAAATTAGTGTTTAAGCATGTTTTTTTTTTTTTTTTTTTTTTTTTTTTCCAATTCTGTTTGTTTATGAAGACAGTGAACTTGGACTGAAAATACGTCCTTCAACTTATGTGACTATGATGGTAATTGTTTGACTGCAGATTTGTGGAACTCTTGTGGCAACTTTCTTTGCATGCTTTGAGAGAGGTCCACAGAAGAACCTTTGCGGCTGATGTGGTTTCTAATCCACTTCCAGCTCCATTGACAGATGTTGCCTTTTCCCATGCAGCTACGCTACTCCCTGTAACTAAGGTAGTTAAAGTGTCCAGTTGTTTTTATCCACGCAAAAAAAAATTTTCTATATCCGGTCAACATAAATTTATGGCGTCTAACATGGATTTTTGAGGCGTTTAACAAAAGTAAAAACAATACAGATATTATTTGGATTGAAAATCAGTTAATTTTGTGTTCCCTTATGGGGGTTCTGACATACAATTTTGGCCTTATGCACGCTAGCTTTGGCGTCTAACATGGATTTTTGAGGCGTTTAACAAAAGTAAAAATGCAATACAGATATTATTTGGATTGAAAATCAGTTAATTTTGTGTTCCTACTCTTTTTTGTGTGTGTGTGTGTGTGTGTGGGGGGGGGGGTTCTCTTTCTTGAGCTTTTTTTTTTGTTAGACTTTAAGTTCCTTTTGGGTCAAACTTCGGCTGAGATAAATATGCTTTGAAGGTGATTTTCTATTTGATCATCCAATTACAATCAGCACAATGTTGTGCTGATATTTTAAAATTGTAGTCCACATTGGCTATTTGACTTTCTGTATCTTTGCTTGCATGTTGTTTTATACTGATGTTGGTGGAAATAATTGAAGAACATTTCTAGACATTTCAGATGGCTTTTTGTTCTCTATTCCCATCTGTTTAGATATTCACCTTTTCTATTTAGTTTCTCTTTTGAAATCACTTCACTTGATCTTATTCACTGATATGAGCCTTTTTTTTTCTCCTTCAAACAGGCTAGAATTGCCCTTGAACGAAGGAGGTTTCTTAAGAATGCAGAAACAGCAGTACAACAGCAGGCTATGTGGTCAAATTTGGCTCATGAAATGACTGCAGAGTTTCGAGGTCTTTGTGCTGAAGAGGTAAGGACAGTGTCCTTTCAGATTCATATGAGCTTATTTTTATTATATGCTTCTCAGGGAATGAAACAGGTTTTATTCTTATTTTCTTTGGAAACTTCGATCTTAGGCTTATTTGCAGCAGGAGCTTGAAAAATTACATGATTTGAGAAACAAAGTGAAGTTGGAAGGAGAACATTGGGATGACCTTGTTTCTAGTTCAAGTCAGAATTCTCATTTAGTATCAAAAGCTACTCGTTTGTGGGAGTCTATATTATCCCGCAAAAGTAAGTTTCCACATTTCGTGCTTACTTTCCTAGTTTTCTTTAGTATGTGAATTGTCACTTAAGTCTTAACTGACCTTTATTCTTACGCTCTTTGAATTTCAATTTACGCTTAATTTTATACAAGTTCAAAAGAATGACTGAACGAGTAACTTTTTCAGTATGGATTTTGTCATAATATGTTTATCATCTAGATTTTTTGTGTTGGCGTTACTTACCTGGTATGGGATAAAAAAAACACAGAGGAAAAACGAAAAACAAAAAGCATGGGAAAAAAGACTTGGTAAACATATGATTTTTAGCTTCATATAAAGTGTAACTTGTAAGCAGTTCACCTTCTTGCTTCAGCAGATGGATCCTTTGCTAATCTACTCCTTGATGTGTCCTGTATAGCTTTCAGAGAATTCACTCAAATTCACTGCTTATCTTAATCACGTTTTTATAAGTTATTATATTCAGATTCAGTGCGTAACCTCAATGAATATTACTATCACATGCAGATCAACATGAGGTTCTTGCTTCTGGCCCTATTGAGGACTTAATAGCTCATCGGGAGCATAGGTAAATGCCAGTCCCTTGTGTTATGGATTTCTGCTGATGTCAACGCTAAGTTATCTTTCATATTCACAATCTTCATTTTTAGGTATCGCATATCCGGATCTTCTTTACTTGCAGCTATGGATCAAAGTTCTCAGGTTTCTTATGCAGATGCCTCAACTGTCCAGTCCGGTGATCACACTTCATCACATCTGGAAGACAAAGAACAAATTGATGGATCATATATCAATATGAACGGGGAAAAGATGAAAAACAGTTTGGATTCATCTCTTACACAAGTAAACGAGGAAACACTTTCTCGAGCAGACGAAAGAAGTGGAAGGGTCCATGCAACTGTAGATGTGGCAGAAATTATCAGGCGCTGGACACATGCTTTACAGCGTATTCATAAACAGTCACTCTATTTGGTATGCTGTTTTCATAATGGTAGTTTTTTTTTTTTTTTTGGGGTAGAAAAAATGGTTCTTTAGTTGTTCAATAGTCCATGAGTATTCCGCAAATATCCATGAGTATTTCGCAAATAATTTTTGACATTGAAATCTTACATTGGTGTATCTAGTATCTACAGTAAATGGTTTTATAAACTGGTGTATCAATTTGGTTGTTTCCTCTGACATGGTACAACGGGATATGGAATGATAATTTTTTAGGCAAAAGCTAATGATGGAGAAGGTCCAGAAATTTTACGAACTGCGCATGATGGTGGTTCGAGTGGCCATGCTGAATCTTTAGCTGTTACGCTTGCGGAACATCAGCAACACTTTGCTAGCTTTCAGGTAATGCTTCTTGCAGCTACCATCAGGGCCCAATCTCTCCTCATTTGAGTATAACTTTGAGCAATTCATCTATCCACTTTCCACTTGATGTTTGGTCGTCAAATCTCTTTAGCATTACATTTTTATATTTTTGGTTTTGCTGGGGGTTAATTCATCTCTAGTGTAAATGCTAGGTGTTCTGTTTTGATGTGGGTGGTAGAGGTATTATTTCTTTTAGTACTGAATGGAAATTGTATGGGCAGAAATGGGAAGTTAGACATTTTTTTTTCTCCATATGCTTTCCGTTTGCTTGTTTCTTTTTGTTCAAACATGTGCTTAATAAATTTGTTGTTTCTTGCACAATTTCTTTTTGTGGTGCTGAAAAGTTTTCTGACTTTTATAATTCTATAGGTACTCATCAACCAGCTAAAAGAAGTTGCTCCAGCAATACAGAACTCAATATCAGATTGTACAGAGAAAGTAAATAGTATTTACTCCAATCTTCCTCCAGTGGTTAAACGTCCTGGTCGTTCAACCTCACCTATTCAAGCGCAAAGCAGTGGGAGGACATTGGTAATTTGCTCGCTATTATTCCATGCAAAATATCTACCTACAATGATGTGTATAGCAATGTCTGGTTGTGTTTCGTATGATATGTTACTTGCTATCTTTTCTTTTTAAAAAATCTTAATTTATGCAGGAAAGTGGTACGGATGATACTGCTGAGGTCACTTCAAAAATGTCTACCATTCAGCTTGACAAGGTTTCAGCCAGTCCTCCTGCGTTAAAGCTCCCACAACTATTTACTTTGACGCCAAATTCTTCTGGAAAGGGTGGAAACATGCAGAAGCGTTACACTTCAGCTCCTCAAAACAACCATGTAGAAAACCCGGCAGAAAGGAAATCTGTGGAACAGCCTTTGCCAAGCAATCACGAAGATAATCTACCACAAGGTTTTCCACTGTAGCTTTGCCCTTCACTTTCCTTTTCATATACAAAATGATTGATGACTTGCTGCTGAGGAATATCTTCTGTAGAAAAAATTGATGCTTCAACAGCTTTATGTGGAAGTTTTTTAATTTTCTTTTCTTTTTCATGTTTTGCAGATAGTGATATTACATACGTTCAGAATTTAAAGAGATCTGTTAGAGAAGCTGCTTTGTCAACAAAATCTTTCAGTTCAGAGCCATCACGAGATAGTCATTCAGAAGAAAGCTCCGAACACTTCTTTTTACCCCTTTCAGGATCTGGTTTTTCCCGTCTTGGCCCTGAATCCAAGGGGCCTTCAATGAGGGGTAAAAGGTTGTTTACATCTCAGACAGATTCTTCCTTGCTCAAAAATCATGTCTCTGATGGTCATAGTGAAAGCAAGTATGATGATTTTTCTGACATGTTGAATGGTCTGGATTCTTTTCGTGATTATGACCGAGTAAATGGATTCCTCTCGGTTTCTGGCTCAAATGGTTCTGCCTCTGATGGACAAAGATCATTTTATGACATTGACGAAGCTCAGGATCAGGTCTTTTCACCTCCTCTGCTAATGGATTCCTCACTGTTGGCAGATTCTTACGAAGACTTGCTTGGTATGCCGCTTTGTCCACAAACTTGTGGGCTTCCTTCCGTTAAGTTTTCATTATTATCTGTTAGAAAGCTTCATTTTCTTGGAAATATTGGAGTTCTTAATTTTGTTTCTGAATGGCTTCAGTAGCTCTTTGTTTATATATGTTATAACTTAGTTATATCCGCAGCCAGGTTTTCCTTGTCTTTGATATTCTTCAGTTTCTTTCATAACCATCTACATCCATCTCAAGAATTTGGAATAATATAGATTGAAGCTCTACCGTCCTCCATTACCTAATTAGGCTCCTAATAATGTCATCTATTTGGCTAAATTCTTGTTCGCCATAAGAGGACAAATGAGAGCTCCAAATGACTAAATAATCATCACCTTTGCCATTTGTCCTGATACCCTCTCCCTTTATTGAAAGTTCATTGGATTGTTTTGCAGCTCCGCTCTCAGAAATTGAAACGGCCTTGATGGAGCATTGAAATGAAAATCTTTTGAGGAAGCTTGTGGAAGAGATTATCTGGTCACTGACTCACCGTCAACGTGATAATTTTGGTTGCCGTCACTCTAAATATTCATCGTCACACGTAATTCTCTCATATGACAGTGCATATAGCTCTCTCTCCGCTCCTCTTGATAAACTGTACATTTTTGGCCGTTGTGCATGGTTGACGGGAGGAAATATGAACAGACTATCTGTACGTTTACGGATGCTTCATAGCCATGCGGAAACTCAAAGTATGTTTACATTGCTAGTCAGACTGAAGCCTTGGAATCCAAAATCCAAATCCCCAACCAGATGAACGTGGTAGGCAGAAAATTTCTTGAGATTTTTTCCCTCAAAGTTGTCCTCTGAGGAAAATGCTACGTGCAACTCCTATAAATTGAAAAAGAGAATTTGCAATTTCTTAGCCTGATGGGTTCAGGTAGGCTCCTTTTTCTCTTTTACCTTCTTGTTATTGGACTGATTTTAGAAAATACTGATAATTGTGTATTACATGTATGATGTATCTATCTGAAACGTCTTTTGCTGATTCGGAGTAATGAGAAATTGGTGTTTGTACGTTTGGATTAGTATATTTATTCGATTGATTGGTGCAACCTCAGTGATGAAAACAAGATCGTTCAAATTACCCTTTTAACCTCAATTATAAAAAAAAAAAAAAAAAAAAAAAAAACAAGTTGTTAGCCTTTCATCAGCAACAAGTATAAGTTTGTCCTTTAATTGCATGAGTGAATCGGTCAACCATACCAGCCTATAACATAAGAGGAGTGACAGCTTTCCTATTTCAAGAGGGAAAGAGTAGTGAAAAATACTTGGGTACCCGCACTGCCATTAAACACTAACATTAATAAAAGGTAGACGTTTTTGTCCAATGAACTTAGCAAAAACCAATGGCTTTGGTATGATTTCAATCAACTTAGCAAACCAACGGCTTTGGTATGATTTGTAGAAGCGACTGTTAGACCTTTATATACATATATATTAGTTTTGTGTAATGTGCTCACGTATTGTAGTGTTAACACCTGTAGAGTTTATTGTAGTGTTAACACTTAAAAAGAGTTTATTGCTTATTGAATAATGAGAAATTTATTTATATAATTATTTAAAG
Source organism: Morus alba (assembly GCA_012066045.3). Taxonomy (NCBI): domain Eukaryota; kingdom Viridiplantae; phylum Streptophyta; class Magnoliopsida; order Rosales; family Moraceae; genus Morus; species Morus alba. Next base: position 1,239,635 of record CP050233.2, read on the forward strand.
ATTTTTAAATTTATTTATTTTTTTAAAATATGTGAAAAGATAACAATTAACGTAAAAATTAATTAGGTACGCATGTAAAAAAAATATATTTTAATCAATAAAAAATAAAATAAAAATACATGTAAAAAAATTACTCTTATAAGAGTAGAGTGAAGAACATCATATTTTAAAAAATACACAAAATATAAAAATATAAAAAATTTAAAAAAATAAAAAAGAATTTAATTGAAGGGGTTGCAACGTGGCAGACCTATAAAAAGAGCTTTTGGCTCTCTTATATATTGTTAGATTAGATATATATATATATATATTATAGGGATATTTATATTTTTATACATGTGTTTTTAGTTTATTTAAAAATTATATCTTTAGTTTTAATTTCATCAAATGTATACCTTCAAATTAGATTTAATACTCAAATTTATTCATTTTTCAGTCAATTCTCGATTTTAAGCATTGAATACCTAAAGTATCCTTAAATGAAAATGAAAAAAAAAAACTAAAAAAGCTTTAAACTTATAGTTTTAAACTTAAAAATATACAAAATACCATTAAACTGGGTTTTTTTTTGTGTTTTTAATTTTTATTTTTTGTAATATTAGAAGGTTTGTTTTATTTTGTCTATTTTTTTTAAAGATAGTTTGGTCATTTTAAAGATTAAAATGATTTGTGGATTCGTCCCCCGATTTGAATCATAATTCGTGGTTCGCTACAGTGATTTCTCTCACAAAAAATACACGTAAATAAAAAATGGTTCAAATCACATGATTCGAATTTCTGAACCAAACGAACCCTAAAATTAATTATTGACCGAGATAAGAAATAAATTTATAATTTAAATGTATATATTTAATGATATAAAAACTAAATATTTTTAAATAAATTTAAAACATAAGATATAAAAATGTAATATCCCTATATATATATATATTTACATGAATGTATTGTCCATCATGAAAGTAGGGCAGAAGGACTAATAACTTCTTGCATCCGTCGTCTAACAAACGACTAAAGATTTTAAGGTTTTATTTATTTTTTTAATTTAAATTTTATTATAATAATTTTTTTAAAAAATAATCACATTTAATTTTTTATTATAATAAAAAAATATCATATAAAATTACATTTTAATTTAAATTAAAAATTTAAATTAAATAAACGAGGCCTCTTTAATATCTCTAGTGAGAAGTGTGCCGACTTTGACCAATTAATAGCACTAGAATTGGTCGTCTAATTCTGCCAAAATACGATGGTTTGACACAGCTTCTGGGTACTGGCGGCCATCAATGACTTGACTTTGATACGAGGCATCTAGTGGTGGTGAGTGGATCTCATCATTTTGTATAATTCACCAACTTTAACACAAAGAGCTTAGCCAGATGTCTCTTGGATTTTTAATCATTGCAATTTTTTTTTTAACCGTTTGGGTTTTCTTTTAAGAGAATACATATATTAGCCTTAGAATTAATTTTATTATTATTTTTATATATTTTTTTAAAAAATAAAAATAATTTTAAAATGATATTTGATAATAAAAATAAAAAATAAAAATGAAAATAAATTTTTTTATTTAGTGTAAAATAAAAGAGAAATAAAAAATATTTTTTAATTTTTTTTTTTTTTTTTTTTTTTTTCTTCTCTCGAGTAAGAAAAAAGAGAGTGAGACATTAATGAATTTTTTTTATCTTTGAAAATAATCTCTTGATAAAATTATTAAACACATTTTTAAAAATAATTTTTATCTGAAATTAAAAACATTTTTATTTTTATTTTTATATAAAAAAATAAAATTATTTTTTAATAAATTCAAATGCGCTCATCATTTTCCTAGCATGAATGATTTTCGGGCACTACCACGAAAAAAAAAAAAAAAAAAAAAAAAAAAGGTTTTCAGGCAGAGACCCACAAAGATTTCTCCATTTGCTTGAAGAACACTTTTGTGCCTAGAATTAGGGGAATTGATCTTCGCCTTTCAACGTCATCCACCTAGATTCTACCACACGGCACGCACATTCCATAATCCATTGTGATGAATCATGGAAAAATAAAGGAAAACAAGTTTTTATGAGGATTTTGTGACAAAATGTGAAAAAAAAAAAAAATCATATTTTGCACTGCGTTATCTTTAACCGTCATGTCGCATTTGATAAAAAATAACATAAAAATTTAACAAAAATTGCGTTAATATATATACGCACGAATAATTCATGTGACAATTCTCTCCAAATCCTTTAAAAAATCATAGAAAATATGATCAGAGAAAAATACTAGCTATCTTTTCAATAATCACAGATTCAGACTAAAAAATGTGAATTAAAAAATTATGTTTTAAATTAATTAGTTCTCTTTTGTAGTTCGAACTTTGACAATTCCACTGGAGTAGGCATCATTAGCCACAGTTCTTCCAAGGAAACATTGATTGCAAAATTGATTGATATTATCGGTATTTATGGGGTGTTTATATTAGAATCACTGATTATCTCTTCAACCTCTTTTTCCTCCCCGTATCATATTTTTACAGTTTATTTAGTTCACTAATTTAAATTTTTAATTTAATTTAAAATTTAATTTTATATGAAAATTTTTTATTATAATAAAAAATTAAATGTGATTATTTTTGAGAGTTTTTTTATTGTAATAAAACTCAATTTTAAATTTAAATCGGTGAAATGAATAAGATATTAATCATATCTTATTACGAATCTTTAATCTCCCACCTCTGAAAGAAGATCTCGATCATTTTGTTGATTTTTTTATTTTTTTTTTTGGAACTAGATCTCAATAATAATTATAAAATGTGATTATAGACATCGTCTAGTGATAATTTCATGTTTGATTTTAAGGTAAGTAATCTCACTTCCTCAAAAGACAAAACTATCAGAGCAAGTACTTGAGAAAAACCAATTATTTTCCTAAAATAAACAATCATAATTAAAACTTCCAAATGACAATAATGTTGGAACTATTCAAACCAAATAAAAAAGAAGAAAAAAAAAAAAAAAAACGACAATAGACAGAAGTCTTCAATTTTTGAACCAAAATGTGTATCCACGTGTATCAAAAGCGCGTGCTTGATATTGAAATACAGGAGAAAATTATGCTTAAAGAGGATTTGAACTTCGTACTCTTTCGGCCCAAAATCAGAGAGGACGGGAAAACCTTCCTCTGTGATCGAATGAGACCCACGATCACTAGTGGCGCGTGGTTTATCAGAGAATTTATATTTCTACCCTTCCATTTGATGATCACCCTAGAACGGCAATAAGAAGAAAAGAAGGAACCTAAAAGGGTACTTTTGTAATCTCGCGTTTCACAAAAATAAGAAACAGTTTTCAGGGTTGAAAATCGAATTTCCTGTGAGTTTTTTTATTTGTTTATTTTTTTAAAAAAGGGTAAAGAAGGGAAAGTATCCTGAAAAAAAAAAAGAAGGTAAAGTTAAGAAAGAAAATATGATAAAAAGGATATACACAATAAAAATAATTAATTTTTGGCTTACAAAACTTAAAATAAAATACCAACACAATCATCAACAACAACAGCTACGGTTTGCTGTTCTTCAACACCCACCTTTTCTTTCTTTCTTCTTCTTCTTCTTCTTCTTCTTCTTCTTATTATTACTTGGATTTCAATCTTGAGAGGCCGAGACTTTTTATGTAAGTATTTATTTTCTTTTTTGAAATTCAAATTAAATTCTGTTCGTTTTGCTCCTTAAATTACATGCTTTAAAACCAGTCTTTTTCGTTCTGTATCCGTTCGCAAAATGTCAAACTTGATGTTCTTTTTTCTTGTTAAAATTTTTGCATGTCACTGTTAATGGAAAATGCTATCTGGGATTTCTAGATCGTACCCAGATCTTGTAATCTTTCGATCCAACCCAGAATCTATTTAATCTTGTCGTTTGCTGTATCAGGGAAAAGTTGGAGAGAGAGAGAGAGAGAGAGAAGGGAAGATGAAAATTTTTTATGCCCGTTTTTTTTTTTTTTTCGATTATTAAACAGAAGTCAAAGGTTGGAAAGATTGATCTTTAAAGCACAAATTTGGAAAATTGTTGGTTTCGTTTGGTTTGGGGATTCTCTTGTTTAACTGGGTTTTTTCTATATAAGCCAAAATGTCAAGAATTTTGTTCTAAAAAGTTAAAGTATACTGTTACCTTTCTTGATAAAAAAGGAAAAGAGAAAGCATGCTACGGCTTGTTTTTTTTTTTTTTATTTTTTTTTTATGCTAATTTGTTGATTAGTAGTTGGGGGAAAAAAAGTTTTCCCGTACAATTTTGGGCTTCTTAGTGAGTTTTTGTTCGCTAGATTTCTCACCATTTGGATTATGTTTTCCTGTTATCTCAGATTTTCCCAGTTGGACTGAGACATTTGCTTTTTGTTGAGTGAAGATGGTGAAGAGGATAAGAAGCTGAAGGGTGGTAACTTTCTTTAATAATCTGCTAAGCTTACATGGGCTTTGTTTAATGAGTCTGGATTTTGGTCTATCATTGATGCTTTAGAAGAAGTTTCTTTGGGTAAGTAGTGGATTATTAGGAGAAGAAGGAGATTCCTTTTCTTTGTCGGTTTTAAGTTATGATCAAACAGCTACTTAACAAGCTCCCAAAGAAGCCCTCTAAGTCGGCTGAAAATCGTGAAGGAGGAGGAACCTCAACCTCTTCTTCAAATGCCAACAACAATTCAAGAAGTGGTGATTTAGCGAGCAACAGATATGGGAACCCGGGTGGGCCATCTCTATCGGGTCTTAATTCCACTTCAAGTTTAGGAGTTAATTATGGGAATAAGCTTAACCAGGCTGTGAACTCAAAGCTTAATGGGAACTCACTGGGTTCGTCGTATGAGGCATTGCCTAGTTTTAGAGATGTCCCGAATTCGGAGAAGCAGAACTTATTTATCAAAAAGCTGAACTTATGTTGCGTCTTGTTCGACTTCACCGATCCGGTAAAGAACCTCAAAGAGAAGGACATCAAGCGGCAGACACTGGTTGAGCTCGTGGACCACATTGCCTCTGCAAATGGGAAATTCCCGGAAGCTGTCTTGCAAGAAATAGTGAAAATGGTGTCTGCGAATTTGTTCAGAACACTTACTTCTCCGCCCCGCGAAAACAAAGCTCTAGAAACCTTTGACGTCGAAGATGAGGAGCCTTCAATGGACCCTGCTTGGCCACACTTGCAAGTTGTGTATGAATTCTTTCTGAGATTTGTGGCCTCCCCCGAGACAGATGCGAAGTTGGCTAAGAGGTACATTGACCACTCTTTTGTTCTCAAGTTGTTAGATCTTTTCGATTCAGAGGACCCCAGAGAGAGGGATTACTTGAAAACTGTTCTTCACCGCATCTATGGAAAATTTATGGTGCACAGACCATTTATCAGAAAAGCAATCAACAATATCTTTTATCGTTTTATTTTTGAGACTGAGAAGCACAATGGGATTGCTGAGCTATTAGAGATTTTGGGGAGTATCATCAATGGATTTGCTCTGCCATTGAAAGAAGAACATAAGCTTTTTCTTGTCCGGGCTCTTATACCTCTTCATAAGCCAAAATGCATACCAATGTACCACCAGCAGTTATCTTACTGCATCACACAATTTGTGGAGAAAGACTGCAAACTTGCTGATACAATCATTCGGGGTCTACTAAAATATTGGCCTGTTACGAATAGTTCGAAGGAGGTCATGTTCTTAGGTGAGCTGGAGGAAGTTCTAGAAGCAACTCAGCCTGCAGAATTTCAGCGCTGCATGGTACCTTTGTTTCGCCAGATTGCTCGTTGCTTGAGCAGTTCTCATTTTCAGGTGGGTAATTTTATCAGTTTTTTCATCAGCTTTTTACTTGCTATTTTCCTCTCTTATTTGATTTTGTGATACTTTCCCATCTCCATGGGGAAAATCTTGAAGCCTCTGCCTGACTAGTTTAGTTGTACTTTTCAACTGCAGTCTGCAGCATCATGGTTTTGGTGAAAAATAGTAGAGCCTTTTGAATTTCAAAGAAAGTGTATGTAAATTTAGTTTTGTAGACTCTATAAGGAAACTGCTTTGAAGAAGTTTCACTCAACTGTATAAAATCAGTAGTGAAAGAAAAACCGAAATAGTGATATTAACTGCACTAAATATGGATATCTGGAATTGGACTTGTTTTGTTTACCCTTCAATTCAGATTAGCAAAAGCAATTGTATCCTTGCACAATATGTATTTTAAACATTCATGATCTGGATGTAAACGGCTCGGCTTACTTATCCTTGGTCTTTTGTGCTTATCTGAGAATTCAACAACCTCGTTGAATCTCATGTTTACTGTTAAATGTTAATTCAAAAAATACGTTTTAAATTGAAGGTGGTGGGAGTTAATTCCTTAATTTGTAGGTGGCAGAGAGAGCTTTGTTCTTATGGAACAATGATCACATTGAGAACCTGATAAAACAGAATCGCAAAGTTATTCTGCCAATTATTTTCCCTGCATTGGAGAGAAATACAAGAAGTCACTGGAATCAGGCTGTACATAGCCTGACATTGAACGTCCGCAAGATATTCTCTGACGTAGATCCTGAGCTTTTTGAGGAGTGCTTGCTCAAGTTTCAGGAAGATGAAGCACAAGAGAAGGAGATTAACGCGAAACGTGAAATGACGTGGAAACGCTTGGAAGAGATTGCTGCAAAGAAAGCTGCTAGTAACGAACCAGTGCTCGTCTCCTCCAAAATAGTTGCACGTGCACCTTCTGGGTAGGGTGCTGGAGATTCCCATCTGACAGCAAATTCATGTACTGCAATTGGTATGAATATGCTACCTTACAGCGCATGAGACGTTAAGCTAGTTCTTATTTGGTTTGCTTGGTTGCTGACCCTCCATATTTTGGTTTCTCAGGTGATCAAGTCATGGATTGAAGGATATGCCACTGTTTGGGCACACGCAGCCCCATCTTGATCGTGTACTGGATTGTATATATTTGATTCTTTCGAATAGAACGAAGGGGTATTTGAGCAGGCTGTCCGATTCAAAGATCTGGTTAGTATAGTTGGCTCCTTTTACCATTCATGTTTCTATAGGTAACCAAAATGAGGGGGAAAAAAAAAAGATCCGACTTTTGACATGATGGTGCTTACACTTATGAATTTGGTTAATTTGGTTTGACGGAGGTATGGTCAGTCTTTAATTACTTGTATGTATCATGAAACTTTGTTTCTTTTGTGAATCGTCTTTATAAAGATTTCCAGTGGAGGAACGTTAGAATGTGGCATAAATTGCTTTTTTGGTACACCACACTATGGATTAGTAAGTTCTGCAAATCAGTTGCCATAATTTGTTTCAAATCTTTGCTTTTTTTATTTATTTTTTATTTTTTTATTTTTGTTTCTTACCACAAAATTCTCCATAGTGAAAAAAAAAAAGTTTCATTCAGCTCAATTATGCCCAGGTCAACTTAAGCCCACATGTGGGGTTCACTCCATTTTTCTGAACCGTGTCTGACATTGGTGAGCCGGTCACTCAGTCAGTGATGTTTGTGAACAATATACCAAGCATTTCATTTGTGATGTTAGAGATGGTTTTCTTAAATAAAATGTTTGCATAGGTCCTGACATCATGGAATTGCTTCCCATAATATTTCATAAAACATGTGATGACTGAAAATTGTCTTCGAATAACAATGTTGTAGTCTCTGATTAAAGCTTTCCATCAATGACAGCATTGCCATGTTGGCGCATACGCATCCAATGCATTCATGTGTTTGTTATGTTTAACTCTTTCCCTTTCGTTTCGGTGACAAATATTAATCAAGTTGGTTGCGATATTATGTCATCTTCTTCACATTCAAGTTTCTTTTAGCTAGACATAAAATATAAGGTGATATCACTCATACTTCTTGAATAGTTATTGCATGAAAGACAACAATAATCTTCTTCCCTCCTTTGAAAATCCAAATGGAAAAACACTCCATTTCAACTTTTTCCACCAGTCAAAGCATTATAAGATTTCCCATAACAAGTTTTCTGCATGATTGATGAATGTTTTAACATCAAAGATTTAAGGGTTGATGTGAATTATATTATGTCAAGTCTGCACACACACACGCACACGTCTTTTTTCTTCATTTGGATTTGATTTTGATCAGATTTAATGTTTAGAAACAAAAAGCATAGATCGAGAGATTGTAACATGTTACTAATACGTCATTTTTATAATGAACCCAAAAGAGAGAAAATTTACCTGAGGCTGAGGGCGGTTGTTGATAAGATTTATCCACCAGGGTGCAGAATTGTCATTTCAACTTATTCTTGGCCTATCGGCAGCTGAAACGATGAGGATTAAGCGATCAGCCTATAAAATTGACTTCCCCTTTAAACTCCTTAACTTGCACGCATGTTCAACATTCCAACCAATGAGAGCATATTTCCCCGAAAATAATGACGAAATGACAAAAAGGGCAAAAAGATAAGATAGTTATAATTTATAGTTGGAAAGTGGTGAGACTCAAAGAGTGACTTGGTATAAGATGATCAATGGAACAACACTGTACACTCTTACTTTGATCTTTTCCTTTTGAAGTATTCAATTTTGATAGCGATCATAATCTAATTAACGTGTGTAGAATTCATTGAACAAAAAAAAAATATTTCAAAAAGTGCCAAATAATATTTATTTAATATAGGATAAGACTGTAGTTCTTTCTAATCAAAGTGATTGGCTATTTTTTTTCCCGAGCTCATGATTACAAGAAAAAAATAAATTATTAATAATTGTATATTTTTTAGCCATTTAATTTGTATTAAAAACTATTTATTATATATATATATATATTTTTTCATGTAACGTAATTTTCATGAAACAGAGTTAAGCATGAAACAGAGTAATGACATTGACAAGAAACAAAAGCAAGAACTCACTTTCATGACTTTAGTATGCAAAGCATTATTGGGCTTTTGATTTACCATTTCCATTTCCCAAAAAGAGACAACCCCCCTACAAATCATCTACACCGTAGCATAGCCCACCGGCCCCACCCGCCACCACTTTCTTCTTAAAGCCTCCAAAACTATCACTTCTTATAGATTTGTCATGAACTGCGTCACACAGGATTATAGCTCCGTATGTCACCGGCTCACCGTAATTCAGACCTGGCACAAACAGATCCAGGTCATCCCAAAGATGATCCTGAAAAGCGCAATTCAAAAAATAATTCAGTAAATGGCATAACAGCAAAGACGAAAATATCAATGTTTTTATTGATACTTCTACAAAAATTTCTGTATTTTAGAAGTGCTCATATCAAAATAGAGGTGTATTATTTTTTTTTTAGAATATTTTGAAATTTTTACGAACATTTTTATAAATATTGATATTTTTATAAAAATTTTTATTTTTAAATAAAACGTAATGTTAAATGATTGAATATTTTTAAAATTTTATGAAAATTTCGTGAAAATATCAATAAATTTTCACATAAATTTATGTAATTATATATATAGATATATTTTATTTTATTTTCAAAAAAATTTTAAAAATATAACATGTCTAAAATTATATGAGAAATTATTCAAACTTTACGTCTTGGTATCAATATTGTTTAAATTAAAAATGTGTTTAAAATACATTCCAACTTTCTAGAAACTCTTTTTCGTATTGATAATTTATCATTATATATGTATGAAACTATATATATATATATGGTATATTAATTATGTTGACTTTTAGCTATTTTACTTAATTTGTAAACGTGTGTTTTATATTTATGGTATTATGATAACACTTTACCATATATATTTATCAAATAATTAGTATTTTGATTGAGAAATTCATCTAATTAATGTATTATTATTATTATTATCTATTTTAAAAATTTTAAACTCCCATATGAAAATAACGTGTTTTAACATAAATTTCTGTTTCTTACATCAATTTCTACATATATTTTCATAAAATTTAAATATTGATATTTTCATCCTTACATAGACAAGGTATTTATGCACTTTTGCCCTTGAATTATTTGCGATTTAGCACTTTCGTCTCTAGGACTTCTTTGTTGGCGATTTGGTCCTTGAATTTTGCAAAACAAAGCTAATCATTTCCAATCGTTATTAATTTCAAAATCTTTTGTGACCAATTCAAGAATTTAATTGCGAAAGAATAATTTGTAGGGATAAAATTATTAAATTACAGCAAAATCTGTTATTTCCATTATATAAATAAATAAGTTTAAATACAAAATACTAAAGGGCAAGGAAAGAACTGTAGATTATTAATAAAAAAATGAAATTATTTTTCTGGGAGATAAATTACAAAATTAAAAGGAAGATTTTTTTTTTTTTTTTTTTTGAAAAATGCCAAAAACAACAGCGGAAGGCTTGCTTGCATGTAGGCGAAACCGGAGCCCACTCTCTGTCTCTCTCTCTCTCTCTTTGTCTCTCTCTTTCAGTCTCTCTCTCTCCCTCTCTCTTTCTGTGTTACGCCATTGCTTGAAGGTGGATTTAAGATTAGTTGCAAATCTCCCGATCTCCGAAAGCCCTAATCCGATGTGATTCATTTCCTGGTAAAATCGGGATTAAATTCTGATTACTCATGAATGTAATCTAATCTCGGTCTCTGCAATTCTGTGTTTTCGGAAAAAGGAAGAGGAAGAGAAATGCCAAGTGTAGCTGTGAAGCTCTATAGCGTGCTCTTCAAGTTCCTCTTGAAGCACCGTTTGCAGAACCGGATCCAGGCCCGACCCGACGATTCCAACCCGTTCGGAATCACCTCCCGACCAGAAGAAACTGTCGCCGCTGCTAATCCTCTGTTCACCGACGGCGTCGCCACCAAGGACATCCATATCGACTCCGTCACCTCCCTCTCCATCCGAATCTTCCTCCCGGAGTCCTCCCTCACCCCGCCCGACCCCGATTCCAAGCCCCCTCCCGGGCCTAGGGCTAGGGCTTCCGGCCCCAAACGATCCGATCTCGATTCTTCACATTCACCGCCCAGCTATTCCTATCCTTCTCGCCGCAACAGCTATGGCAATTTCGGATCGCCACCGCCGTCGGAGGAGGTAAAGAGGGAGCCGAGGAGGAACAGCTATGGATGCAGCAACGACATCGTCGAGGGCGGCGGAGTTTACCGAGGCTACTCGCCGTCGGGGGAGAATTGCCGGAAATTGCCGGTGATGCTGCAGTTCCACGGCGGGGGATGGGTGAGCGGGAGTAACGACTCGGCGGCCAATGATTTCTTCTGCCGGCGGATCGCGAAGCTCTGCGACGTTGTTGTTGTGGCGGTCGGGTACCGCCTTGCGCCGGAGAATCGGTATCCGGCGGCGTTTGACGATGGGCTGAAGGTGTTGAATTGGCTCGGGAAGCAGGCGAATTTGGCGGAATGTAGTAAATCGATGGGGAGTGTCCGGAGCAGCGGCGGAAGTGCAGAGTTCAAGAAGTCGGACGTTAACCGGCATATCGTCGACACGTTCGGTGCGTCCATGGTTGAGCCGTGGTTGGCCGCCCATGGAGATCCATCAAGGTTATCCATTTACCTTCTGTTATATAGTTTAATTTCTAATCTGATCTCTGGTATGTTTACTTTTCTAATCTTATATTACTTTTCAAATTGTGGATTGCTTCGATAAAGCGGAAGAATTTATTTTCGATCTCTAGCATATCTAGAAGTAGTTTGCTAAAATATGGATTGTTGCATCTGAGTATCGGCATTGTTCAAATTAGCTTATCAATGTAGATTATGGAGCATTAGTTATCAGTAGACATTGATATCGATACTTTATTACAAAGCTCAATAGAATGTCTATATGGTTGTGTCGAGTTCGAATGAATAGCCTGCTTCATCATTTTTTGTGTGTGCTTGCACAGACTCTCCTCATAGGAGGAAAAGTTGTTAACTTCAAATCTCTTCTAGAGATAAAAGTTACCGTTTTGGTCTAAGTTTATAGATTCTTTATGCCTTTCACTTCATTAAGCCCTTTGCTATTACCCCTCTGTATTTAAGTTGTGTCTCTTGTTGGATACAGCAGCATCATGTTCTTAATCGCGCCTATCCTGACTTGTAAATGCCTTGGCGTTATAAGTTTTCACTGAATCGGAATGGACGTTATGGCAAAGAACAAGAAGAAAACAAAAGGAGAAATTTGTCCAATAGTAACAAATGGAGCCTCCATAGGTTGACATCCGATCCAATCTAGTAGTAAGCAATCCGCCAAAAGCAATCAATTAATCCCCTGTGAATTGTGATCCATGAATTCCATTAATCAGATGCAAACTTTGATGATTGGTTTCAGAGATTCCTCTCAGGAAGAGTCAAGTTTAAGTTGAAGTAAATGCTAATGATTTCCTCATAGACCTGGCCTACAGCCAGCCTTAGGTATAGTCATAGTGTAAAGAATTAGTACGGAAAATTAGTTCTCTAAATTTTAAAAACTTTAGTTGTGAATTCGTCTGATTGCTTGTTGTCTTTAACGTGAAGGTCATGTAGACTTTATTCTTAACTTGTTTTGCTACAAATAAAACAGATGCGTTCTCCTTGGAGTGAGCTGTGGTGCTAACATTGCAGATTATGTGGCTCGGAAAGCTGTTGAGGCAGGCAGGCTTTTGGATCCTGTGAATGTCGTAGCACAGGTCCTGATGTACCCGTTCTTCATCGGAAGTGTCCCTACACATTCTGAGATAAAGCTTGCAAACTCCTATTTCTATGACAAGGCAGTGTGTACGCTCGCGTGGAAACTGTTCCTACCTGAGGAAGAGTTTAGCCTGGATCACCCAGCCGCCAACCCTCTCATCCCAGATAGAGGGCCACCTTTAAAGCTCATGCCGCCAACCCTAACAGTCATCGCAGAACACGACTGGATGAGAGATCGAGCTATTGCTTACTCAGAGGAGCTTCGGAAGGTTAATGTTGATGCACCGGTCCTAGAATATAAGGATGCGGTTCATGAGTTTGCAACACTTGACATGCTTCTCAAGACCCCTCAGGCGCAGGCCTGTGCTGAGGACATTTCTATCTGGGTCAAGAAATACATCTCACTCAGAGGCCATGAATTCTCATACTGAGCATGATATCGGTAAAAAATGCAGATGATGTTTTCGCAGGAGAATGATGTTTTCGCAGGAGAACGAGAAACAGCGACCCGTGTGTTCTTCAGCCGCTCAAAAGAGCTCTGGTCAGCTGCCATTACAGGGTCTTAAATATATTTGGTTTGGAAAAGCGGTTTAGCCTTCTCAAGCTCTTTTATTGTCTACCTCCCGTTGTATTTTCTGTTCTTTTTGTAAGATAGAGAACTTGTCCTCTACTGAGTGTAGGATTTAGGTGAGCCTTTGTGATGCTTTCCACATCTTGCTTAGTAAATCCGGATGTTGTTATTCCATTTTTTCTTGTCTATTACACTGTACTATTTCTTATGAATACAGTTCAATTCAATGAGAATTCTCATACTATTATTAAATTACAATTTTTCCCAAATAGAGATCAAACTCGAAATATTCTGTTAATGGTTTATTCAGATATACGTTACTGTCACATTTTATTTGGATCAAATACACGTCAAAGTAAAGACAAGATTGGTTCACTTTCACTGGTTCCAAGCAACGTGAGCAAATAAATAATATTAGTAATAATAAAAAAAAATAAAAGTAGAATATGAACGTTGAATTTTGTACTTTATAGTGAGAAACTAGTGTGTTACCCCGTGCATTTGCACGGATATGCAATAGTGTAATGTTATTTAAATTTAAAAAATGTATAAACACACACACACACACACACACACACACATATTTATAAGTTGTTGTAAGTTTATGACACATATTTTGTAAGTAAAAATGTACAAACTTATTTACAGATATACAAAGGTTCATTTATAAGAAACATAAAAGAATATTTAGAACTGTCAATGGAACTAATTCTACTGAAATACTTCATGAAGACATGAACATAAAAATGGGTTCAATTAGCGAACCAACAACAGAGGCAGCAATACAACAGTAAAAGAAGAACTCTTCAATAAAATGAGATGAATATATGTTTATAAATGTTACATAAAAATTATCCTGTGTATCAAAGGAAAGAGTTAGAAAAAGTTAATAAAGGGAAAAATATGATTCAGATTTTATATCTTTTATTGGTAATAACATATATGAGGGAATTTTCAATTACAATTTTTCTCTAAAGAGTAACTGTAATATTTACCAATGAATTCAATTGAGTCTATGAATTTAAGAAATTATGAGATTTCTTGATCTCTCTCAATATTTCTCTTAATTCAAAAATTTAGGAGCGTGAAGAAAAAGAAGAAACGTTAAATCTTAGGAATCTGATATGAAATAATATATTACATGAATAATACTAAAGAAGAATACATAGGGAAATTGAATAGACAAATATAAAAAATTTGGTTAAGCTATTTGCCTTTAATTGCTGACATCACATATTAAAAATAGCTTAAATAGGATTTAGCAATATCCTTTAGTACCAACTGAATTATTCAAAAGATTTATGAAAAATAAGCAGGGACAAAGAAATGAAGAAAAAAAGAACAAAACAAAAATAGAGTGGAAAAAGCGAGAAATAACTTAGGTATTTATGTTTTGCTGCTAACACAACATATACTAACAAAATTAATAGAGGATTTGTATTAAAGACAGGAAAAAAGATGAGACAACATAAATAGTACAGAGAAATATAAAAAACATAAGAGAGCATTTATAACTGTTACTGAAATGAAGGCCAAAAATGTTACTTAAATATTTAAGAACAAAGTAAATCAATAGCAAAAGACTAACTAAAATTTTTGAGAATAAAACAAAAACAATAGGAAGAAAAAAATATTCCAATAGTAAAAACAAGAGTAAATAAAAAAACATAAAAATGAGTTAAATTGATGAATCAATAACAGAGGCAGGAGTAAAAGAGTATAATAAACATTTTAATAAAATCAGATGAAGTAGAAATCATTTTAAAGTAAAAAACGACAGTAAAAGCAACATACTCTTGCAAAATAGGATGACTAAAATAACATAAATCTTAAATAATCTGGGTGACATCAAAGCATGCTAAATCACATATAAACAGTTATTTAATACATGGTAACAATCAAAGAAAAATACTACATCATTACTAAATGAGAAATCACATTAGATAGAGAACAGAATATTGAGAGATTAATATAAAAAATGTGATGGAAAGCTAACTTTTACTCAAATAACAATAAGTTATGAAATATAAAAACTAAACAATATTTTACAAATAATATTAACAAACTTATTACAAATATAATTATAATTACATAAAATAGTGACCACATATATTAGTAATTCAATAAATACACTTAACAAATCATAGTAATGTAATACGTAAAACTTTAAGAACACTTAGAAATAACGTGGAAGAATTAAGAAAGAAATACCTTAGAACAAAGGGAATTCTCTGAAACGACCTTTTGCTAAAGAGTGACTACAACATTTCAAGAGGAGAAAAATGTAAAAATATTGAACAAAATATTAAAAAACTAAAAATCAAAACTTAAGAGTTTCTTTGTAACATTAACAATGACAACAAGAAAGCAACAAATATTGTAACAGTGACAAATTAAGGAGAACGTAGCATGGAAAAAAATAAGAAGGATACAATATCAAAAATCTTAATGTAAAATAGTAGATTCCATGAATAATAGTAAAAAAAAAATAGATAAAAAAAATTAAATAGACAAATATAAACAATCAAGTTCAAGTATTTGTCTTTAATTGCTAACATTACGCACTAGAAATAACTAAAATAAGATTTAACAATGTCCTTCAGTGCTAACTGAATTATTAAAAAGACTTATAAAGAATAAGAAAGAAAGAAGAAATGAAAAAAAGAAAACCGACACATAAATATAATAGTGAGAGAGAAAAATGGTTTAGATCAAAACCAATTGCTAAAAATAACTTAAATATTTGAATACAAAATAAATCAATCGCAGAAGATTAACTGAAATATTTGATAACAAAATAAAGAGAATAGAAAAAGAAGAAAGATTTCAATGATAAAAAAGGGAGTAAATAAAATATTTAAAACTTCACAAACATAAAAATTAGCTCAATTGGCGAACTAACAATTGAGGGAGCAGTTAAAGAATAGACTAAAAACCCTTCAGTAAAATCAAATGAAGAACAAATCATTTTAGAGTAGAAAATGATAATAAGAATAATATACTGTTGACAAAACCAAATAAATAAAAGAATATAAATCTTAAATAATCCGGGCAACGTCAAGACTTGCTAAATCACTATAAACAGTTATTTAATACATGGTAACAATAAAAGAAAAATACTACATTATTACCAAATGAGAAATCACATTAGATATAGAATAGAATGTTGACAAATTAATATAATAAATAGAATTAATACAAACATAATCATAATAACATAAAACAATGAGCACATATATTAACAACTCAATATATACAGTAAAAAAAGCATAGTAATATAATAGAGACAATTTTAAGAACAGTTAGAAATAATATGGAAGGAGTAAGAAATGAATACCTTAAAACAATAACGAAAGTGGATATAATTGATGCAGGAGGAGTAAAAAAACTCCAAAATAGAGATAACGGAAAGGGGAAAAAAACTGAGTATTGAAAATAGAAGGCAAGAAAAGAAACAAAGAAGATAAACGGTAAGTGTTTGACAACAAAAACAGAAACACATCAGAACACAGTGATCATGAAAAAAAGAACAATATATTTATAGGGAAAAAATAAACTTTCGAGCATGTGGCGATGGTAAATACTGGAAACAAAACTTAATACTACTGCTATTACGCTACAAACAAAACGTAATAATTTGTTAAAAATAGGTGTTATGCTGCATGATAACTACCGTGGAACAGAACGAAGAACCTGTTGAGAGTGAAAAAAAAAAATAAAAAAGAAAACATTATAATTTGTTAAAATCAAGTGTTACGCTGCATGATAACTACCGGGGAACAGAACGAAGAACCTGCAGACAGTGAAAAAAAATGCCGCTAGAATGAATTACCCGGCACTAAAAACAAATGTCTAAATATTCCCGACTAATATAACTTGCAAACAAATGTCAAAACATGTAATAATTAGTAAAAATAGGTATTAAACAATGTAATAACTAACAAACGAATAAAAAATAACGAAAATAGAAAAAAAGGGAAAAAAAGAAAAATAGAATATTTCGAAGATCTAATGAAGAAGTAACCGAAATAAATAAAAGAAAGGAAAAAATAAACGGAAAAAACAAAGTCAAAAAGAGAGAAAAAAACTAACAAATAAAAGATCTAGAAATAAAAACATTAACAGATCTAAAAAAAGGGAAATAAAAAACTGGGGGAAAAAATGAAACCAAATCTACAAAAATACTAACAAATCTAGAAAAACAGAAAAAAAATAATTAAAAAACAGAGAACAAAATGAAGCAAAAAGACGTACAAATCTTAGAAAATGAAAAAGAAAAACCGAATAAAAAAACGGAAAAAAACAAAGCCAAATCTACAAAAACACTAACATATATGGACAAATAAATGGGAAAAAAAACGAACCAAAAAATAAAAAAAAACAACGAAGCCAGATCTAAAAAAAGAAAAACGGAAAACAAAACTACAAAACAAAACAAACATAAAGGCCTTGTTCACTTCGCAGATTCGAGTTTTCAATTCTAGCTGAGATATGACATTTTCTGAGAGCTTTTTATTATAGCAGAAAAAGTTAGATGTGACATTTTTTGAGAGCTTTTTACTGTAGAAACCTAAAACTGAAAACTCGAATCGGTGAAGTGAACAAGGCCAAAAATGATTCCCAGAAACCTTACGGAAATAAAGAAGGGGAGAAGGGGAAAAAAATGCACCGAACATGCAACAAAAAGCAAAATGAACCCCACGAAAACCTTAACCCATTTACGGAAACAAATTGAAATTAACCCCATGAAAAGCGCAACGAAACCCAGGAACATAAACAAAGCGAATAAAAAAAAAAAACAAAGCTAGATCTAGAAAAAGAAAAACGAAAAACAAAACTACAAAACAAAACAAACATAAAAAAGGATTCCCAGAAACCTTATGAAGAGAAAAAAAAAAAGGAAGAAGGGGAAAAAATGCACAGAACATGCAAAAAAAAAAAAAAAAAAAAATGAACCCCACCAAAACCTTAACCCATTTATGAAAGGAAAACAAACTGAAATTAACCCCACAAAAAACGCAACAAAACCCAGAAACATAAAATGGGGAAAAAACTTAGAATGAAAACACAATAAAGCAAAGAAAACCATAAAGAAAATGAAGAGGATCTATGGAGAGGAAACAAAGAATAAGAGCCTCGGTGAAAGAGAGATGCAGGCGTAAAAGCAAAAATGAAAGAAGCAAGAAGCTTCTTGAGAATACTAAACAAAGATCACCGCAAAAAATGACGAAAATGGGCAGCAAAAAAACACATAAAAGGAAAAAAAATTGAGGACAAAATAATAAAAACAAATTCTAGAAGACAGAAATGACATTTTTCAGTAAACACGAATAGGACTAGGTCCCACTACCCACAGCTCACCGCTCTGCATTCTCTCTCACTCTCTGTAAGGACCAGGTCCCACCACCCAGACAGCTCACCTGCATTCACTCTCTCTGTGTGCATAAATTTACTCGCAATGAGAAAAGAAAGGTAGAAACCTCACGAAGAGTAAGAGAGAGAAAAAGGACAAACTGAAGGATAAGACAAAAAACCCAAACAAAAACAAAAAAAAAAAACAAACGGAGGATAAAACGGTAAAAATGGCTAAAAGGACACAAACGGTATAAAAAAGGCTTCAACAGAAAAGAATAGAGGCAAAATCGGAAAGTCACTGTACTTAGAATAGTAACTTTCCTACCTTTCTGCATTCTCTCTCACTCTCTGTAAGGACCAGGTCCCACCACCCAGACAGCTCACCTGCATTCACTCTCTCTGTGTGCATAAATTTACTCGCAATGAGAAAAGAAAGGTAGAAACCTCACGAAGAGTAAGAGAGAGAAAAAGGACAAACTGAAGGATAAGACAAAAAACCCAAACAAAAACAAAAAAAAAAAACAAACGGAGGATAAAACGGTAAAAATGGCTAAAAGGACACAAACGGTATAAAAAAGGCTTCAACAGAAAAGAATAGAGGCAAAATCGGAAAGTCACTGTACTTAGAATAGTAACTTTCCTACCTCCTTTAGTAGTACTAGTGTATTACCCATGCATTTACATGGATATGTAATAGTTTAATTAACAATAGTTTAAATAAAATAAAAAGAAAAAAACAAAAAAAACTAATAATTATTTACATTACATCTATTTTTATAATTAAATGAGATACATATGTTTCATCAGTATATACTGAGAAGAATATCTTACACTTTTCAATTGAATAAGAAGCAGAAACTAATCATTATTTACATTACATCTATTTTAATAATTACATGAGATACATATTTTTCATCAGTGAAGACTATCTTTACATTTTCAATTGAATAAGAAGCAGAAAAAGATAACACAAACATAGAAATAGAAAAGAGGACATGCGAAGCCCAGGATGGCAAAAAAGTGGAGAAATAACAAAAATTTTCAAAGAGAAGCCTAGAAACATAAAATGGGAAAAATAAAAAGGACGTGCGAAGCAGAAGAACACATGAACAAAAGAAAAAAGGAATTATAGAACAAATCTACAAAAACTGAAGACAATACATTCTAAAAAAATTCGATGGATGGAAAGATAAAACTATATGTAATATTTAAAAAACACATAGTAATAATAAGAATTTAGATAAATAAATTATATATTAAAAAATTGGTTCAGGTATTAATTCTCTACTGCTACCAACATATATCATAGGTAATTGAGAAATGATTGAATAATATCTTTGGCTACCATCTAAATTATTTGCATACATTTCAAATAATCTGGGTAACATCAAAGACAATAAAATCATTACTAACAATTACCTGATACATGGCAACAGAAGGAAAAAAATACTCCATCATCACCTATTAAGGTAAGAAGAAATAAGAAGCATAAACTAATCATTATTTAAATTACATCTATTTTAATAATTACATGAGATACATATTTTTCATCAGTGAAGACTATCTTCACATTTTTCAATTGAATAAGAAGCAGAAAAAGATAACACAAACATAGAAATAAAAAAATAAATAGATAACAAATAAACAAAATAGAAGACAATACATTTCAAAAAAATTCGATGGAAGGAAAGACAAAACTATCTGTAATATTTAAAAAACACATAGTAATAATAAAAATTTAGATAAATGAATTATGTATTAAAAAATTAGTTCAGGTATTAATTCTCTACTGCTACTAACATATATCATAAGTAATTGAGAAATGACTGAGTAATATCTTTGGCTACCAACTAAATTATTTGCATACATTTCAAATAATCTGGGCAACATAAAAGACAACAAAATCATTACTAACAATTACCTGATACATGGCAACAAAAGAAAAAAAAAATACTCCATTATCACTAGATAAGGTAAGAAGAAATCAGAAAGAAAGAATTAAAGCAGAAAACAATATGAGAGAAAAAGTAAAGTTCAAAATGTTAAGGCAGATAACAATATATATCCCAAATAATATTCACATTTCTCAATTGAATAAGAAGCATAAACTAATCATTATTTACATTACATGTATTTTAATAATTATATGAGATACATATTTTTTATTAGTATATACTGAGAGGACTATCTTCACATTTTTCAATTGAATAAGAAGCAGAAATAGACAATACAAATGTAGAAATAGGAAAATAAATAAATAAACAAATAAACAAAACATAAGACAATACAGTCTAAAAAAATTCGATAGAAGGAAATATTAAACTATCTGTAATATTTAAAAAACACATAGTAATAATAAAAGCTTAGAAAAATGAATTAAGTATTAAAAAATTTGTTCAGGTATTAATTCTCTATTGCTAACAATATATATCATAGATAATTGAGAAATGACTGAGTAATATCTTTGGCTACCAACTAAATTATTTGCATACATCTCAAATAATCTGATAGAAATAGGAGAAGAAATAAAATAAATAGATAAGGTAAGAAGAAATCAGAAAAAAAGAATTAAAGTAGAAAACAATATGAGACAAAAAGTAAGATTCAAAATGTGATGAACAATTGCAGACTAAGTTACTAACAATGGTGATAAAAAATGAATAGAAATGAAATAAATTATATACAAAAACTGTAACTAACAAATCTTATAAAAACTAAACCCAGTGATAACAAATAAGAGCAATAACTTTAACATTAAAAACTTACCTCCCGATAGTAACAACATAATCAATAGTAACATCATTATCACAATATATAAAGTTAAGAGATAAATTTACAAATGAACAAATTTATATAACTGATTTTATCAATATAATAAATAAGTCATCTAAAACAATAAAGAAACAACTGTAAAACTAAATAAATTATTACCTCAGTTGAAGAAGAACAATAGAGAAGCAGACCCAGTAGGACAACTAAGAGTCCACAACAGAGAGAAGCAAACAGAAAAATCCACTATTGAAAACTGATCAAGGTAAAGAGATGAACTAAAGATCCAGAAGACAGTTACAATGAGAGTAGAACCTTAATATTACTAAGATTTCTAAACGAAGGTATAAGGGAATGCATTATAAAAGTTGGAGAAGGAAAACATATAAAAAAAGAGAAACCGTAATAATGAGATAAAACACAATAGTTATATACAAAAAGAACAAATTTTTGATGATGCACTGATAGCAATTGTTGGGAAAAAAATATCAACTGAGGTAATCATTAGTCAATAGGTGTCACGAAGCATGAAAACCACCGAGAAACTGAACGAATAATGAACAGACAGTAAAAATTTGTGTTATACAAAATTATAGTAAAAAAATACGTGTCAAAACAATATTATACATACTATAACAATGTAAAGACTGTATAGAAATTGAAAGAAAATACTACATCAAAAACTAATCTAGATGATAAGAGAAGCAAATCATTGAAAGCGTGAAAAAAAGGAAAAAAAAAAAAACATCAACCAATAACATCATAGACAAAAACCATAATAAAAAAATAAAAAAATAAAGAAAATAATTTTCTTTCCAAAAAAAGAAAAGAATAGATAAACAATATAAAAACTGTCTACAAACTAAAAGAAGCAACTATATCAAAAACTAATCTAGAAGATAAGAGAAGCAAATCATTGAAAGCGTAAAAAAAAACAAAAGAAAAAAATCAACCAATAACATCACAGACAAAAAGCATAGTAAAAAAGTAAAGAAAATAATTTTCTTTCCAAAAAAAAAAGAACAAACAAAAAAAGAAAAAGAGAAAATGTTCTCTGAACAAAGAGGATAAAAAAAACCTTAAAAAAAAAGGAAAGCAAAAAATTCTGTAAAGAAAAAGAACAAAAAAATGCAAACAAAAAAGGAAAAAAAAATTGATTACAAAAGTGTTTTGCAGAATAATGAATGAGAAAAGATCTACAAATCACTGGAAGAAAGAACAAAAGTAAACCAAAAACAAACACTAAAACATAACCCATAAGATTAACTCATATATTACATAACAAACCGAAACAAAGCCCCAAAAAATCTCAAAGGGAAATTTTTTTTAGAAAAAAGAACCCTAAAAAACTAAAAATACCCAGACGGCAAAAAAGTGAAGAAACAACAAAAATTTTCAAAGAGAAGCCTAGGAACATAAAATGGAGAAAATGAAGAGGACGTGTGAAGCAGAAGAACGCATGAACAAAAGAAAAAAGGAATCATAGAACAAATCCGCAAATCACTGAAAGAAAGAACAAAAGTTAACAAAAAAAAACCGATTCAATGAGAAAATCCCTAAAACCGCAAAACACTAGAAGATTGATAAAATTTCCAGAGAAAGGAAAATCTAGAAACTCCACTGAAACATAACCCATAAGATTAACTTACATATTACATAACAAACCGAAAACAAAGGCCCAAAAAATCTCAAAGGGAAATTTTTTTGGAAAAGAACCCTAAAAAACTAAAAACACCCAGACGACAAAAAGTGGAGAAACAACAAAAAAATTCAACGAGAAGCCCAGGAACATAAAATGGAGAAAACGAAGAAGACGTGCGAAGCAGAAGAACGCATGAACAAAAGAAAAAATGAATCATAGAACAAATCTGCAAATGACTAAAAATAGGAACAAAAGTTAACCAAAAAGAAAAACAAAACAACAGATTGGAAGAGGAAAACACTAAAATCGCAAATCACTGGAACAAAGAACAAAAGTAAACCAAAAACAAAAACAAAAAAACACATTCGAAGAGGAAAACCCTAAAAAGCAAAGAATACCCAAACAACTCAAAAAAAAAAATGATAAAATTTTAGAGAGAAGAAAACCTATAAACTCCACCGAAACATAACCCATAATATTAACTCATATATTACACAACAAACTGAAACAAAGCCCCAAAAAATCTAAAACAAATTTTTTTTTAGAAAAAGAACCCTAAAAAGTTAAAAATACCCAGATCGTAAAAAATGCAGAAGAAACAAAAATTTTCAAAGAGAAGCCCATAAACATAAAATGGGGAGACGGCAAAAAATGAAGAGACAACACAAATTATCAAAAAGAAGCCTAGAAACATAAAATGGGGAAAAGCATGGAGAACAGTATTAATCCCAGAAACCTCACGAAGAGCAAGAGAGAGAAAAAGGGAAAAAAATAAATGGACTGAAGTGAAGAAGTCCAGAACGTTTGCAATGAGAAAAGAAAGGCAAACCGAAGGATAAGACAAAAAACCCAAATAGAAATGAAAATAAAAATAAGAAACTAAGGATAAAACGGTAAAAATAGCTAAAAAGACACAGACGGTATGAAAAAGGCTTAAATAAAAAGAAATAGGGGCAAAATCAGAAAGTCATTGCTCTTAGAACAGTAACTTCGGTGCCTCTTTTAGTAGTATGTGTAATGTATAATTTGAACCGATATTGTGTTAAAATACAACAGAATTAAAAGAACATATAATTGTCAATTTAATAAAACTTTGACCATTAAAGCTATTTTTTTTTTTATAAAAAAAAACTACTTTTTTCTTTGCCGAATAATCAATTGCCACGTCAAGTATCTTTCACCGCCCAACCCCACGCATTACTCAATCCTCAATCAGATAATAAAATCGGAGACATCTACACCGTTCATTGACATTAAAAAACCGTATCTAAAAACTCGTGAACTTTATTCCGTGCAGCAGCCTAAAAACTACCCCACCCTTAAAAAAAATAAAAAAGTAATTAGCATGGCTTTAATCTTTTTAATAAGTGATAATTTAATTTTTATTTTTTAAATTTTAATAAAATAATCTCTAACGTCATTAAATTAGTACAATTAAATCATTTCTGTTAAATTCTTAACATATTGTATAACGTGCATAACATGTGACCTACTTTATAAAGGTATTTAAGTGAAATCAAAATTCTTTTCAATATAATCAATATAAAAAAATTAGATCAGTTAAAAAAAAGAACAGCAAATCAATTTCTGAAAAATAAAAGAAAATTACTTTATACACGAGAAAATTCAAACTAATGAAAAAGGAAAAGTAAAACTTCACCTGAATAAAACTAGATCCATTTATGGGCCAAAAAAAAAAAAAACAGCCACTAAACACATCATATATATTTATCTCCTCGTCATCATCTTTATAACCAACATGGAGGCATAATCGGTAATATACATAATCATCATCATTATCAAGTACCACCTAAACAAGAGACGAGAAGTAATAAAGGACCTACTTTTTTTTCTCCAGACACATCTCCAAACAACAGAAAAACCCAATAAAACCATATGTAGGTTTCCATCAATACGATAACATTCAGACGAACCTACCGATCTTGGCGGCAATCTCCTTAGTTGTGTGCTTTTTCGGTTTGGCCTTACTTATCATGATTAAATCTCCGATCACCGAAATTAGCAGAGGGGTTTTTTTTTTTTTTTTTGGTAGGGAAGAGGAAAATGATGAATAATAGACGATCCGGAAATTAGAAACCCTAAATGAAGCCTCAATGTCGCGATTTGTGGTGAATCTCCGATTAGATTCTAAAAGAGAGGAGTGGTAGGAATCTGGAGGCGGTATTGAGGCTTAGTTCGATACTAGGTTGGCCTTGCGACTACGCCGACAAATATGGAGGTAGCAACTCTTGTTAGGGTTAGGAATTGGATCAGACTTTGTAGAAAAAAGAAGTTGGTTTTTTATTTTTGTTTAAAAAATAAATTTTAGTTGGTTCTCATATCTGTTTTTATATTTTCATAAAAAAAGAGAGATACATGATCGTGAAAGATTCTGTTAAAAATTTAATAAAATTAGAGAAATTTTTTCTTAATTCGAATTATAATTTATAATTTATTATAATATTTTTTTTATAAAAATACATATAAATAAAAAATAATTTAAATTATATAATTTAAATTCTCAAATTAAACGTTCTATTAATAACGTTAAAAATTATTTTATTAAAATTAAAAAAATAAAGGTTAAACTGTTACTTAAAAAAAAAAAAAAAAAATTAAAAAACTATTCATGTCAATTACCTAAATAAAAAAAAAAAAAAATGAAAGTCTCAGGACCCGACCTGTACAGAGCCGTAGTACTGTACTATTTCCTTGCTCACGGGTCGTCTCAGATTCAGGATCGACGCCATTCCGTCTGCTACGGTACTACTGCTCTAGTCCGAGTTAAAAAAAAAAACTCTGCGGCTTTATCGAGATAGATAGATTTTATATCGGCTAATGTTCCGGTGCATGTCCGATTCCCGATCTGGTAACCTCCTTCAGTCCCTTCTTCTTCTTCAAATTTTTGCTGTTCTACTTTTCTTTACCCTTCACTTCAAATCATTCACTTTGCTTCCTATTTCTGCAACGCACATGTCTTTCCAAGCTTCAATTCAGCTTCGACGCCACTGATTTCCATTTCATTTAAGCATCTTCTCCATTTTCAGTACCTATTTCGCACTTTCCTAGCTCAATTCCATTTCAACTCTTGCTCTAAGTCTAAAGCTGCTTTGCGTTGCGTTTTCGACGAAGTAAATTCCTTTTTTCGACCTTTATATTGCTTCTAAAGATTGATTTTGGTCAGTTTTTCAGAATCTTTAGTTTGATGTGGAAAAAAGTGGAAAAGATCATTACCATTACGTAATCTCTCACTTTTTATTGCTTTTAGTTTATTGCGATACTTGAAAGGGACTTCGAAAAGTGGTTATTTTTTTCATGCTTTGGATCGAAATTGAGATTATGGCCTATTTACTAGTATAACTAAACATGTTTAACGGGTCTTAATCGCATTTCAATGTCGACTTATGAGTTGTTTGTTTATTTATATATATGCAGAGACGAGATTTTCGGTGAATGAGGAAAATCTAAGCAAATCTGATATCGATAGAAGTCGTGGAGTAAGAGAATTGTTGGAAGAATGCAAGGTTTTAGAGCCAAATGTGGAGTAACGGCTGTTGTGACATTGGCCATATGGATTGGTCTGGCAGCTTTGTATGGTCTGTTAAAACCCATTTCGAATGGCTGTGTTATGACCTACATGTATCCCACGTATATACCGATCTCCACAACAGAAGGCGTTTCCTCTGCAAAGTATGGGCTGTATTTGTACCATGAGGGCTGGAAAAAGATTGATTTTAAGGAGCATCTTAAGCAGCTTAATGGGGTTCCGGTGCTTTTCATTCCGGGTAATGGCGGTAGCTTCAAACAGGCAGGTCTTCTTTATTCATTTCTGTCGAATTGAATTCGGTTGGTTCAAGAACTCAATTGTTTAGAATATGTTTAGTGCTCATGTTTATGATTGCCTTTGGATCTTCTGCTGTCATTGTAGGTACGATCTTTGGCCGCTGAATCGGACAGGGCGTATCAAGGAGGTCCGTTGGAGCGTGCATTTTATCAGGAAGCTTCCTTAACTCGTGAAGAGGGAGGTGTAGATGCAGACGTAGCTGGCTTTCAGTTACCTAACCAGTATACAAGGCAGTTGGATTGGTTTGCGGTGGATCTTGAAGGAGAGCATTCTGCTATGGATGGTGGTATACTCGAAGAACATACAGAGTACGTTGTGTATGCCATTCACCGGGTATGGGCCTTGCCTTTGTCCTTTTGCAATATTTCCATCGAGATCAGTTTTTTTCCCTTCCTCACTGGCGTCACTTGGTAATGCATTGCAAGAAAGTTTAGAAGGTTATAGAAACGACAAATTTAATTCCATATATTAGACTTCAAGGGAATTGAGTTCAGTAATAGTGTCTTTATTTTTCATAAATAAACTTGTTTGAGTTAAAGTTTCAGTCTTTGCATTGTACTTGTGCAAATCACTTTTTTTTTAGTTTATTTCATTTTTTTATTATGCCTTACCATTATATAGCCTTAACCAAGTTATGGTGGGTCAATTTAGTGACATATATTTTGTGTTACCATGGCTTAGATATTAGACCAGTACAAAGAATCTTTTGATGCTAGAGAAAAAGAAGGTGTTGCAGCCTCTGGTTCTTTGCCAAAAAGTGTGATATTAGTTGGTCATTCTATGGGTGGGTTTGTCGCTAGAGCTGCAATTATCCATCCTCGTCTGAGGAGATCGGCAGTTGAAACTGTTCTCACACTTTCAAGTCCTCACCAGTGAGTTTTGAGTAGTTTTTATACTCTGCTTTACTTTCACAATTAGATGCCTTAAATGGTGTTTAATGGGATTCACCTACTTTATTCAGATCACCTCCTCTGGCATTGCAGCCTTCATTGGGTTATTACTTTGCACGTGTAAATAATGAATGGAGAAAGGGATATGAGGTCCAGACAACTCGAGGAGGACATTATGCATCTGATCCTGTCCTTTCTCGTGTGGTTGTTATATCAATTAGTGGTGGTTATAATGATTATCAGGTAATTATGTTTTTGCTTCTTTTTCTAGCATTGATTCACTAATATTGTTTTAGTAAATGGGGTTAGACTAATATAGTGACACATCTTTTGTTTTGAATGAAGATACTTTACATTTGTATTTGTACATGTTTGAAATATGGCATGCTCTATTTGTTTATCTTGTCTGCATCTTTCATCTATGTGCCATTAAACATTGCTTTCAAGAATTATAGGCACCTATAACTTTGGAATTTTTCAGCCCAACACTCCGATTTAGTCTTGACCGTGGCTAAAAGCATTTTATTGGTCTATTATTCAAAAATAGTTTCAGATGATCACAAAACACGTTATTTTTATTTTTATTTTTTTTGAATATTTTTGAGCATATGAGAATGAAATATATTTCTAATTTTCCATTTTCCACTTTTCTGTGGATATTATGAGTCATGAACTCTGCTTTGTAACTTGGCTAGGAAGAAGGTTAACTTGTTTTCTTTCTTCAGGTAAGGTCGAAATTGGAGTCTCTTGATGGTATTGTGCCTCCTACCCATGGTCTTATGATCAGTAGTACAGGCATGAAAAATGTCTGGTTGTCAATGGAACATCAGGCGATTTTATGGTGTAATCAACTAGTTGTCCAAGTGAGTGAAATTCTCTTTAAGAATCCAAATGTGCAGTTGATTTATACGATTCTAATCTGTATTTTCCTGTATAGGTCTCACACACTTTACTTAGTTTGATAGACTCGAGAACAAGCCAACCATTTGCTGACACTAGAAGAAGAGTATCAATATTCTCTAGAATGCTGCGCAGTGCTATACCCTACAGTTTCAATTGGATGACACAATCACGCTTCTCTGCTGCCTCAAAGGATGTAAAAAATTCAGATGGTATAGTTGAACATCACTATTAATTTCCATGTTTAGTTTAATTGTACCATAATGTCTATTCATCTAGAGGACAACATTTATTTTCTTTAAAGAAAATATCTGGAATATCGATAGCACGCCAATTCCTACAAAGGTTACTCATGCAGAAACACCTTGAACCATTGACCTCTCCTCTGTATACCCTCCCTGGTGTCTGTCAGATTGATCTTTCCTTTCATGGAGTGATCTCCACAATAAATGATATATTTTTTTATTTTTTTATTATTTTTTTTATTTTTTTATCATATATATAAGCTACTTCCAGTTTCATATTGCTAGAGATGGTCGCTGATTTTGACATTTAAATATTTATTGATATTTAGATAGGCATGACAGCATTTATATGCTGTTTCACTGTTCAGTTAAAGGTTTATAACTTTTTATGTGTTCTTGTCTCATACATTACCTTTAGATTATGCAAATGTTTATTGATGTATCATCGTGGTTGCAGGATCTATAGTGCACCCTTCAAATTCTTGTCCAAACAATATTCACTGGAGTGAGGATAGTCTTGAGAAGGACCTTTACATTAATACGACCACTGTCACTATTCTAGCCATGGATGGTCGCAGGCGGTGGCTGGACATACAGAAATTGGTTAGCTTCATTAATGTTCCATTTATGATCCTTAACAAGTTTAAAATTGTGCCACTCAACTGCTTCAAGCTTCTTATGTTTGGTGTCATTTTCAACATGTGCTCTCTTCTATACAAATGGCTTTTGGTTCCTGGCCAAATAGAAAATGGAAAATCTGGGAGAAGTATAGTTTAATCAATTTTTTTTACAACCTTTAACTGAGAAATCCTGATGTAGTAATCTTCATTTGTAGGGATCAAATGGAAAAAGCCACTTCATCTTTGTAACAAATCTGGATCCATGTACTGGTGTTAGACTTCATTTATGGCCTGAAAAGGGAAAGTCAGCTTCAGACTTTCCTAGTTGTAAAAGAGTACTTGAGGTGACATCAAGAATGGTTCACATTCCATCAGGACCTGCACCAAGACAGGTACTAGATGCTATATCCATGAGTCTTGCCTATTAACTGGTTGGTTTTCTTGTGATTTTCTTTGCTAGAAATTAAGCAGATTTCTCAATGTCTCATCAACTGTATTTTTAAGATCTTGTTGCTAATCAGATTAGATGGATTACATCTATGGTGTACTGTTCGTGTACTTTTATTGCTTAACATGTTTTATCTCTACTCTACAGATTGAACCAGGCAGTCAGACTGAGCAGCCTCCACCTTCTGCTATAGTTTTGTTGAGACCTGAGGATATGCGTGGTTTTAGATTCTTAACCATCTCAGTTGCACCACGTCCGGTATGTTGCTATGAAATTACTCCAATGAAGAGTTCCTCTCCCATTGATGTGTGTTTGCACTGCGTTTGATTTCAATATTCCTGTGGGGAAAGGCTTTCGTCCTGTTTGAGCGTTTTGAGTGCCATATTACTTTCTTTTCATGTTATCATGCAAATTTTAGCTGATCGTATTGGCAGTTACTGTTATATTCTAATGCTTTATCTCTCTAGGAAAGATAATAATAATAATAATAATAATAATAATATTATTATTATTATTATTATTTTTATTAATGACTTTTTTATAATAATAATAATAATAATGACTTTTTTCATTCAGTCAGGTCATATTGTTTATTTTTCTAGGAAACATAATTATTTTGAGACGTTGTCTGCCTCAATCTCTATGCACTTGTTAGTTTTTGATGATATATGTGGAGTCCTTCATTTTTACTTGTCAATACCACCACTTTTCTTTCTTTTTATGTATGATATCAAGATGATTTACTTGTTGTACGTGAGCGCTGACAAGCTAGAGCTCAGACCATTTCAGGCAGACCTCCACCAGCTGCTTCCATGGCTGTGGGACAGTTTTTCAATCCAGAAGGAGTGATGGATATTTCTCCTTTGTTGATGCTTCAGTCTACCTATTCGCATAAGGTTATTATCTCTGGGGAACTGCTTATTTCTAAAATTTTGAAACCTCATGACCTTAAGCTGTACTTAGATGACTCAGTTTTACCTGTTGCATGACTTTAATGCTATGCAGGAAATGTTTTTGAAGGAGGACCATCCTCTTGCTCTAAACCTAACGTTCGGCATTAGCTTAGGCCTTCTTCCTGTTTCCTTGTCTTTGAAGACTGCAGGATGTGGAATTAAAAATTCACTTCCAGATGAAGAGGCCGCAGATGTTGAAAGTAAACTACTTTCATAATTTATTTCTTTAATAGCCAGTCTGATGTTATTTTTTCTGCTGTTCCTTGTTGTGGATTTTGGGTCCCTCCATGTGCTCTGTGCTAGGCTTAAATGATGTTTGACGTCACAAATGTAAAAGAATTGAATCAGAGATGATTTGGTTCTGTTACTTTTAATTACATATGACCAGAAAATCACTTTGAAAAGTGTCCTAACAGTTTCCCCTGCGGGCACATAGTTTGTTTTTAGCATCTTAAAATCCTTTGGCTTTTAAGTATGCCGAGACTGAAAATATTAACCAAGGTCAAGATGTAGCCATGTGCACATACTGCACATTAAGATAGTTTCTATGTTGTTTACACATCTGAGACTAGAGTAGTAGAAGGCCCAAATGCTTGATAGTAAGCTATATTTTAAGCCAGGCTCCTTGATTTTTCATACTCATTTGAATGTATATAAAAGATTAAGTTAAAATACTGTATGACATTGATTTTCTTTCATGATATGTTGCCACTTCATTTTCTTATTTTATTCTATTTTTCCTGTTATAGGACTTTGTAAACTACGTTGTTTCCCACCTATAGCATTCGCTTGGGATGACATATCAGGTCTTCACGTGTTTCCAAATTTACAGAGGGAGACGATTGTTGTTGACTCCTCACCGGCACTTTGGAGTTCAGCTCCGAGTTCTGAGAAGACAAATGTTTTGTTGCTGGTATGAGTTTCTTTTTCGTGCGTGTTTTGTTTCATTCTAGGACTTTAGATATTTGTTTTAAAAATTTTGCAATTCTGTTGCTCTTTGCAGGTGGATCCACATTGTTCATACAAAACTACCGTTTCTGTTTCTTTCATACAAGTCGCTAGTAGATTTTTGCTCATATATAATCCACAAGTGAGTTTCTATGCCGAGGCAGATGCATGTTCTGTATTCTCAGTGTTGGCCTATTTGTTTGTTTTTTTGTTTCTGTGTTGTTTGTTTTATGTGCTTATGCTAAAGCAAAACTTATCTTATTTTTTTTTTTTTTTTTCTTTTGGGGTTTTTTCCCGTAATCCATCATGTTTTTTTCTCAAGTAAGTCATGTGTTAAATAAAAAGAAAATAATGACATGCAAACATCTCCATCCATTTTCTTGAAATGCAAGCTAAAAACGCATAATTACTTGTTAAAACAGGGGTTTTCTATATGAATATAAACTTATTTGTCTACTAGTTTATAACATAAACCAGAGGAAAGCCATTACTAATTTCCCAAGTGTGGTTCTGAAAAAGAAAAAAAATTAATAGTGTAGAGTTTGGTGATCTTGTATAAGGTTAAACTCTCTTTTCAATCAGTTATCGGAACTGCTTTTGGTGTGACTCCTTTCCTGCAGATAGTTGGTTTCTCTGTTGTTGTTATCTTTTTTGCTCTGATGCGGCAAGCACATGCGTGGGATCTTGATCTGCCAATACCTTCGATGCTGACAGCAGTGGAGACAAATTTGAGATTTCCGCTGCCATTTCTCTACCTGGGCATTACACCCATTTTGCTATCCATGTTCCTTTCCTTTTTAATGTCTCAACCACTTCCACCGTTCGCCAGCTTCACCTTTGTTTCCTTGATTTGTTATTTTGTTGCAAATGGGCTTGTAATAGTTCTGATATTGATATCCCAACTAGTCTTTTATGTGGCTGCTGTCATACATATATTCATCAAAACGAGGTTAGTAACTCTTTATACCAGCATAGATTCTGAGATAATGTTCTTTTAATTGAAAAGTGGATATTTTTATACCAACTTACCAATGATAATGGGATAGAAATCAATCAGATTTAGGTGTGCTTATAATAATCCTCTTTCTTGCATCTAGTTACCTATACCATTTGAAAACGTTTAAATGTTTCAGTTGCATTCTAAAATATTGTTCTACAGTCTTAGGTGTGCTTTTCTTCCCCATCATGGATGTGAAAAGTAAAATCTTTTGACCTGTTTCCAGGAATCTGAGGCATATATCAGTATATCTGTCAATCTTCTGAATGCAAGTAAAATTTCCACATATTGTGCTGAATGACAGGATTTAAATTAATGTGTTGCAGGTGGCAATCATGGGAAGGAAATGTCTGTTCTGTGTTTATTCACTGGTTTTTCAATCTGTCTGCTGGCTTCTCTTCATTAAAGGTATATGTAAGTCTTCTCTATAAATTTTGTAATGATTAGCTGCCTAGCTACTACAGTATTTAGGTTTTTACCAAGCTAAGGTCAAGAATTCTGCTATGGTCTGTACATATATTACCTATTTTTACATTACGTACTTCATGAGTTTTGGTCGACACATTAAATTACTTGGTTGATAAAACAGGTGGTGAGGGTTTTAAGAGTCAATCCGTCCCTTGTTATGGCACTTTCTGCAATTACCTTGGCGTGCTTGGTTCATCCAGCCTTAGGTCTATTCATACTCCTTTTCTCTGATGCTTTGTGCTGTCATAATGCACTTTCTAGGTATACTTTGATCTGAACTCCTTATCGTTTTTGTTACTATTTGTATTGCGTATGAACTATGAAATTGATGGATTCTGTTATGTCTTTTTTTTCCCTTTTTTTTAATGTTGTAAAACTGAATTTTTGCGACTGAGAATAATTTCCCCAATTCCTCAAACTCGTTCGTTGCTTTTCATCACTTGCAACTCTGTGACAGCTAACTCTAAGAGTTGCTTCATGTTTTTGTAACAGTTTTTTGACGGCTTCATTTCGCAGCCATGCACGGAACAAGGATGTATTTGATTATAAAAAAGGAGACAGTGATGGGACTGAGCAACTTCCCTTCACATTTGATGGTTCCCCTTTGAAAGAGAGCTGTTCTAACAGCCCAGGCTCTTCAAAAAGTTACGGTGAAACACAACTAGAGCTCTTCCATCATAGGCATGGCTTGTTGGTTTTACACCTCGTTGCAACTCTGATGTTTGTACCGTCCCTTGCAGCTTGGTTGCAGGTATGGATCTTGTATTGAATACTAATATTCCTCATCACATTCTAGTTTCCGTGAAATATATGGCTTCAATCTGTTCGGACGCAATACCCAAATCAATTGCTAAACCGAAAACGACTTTGATAGATCATCAGTGTTGTGCTTCATTGGCTCGGCATATAAATCTCAATTAACAGCTGAAAGCGATATGAATTTGCTTTGGAAGCTAAAAACAAAGTTGATTTGCCATAATTCTAATCCAAACACAAGTACGAAGCATGGGTTTTACATATGACAAAATAGCATCGATTGCCAAACAAAGCCCAGTTTTCCTTATTCTTGTTGCAAATTTATTTATTTATTTCTCTCTCTATTTTCTCACCATGAGTTATTTCATCGTTGAACTTTGTGGTTTCAGAGAATAGGGATGGGTGAGAGCCTCCCTTGGTTTCTGGATTCAGTTCTTTGCACTGGTGTGATCCTTCATGGCATTTGCAAGTCAAAGCCTGAGTATAATTCCTTCTCGTTTTCTTTTCCTGGCATTCCACTCCTGGAAGTGAGGTTGAACCTTCTCTACCTGATTGCTGGATACTTTTCCTATCTCTCTGGCCTGGCCTTGGCCCCATACAGAGTTTTTTACGTTATGGCTGCTATAGGTTTCATTTCTTTTGTTTTGAGGATTTTACAAATAAGAAACAGGGACAAGGGAGAGACTCCTCTCGGTAGCCGAAAGCACTCACATAGACACTGAGCAAGCGTCTTCATAAGCTACACATTTATACTATTCACTGATCCAGACGGCTTCCTGTCCAAGTATGTTGCGATGTGTGGACTTGATGAAGGTGGATGTTTTATCAAACATGAAACAAACACAATACCGTAGATTCAGCTTCAGATTTGTCCGATTTGTGAGATACAAGCAAATGTCCCCGGTGATGAAATATTCAACACGAGTGAAAGGAAGAAATTTTTTCTTGTAAATTGATGAGCCACTTTGATCATGCACTAGAGCTTTTTCTCAATGGCTTGAGGATTTTGTGATCTTACTTTTAGGACATCAATGATTGAAATTCTGCTATGTTATTGTAGGAATGAGTTGATTTGCTTAGCGTGCCCCTTAGTGGAAAAGGGGCCATTGGTTTTAACTTTCATGTTATAACAAGCCATTAATATCTGAGAAATTTTTTATCATCCATTTTCATGGATTTTCAATTTGTTTGTGATTCATCTTTTTTTCTGTTGATTTCTTGCCTCAACTTATTCGTAATTTACGTTAGAGGATACAAATCAAAGTTAGTCCTCCTAGAAAGTAGAGTGATAATCGCGAAAAAAAGAGTAAATTTAAAATAGGAATAATAGATTGAGAGAGAGAAGTGATTAGAATCAATTGTTTTGTACAGATGTATCACTCATCATGCATCTTTATGATGAGTGAAATTTATGCTAGAAAATATTCATCCGTGCAAGTAAACAATCCTGGAACTAAATATTGTATCGACCTCTAACCCTGAGGGTTACGGCTCTAGATGCCATGGCCCTCAAGTTTGCTCTAGCTAAGGAAAGAGAACTACTACCACCGCCACTAGTACCATTAATACCAGATTGGTTAAGCCTTGTTCCTCTAGTACTATTAGTATTAGTATTAGTACTAGATTGGTTAACCCTTGTTCCTGTGGTAACCGTAGTAGTACTTGTTCTAGATTGGTTAAGCAGGTTCGTTGTCGTTCCCCTGAAAGCCCCCATAAACTCCTCTCGCTGCAACCTCAGAGCTAATGCCGCGTCCTCATCTTGGCTCGGTATGCACGTGCTATCCCTGCTTGACACCCTTGAAGCTGCTCGGATAATCCTTCTCATTTCTCGTTCTGAGCTTAGTGTGGTGTCATCATTTCGGCTCTGTGTCGCTGCTCTTCTTCTTCTTATGGTTTCTGTTCTGCTTGGTAACTGTGATTCTCGTGTGCCTTCTTCATTCCTTAAACTATTGTAAAACGCCATTTCCGGGATTTGTTGATTATGCTCAGATTCTCGACCTTTTGAGGCTCCAGCTGACTTCTTTGCTTCCACTTCTTTTGGAAAAAGAAGCTGTATTGTGTTCCAAAGAACAGTGTTCACTGTGCATGACCTTCCATTGCTGCAAATCCATAGCAAGGATTGAAAAAATTGGAACCCTTGACAAATAAATTTGGTTTACGCTGGAAAGTACCTTATAAGCTGTCTGCATTTTGGGCACTTTTTCCCACATTTGCTCGCAGCAGATCGCAAACACTTCAGGCAGAAACTACAATCAAAGAAAACTAATCATACACCATATATTGAGGCATAAACAAGTACACAATATTAGAACAAAATTAGTTGATCATAAATTTACCTGTGTCCACAAGGAGTAGTACTAGGTTCAAAGCAAATATCCAGACAGATCTGTCAAGTAACAAGGACATCAACCAAACATGAATAACTAGTCCATTTTTCCATAACTGCATTAACAATGAATAAAAATGTTTCTTACCGCGCAAGAAAGTTCTTCCCTGAGCTTATCCATACAGGGAAGGCCACCGGAATTCTGTTCAGCCAATGAAATATCTCCTCCCGTTTCCTTTCTTTCTTCCTTCAAAGGGGTTCCCTCTTTCTTTGTAGTTGCCCCATCGTCAAGGTCAAGAAAAACCATAGGGACCGAAATCAGACTCCTTTGTTGAGCCCTTCTTTTACTAAATATTTAATGAATACCCAATAATTAATTTCTGAAAAAAGTAGAAAAGAATGGAAATTCGAAGTCTTGTTCAGAAGTCAAGAAAGAAAGTAAATCATATTTAATGAATACCCAATAATTAATTTCTGAAAACAATAGAAAATAACGGAAATTCGAAGTCTTGTTCAGAAGTCAAGAAAGAAAGTAAATAAAAGTACCTTCTTGAATTTCTGCTTGGTGGGGTCTTGAACTGAGACAAGGTGCGTTTCCTACGCCGAGAGTCGCGATCTGGCGTATCGTCGACGATGAGGCTCGCACACAGAAGGGAGTCTTCGTCCCAACCGGCCATGGCGGCAACCGATTTGAATCTGGGGCTGAATATAAAACCCGATTCTGTTGGGTGCTTCTTTCTTGGGTCTGGCGGACTCTGTTTTCGGTCCTCGCTCCCCATTAATGGTTTCTTCTTTGATTGTTTTCACTGCTAAGAAGAAGAAGAAGAAGAAGAAGAAGAAATCTTCGATTGAGCAGAAAAAACTTATGGGGGACAGAAGTAGGACAGTAGGAGACGAGTTCCAACGGTCGAATTTTTTTGAATTGTTTCTAACGGCTATAATTTCGGGCTCCGCTGTCGAAGATTCGTGGATGTGGCTTTCACGAAAAACAAGGGCCAAGGGATCTGAAATGAAAACGACATGTGGTTTGCTTCATTTAAAACTACATTGCGTTTTGATATCTACGGAGTACGGATGGCAACGATTGTCGTTTGCACAGAAGGACGTGTAGTTTTATTCAAAGCCACAAAAGAGTAATGAATAACGATAAATGATTCTACTAAAAAAAAAAAGGACAAATGATAATTATATTCTCTTTTCAAGTGATGTGATTGGTAAATGATATGTTATCTAATTAAGAAATAGGTTCCAATATTTCTTTTTTCTTTTTGATAGGAGATAGGTTTCAATGTTAAAATTATAAAGAATTAAGAAATTATAGGAATATTTAAAAATAATGTAGATTTGTATCAGGTTATTTTTTTTTTTGAAGCCTGTTCAGTTTATTAATTTAAATTTTTAATTTAAATTGAGATGTGATTTTATGTGAGAATTTTTTATTGTAATAAAAAAATTAAATGGGACTATTTTTAAAAAATTTTTACTGTAATAAAACTTAAATTCTAAACTCAATCGGTGAAATGAACGGAGGATAAGACTTTTGCAAGTGATAATGTGGCATTATCTAATCGATTATCATCATATATATCAAAATCGAATAAATGATTTCTGTATCTTTATTTACGGAAGGCAAACGTTTGTCATCTATATCTTTAATATTATCTTTTTTCTCTTTTAAAAACAAAAGTGTTTGCGCACAAAACAGTTGAATATATCCAAAGCACAAATTTGCGTCACAAGTCATAACACGCCTATCATTTATTCCCTTTTAATGACGCGCTTAAATCAACAGCATGTCTTCTTACAGAGATGATGAACAAGCACAGGCTGTATCAAGGCTCCACACACATAAAAATCAAACGAAGAACATAATTAATTATCACCACAAACCATAATTCCTCAAAAACCATATAACTGCAAATTGCACGCATTTATCATTTTCATTTATCACGTTAATAAATCTATCTACAAAAGAATCAATTCAATCTACTACTAAATACTAACCCATCATCCACTACGTAACTTTACATATCATTTATGTATAGAAAAATAAAAACCACAAATCCAAAAAAAAAAGAAGAAGAAAAAACAGGGCCAAAAAAACAAAACCCTATCTAAAAGTGTCATTTATCTCTCGTAAAATCATAACAAGCCTTTACGCTTTCTCGCTGCCTTGGTCCTCTTTGTTGTGTTCTTGTTATTATTAGTGTAAGTGTAACCCTTTTCCCACGGCAAAAGATGTGTTTTTGGGTCGGCAAAAGTTCGTAAGACCCGGTCCCTAAGGCCAGTATCAGTGACCTCACAAAATCTGTTGGGCCAATCCGGTGGTTCCACAGCTCTAGTCCCCAACCCTGGGGCCCTATCCTTGGACCCCACATTTTGGTCATCTTGCCAATCAGCCACATAAGTGGCCACTCTCCTGTAGAACTTTTCCTTAAAGACTTCCCAAACTTGATACTTGTAGTGATTTATCACCATAACGCCTCTATCCATGTTGACAAACTCAAATCCATCCCTAAGGTGAAAATGGTGCACCACATTGATCAGTGATGAATTCAACGCCTCGGGCCTCACAAAACTCTTGTGCCTCTCCGCAATTGCCACCCGGCATGTGTACCCCACCATCACGCCGTGGGCCGGCACGTGCCTGAGTCCTGACGGCCCAAAGCTGTAGCACGAGGTACGTAGCTCGGCCACATTGTTGTTATATTGCGTCTGATTGGCAACCACATCATGCAATAATAGGCCCGTTGGCAGGTGAATAAACTCGTCCACGTCAATGAACCCGACCCACTCGCAAGTGTCACGCGCCCGCAATGCGCAATGGGCGAACCCGGCCTCCTGGGTCTTCACCCACGGCCATGCGTGGCGCGTGACATTGTACTTGGAATTGTACAACGACTCGACGACAGAATCGAGGCCGTCATCACTGTTGTTGTCGTAAATGTACCACCGTTGGACCCCGATTTCTGAGTGGTACATGATCCATTCCTTCAAGAACCGGGCCTGATTCCGGACCATGGTGCAAACACACACCTCGTGCTGTTTAGGTGTCATCGGGTCGGGTATGGGCAGGATCTTGGGCCGGGCTACGGTTTTTAATGTTTTCCTGCCCTTCATTCTGACAGAGACCTTAACTGAGTTGTGGTTACTGATGTTGGGCCTGTGTGGGCCACTCAGCACACTTAGAGGCGTTTTGCACCGTACGATCTCCTGCGCGATGGAAAGTACCTCCGATCTGAGGACGAACTTGGGGTTTGGAGAGGTGAAATCCCAGCCGTACACGCACTCGAACTTGGAGGCGACGGAGACTCTCTCCCGCTTTAGATTGAGGCCCTTCACGAACACCACCGTGGTGTTGTCGCGGTCGATCAGAGCCTCGTACGCCAGCGAGTCCCACTCGTGTCTAGGACCGGCGCGAAAATTCCGGCCCTTAGGTTTCAATCCGACGGACACAGTGAATCCACGTGGCGTGAACGGGCACCGCACGATCTGGACACCGGAGTCCTCGCTGGCGTCGACGGAAATCGGCGACCTCTTGAAACGTCGTGGTTTGGTGGCGGAGGAGGAGGAGGTATAATAAACGCAGGCGAGGTCCTCTTTGGTAAATAAGCGTGACGGCGAAGGGT
Source organism: Morus alba (assembly GCA_012066045.3). Classification (NCBI taxonomy): domain Eukaryota; kingdom Viridiplantae; phylum Streptophyta; class Magnoliopsida; order Rosales; family Moraceae; genus Morus; species Morus alba. Next base: position 1,279,571 of record CP050233.2, read on the forward strand.
AATTTAGGAAAACCAAGGCCTGATCTGGTAGCATCACCACTTCTCGTATAGAGATTGACGAGTCGGTCCCTGGAGTCTCGCCGGAGATGGCTTTAGCCGGGGGAGCTCGGCATTTTAAAACCACTACTGGTTTAAGTACTTCTGATAAAAAAAAATAAAAAAAATTAAAATAATAATAATAATAATAATTTATTCTCATAGAAATTTTATAAAAACACCGTTCGGTTATGGATTCAAGTAATATAATTTAAATTATTTTTAATTTACGTATATTTTTTATGAAAAAAAAAATTGTAACAAACTACGAATTATGATTCGAATAGAGTGAATTTAGAATCAAACGGTAAAAGTTTGGAAACGAAACAATAAATTAAATAGTACCTCCGAAGAGAAGGCGAAAAGTGGAGAAGGTGAAGCCGGAGAAGAAGATGCACGCGAAAACGACGAAGACGGTGCACCAGAAGAATCTGCTCCAGGAAACGACGATGTCGCTTCTTTTTCTGCGATCCTTCATTTGAACCGGCTCTGTATCAAAGCCGGAGAGAAACCAAGACAATCTGGAAGGAGAAAATACTCGTCATTCATTCATTCATACTCATACATTTAATTTACTTTTTGTTTTTGGGTTTCTATTTTTGATTTTTGATTCGAGATTATATAAAATCTCTGAATTCGTCTTCAACTTGAAGGCTCCGAGGAATCCGATAGAGATAGAGAGAGAAGGTAAAGATAAAAGTGAAACAGAAAAGTTAGAGAGAGAGAGAGAGAGACAGAGAGAGAAAAAGAGTGTTTGGGAGATATCGGGTTCTGTTGCGGCTTTTATGGAAGAGAGAGAGAGAGAGAGAGTGAGTGAGGAGAGAAGAAGGCCATATCTTGTTGTTTCGACCGTTCGTGTCGGTTTATATGCGGTCGTTAACATGTCAACTGCACTTTTATCTCCTGCGCTCTTGTCTAGCTCTAGAGCGCTGGACCACAGCCATGTCACCGCTTTCATTGGAAGATAAGAAAGAGAACGTATTGAGTAAGTAGTTATTGGGTATATATGGAAATAACTGTGGGAGCTCTCGTGCAGGATATTTGCCTTTGTTTCGTGTTAATTTGTGTCAGTGATAACCCACGATAAAGATCTTTTGTGCTATCATGTCAATGATAAGGGGTCCACTTCTGGGGACAATGGGACCCACTAAAAACTACATTCCTCCTTAATTTGCCACGTACTCTTCGAGGCAGGGTGGAGAATGTTCCGGAAAGGAAGGCTAGAAACCAGTAACTGTAAAAATATAGATTCAAAACGCACCGTTTCATCGTCAATTCGCTTGACTATACAAAATTACAAATTTACAAATGGAACAACAGAAACAGGTGGCACCAATGGGGACCACTGCACCGCACATAAATGAGTCCACTGTCCAATGAGAAAATAATTGACAATAAATATTGTATGCGCTTATGATTAGCCTAATAATTTCATCTTTATCTCTTTTTTTTTTTTTCCTAGAGATCGAACTATTTTTTTTAAACAAAAAAATTGAAATTACGCGTTACTTTATCTCAAATCATTTCATCTAGTGATTATCGGTGTTAATTTGTCAAGCCGATTGTTAGTGATTTATGGTACCAGTTTTGTCAAACTTAGAAGATGAGACCCACAAAATAACAATGCATTAGTCAATTTTTTGAGGAAAAAAAAAAGTAATTTAAAAGACTTGTAGAACTATTATGATATCAGAAAAATTAATTTTCAAATACGCAAGTCTTACTACAGTAAAAAGTTTTCAGAAATAGTCACATCTAACTTTTCTCACATAAAATCACATCTCACCTCGAATCAGCGAAGTGAACAGACATTAAATATAATAGGTGTAGACTAAAAGTGTGCTCTAAAATTATTAGAGAGAAAGGAAATCATTATATATATCGCATGTAAATCTTTTATAAAAATATATTTATTTGTCCATATAATTTGTCTAAGGCGTAGGACTAAAGCATATATATTGAAGTGAATTATAAACGTTTGTAAAAAGTGTTTTATGACTCTATTCTTTTCATTTTAAGTTGTAATGGAAGCATTATCAAAGACAGGAGACCTAAATAATGGACTGATGTGCTTCATATTCCTTCATTTTTCTTCCTCTTGAAGGAAGAAAAACTGTGCGAGTAGCTCAAGGTTTTAATAATTGAAGGTAAATTGTCAACTTCGGTGGGCTGTGGACCTAAGATAGGCCCAATGTGTGTGCCCACTTTGAGATGCGAAAGATTTGTCCAAGGCCACTTTGGGCCTGATTCGATATCTTAGTAAACCCAATATTAACCTGAGCCTGGACGTAGTGCTTTCGATTAGACCTCGAGCTGAGCAACGAGAATATTCCACTTATGAAGTCCTTTGGAGACATGCGACAATAGTTTTGTCACAGTCCGAGATACCTCTAAAAGAATTTTCTTTTATTTTATTTGTTTAGATGTGTTGAAAGATGCTATTTTACTTTACTGATAAAAAATTGTGCTTTTAACTGTTGAATCAGTTTTTTAATGGTCTGATTAAATAGTTATGTAGCGCGTATTATAAATTTTTAAAGCGGATATACATTTAATAAAATTAATTTAAAGATTCTTACTCGTGAAGTAAAATAAAGCTTTCCTTTAAAAAAAAAAAAAAAATCCTTTGTTTATGTGTCTTGTTTAGTGGATTTTCAATGCCGCTGTATCCTTTCTTGTGTCAGGATCGCAAAATTAATTTATTAGAATCAGAAGAAGGCATCGTTACAACTTGATAAAGAATTATGTTAAAGTTGTGTTTGCATCATCTTTGGTAGGTGTTATTTGACAACTCTACGGCTAAAGACTTGGGGGTGCAGTTTTGTCGTCAGCCAATGGATCTTTGTACTCGACTTCTTTTATTGCATGCACATGATGTTACGGATTGCGATGGGTCCAATATTCCCAGCAGGGCCAGCAGGGAATATTTTTTTTTTAGTCCTGTAATTTCATGGTAGGATTTTTGTTTGTTGTGATCATGAACAACAGAAATGGACAAGAAATAAGGATCCAAAATAGAGTAATCGCATCAAGTACAAGTTTGCAGACTTATTATTGCAGACGGGATATATAACCAACGATGTTCAGTCGGTGCTTGTTTCGGATTAACCAAAACATTTGTTATGCATTATCAAGTAAGATGACACACTTGATAGTGATGACATCTGATATAGCATAATTCTACTGAAAAATTCCTAATAAAGTCTATATATAATATGCCTCGAAATGACATTATGTGAGTTATGATGCGCCACAATTACAAATGACATGTAATATTCATGCATTATCAAGTAATAAAACAGTACTATTAAACATATTGTGGTGTCTGACATCATTACTCACATGAAAAATTATAAATTATAATAATGTTCGACTTCATTTTACCATTTATCACTATTTTTCTCAAGTAACAACATAAAATTTGAAGTAAAAATTTGTACTAGATAATGCCTTAGTAGCAAAAAAAAAAAAAAAAAAAAAGAATAAAAAAATAGAGGTTGTTGTAGAAAATAAACTTCAAGACATGCTAGGTGTTTTTTGCATTGTGTATGCGACATTTCTATTTTGTGCAAAAGGCATCGATTATGATCTAAAGCAGTTATCATCATAATTAAGGAAAGAAAGCAATGAGAAATATTTTCTTTTTCCAGCTAAGGAAAAAGGAACCAAAAAAAAAAAAGAAAGAAAAAGAACCGAAAAAAAAGAATAATGTTTCCCTTCCCCAGTTTAGGGTGGCCCAAATGTTTGTGCTTGAGATGACCGTGCAACCCAAAAAGATCATTGGGAATATTCTAATTCACTGAACCAAAATATCATGATTGTTCATTGACTCAACATACAAATTATTTTATATCCTAAGCCGATGTATGGATGTATTTTGAACTAAATTATTCCCTTGTTAATTCATAACACGATTTTTGGTCTGCACAGTTGCATGTATAAAGACATCTATATTTATATCTTCGCATATTAAACGTACCAAAAATTTATAAATACATTGCTTCATGTTTTCTTTCCGAAATTTCAGAAGGAATGCTAAAATGAACTTTTGTTATTATAACAAGGTTAACTTGATCATTTACTACGTACTCGCGATGAATTTTTGCATTGAATTGGGAGTAGCAACAATATTCATGACTTCTAATTCCAAACACATTGACTCACGAGTTGCAGAATGAGATCTGTCCTTTTTTATCAGAAGCGAAAAACGAGATAGAGAAAAACTCAAACCCATAATTCTACATTATGGTAATATATATATATATATATATATATAAAGTAAGTGCAATTGCATTACTAACCATGATAACGGTAGTTTTTGTTCAATTGAATGGGCTATACAAAAAATTTAAGATAGAATTAACGTTATTAAACAAGGCGACCAAAAATCAGATCCATTACTTATTGGGTGATCAAGATTTGGAGGAAAAACAGTACATTTGCTTTTCAGTACTTCTGTACCCTTGTGATATTAAAGCTTATAAACATTGAATGTGGAGTTACTTGCTCACATTCTCAATGTAGATTGTAGGAGAAGTTAACTGGATTCCCATGAAGTGAATCCACGTTTGGAATTTAACGAGCACTTTGATAAGGCATCTACTTTTTTTCTCAAACTCTTCAAAAGATCATAAAAAGTTGCCTCCAACGACAAAAGTGGCCAGCCGTAAGGGGACAAAAGAATCATAGTGCAAACTAATCATTATTGTCAATTTTTGCTCACATTAATAAGTGAGGACCAATAAAAGGAGACTAGTGTTGCAAATAAAACATAAAAATATTGTTTGTCAACGAATAAGATTCACGTTTGTGTTCTCTTTTTTTCATGTAAAAATTTTCCAACAAATAGGACTCTTTCCCTTGTCTTAATGTGAGAGTGGTACCATATTATAATGACAGAACCCATGTATGTAGAATATATATATATATATATATATTTAAATCAATCAGCCCAAAAAATGCTTTCCAAAACAATCATTTATCTCCCCTCTCAAACAACATCTTGCCTTTTTTTAATGCCTGAAATGAACTGGCGGAATCTTTTGCTTGGACTATAAGGGAGATTGCTAAGAACCCCCCTTCTTTTGTTAGACTTGCCAATATTCAAAGGGATATATTTTCTCACGCTTTTGGCCTAAGCAAAGCTAGCCAGTTTGTGACAATGGGAAGACAACCTTGTTGTGATAAGGTTGGACTCAAGCGAGGTCCATGGACAATTGAGGAAGATCACAGGCTAATCAACTTCATTCTCAATAATGGTATCCATTGTTGGCGAGTGGTTCCTAAGCTTGCAGGTAATACATATATACATACATACATATATATTGATCATCTATATGTGTTTGTGTGTATGTATACATATTTATCTCTCTCTGGCTCTAAAATTGTTGTGTA